>JARQOC010000005.1:561568104-562189878 GCA_033576535.1 Allobates femoralis
TTTTACCTTTATGGATAGATATATGGATAGATAATAAAGAGAGACAGATAGATAAAGAGATAGCTGATTAGAGAGATAAATAAATATATAGACAGATAAAGAGATACATAGATTATTGATCTCCTTTACAAAAAGAATTGGTCCAAGCTCCAATTATACTAGAAAGTTCACATTTGTTTTTTCCTATCACAGATAAGTGGCTGGATGGATGAATAGATAGATAAATAGATGGATACATAGATTCCCTGACAGAAGTTATGCTGTAATGGGACAAAATGCCGGAATGCCCGCGCTGCCACCAAGAATCACCAGGAAACAAAGAGTTAACTGGGCAGATTTTTCTTTTATTCTATCCTACGCGTTTCAGAGCCTCTATCCGAGCTCCATATGTTCACTGAGGAATGAGATCGAATAGAGGCTCTGAAACGCGTAGGATAGAATAAAAGAAAAATCTGCCCAGTTAACTCTTTGTTTCCTGGTGATTCTTGGTGGCAGCGCGGGCATTACAGCATTCCTGTTTCCACGGTTATCGTGAAGGTGCTGCCCTGCAGCAGCCATTCTAAAAGCCATCTTACAGGCGATTACTGTATATACCCGTGTATAAGCCGACCCCCCTACTTTTGCCCCCAAAACCTGGGAAAACCAATTGACTCGTGTATAAGCCGAGGGTGGACCCCAGCACAGGTATACAGCCCCTAGCAGTGTGGTATACAGGCCCCCTCAGTGGTATACAGCAGCCTCCCCAGTGGTAGTATACAGCAGCCTCCCCAGTGGTAGTATACAGCAGCCTCCCCAGTGGTATATACAGCAGCCCCAGAGCTGTATACAGCAGCCCCAGAGCTGTATACAGCAACCCCAGAGCTGTATACAGCAGCCCCAGAGCTGTATACAGCAGCCCCAGAGCTGTATACAGCAGCCCCAGAGCTGTATACAGCAGCCCCAGAGGGGTATACAGCAGCCCCAGAGGTATATAGCAGCCCCAGAGGTATACAGCAGCCCCAGAGAGGTATACAGCAGCCCCAGAGGGGTATACAGCAGCCCCAGAGGGGTATACAGCAGCCCCAGAGGTATAAAGCAGCCCCAGAGAGGTATACAGCAGCCCCAGAGGGGTATACAGCAGCCCCAGAGGTATATAGCAGCCCCAGAGGTATACAGCAGCCCCAGAGGGGTATACAGCAGCCCTAGAGGTATACAGCAGCCCCAGAGGTATACAGCAGCCCCAGAGGGGTATACAGCAGCCCCATAGGTATACAGCAGCCCCATAGGGGTATACAGCAGCCCCAGAGGGGTATACAGCAGCCCCAGCTGTATACAGCGGTACCTAGTGGTATACAGCCCCCCCCCCGTGGTATACAGGGCCCCCCCTTGCTTGTGGCAACCTGTAAAAGAAGATATCATTATACTTATCGTGTCGCCGCCACTCTGTCACCGTCACCGCGCTATTCCGGGTCTTCAAGCTTCCTTCTCCGGCGCACAGACAATGACGTCATTTCCTGTGCGTCGGTGAAGGAAGCATGAAGACCCGGAATAGCGCGGTGACAGTGACAGAGCGGCGGCGACACGATAAGTATGATGATATCTTCTTTTACAGGTTGCCAAAAGCAAGGGGGGGCCCTGTATACCACGGGGGGGGGGGGCTGTATACCACTAAATACCGTATATGACCCGTGTATAAGCCGAGGGGGCACTTTTTAGCACATTTTTTGTGCTGAAAAACTCGGCTTATACATGAGTATATACGGCATACCGGTTGTGGGTGACACAACCGAACCAGGTGAGCAGTTCCTAATATACACCGCTATAACCCTTTGTAAAAAGGATAAGACCCTATGCGCATTTATCTCACGTTTACAGGCTGACAGAAGTTATGTCACTTATCCATGTTATGTAAATAAAAGCTTATAGCCTGACGTTACATTCATCCATTGATTGTATAAATTACTCTTTTGAAGCTGAAACCCTCCCAAATGTGGTTTAGGTTATGAAAATAAATTGGCATCAATGCTGAAATATTGATCATTTAATGAACACAGAATGGTCAGATTTTAGCAAGACAAATGTTTTGTCGCCTGGTCATATAATGCACATAATCCTAGTTTACATCCTCACCTGCGCTCAGTAAATGATCGGTTAATTAGTGGGTGTGTCTAAAAAGAAACCCAGCACCCAAGACCTTCACTTGAACTGCAACTTGAGCTCTGACAACATGCCAAAAATCCACCCTGCCACCAAAGCCTTGATTATCAAGAGGCTGAAGACCAGGTCCACTGCAGAGGTGGCTGACACCTTTAATGTGTCTCAGCGTCAAGTACAAAGAATTAAAAAAAGATTTGAAGAGACTGGAGATGTGTTTGACAAGCCCAGGTCCGGCAGAGCCCGCAAGACAACTGCTCAGGAGGAACATTTGTTGGTTAGAAAATCCAGAGCAAGCCCCTCTTCCACTGCAGCAGAGCTCCAACAGGTCAGGTCACCTCAAGTCCCTTTGTCAACTAGAACAGTTTGTAGAATTCTGTCTCAAAATGGCCTCCATGGTCGAATCAGTGCCCAGAAGCCAGCACTAAACAAAAGGCAAATAAAAACCGTGTAGCATTTGCAAAGTCCCACAGCCTGCTAAACAGATGGACGCTGGAAAAGTGGCAGGAGGTGGATTTCTCTGATGAATCTTCAGTAGAATTACACCACAGCCACCACAAATACTGCAGGAGTCCGTATGCATCCAAAATACACCCAGAAAACAGTTACATTTGGTGGTGGAAAGATTTTGGTCTGCCGTTACATTCAGTATGGGGGTGTGAGAAACATTTGCAAGGTGGAAGGCAATATCAACAGCCTAATATATCAAGAAGTATTAGCTACCTCTTATATTCCAAATCATAAAATGGGTCAAATTCAGCAGCAGGATGGTGCTCCATCTCATACATCCATCTCTACAACAAAGTTCCTCCAGGCAAAAAAGATCAAGGACTGACCAGCCCAGTCACCAGACATGAGCATCATTGGGCATCTTTGGAGTAAGATGAAAGAGGAAGTTTGAAAGACAAAACCAAATAATCTAGATGAACTCTGGGAGGCATGTAAGACTGCATTCTTTGCTATTCCTGATGACTTCATTAATAAATTGTATGAATCATTGTTGAACCGCATGGATGCCGTCCTTCAAGCTCATGGAAGTCACGCAAAATATTAAATATGACTCTAATAGCACCACAACTTCATTCACCAATGTTATGCAACATATATTTGTATTTTAAGTTAATTATTTGTATGAATATCACATTACTTTCTGTGGGCGGCAAAACTTTTGTCTTGCCAAAATCTGACCATTCTGTGTTCATTAAATGATCAATATATCGGCATTGATGACAATTTATTTTCTTAACCTAAATCACATTTCGGAGGGTTTCAGCTTTCAAAAGAATAATTTATACAACCGATGGATGAATGTAACGTCAGGTTATAAGCTTTTATTTACACAACATGGATAAGCGACATAACTTCTGTCAGGGACTGTAGATCAATAGATATATAGAGAAATAAAGAAATATATAGACAGATAAAGAGATACATAGATGATTGATCTCATCAAAAAGAATTGGTCTAAGCTCCAATTATACTGGAAAGCTCACATTTGTTTTTTCCTATCACAGATACTTGGCTGGATGGATGAATAGATAGATAAATAGATAGATAAATAAATAAAACAATGATAAAAAAATCCTTTACAAGTTTGGGATCACATTAATCACAATAATCTGTAAAAAAAATATTGCTAGATCGTGTTTGTTGTATGATGAATATCATTAAAGAGTGATTACATTTTTTCACTATTTCACCCCAATTCATATTTGGAAGAATGAAGTTATGACTCTTGGAGACAGAGGAGAAAGCAGAAAAGTAAAAACGAAATATGGACCTGTCAGCAGGAGGATGAAGGGGTGTATAGCTTTGCATTTTTTCTTATAAATATGTTCCAACCCTCCCTCCACAAAACATATTAAAGAATTATATACAGAAATATATTTGATAGATTGATAGATAGATGTAGGGTAGACAAATAGATAGAGATAGATAGATAGATAGATAGATAGTGACAATCCCTCTACGCTGCATTTCTAGGACGCTATTATATGTTGCTGTTACTGGTAGCTAGCTGTGCTGAGTTGTTTGTATGTTATGTTCAGAGTTATTCTCCTTGCTGGTTCTGGGAAGGGTTGGGTTACTAGGTGTCTCTACTTCCTGTGATTGCTCAGTTACTTAACTGAGCAGCTTTCCCTAGATTACTTTGCCTGAAGTGCTGTGTGGCCTCCTCTCCTGTGTATATCTGGATCTCTGTTAGCTGAGCCAGAATGTTGCTTGACTACTCTTGTGCCTCTCCCTTGAACCTAATATCTTTCACTTGGTATTGTGATCCCTGGACTCTTACCTGTTTAAGCCTTTGCTTAAGCCCTGGACTTTTATCGTGCTCTCCTGGAAAACCTGACCTCGGACCAGTGGCGTAACTACCCTGCTGCGGGCCCCGGTGCAGCATTTGCCCCGGGGCCCCTCGGGTGAGGAGCGGGAGGGGGGGTGTGTGCTACTGGGATATCTGGAGCTCTATTTGTCCCCTACCGCGACCGCCGTGGTGCGCCAGCGTCCCGTGGTCTGCAGTGCAGAGGAGAGGAGGGGCGGCCGCAGCTGCAGGAAGTGAGGCTTCTCTCACTTCTTGTCCTCCCTCCTCTCCTACTGGGATATCTGGAGCTCTATTTGTCCCCTACCGCGACCGCCGTTGTGTTTCAGCGTCCCGCGGTCTGCAGTGAAGAGGAGAGGAGGGGCGGGCACAGCTGCAGGAAGTGAGGCTTCTCTCACTTCCCGTCCTCCCTCCTCTCCTCGTCTCGTGCCAACGCTATCGCGGCGGCCAGCTATAAGCACGGGACACGGGGCCCCCCCAGGGCGACCGCTGCGACCGCGGTAGTTACGCCACTGCCTCGGACCGTTATATGGCTACGACTCTGTCTACTCGCAGTATACTGCGTACACTTCTGAAATTGACCCCAGATTGCCTGAGCATTCCTGTGAGTAACCTCATCTCTGCAAGGAGGTTACCAGATTTGCTATGTATCTACCAATCTTTTGTGTAATCGGATCTCTGCAAGCAAGTTACTACAATGACTGTACATCTACTAATCGCTTGTGTAACTGCATCTCTGCAAGCAAGATACCACATTGACTATACATGTACTATTCTTGTGTGAATTAGAACACCTGGATTTACATTATTTAGTGCTTCCTGCTTTCCATGTCTGTCTCCTGTTTTGTAAACCCTGCTGTCATGATCCTCGTTGATCCAGTTGATTTGGCAAAACCCACCACTTTTTACCACTGCCTCCAGATCATGCTGCTCTCCCTGACCTATGGCTTGGTGATCCCATAATAAGATAGACAGAGATATTGACGGACAGAATATAGACTGAATTTAACATTACATTACGTTGTATGTATGAGCAGGATACATTTAAACATTCATTTATATTCTTGGTGTGGGGGGATATATTAATTTAAATAATCAGGTGTATATCATGGACCTCTCTATATCGACTTTAAAATATACAAATGGAAATATCAACCTAAATCTTCAGAGAAAGGTTCGCACTTTCCTGCTTAATGTGGCATTTAGACGACAGACCCTCAAAGTCCTTAATTATAAAGAGGCATTGATTGTATTTTCCAAAACACAGCAGGAAGTAAGATCCAGAACCCACCCGTCCCCTGACAACAGAGCACCATTAATAGTAATTGGCCTCTGTCATGCTTCATGAATAATCCTGTGCACTGTGCACGGCCTACAGCACTCCGCACATGAGGACTCTGCAGACCGAGCCGTCAAGAGCTATATTACCAGCCACAATGAGAATAAAGGGGAAGAACGAACCATGGAACTGTGTATGCTGAACATCATAGTGTGTGATTAAGACATTATCTATCTGTCTACTATCCGAGACACAGTAAGACATAAGACAAAACTAGGAACAAGAGAAGCAAGTGGTAAGATAGGAGCACAAGGACAGTCACAAGCTCCATCCTTCTGTCAAGCCGGCTTCAGACTGGGGAGTCTATGTGCAGCCTTAAGGCCGGTTTACATGTTACGATGTCTTAGCGACCCGACCAACGATCGCTGGTGAGCTGTCACACAGGCAGACTCACCAGCGACCATCAACCGTGTAACGACCTCGACGCTGGGTAAGTGGGGGAACGCTGGTAACCACACGGTAAACATCAGGTTACTACTAAGCGCAGCGCTCTGCGTAGTAACCCGATGTTTATCCTGGCTACCAGTGTTCTCCCGCTTAGTAACCCGATGTATTCCCTGGTTACCAGGGACACATCGAGATAGAAGGGCGTCAAAAGGGCGACCAATGACGGGAAAACGGCGAAGGCCGTTTACTGACGATCAGCTATCAGCGAGCTGATCGCCGGTCGTTGGTACATGTTACATGCAGCGACTTCACTATGAGGTCGCTGCAACGTCAACAAGTTAATTTAACTTGTTAAGTTAAGTTCCAACCCTCCCCCCACAAAACAATTGAAAGAATTATAGACCGAAAATATTTTAGATAGATAGATAGCTGTAGGGTAGAAGCAGAATAGATAGATAGATAGACAGACATGACAGAAGAGATAGATAGATAGATAGATAGATAGATAGATAGATAGCTGTAGGGTAGACAGATAGACAGATAGACAGACAGACAAACAGACAGAGAGAGAGATAGATAGATAGATAGATAGCTGTAGGGTAGACAGACAGAGAGAATAGATAGATAGATAGATAGATAGATAGATAGATAGATATGATAAGATAGATAGATAGATAGATAGCATTGTGGATAGCAGTTGAAATGAAATGTTTGTGCAATGGTTAGGGTACTTTCACATTGCGCTTTAGCATGCGTTCAGTGGTCCCATAAGGGCTTACGTCCAACAATGGGCTTTGCTCGTATGCGCTCACAGGGCCATTGACTTTAATGGTGCAGAGGAGGTCAACGTTTTGTCTTTCGTGCACCATTTTTGGAAGTATATGTTCTCTGTAGGCGGACACCTGAGTGCAGTCTACTACATTTGGGTGTCTGCCTGCAGAAAATGTATACTCCCGAAAATGGTGCACGAAAGAGCGCATGTTGACTTCGTCTGCACCATTAATTAAATAACCCCGTCGGCGCATATACCTGAAATCCGTTTTCAGATGTAAGCCCGAACGGGACCACTGAATACATGCTAAAGCCTAATGTGAAAGAACCCTTAGAGGTAGACATAGAAGAAACTAAAACTAAATAGATGTGTAGGTATCATAAAATAATGTAAATGCTGATGGTGTGGCACATAGATCACTATGTTGTGGTATGTAGGCCACTTAAGGTTTGCTAAGTAGGTCATTAAGGGTCTAGTATGTAGACCCCTGAAAATGAAATATGAAGACCCCCTTAGACCACTAACAGTATGGTATATAGAACATTGAAAGTGTGGTATGTAGACCACTGAGTAAGTGATATGAAGACTATTGAGGGCGTGGTATACAGACTGCTGAAGGTGTGATATAAAGACAGGTATGGAGACAACTGAGAGTATAGTTGTAGACCACTGAGGGTGTGGTATGTAAACAGCTGAGGGAGTCTGTGGTATGTAGTCTTGTAACATTGCTATATGTAGATTAAGCAATTGAGGCTCGGGTATGTACACCACTGAGGCTCTGGTATGTAGAACACTAAGGTGGTATGTAAACCACTGAAGATGTTGTGGCGCCCCTGCAACCAGGGTGGCCACAGGGTGATCAGCAGCCAGGCGAGGAAGACGGTTGACCGTAGGAACACCCACACACTGACACACAATTATATTGCGAACAGGGAAGGAAAAGGCTCCACCGGACTCTCCTACAGCTGTTGGTGCCAGGTCTGGATCTCTGGAATCCTTAGTTTCAACTTACAATAGAAAGAACCGGCACCCGGACAAAATCTTCATTTTTCTTTTGCATTTCTTTTGTATTCAGTATTTCAAGGCAATAAAACGTATACGGGAACGCAGTCCCACCGCTAGACGCGTTTCGGACGTGGTGTCCTTAGTCTACAGCATTACTGTAGACTAAGGACACCACATCCGAAACGCATCTAGCAGTGGGCGTAACCGTATACGTTTTATTGCCATGGAATAATGAATACAAAATAAATGCAAAAGTAAAATGAAGATTTCGTCCGGGTGCCGGTTCTTTCTACTATAAGTTGACACTGACACACACTGACCTATCGCCTAGGACTCTAGGTTAGGCAAGGGGTAGCAGAGGTTAAGAGCAGTGTGGGAGGAGAGAAAGATTAGCTGAACAAGTGGGTGGAGAGACCGCAAATAAAACCATGGGAACACCAAGTTGCAGGGAGATAATTCCCAGGAGGAGAGGTTCCCTGTAGGACACAGAACCCTAGAGGCAGATTTCCTAGGGGAGAAAGCTCGCTCCATAGCCGGAGGCGAGGGAAGGAAGCCAAAAAGCAACGACACCCGACAGTGAGAAAGAGGGAGCCTGGTGATCCCACAGCCATACCTGGGTCACTGGAGGGCTAGGCCAAGGACTGCCAGAGAACCGCCTCTGTAGAAATGACCTGGGAGACTCAAAACCCCAATCAAGAGACACACTGGCATGGGGAAGGTACTCTATGACCTGCAGCCTACCTATCACCATGGTCTAGGAACACAGCCATCGAACTAGGGCTAGTGATCCTGAGACAGAGGGAAGCATCACACAAAAGCCCATGAAGGCCAGACCAAACCCTTGAGTGAGGAGACAGAAAAAAGAAAGGGCCTGAAAGGACTTGAGGGAAGCAACACAGAGGTGCTGCCTGAGCTACATAAACCCAGTTACCCGGAGCAGTGTAAAAGTGTAAAGAACTGTAACTTGAAAGAACTGTGACTGTGAAACTGTGCCTTGTAACTGCTGCTAAAGAACTTCAGTAAAGTACCCGGTAAGCTCACCATTGCCTGAGACTGCTTCCTTTCAGTGCCACAACAGCGTCCCGCCTGCGGAGCCACAGACTGCTATTTCCACACACTGGCTGGAGAAGCTGCAGCAGCAAAGCAAGTGACTGGTATAAAGCACAATCCTTCACCAGGCCCCTCCACTACTACTTCACCTTCCCTGGGGACCCTCAGCCCTACTCAAGGAGGGCTTACCATCCACGCTGCCCCTCACCACCATCCCAAGCAGAAATACGGCAGCGGTGGTCCCCACTGACCACAAACCCCAGGTGGCGTCACGACAAATCCCCTGTAAATAACCCCTTCCTTTTTGGACCGAGCCCAGGCCAATGGACCGGGTCACAACTACCGTGATTCCCAGAGAGACAGCAGAAGCAGCCCGGGGGCGCCCCAATGTAGTTTGTAGACAAATGAAGATGTAGTTTGTAGGCCACTGATGAAGTGGCATATACCACTGAATATGTGATATGTAGACCACTATGGGCTTGATATATAGACTGCTGAGGTTGTGTTACGTAGACCACTAAGGTGTGATATGTAGACCACTAAGGTGTAACCTGTACCATTGAGGGAGTAGCATGTAGGCTGCCGAGGATTTGGTGCATAGACCACCGAATATATGGTATGTAGATTACTGAGGGTTTGATATATACACTACTGAGACTGCATTATGTAGACCACTGAGAATGTGGTCTGTAGAATACTGAGGGTGTGGTATGTAGGTCACTGAGGATGTAGTATGTAGACCACTGAGAGTTTAGTATGTAGACCACTGAAGGTATGATATGTAGACTGGTTAGGCTGTGGTAAGCGGACAACTAAGGTTATGATATGTACTTTACTGAAAATATGGTATGTAGACCGCTGAGGGTATGGTATGTAGACCGATGAGGGTATAATACGTAGACCGATGAGGGTATGATAGGGAGCTCACTGAGGATGTGGCATGTAGACTGCAGAGGGTATGGTATGTAGACTGATGAGGGTATGATAGGGAGCTCACTGAGGATGTGGCCTGTAGACTGCTGAGGGTATGGTATGTAGGCTGATGAGGGTATGATAGGGAGCTCATTGAGGATGTGGCATGTAGACTGCTGAGGGTATGGTATGTAGACTGAAGAGGGTACGATAGGGAGCTCACTGAGGATGTGGCATGTAGACGGCTGAGGGTATGGTATGCAGGCTGATGAGGGTATGATAGGGAGCTCACTGAGGATATGGCATGTAGACTGCAGAGGGTATGGTATGTAGGCTGATGAGGGTATATTAGGGAGCTCACTGAGAATGTGGCATGTAGACTGCTGAGGGTATAGTATTTAGACCGATGAGGGTATGATAGGGAGCTCACTGAGGATGTGGCATGTAGACTGCTGAGGGTATGGTATTTAGACCGATGAGGGTATGATAGGGAGCTCACTAAGGATGTGGCATGTAGACGGCTGAGGATATGGTATGTAGGCTGATGAGGGTATGATAGGGAGCTCACTGAGGATGTGGCATGTAGACTGCTGAGGGTATGGTATTTAGACCGATGAGGGTATGATAGGGAGCTCACTGAGGATGTGGCATGTAGACTGCTGAGGGTATAGTATTTAGACCGATGAGGGTATGATAGGGAGCTCACTGAGGATGTGGCATGTAGACTGCTGAGGGTATGGTATTTAGACCGATGAGGGTATGATAGGGAGCTCACTGAGGATGTGGCATGTAGACAGCTGAGGATATGGTATGTAGGCTGATGAGGGTATGATAGGGAGCTCACTGAGGATGTGGTATATAGAGTGTATGGTATGCAGATCTAGAAGGTTTAGTAATAGATCACTGAAGTTATGATATGTAGACTGCTAAGGCTGTGTAATGAAGACCACTGAGGGAATGATATATAGACTGCTGAGGGTGTGGAATGTAGATCAGTGAAGGTGTGGGATGTACCACTGGTTAATTCCCACAATAATCGGTGTTCTTATCAAGTAACTCGTCACCATCAAGTGTTTCAGCTCCACTTTCGAGTTATGTGACGGGCATGTAAATATGATCAAATATTGTTCTGTAAACGGAAACATATTGAATTTGCTAAAAAACACAGTGTTATTTAGACTGCGAACCCTGCATGCAAAATACATTGAAGTCATTTGTGAAATGTCATTTGCCTAGTGGCACATAGAATAATTCTACCTTTTTAGTTGCCAATAATTTACATCAGGTGCCTTGTAGTGAATCACCCTATTTAACCTCTAATGTTGGGACGAAGTTGGTAGGCTGTGGAAGTTGTAGATGTTTCGGTCTCCTTCTATGAATGCTATGTCAAAAACAATGTCTTGATGGTTTTCATAAAACCTTTGTAGACATTTGATGGGAGTCTGAAACCAGAAAACCTTTGAATTAAAGTGGTTATCCCATTAAGGCAAACAGAGCTCCGGCATTCATAGAGGAAACTACCGGCAGACCCACATAACCGGAGGCATCGCCATGTGTGAACTGACCGCTCTTTGTAGTGGTTGTCCTTTTGACACATGTCCCAGTGACTCCCCTACTTTATGGACCACATTTACTCCAGACCCCAGATAAATCTTAATTTCTCTACCTTTATCCATTATTTATTGAATTCTTTAGAACGATATTTTGGACCTGGGAACCTTGACAGAGGAAGGAAGGTATAAAAGGGGGCCTTAGAAGGTAAAAGTTTGGTTGGACTTCTTCAAAAGTTTTCTGTTTTTACTAATTATGCCCCAGACAAGCAATATGTTTAAGGGTGATGCATACACTGCTCAACTGTGGGATCTACAAACTATGTGATGACCATTTGGTAACTCTCGCGAGCTACAAACAGGTGTAGATGCAAGATTAAGAAGTCTAAGAAAGTCAATGGTTTGGCTTTTTACACAATGTAAAGAGAAATTAAGAAAGTTGTGCATGGAAATATTTCGAAATATGGCTGCAATAACCAGTCAGGAAGGGCCTGGATTCTAAATGATATAGAAGATTTAGATGAAAGCGGTAATATTACCGCTTTCATCTAAATGTTCTATACCCGTTCCTCACTGAGGGTTAAGCGGATGGAGCTGCATGGAGCTAGGAGTGCTTATCTACTAAGAGGACCTTTGGATTAAGGACCTGTCGTGACATCACAGCCCATGTGACTCACCAACCGCTGGTCCTGGAAGCCTTCTGAGCATGTGGTGCACGAGAGACACCGGAGGCGCTGTACCACAGCTGTGCAAGGTCTGCACAACCTACATAAGATAGTTTATCCAATAATTGTTCCCCTTTACTAAACCACCGGATATCACCCTAGGAGCGCCCCTCTGTTTCTTCTTTTGTGTCTCCATGGATTTTAAAAAATGGCATTTTTGGATTTTCCCAAACATTTTCAACAAAGGATCTCAACAATCAACACACAGGCACATACTCTGGTTCATATCAACAGTATACAACATCATGATATGCTCTGCTGTTATCTCCAACTGGGGTGGTTTCCTGTGCACATCTTAGTATGCAATAGTTTCGTACTGACCATTAGTGATGAGCGAGCACTTAAGTACAGTCATGGCCAAAAGTTTTGAGATTGATACAAATATTAATTTTAACAAAGTCTACTGCTTCAGTTTTTCTAATGGCAATTTGCATATACTCCAGCATGTCATAAAGAGTGATCAGCTTAACAGCAATTACTTACAAAGTCAATATTTGCCTAGAAAATGAACTTTAACCCCCAAAACACATTTCAACATCATTGCAGTCCTGCCTTAAAAGGAGCAGCTAACATCGTTTTAGTGATTGTTCCATTAACACAGGTGTGGGTGTTGATGAGGACAGGGTTGGCGATCAATCAGTCATGATTAAGTATGAATGACACCACTGGACACTTTAAAAGGAGGCTGGTGCTTGGTATCATTGTTTCTCTTCAGTTAACCATGGTTATCTCTAAAGAAACACGTGCAGCCATCATTGCACTGCACAAAAATGGCCTAACAGGGAAGAGTATCGCAGCTAGAAAGATTGCACCACAGTCAACAATCTATCGCATCATCAAGAACTTCAAAAAGGCTCCAGGGCGCCCGAAAAAGACCAGCAAGCGCCAGGACCGTATCTTAAAACTGTTTCAGCTGCGGGATGGGACTACCAGCAGTGCCGAGCTTGCTCAGGAGTGGCAGCAGCCTGGTGTGAGTGCCTCCGCACGCACCGTGAGGCGGAGACTCTTTGAGCAAGGCCTGGTTTCAAGGAGGGCAGCAAAGAAGCCACTTCTCTCCAGAAAAAACATCAGGGACCGACTGATATTCTGCAAAAGGTACAGTGAGTGGACTGCTGAGGACTGGGGGAAAGGTACAGGGAGTGGACTGCTGAGGACTGGGGGAAAGGTACAGGGAGTGGACTGCTGAGGACTGGGGGAAAGGTACAGGGAGTGGACTGCTGAGGACTGGGGGAAAGGTACAGGGAGTGGACTGCTGAGGACTGGGGGAAAGGTACAGGGAGTGGACTGCTGAGGACTGGGGGAAAGGTACAGGGAGTGGACTGCTGAGGACTGGGGGAAAGGTACAGGGAGTGGACTGCTGAGGACTAGGGGAAAGGTACAGGGAGTGGACTGCTGAGGACTGGGGGAAAGGTACAGGGAGTGGACTGCTGAGGACTGGGGGAAAGGTACAGGGAGTGGACTGCTGAGGACTGGGGGAAAGGTACAGGGAGTGGACTGCTGAGGACTGGGGGAAAGGTACAGGGAGTGGACGGCTGAGGACTGGGGGAAAGGTACAGGGAGTGGACTGCTGAGGACTGGGGGAAAGGTACAGGGAGTGGTCTGCTGAGGACTGGGGGAAAGTCATTTTCTCTGATGAATCCCCTTTTCGATCGTTTGGGACATCTGGAAAACAGCTTATCCGGAGAAGAAGAGGTGAGCGCTACCACCAGTCTTGTCTCATGCCAACTGTAAAGCATTCTGAAACCATTCATGTGTGGGGTTGCTTCTCAGCCAAGGGAATCGGCTCACTCACAGTCTTGCCTAAAAACACAGCCATGAATAAAGAATGGTACCAGAATGTCCTCCAAGAGCAACTTCTCCCAACCGTCCAAGAGCAGTTTGGCGCCCAACAATGCCTTTTCCAGCATGATGGAGCACCTTGCCATAAAGCAAAGGTGATAACTAAATGGCTCGGGGAACAAAACATAGAGATTTTGGGTCCATGGCCTGGAAACTCCCCAGATCTTAATCCCATTGAGAACTTGTGGTCAATCATCAAGAGACGGGTGGACAAACAAAAACCAACAAATTCTGCCAAAATGCAAACATTGATTATGCAAAAATGCAAGAATGGAAGAATGGAAGAATGGAAGAATGGAGAATGGAGAATGGATGGCTATCATTCAGGATTTGCTCCAGAAGATGATTGAGAGCAGCCAGGGAGAATTGCAGAGTCCTGAAGAAGAAGGGGCAACACTGCAAATATTGACTTGCTGCATTAACTCATTCTAACTGTCAATAGAACCTTTTGGTATCATAATATGATTGCAATTATATTTCTGTATGTGATAGAAACATCAGACAAACACAAATAAAAACCAGAGGCAGCAGATCATGGGAAAATATCATTTTGGTGTCATTCTCAAAACTTTTGGCCATGACTGTACTCTAAAACACTAAAGGTGCTCTTTACTCGAATTGAGTAGGTTGAACGCTCTGATGGGGTCGACTTGAGCAACAACCATAATAGAAGTCAATTAGTGATGAGCAGGTTGCTGTCTGGCTCTACACCCACATACAGCCAGCCAGAGCATTTCCAGAGGAGGATAGGTAGGTTTTTAGGTTTTGTTTTTTTACACATGATGTCCAATCACGTTGATTTTACCCCCCCAGTGAAAGCCATTCAGAGACTGCATGCGGCTCTTGGTGTTCTAGCTCCCATCATTCACTAAAGGGAGATGGATCTTGTGTCAGAACGTTCATGACTGGCACATCCAAGCACACGTGACACTCGGTCGAGCACTGAGCATACCCCGAGCACTCCGGTGCTCAATCAAGTATCAAACAGTGGCAAGCACGCTCTATCATCATTAACCATTATCCTATCAAACAAGTGTCTATACAGTGTTGATTAGCTGTTGGCTCCTTCAGCCAATAGATATTATTCTCTACCACTATATACGTCTTCATGCTCCACCTGGCCGAGCATGCATGTGTTCCAAGTATGCAGCCATTGCCAGACACCTTAGATGGCAGATTTTCTTTCCTGAGAAATGTGGATAACTGAGATATATATTATCTAAGGTAAAAGTAGGATTGAGCATGTTGGATTCTAACATGCCTGATCCATTAATCCCCTTTTAATAGAGAGAGGGAAGTAACCATAAATAAATGGTTTAACAATGTCAAGGCGGGGCAAGGGAATGCCCGGTGTGTGGCACAATAGGACAGGTACACCAGGCAAGATGTAAAGGAAGGCCCTGATGATAGGGAGATGGGAAAGCAGTTACAATGTAACTCACTTGTGGCTGATCCCTGTGCTCCCTAATGTCCCTAGATGGGTCCTTTTCCCTCAAAAGTGATCATATGCCTAGGCCCTCACTGACCCTGGACTAGTCCTGGCTAGTGAACAGGCCAGCAAGACACTAGTCTTACTACTATTTTAAAGACAACACAAGAGAAGGGGAGACAAACAAGTGGAACAGATACAACAGAGGGACTCCACATGTGCTGGAAAGCTCGCCACAACTTTTTCCTGACACAACTCCTTCACAGGTCAGCATAGAATGAACTGTAGCCAACATAGGAGAGAGGAGTGGAAAAGAGTGTCAGCAGCTGAGATTACAGCTACATGTTAATCACAGCAGGATAAAGAAACCTTAACCCCTTCAGCAATGAATGGAATAAAATAAGCTTCTACTCAGGATAAAACATGAGTGGGCTCTAAAGAATCCACTGCATCAGCTGGAAAGATCACCATGGCTTTCTGCAGAGACACCTTCACTGGTCAGTATAGAATAAACTATAGCTGGCATAAGGAGTTGCAAGGAGTGGGATTATAGTGGAAGGGAAAGCTGGCAGCAGAGATTACAACTACATATTAATCACGGCAGGATAGAAAAAGAATCCTTAACCACCACAGAACTGAATGCAGTTAAATAAGCTCTTATTCAAGAAAAACGACAAACAGGCTCTAAAGACTCCACTGCATCAGCTGGTAAGATCACCATGGCTTTCTCCAGAGACATCTTCCCTGGTCACGGTCAGAATAAAATGGACGATAGCTGGCATAAGGAGGAGTAAGGAGTGGGTTTCTATACTGGAAGGGAGTATCCGCAGCAGAGATTACAACTGCATATTAATCACAGCAGGATAGAAAATTAATCTTCAACTAAATGCCGTGACCTTTTGAGGTCACATCATGTCGTGGAAACACATTAGCAAGATATTGTAGTTTCAACCTATTACTCTCAGTCTAGTGTGTCAAGTCTACAGACAATAGACTGGTCTTGGGCCAAGTTCTTTCGAGAAAAGGTACTCTATCGGTCAACCTCTATCCACTCATTAAGAGTATGGCCAGTGGGCATTAGGCCCTATAATCCTGGATAGTTTTTGGATATTTGAGTTTGACTTGTTCCTCAACTTCTCAAATCCGCAATAAGCGTCGAAGGCTCTAGAGTCGTTTGAACTTCCCATTTGCCATTATTCAGCATTTTCATAGATGCTAATCAGACACAATTTTTCTTAAGTCTCTCAACATCTGATCTGGGAATCCCTGTATTGTTTTTCTTCTCTCTCTCTTTATTACATGATGATCACCACTTGCAGACACGCTCTACTTTTAACAAGTATGCAAGGTCATCAATGATTTTGGATGAATACATTTTGATTGTGAAGCATGTGATCATAATTAGGTGTCTATTATGCATTCATTCTATTCTGTGTTTATCATACATACATTCATCATCTCATTGTTCATTTGCATACTTCATATTTTGCATATACTGATAGAATGTAAGTCTCTTTTAAAGTTTCGGAATAAAAAGTCATCTTGGCAAGTTGTCAGATGTCCGCACATTACTACCATTGTGTCCTGTTAATAAACACTGATAGAGCTCATGAATAGAATCTAGTGTCCCTGCGGATCTGTACGCACTTCATGTGCCGCCATATGGTGCCTACGCGTAGAAATGGACTTTTCTCTTGGTTCATGATATCATGAAATGTTTGGGATTTTATGCTACTCTGTCAAGAGACATTTATGTTATATTTGTATTTATGCCCCCAGTGGTTATTATGGGAATTGCACCCTGGCAAGGATTTTTCTGGGCTATTGCGACAATTTCTTGAATTTTTATAGTGGTTGTTTTGGGACTGAGGAAATAAGTATTGAACACATCACCCAGTTTCTAAGCAAATATATTTCCAAAGGTGCTATTGTCATAAATGTGTCACTAGATGTTGGTAACAAACCCATCTAATCCACACAGGCATAGTGATAAAACCCTAGATGTCCACAGATTGTTATGTGTAATAATGAGAAATGAAACAGAGAGAAAAAGTATTGAACACGTTACTGAAATTGAATTAATACTTCATACAAATGATTTTCTGGTGAAGAAGCTCCAGACGCCTCCTGCATTGAGACACTAGTTCCTGCATTGCTCGGGGGGTTTTGACCCATTCTTGCACACAAACACTTTTTACATCCTGCAGGTCTCGTGGATCCTTCTATGATCTCTGAGCTTTAGTTCCTTGCAGACATTTTCTATTGGATTCAGCTCAGTCATTCAGAAAGCCATTAAGTATTTCCTAGGCTGTGTGTTTGGGGTCTTTGTCTTGTGAAGTGTCCAACCTCGTTTCATCTTCATCACTCTGGTAGATGGCAGCAGATTGAGCTGCGCAAGTTGTGACTTTACCTATTGTGAATGGTGGATCCTGTGTTATCTACTGTATATAGAGGTGTTATCAGTCATTGTACGGGAGGAGGAGGTGAGCTGTGATATCACCTATTGTGAATGGTGGATCCTGTGTTATCTACTGTATATAGAGGTGTTATCAGTCATTGTACGGGAGGAGGAGGTGAGCTGTGATATCACCTATTGTGAATGGTGGATCCTGTGTTATCTACTGTATATAGAGGTGTTATCAGTCATTGTACAGGAGGAGGTGAGCTGTGATATCACCTATTGTGAATGGTGGATCCTGTGTTATCTACTGTATATAGAGGTGTTATCAATCATTGTACAGGAGGAGGTGAGCTGTGATATCACCTATTGTGAATGGTGGATCCTGTGTTATCTACTGTATATAGAGGTGTTATCAGTCATTGTACAGGAGGAGGAGGTGAGCTGTGATATCACCTATTGTGAATGGTGGATCCTGTGTTATCTACTGTATATAGAGGTGTTATCAGTCATTGTACAGGAGGAGGTGAGCTATGATATCACCTATTGTGAATGGTGGATCCTGTGTTATCTACTGTATATAGAGGTGTTATCAGTCATTGTACAGGAGGAGGAGGTGAGCTGTGATATCACCTATTGTGAATGGTGGATCCTGTGTTATCTATTGTATATAGAGGTGATATCAGTCATTGTACAGGAGGAGGTGAACTGTGATATCACCTATTGTGAATGGTGGATCCTGTGTTATCTACTGTATATAGAGGTGTTATCAGTCATTGTACAGGAGGAGGAGGTGAGCTGTGATATCACCTATTGTGAATGGTAGATCCTGCGTTATCTACTGTATATAGAGGTGTTATCAGTCATTGTACAGGAGGAGGAGGTGAGCTGTGATATCACCTATTGTGAATGGTGGATCCTGTGTTATCTACTGTATATAGAGGTGTTATCAGTCATTGTACAGGAGGAGGAGGTGAGCTGTGATATCACCTATTGTGAATGGTAGATCCTGCGTTATCTACTGTATATAGAGGTGTTATCAGTCATTGTACAGGACAAGGAGGTGAGCTGTGATATCACCTATTGTGAATGGTGGATCCTGTGTTATCTATTGTATATAGAGGTAATATCAGTCATTGTACAGGAGGAGGTGAGCTGTGATATCACCTATTGTGAATGGTGGATCCTGTGTTATCTACTGTATATAGAGGTGTTATCAGTCATTGTACAGGAGGAGGAGGGGAGCTGTGATATCGCTATTGTGAATGGTGGATCCTGTGTTATCTACTGTATATAGAGGTGTTATCAGTCATTGTACAGGAGGAGGTGAGCTGTGATATCACCTATTGTGAATGGTGGATCCTGTGTTATCTACTGTATATAGAGGTATTATCAGTCATTGTACAGGAGGAGGTGAGCTGTGATATCACCTATTGTGAATGGTGGATCCTGTGCTATCTACTGTATATAGAGGTGTTATCAGTCATTGTACAGGAGGGGGAGGTGAGCTGTGATATCACCTATTGTGAATGGTGGATCCTGTGTTATCTACTGTATATAGAGGTGTTATCAGTCATTGTACAGGAGGAGGTGAGCTGTGATATCATCTATTGTGAATGGTGGATCCTGTGTTATCTACTGTATATAGAGGTGTTATCAGTCATTGTACAGGAGGAGGTGAGCTGTGATATCACCTATTGTGAATGGTGGATCCTGCGTTATCTACTGTATATAGAGGTGTTATCAGTCATTGTACAGGAGGAGGAGGTGAGCTGTGATATCACCTATTGTGAATGGTGGATCCTGTGTTATCTACTGTATATAGAGGTGTTATCAGTCATTGTACAGGAGGAGGAGGTGAGCTGTGATATAATCTATTGTGAATGGTGGATCCTGTGTTATCTACTGTATATAGAGGTGTTATCGGTCATTGTACAGGAGGAGGTGAGCTGTGACATCACCTATTCTGAATGGTGGATCCTGTGTTACCTACTGTATATAGAGGTGTTATCAGTCATTGTACAGGAGGAGGAGGTGAGCTGTGATATCACCTATTGTGAATGGTGGATCCTGTGTTATCTACTGTATATAGAGGTGTTATCAGTCATTGTACAGAGAGGAGGTGAGCTGTGATATCACCTATTGTGAATGGTGGATCCTGTGCTATCTACTGTATATAGAGGTGTTATCAGTCATTGTACAGGAGGGGAGGTGAGCTGTGATATCACCTATTGTGAATGGTGGATCCTGTGTTATCTACTGTATATAGAGGTGTTATCAGTCATTGTACAGGAGGGAGGTGAGCTGTGATATCACCTATTGTGAATGGTGGATCCTGTGTTATCTACTGTATATAGAGGTGTTATCAGTCATTGTACAGGAGGAGGAGGTGAGCTGTGATATCACCTATTGTGAATGGTGGATCCTGTGTTATCTACTGTATATAGAGGTGTTATCAGTCATTGTACAGGAGGGAGGTGAGCTGTGATATCACCTATTGTGAATGGTGGATCCTGTGTTATCTACTGTATATAGAGGTGTTATCAGTCATTGTACAGGAGGAGGAGGTGAGCTGTGATATCACCTATTGTGAATGGTGGATCCTGTGTTATCTACTGTATATAGAGGTGTTATCAGTCATTGTACAGGAGGAGGAGTGAGCTGTGATATACACCTATTGTGAATGGTGGATCCTGTGTTATCTACTGTATATAGAGGTGTTATCGTCATTGTACAGGAGGAGGTGAGCTGTGATATCACCTATTTGAATGGTGGATCCTGTGTTATCCTACTGTATATAGAGGTGTTATCAGTCATTGTACAGGAGGAGGGTGAGCTGTGATATCACTATTGTGAATGGTGGATCCTGTGTTATCTACTGTATATAGAGGTGTTATCAGTCATTGGACAGGAGGAGGAGGTGAGCTGTGATATCACCTATTGTGAATGGTGGATATATGTGTTATCTACTGTATATAGAGGTGTTATCAGTCATTGTACAGGAGGAGGTGAGCTGTGATATCACCTATTGTGAATGGTGGATCGTGTGTTATCTACTGTATATGAGGTGTTATCAGTCATTGTACAGGAGGAGGAGGTGAGCTGTGATATCACCTATTGTGAATGGTGGATCCTGTGTTATCTACTGTATATAGAGGTTTATCAGTCATTGTACAGGAGGAGGTGAGCTGTGATATCACCTATTGTGAATGGTGGATCCTGTGTTATCTACTGTATATAGAGGTGTTATCAGTCATTGTACAGGAGGAGGTGAGCTGTGATATCACCTATTTGAATGGTGGATCCTGTGTTATCTACTGTATATAGAGGTGTTATCAGTCATTGTACAGGAGGAGGTGAGCTGTGATATCACCTATTGTGAATGGTGGATCCTGTGTTATCTACTGTATATAGAGGTGTTATCATCATTGACAGGAGGAGGAGGTGAGCTGTGATATCACCTATTGTGAATGGATCCTGTGTTATCTACTTATATAGAGGTGTTATCAGTCATTGTACAGGAAGGAGTGAGCTGTGATATCACCTATTGTGAATGTGGATCCTGTGTTATCTACTGATATATAGAGTAGTTATCAGTCATTGTACAGGAGGAGGAGGGAGCTGTGATATCACTATTGTGAATGGTGGATCCTGTGTTATCTACTGTATATAGAGGTGTTACATCATTGTACAGGAGGAGGAGGTGAGCTGTGATATCACTATTGTGAATGGTGGATCCTGTGTTATCTACTGTATATAGAGTGTTATCAGTCATTGTACAGGAGGAGGTGAGCTGTGACATCACCTATTTGAATGGTGGATCCTGTGTTATCTACTGTATATAGAGGTGTTATCAGTCATTGTACAGGAGGAGGAGGTGAGCTGTGATATCACCTATTGTGAATGGTGGATCCTGTGTTATCTACTGTATATAGAGGTGTTATCAGTCATTGACAGGAGGAGGAGGTGAGCTGTGATATCACCTATTGTGAATGGTGGATCCATGTGTTATCTACTGTATATAGAGGTGTTATCAGTCATTGTACAGGAGGAGAGTGAGCTGTGATATCACCTATTGTGAATGGTGGACTGGTGTGTTATCTACTGTATATAGAGGTGTTATCATCATTGTACAGGAGGAGGAGGTGAGCTGTGATATCACCTATTGTGAATGGTGGATCCTGTTTATCTACTGTATATAGAGGTGTTATCAGTCATTGTACAGGAGGAGGTGAGCTGTGATATACACCTATTGTGAATGGTGGATCCTGTGTTATCTACTGTATATAGAGGTGTTATCAGTCATTGTACAGGAGGAGGTGAGCTGTGATATCACCTATTGTGAATGGTGGATCCTGTGTTATCTACTGTATATAGAGGTGTTATCAGTCATTGTACAGGAGGAGGTGAGCTGTGATATCACCTATTGTGAATGGTGGATCCTGTGTAATCTATTCTATAACAATGTAGTAATCTTGTCTGAATAATAATGACTACTAAAAAGTCTTTTATAAAGAACAGTAAGCATTAGACTAGTAGTAGGCTCACTGGTCAGCATGACAACTGCAGGACTTCAGATTTTTTTTTATATAGTTGTATTGAAAATTAAAAAAAAATCTTTCTCTCTCTCTATAATTATTATTATTTATTTATATAGCGCCATTAGGTTCCATGGCGCTTTACATATGGAAAGGGCAGACGAGGACAAGTACAATATATATGGACAATCAAGTCGTACAGATACAGGAGGGGAGAGGAATCTGTCTGCGAGGGCTCACAGTCTACGAGGGATGGGTGGGGATACAGCAGGAGAGGTTAGTGTCAATCGTGAGGTGGTGGAGTAGACCGGGTCTCATTGCAGGTTGTAGGCTTGATGGAACAGGTGGGTCTTCAGGCTTCTTGTGAAGGTTCCCAGGGTAGGAGAGTGTCTGATGTGTTGGGGAAGAAAGTTCCAGAGTATGGCAGATGCAAGGGAGAAATCTTGTATGCGGTTCAGAGCGGAGGAGATGAGAGGGGAGTAGAGGAGAAGCTCTTGGGAGAATCACAGGTTGCTTGAGGGTAGGTAACTGGAGACCATATCAGAGATGTATGGAAGGGACAGGTTGTGGACGGCTTAGTATGTCATGGTTAGTGTTTAAAACCGGGATCTCTGAGAAGTGGGGAGCCAGTGAAGAGCTTGGCAGAGGGGGGAGAAAGGGGAGTAGCGGGGAGACAGGTGGCTTAGTTGGGCAGCGGACTTGAGGATAGATTGGAGAAGTGTGAAGATGCGAGGGAGGTAGCCAGGAGGACAGTGAGCAGGAGGTTGCAGTGGTCAAAGCAGGAGATGATGAGAGCGTGAATAAGTGTTTTAGCAGTGTCGTGGTCAAGGAAAGTGCGGATCTGGGAAATGTTTTTAAGCTGGAGTTGGCAGGAGGTTGCGAGAGCTTGGATGTGAGGTTTGAAGGAGAGGCAAGAGACGAGGATTACCCTGAGACACTTGGCGTTGGGGGCTGGGGAGAGTGAGCAGTCGTTGACATTGATGGATAGGTCAGGTAGAGGGGAGAGTGACTTGGGGGAAAGACGATGAACTCGGTTTTGTCCATGTCCAGTTTTAGAAAGCGAGCAGAGGAGAAGGATGGGATGGCAGATAGGCATTGTGTAATTTTGGGTAGTAGGGAGTTGATGTCAGGCCCAGACAGATAGATCTGGGTGTTGTCAGCATAGAGATGATACTGAAGGCCGTGGGACTCAATATGTTGTCCTAGGCCGAGGGTATAGATGGAGAAGAGTAGGGATCCCAAAACTGAGCCTTGGGGGACACCAACGGATAGGGGGTAGGGCGAAGAGGAGGTGCACGAGTGGGTGACGTTTAAAGCCTGGTCCGCTAGATATGAGGAAATCCAGGAGAGGGCAAGGTCAGTGATGCCAAGAGATTCCAGAATATGTAGTAGTAGGGAATGGTCTACATTGTCGAAGGTGGCAGATATGTCAAGGAGAAGGACGACGGAGTAGTGTCGCTTGCTCTTGGTGTTCAGGAGGTCGTTGGTGACTTTGGTTAGGGCTGTTTCAGTGGAGTGATGGGATCTGAAGACGGATTGTAGGCAGTCAAAGAGTGAGCAGGAGAGGAAGGAAGATAGTTCAGAATGGACGTGTTGTTCAAGTAGTTTTGAGGCGAAGGGGAGAAGAGATATGGGGTGATACGTAGAAACAGATGATGGATCGAGGGAGGGCTTTTTGAGGATGGGTGTGATCAAGGCATGTTTGAAGGATGAGGGTCAGACGCCGGTAGTGTGTGATAACTTGAAGAGGTGGGTTAGGTCAGAGATGAGGATTGTGGTGAGGTTCAGGATGAGGCGGGAGGGGAGTGGGTCGAGGGCACAGGTGGTGAGGTGAAACTGTGACAAAACGGAGGAGAGTTGATCTTCTGTCATGGTGGAAAAGCTTTCATTGGACGAGGAAGGTTGGGCGGTAATGGGGGTGGGTGGAAGGGACAGTGAGTCACAACGTTCTCTGATTTAGTTGATCTTCCATTTGAAGAAAGAGGCAAAGTCATCGGCAGAGATGAGAGGGGAGGGAGGATGTGCAGGGGGATTGATTAGAGAGTTCAAAGTTTTGAATAGTTGTTAGGGGTTATAGGACAGGGTGGTTATTAGAGATGAGAAGTAGGCTTGATTTACGGCGGTGAGTGCGGTCTTGAAGTTTGTGAGGGACTGTTTGTACATGGTGAAGTGCTCCACGGAATGGGATTTCTTCCATCCACCCTGGACGCCCGACACAGTTCTTTAGTGAGGGTGGTGAGCCAGGGATGCCTGTGTGTGCGGGTTTTGTTGTATGTGAGGGTGGCGGCCTGATCGAGGGCTGTAATTATTGTGGAGTTATAGAGGCTGGCAGCATCATGTGAGGAGGCTAAGTCTGCGAGAGGGAGAAGGGATCCAGAGAATGAGTGAAAGTCAGTAAGTTTAAGGTTTCTACGGCGGTGAGTTTCTAAGGAGGAAGGAGCATGGTGGGAAGGGAGAGGGAAAAGGTTAGAAGGTTTTGGTCGGATAGGGGGAGAAATGAGTTTGAGAAGTCAGTGAGGGAACATAGGCGGGTGAAGACAAGGTCGAGCGTGTGGCCATCCTTGTGATTGGCTGAGGAGGTCTATTGGGAAAGCCCAAAGGAGGTGGTCATTGATAGGAGCCTAGAGGCAGCAGGGTGGGGGGTGTCAATGGGGAAGTTGAGATCGGCCATGATGATAGTGGTGATGTTGAAAGAAAGGAAGTGGAGAGGCCAAGTGGTGAAGTGGTCAAGAAAGGAGGTCGTAGATCCTGGGGGTGGTGGATGACGGCCAGCTGAAGGTTGCAGGGTGAGATAGTGTTCTCCTTTTGATTAACTGAAAATTTTATATGATTACACAGATTTACACTTTCTACAATGGCAGAGACAATACAGCAATCTCAGAGATTGATAGGAAAAACACTCAGATTTGCATATGCTCCATCGATATGCAAATCAATAAGTATAAGCTATCATTCAGTATTTGGTGACAAAATATCCCAGGAAAGTTCTGGACTTGTTTTGCATAGAAGTGAAACAAGCCTGAAACAGCAAATAAACAAGTCTCGCCTATGCAAAATATAATAACGAGACCCGAGATGATACTCTGAAATGTACACCGTGTGTTTCAATGGAAAGTGTCTGATTTACATGTCACAGGCTTGGAAGTTTATATTTAAAAAGTTAGTACATAGTCTGATATCTAGTTACGCAAACCACTTGGGTCAGGTTCACAGGGGGACGAGATGAATCAGTCTGAGTACTCACTATTATAGGAGATTTCTTACCATAGGAAGCAATAGCACTTTCACATAATGAGTGCAATATGGATTCAAAGAAAAAGAAGACCAAAATGTAATTACCCCATACACAAAAACCTCCTACTATATTAAAACTGCCTATAAACAAGAATATAACTACTATAATACCGCTCCTATGTACAAGAATATAACTACTATAATACTGCTCCTATGTACAAGAATATAACTACTATAATACTGCCCCTATATACAAGAATATAACTACTATAATACTGCTCCTATATACAAGAATATAAACTAATATAATACTGCCCCTATATACAAGAATATAACTACTATAATACTGCTCCTATATACAAGAATATAACTACTATAATACTGCCCCTATGTACAAGAATATAACTACTATAATACTGCCCCTATATACAAGAATATAACTACTATAATACTGCCCCTATGTACAAGAATATAACTACTATAATACTGCCCCTATATACAAGAATATAACTACTATAATACTGCCCCTATATACAAGGATATAACTACTATAATACTGCTCCTATGTACAAGAATATAACTACTATAATACTGCCCCTATATACAAGAATATAACTACTATAATACTGCCCCTATGTACAAGAACATAACTACTATAATACTGCCCCTATGTACAAGAATATAACTACTATAATACTGCTCCTATGTACAAGAATATAACTGCTATAATACTGCCCCTATGTACAAGAATATAACTACTATAATACTGCTCCTATGTACAAGAATATAACTACTATAATACTGCTCCTATGTACAAGAATATAACTACTATAATACTGCTCCTATATACAAGAATATAATACTATAATACTGCCCCCTATATACAAGAATATAACTACTATAATACTGCCCCTATATACAAGAATATAACTACTATAATACTGCCCCTATGTACAAGAATATAACTACTATAATACTGCCCCTATATACAAGAATATAACTACTATAATACTGCTCCTATATACAAGAATATAACTACTATAATACTGCCCCTATGTACAAGAATATAACTACTATAATACTGCCCCTATATAAAAGAATATAACTACTATAATACTGCCCTATATACAAGAATATAACTACTATAATACTGCCCCTATATACAAGAATATAACTACTATAATACTGCTCCTATATACAAGAATATAACTACTATAATACTGCCCCTATATACAAGAATATAACTACTATAATACTGCTCCTATATACAAGAATATAACTACTATAATACTGCCCCTATGTACAAGAATATAACTACTATAATACTGCCCCTATATACAAGAATATAACTACTATAATACTGCCCCTATATACAAGAATATACCTACTATAATACTGCCCCTATATAAAAGAATATAACTACTATAATACTGCCCCTATGTACAAGAATATAACTACTATAATACTGCCCCTATGTACAAGAATATAACTACTATAATACTGCCCCTATATACAAGAATATACCTACTATAATACTGCCCCTATATAAAAGAATATAACTACTATAATACTGCCCCTATGTACAAGAATATAACTACTATAATAATGCCCCTATATACAAGAATATAACTACTATAATACTGCCCCTATGTACAAGAATATAACTACTATAATACTGCCCCTATGTACAAGAATATAACTACTATAATACTGCTCCTATATACAAGAATATAACTACTATAATACTGCCCCTATATACAAGAATATACCTACTATAATACTGCCCCTATATAAAAGAATATAACTACTATAATACTGCCCCTATGTACAAGAATATAACTACTATAATAATGCCCCTATATACAAGAATATAACTACTATAATACTGCTCCTATGTGCAAGAATATAACTACTATAATACTGCCCCTATGTACAAGAATATAACTACTATAATACTGCCCCTATATACAAGAATATAACTACTATAATACTGCCCCTATGTACAGGAATATAACTACTATAATACTGCCCCTATATACAAGAATATAACTACTATAATACTGCCCCTATATACAAGAATATAACTACTATAATACTGCTCCTATGTACAAGAATATAACTACTATAATACTGCCCCTATGTACAAGAATATAACTACTATAATGCTGCCTCTATGTACAAGAATATAACTACTATAATACTGCGCCTATGTACAAGAATATAACTACTATAATACTGCTCCTATATACAAGAATATAACTACTATAATACTGCTCCTATGTACAAGAATATAACTACTATAATACTGCCCCTATGTACAAGAATATAACTACTATAATGCTGCCTCTATGTACAAGAATATAACTACTATAATACTGCTCCTATGTACAAGAATATAACTACTATAATACTGCCCCTATATACAAGAATATAACTACTATAATACTGCCCCTATGTACAAGAATATAACTACTATAATACTGCTCCTCTACACCATTGACTATTTTGTACATATTTTGCTCACATTACATAGATAATAGTAGAGGTTTCTTACAATAATTAGAATATTTTCATTAGATTTTTTACACTTCTTCAGATTTCTCCACATTTCAATTAACACGCCGTCTACTCTGCAGTAATACTCACTTTACACATTGTCACAGAAGTTTAACAGATTAAATGGCTTTTTCCACTTTCAGTCTCAGATAAATAATATAAAATTTGTCTTATTGATTTCAGATTAATTTACATTCCAGTTCTTAAAGTTGTTTCACATTGGTCTCCTGCTGGTTTTACACATCTCCCCCCCTCGAATCAGTCCCGGGCCTGGTACAGTGATTATACCCTGATTATTTATTCTCTAATTAGAGACTATAGGGCGATCAGTCTAAATTACGTGAAGGAAAGAAATTAAGAACGATCGAGTTCTATTCATCATTTTTACACAACTAGACTTTTTTTCGTTATTATTATTTCGGCTTTTAAATGCTACATTCAGACGAGTGTCTATTTGGTCATTTGGGCTGACCGTGTGCCCGACAGACCACCCATGGACGAAACACTGATACATGCAAGTTAATGGGTTAAAAAAAAAAGAGTAATTTTGCACATCCACCACGACAGTATGCACTGGTCTCGTCTGTTTTGTTTGATAATAACATACTGGCTTCAATGGCAACTAGCCTTACCGATAGATTAAATTCTAATTTTCAGTTGTCTCTGAGCTGGTGGGTAGAGGCTACCTACTATGATGTCTCCAAAATACAACACACATAGTCTTAAGGACCATGGCTGCTGTTTTTATATAGCAGAAGTTAAGGAGCAGCAGTATGGAGGACAGTATACAACAGCATTGAGCAGTGTAGCTGTGAATACAGCACTTAATATAAAGCCGCAGAATGGAGGATAGTATACAGCAGTACTGAGCTGTGTAGCTGTGAATCCAGCACTTAATATAAAGCTGCAGCATGGAGGATAGTATAGAGCATACTGAGCTGTGTAGCTGTGAATCCAGCACTTAATATAAAGCTGCAGCATGGAGGATAGTATACAGCAGTACTGAGCTGTGTAGCTGTGATCCAGCATATAAAAGCTGCAGCATGAGATTATACACAGTACTGAGCAGTGTAGCTGTGATCAGCACTTAATAAGCTGCAGATGAGGATAGTATACAGCAGTACTGAGCAGTGTAGCTGTGCCTCCAGCACTTAATATAAAGCTGCAGCATGGAGGATAGTATACAGCAGTACTGAGCAGTGTAGCTGTGCACTTCAAAGCACTTAATATAAAGCTGCAGCATGAGGACTATATAAAGCAGCACTGAGCAGTAGTAGCTGTGAATCCAGCACTTAATATAAAGCTGCAGCATGGAGGATATTATACAGCAGCACTGAGCAGTGTAGCTTGAATCCAGCACTTAATATAAAGCTGCAGCATGGAGGATATTATACAGCAGCACTGAGCAGTGTAGCTATGACTCCAGCACTTAATATTAAGCTGCAGTATAGAGGACATTATATAGAGTACTGAGCAGTGTAGTGGAATCAGTACTTAATACAAGCTGCAGCATTGAGTATATTATACAGCATTACTGGCAGTGTAGCTGTAGATGAGTAGAAGCTTCAGCATAGTCTCTGCATGTGACAGGTGGTAGTAACAAACAAGGGATAAGGTAGCAGGATTGCAGTGACGGGCTAAAGGCGATCAGGGGAACTGGTCTGGCCCTTAGACAGTTCCCAGAGTACCTCTAAATGTGAGTATGTCTGTCCCGCTACCCTTGCCCTACTGCTGACCAGCCCTAGGCTACAACCGCCTCACCTCCACCTGGGGACCAGGATAGTCACAGCAACTCCACCCAGAGATTCAGATAATAACAGCAACTCCAAGGAAAAGGCAGCTCCTGAAAGCTCCATCAGAAACTGCACACGGCATAACAGAGCTCACAGGTCAAAGGGTGAATGAATTCTTTCAGCGACACCAGCTGATTGATAATGGGAACATTTAAAGGCTAGGGTGAATTAGGAGATCAGGAGGCAAAAGGAGAAGTGGCTCATAACTGGAGAAAGAATATTTCTCTAAAAATTTGGTGACAGCTCAGCTGTCCAATTTGGTGCTGGGGCATGCTGAACTGTCAGTGTGTTGATTGACAGTTCAGTCATCTGAGACAGGGAGGTGCTGGACTTCTTCAGGTGTTCCCTGTTCTCTGTGATTGCCCAGCTTCTTAGCTGAGCAGTTAGCCCCATATGACCGCCATTTGCACCATTTTGCTCATTGGTGCAAGTTGGCCTCGTTTCCTGTTTCTACATACATCATATGAGCGTATGCTAAAACAGATCAAAACGTGGGCAACTGTAATTCGTCCTGCAAAAAAAAGCCCCTCATTCGATTATGTGAAGGATCTTGTAAGATGGGAAGAGAGGACCATTTACATAAAAAGGCATTTCTGGAACCTATTGGGCATCGACCCTATAAATATGGGCCCGCATTTTGGAGTTCAAAAGTTGGAGTACAGGAGGATAGACACCATATAGTTAATTTTACAACAAAAACAAATTAGTAAAAGGAATAAAAGAAGAAACTTTGTAGAAAAAAATATTAGCGGATCTCTTACCTACTGTTGAACTTTTCGGGATGTTTCTCTCGCATCATATGAAATCTGTGAGCGATGGATGCGTCCTGTAAAACAAACAAAAAAAGTGCACACATATGATATAGGTAGAAAATGTTTCCGAGGCTAGGAATACTGCTGGTTTGCCACCAACCAGTGACCATTATGTTCACCTTATATCTGTCATGCTTCAGAATTTGATCTGGCCACCTTGTGCTGTGCTATAGACTTCTTTTTCGGCTGAGTCACAGCATAATTCAGTCTCAGTCCAACTGCTGATTACCTTTTACCTTTGTTTCATTTCTTTTTTGGCCACCAGGTGTTTTCATTTAGTCTGTCCCATCACTTTGCAGGTGTGGCTATTTATACCTTACCCTTGCTGATCTTCATTGCTGGCTATATATCTAAGTGGATCCTGCTTGAAGTTCTAGCCATACTGCCAAGGATTTATGCCAGTCAGATAGAGACCAACAAGATTTTATATTGTTGCTGTCATATCTATTTATCCTATTCCAAGAGTCAAGCAGTAGGAGGCTATTCTTTCTTGCAATAGGTACTTTACATTTTCCACTTTGTATTCATGTTTTATGTTTTTTCACTTTGGGATCTTTTATCCTTGTAGACTGTGAGCCCTCTTGGGCAGGGTCCTCTCTCCTCACCTACTGTGTCCTCACCTATCCCTTGTAGACTGTGAGCCCTCATTGGCAGGTCCCTCTCCTCACCTACTGTGTCCTCACCTATCCCTTGTAGACTGTGAGCCCTCATTGGCAGGTACCCTCTCTCACCTACTGTGTCCTCATCCATACCTTGTAGACTGTGAGCCCTCATTGGCAGGATCTTCTCTCACCTACTGTGTCCTCATCTATGCCTTGTAGACTGTGATTCCTCATGGGTAGGGTCCTCTTTCCTCCCTACTGTATCCTCATCCATCCCTTGTAAACAGTGAGACCTCAGGGGCAGGGTCCTCTCTCCTCACCTACTGTATCCTCACCCATCCCTTGCAGACTGTGAGTCCTCATTGAAAGGATCCTCTCCCCTAACCTACTCTCCCCTAACCCATTGTGTGCCCTCGTGGGCAGGGTCCTCTCTCCTCACCTACTGTATCCTTACCCATTCCTTGTAGACTGTGAGCCCTTGCAGGTAGGGTCCTCTTTCCTCCAATACTATATCCTCACCCATCTGTTGTAGACGGTGATATCTCACGAGCAGGATCCACTCTCCTCCTGTACCTGTGTGTGCCGTGTATTGTTCATAATTATTGTACTTGTCTATGTATGACCCTTTTCACATTTAAAGCGCTATGGAATAAATGCTGCTATGATAATGAAGAATAATACTAACAATAATCTCTGTATCTCTCTCTGGTTCCATGTTGTTAATAGGCGAAATCGCTGGCAACATCGCTATCGCCATGTCACATGGAGCGATGTTTGCAGATCGCTGGAGCAACATCGCCAGGTTTACCAACATATTGGTAAACCTGTCAACTGAGATCCAGCGATTCATCGCAGTTGCATTGTGCTGTTACACGGCACAATGCACCTGCGATGTCGCTGCAACATCGCTGAACCCGGGACTTTTCAGTGATGTTGCAGGCAACATCGCCCGGTGTGACGGTACCTTTAACGTACTGTTACATGGCACGACATTGAAGCGATCTCGTCCACACGCGCACGTTTTTGACGGTTTGCAAGATCGCTTTTGAGATGTCACACGTAGAGATATTGTGTGCAACCACCGACGATCCTGCGATTCTGAAATCGCCTGAACAACAGCAGAAGCGATGTTGCCGGTCATAATTACCGTGTCACACAGCACAATCACATCATCAATGTGGGTGTACTGTTTGACACAGCCTAGGAGATAGGCGTCCCCGAGTTTGTTTTGTCGCGCCCCTACCACTCCGATTGGTCGCAACAACTGCGTTACCATTGGTCAGCCTTGTCTGGCAAGATGGCGGCTACCTTAACGCTTTTGCGCTTTGTACCATCTCACTATTGAAGTCTGTTGGCATGTGTTGAGGCTTCTGCAAGACACTGCGGCATCACCAAAACATCACACGGTAACGCTCCTGCATAGGACATGGCCTTATTGAGGGGTATCAGATGTGTGTAGTGATTTCAATATGGGACACGTTGTGTCAGACATTTCTGCTACCATCAATGAAAATTGAACATGACCACATCTATGTATTTTTAGGCGTCACTAAACCACACGTTAGGCCGCGCAGTTTTTAGTTTCGTCAACACGTGCCAAGCTACACGCCATATAAAAAGGATGCTGACTTCAATGGCGCTCCTTGTTTGAAGGTCTTTAATGACACTTGGGAAGGAGTCTACCGATGAACGCACAGATAATCAAATACGGCGCCTTTGCCACGGCCAGCCAATCGGAACGCAGTACTATCCACCAATCACCGGAAAACACAACGCCCAGGTACTCCTACGGCCTTTGTTGCGCAACCACTGCACTTCACGGCACACTTGACACGGCACGATCCTGCCAAATCGCTTGCGGAACGCCGCCAAGTTTCTGGGCAATGTCAGTAAACCTGTCAACTCGAAACCAGCAATTTATGGTGGTTGAGTCGTCCTGTTACACGGCACAACGCACTTGCGATGTCGCGTCACCAGCGCACAACCAGCGACTTTTCGGCGATGTTACGGCCGATATCGTGCTGTGTAGCGGTACCTTTACTCTTTTCCTCTTCTAATACCTCTGTGTGCTATGACTACACGACTCCTTCCTGTTATGTTTTATGAATCTTGTCCATACCGTGATGTATCCACCGGTGTCCAGCCTTACGCAATGCTATGATCCCACCTTCCATTAAACCCTATAATTGCAACGGGACAACTATCGATACTATTGAGGTGAAATACTTTTTACTCAAGACAAATAGCCTGAAAATCTCCATCCACAAGCATCAGCGTCAACTGCAACTAAAAATCCATATCGCTATTCCCCGCACGGTCGTATCTTCCCAGACAAAGGAAGTTTTTTCATTCATATATTATTCGTTATTAATACTCTTGTCTCCGAAACAGGAAACGTTTTGCGCTGGAGATTTGTGAGCAAATTACATAGATTATTAAGGACATCTACAATGTGGATTTGGCTTATTCACTGTACGGAGGCGATGACAACATTATCTTGACAGGAGTCTCGATGTGCATTGTGCCGTATTTCTCTAAAGTGAACTGTAAAAAAACGATCTACAAATGCTCATGTATCAACAAGAAACATAAGCCTGAGAATGAGCGATACGGAGGAATATTACTAGTCCGAAGGCTGCGTGTGTGCGGCAGGGCTGTGTGCGTGGCTGCTCCATCGCATGTTCAGCAATGTGAAAAATAAGTATTTAATACTCTGCCGATTTTGCAAGTTTTCCCACCTACAGAGAATGGAGATGTCTGTAATCTTTATCGTAGGTTCAACTGGGTGAGACGGAATCTGAAAAAATTCCGCAAAATCACAATTACGTTGCATGAAAACTTATTGCATCACCGACCAACCGGCAAGAATTGTGTCTCTCACAGACCTGTTAGGCTGAGTTCACATTGCGGGTCAGATCCGATCCAAGGATGACCGTGTAATGGCCACTTTACACACACCAACTTATCTGTCCAACTTCTGAACAACTTACTGGCTGCAGTGAAATCATGGACACATTGTTACATTTGTACACAGCCACAAAATGGAACAATGTGTCCATGATTTCACTGCATCCAGTAAGTTGTTCAGAAGTTGGACAGATAAGTTTGTGTGTGTAAAGTGGCCCTCAACCGGACAGTCCCGGACCGGATTTTGGTCCCATAGCAGCCTATGGGGACAGATAGAAGCCGGATGGCTGCTCTCTGCCATCCGGTTTCTATCTGTCCGGGTCAATCCGGGAGAATTCAGAATTCTCTCACGGACACAAAAACTCAACACTGCTGTTCCTGGTGCTGCCCACATCCTCAACTCTGCTGCATCAAGGTACCTGTCAGGCTACTCCTCTGTGCTTCACTCCACTCTGCTGCACCATCACCTTTATACCTACACATTTTAGCTATTGTAAGATGCTGTGTGCACACTCACCTCTTCTATTCCTGTGAGCTAATTGCACTTCTGCAGCAAAGTGTTGGATTGTTGACTCATCCACACTCCTGCAACAAGGCTCCTGATTGACTACTCAGCTCTGCTTTTCTTGTTTGCAATGAAGCACTTCTGCACGACGATGCCTGTCTCTTGATCTGTAAGTAGATATCCACCTATTTTGCTCTGCTGCATCTAGTGCTTCCACTTCTGGTGATCCATGTGGCATGCTACATATCCAGCTCTACTAATCCTCGCTATACCACAGACCTCATAACAGTAACCCCATTTACTTTTTCTGCACACACTTTTGAGTCCTACTCTACTAATCCTCGCTATACCACACAAGCCGTTCAACTGGTGCACCTTTTCTGAATCAATACCCCAAGTCCGTGCTGCTCACCCTGATCGGTAGACCTCATAACAGTAACCCCACTTACTTTTTCTGCACACACTTTTGAGTCCTACTCTACTAATCCTCGCTATACCACACAAGCCGTCCAACTGGTGCACCTTTTCTGAATCAATACTCCAAGTCCGTGCTGCTCACCCTGATTGGTAGACCTCATAACAGTAACCCCATTTACTTTTTCTGCACACACTTTTGAGTCCTACTCTACTAATCCTCGTTATACCACACAAGCCATCCAACTGGTGCACCTTTTCTGAATCAATACCCCAAGTCCGTGCTGCTCATCCTGATCGGTAGACCTCATAACAGTAACCCCATTTACTTTTTCTGCACACACTTTTGAGTCCTACTCTTCTAATCTTCGTTATACCACAAGCCGTCCAACTGGTGCACCTTTTCTGAATCAATACCCCAAGTCCGTGCTGCTCACCCTCATCGGTAGACCTCATAACAGTAACCCCATTTACTTTTTCTGCACACACTTTTGAGTCCTACCCTTCTAATCCTCGTTATACCACAAGCCGTCCAACTGGTGCACCTTTTCGGAATCAATACCCCAAGTCCGTGCTGCTCACCCTGATCCGTAGACCTCATAACAGTAACCCCATTTACTTTTTCTGCACACACTTTTGAGTTCTACTCTACTAATCCTCGCTATACCACAAGCCGTCCAACTGGTGCACCTTTTCTGAATTAATACCCCAAGTCCGTGCTGCTCACCCTGATCGGTAGACCTCATAACAGTAACCCCACTTACTTTTTCTGCACACACTTTTGAGTCCTACTCTACTAATCCTCGCTATACCACACAAGCCGTCCAACTGGTGCACCTTTTCTGAATCAATACTCCAAGTCCGTGCTGCTCACCCTGATTGGTAGACCTCATAACAGTAACCCCATTTACTTTTTCTGCACACACTTTTGAGTCCTACTCTACTAATCCTCGTTATACCACACAAGCCATCCAACTGGTGCACCTTTTCTGAATCAATACCCCAAGTCCGTGCTGCTCATCCTGATCGGTAGACCTCATAACAGTAACCCCATTTACTTTTTCTGCACACACTTTTGAGTCCTACTCTTCTAATCTTCGTTATACCACAAGCCGTCCAACTGGTGCACCTTTTCTGAATCAATACCCCAAGTCCGTGCTGCTCACCCTCATCGGTAGACCTCATAACAGTAACCCCATTTACTTTTTCTGCACACACTTTTGAGTCCTACCCTTCTAATCCTCGTTATACCACACAAGCCATCCAACTGGTGCATCCTTTCTGAATTAATACCCCAAGTCCGTGCTGCTCACCCTGATTGGTAGACCTCATAACAGTAACCCCATTTACTTTTTCTGCACACACTTTTGAGTCCTTGCTGGTCTAATAGGTATAGTCAGCCCGAACACCCATAGTTTTTTGCACACTACCAGATGTCTCTCCATTTCTACTCGTCTTTCACTACCACAACATACATCTGCAGTTGCATCTCTCTCCTCCCTCTAATATTGTTTTTAGCTTCTGTACACCCAAAGTCTACAGGCTGAGAAGAGGGATTTACAGGTAGCATTTAGATAATATATATTGCAAAGTTTTGCACATGCACTTATACGCTTAGCATCGTCTCATCTTCTGCTGTACGTTGTGTTGGTCTGTCATCTTCATTCAGACTCTCTCGCTCTCGAAAAATAAAAAGAAATACAACGACAACGCTGCGAGAACTTTTGTCACTGCACAATTGTTACATTTATGACTAGTATAGTGAAAATGATGTCATGCCCTTCGAATGGGGACCAGCTGGTGTGGCGAGCCGCCTTTCAAAAGATAATGAAGTCCCACAGCTGCTGGTTCAATCAGCTGGAGTTTAGATCCATTGCTGAATATACGTTACCTACTAACTATCTGCTTCATAGAATCCATTATAATGAGTCCTAGTCTTTAAAATGAAGAAATCTAACAACAAGAGTGATGTCAAGAGAAAGAAACATCTGCGGGATACCGTAAACTTTACATAAGGGACGCAAAGAAAAAAAATCTACATGAGATGTAGGAGACGGAGCGGGTGGGAATCTGTGACCTGCAAACAGGGTAGTACGACAAACCCAGGCAAAAATGTTTAGGACCAACAATTCTCACACTGTCACGGGTGTATCAGGAGACACTGACAAGGCTGCTAGGGCAAAGTGTCTGGCCAAATAGCCAAAATTCTGAATTGTGGTATTTCTCTGCTTGGTGATAGCTGGAGGTCACTAGGCCCTAGCAGGTCTCCTACCTGCCTACCTTTCAGCTGTCTCTATTTATACTCTTTTGCTCCCATGATGCATTGCTGGTGATAGCGTATTTAGCGTTAGAGTTACTTCCTAACTTTGCATTGCATCAGGAATTCCTGGTGTAGTCTACTGTCTTTCTCTTCTGCTAAGTGATCCTACCACACCCCCTTGTTTTGTCCCGTTGGTGTTTTTCATTGACTGTTAGCTGGGTAGACCAGTGTTCACTTTCTCTGATTCCTAGCTTTGTTGAGGGACAGAAAGGGATGGAGTATCCTGCTCGGCGACAGTTGTGGAGACTGTATTTTATTATTATTATTTATTTATATAGCGCCATTAGATTCCATGGTGCTTTATATATGAAGATCGGAACCCGCGGACAAAACAGATAATTTGGACGATCAAGTTTACAGATAGAGGAGAAGAGGGGACCCTGTCCACGAAGGCTCACAGTCTACGGGAGTGGGTGAGGAAACAGTAGGAAGGGAAAGCGCCGATTGTGTGAGGGTGCGGTGGCTGGGTCTCTGTATAGGGTTGTTAGGAGAGCCAGGTGTCAGCGCTAGGAGTCACGATCTCCTCTTTGCCCTTAGCGTCAGAGATTCCTTTACCTCCCACCCTCACCATCCTGCGCTGGGTGTCTCCCTACATCCAGCATGACACACAGACCATTGGTAGTATCAGAATGATAGAGATATTTTTTTCCTTTTAGGCTGTAAGACAGAAATAAAAACTCAGCATCATTACACTAATCGTCAGTGGAGACATTTTGCCAGAAGAGCGGCTTAACAAGTACATCTGACAGCAGAATAAATCACCCTGGTGTATATGAAGCGATGGCCGAGCCAACCACCGCTGTGCGAGGTTCAATGACGGTACACAGGACTATAGATGAGAGAACCATTTGAAGTTTGGGTTTGGCTCTGTTCGCCAAATGGGCATAAGTTTGCCAAACAGTTCGCTGAACGTCCGAACCGAATTCAAATCAATGGGAGGCAAAATCAAGGGCCTAGAAAACACCAAAGGGGCCCAAAAGCAGTCCACCACAGATCAACCTGTTTTCCAGTGGAGCCCCACTGTTCGGGCACAGACGTTAGCTTTCTAGACTACTTACCAAGCCTCAACGCCGATGTCACCCTGCTTCCGGGCCCGCACATGAACATCACTGCTTTCTCCTCCTTGACTGGTTAAAGTTAGACTTAGGCCCACCCACCCTCTAAACCAGCATCTGTGATTAGTTGCCTGTATGGCAACCAAACTGATGTCAGATTATTGTAAAAATAAATAAATAATTGAAAGAATTGGCATGTGGTCCCCCTCTCAATTTTCTGACCAGCCAAGATAAAGCTCATGACTGGGGGCTGGTGTTATTAACCTGGGGAGTCACATAGTTATTTCCTCCCTGCAGGGTACAAATTGAAGCCTGCAGCCATATTATGGCACATTTATTAGAAGCGCCATATCCTGGCGCTGCTTCTCGGACCCTGGTGTGATGGCACACGGGATACTAGAAGGGGTTAATGCCAGTTATGTATTGCCAGTTGGCACTAAGCCCGAGGTTCATAATATCGGGCCAATGTTAGACCTGCCCATTATTAACCTCTAAGTAAATAGTAAATAATACACCACACCGTCAAAAATCATTTATTTATATAAAGAAAACAATCACAAACATTTTTCCCACCTTTATTTCTCGCAAAAAAACATCCACGATAATCCTCAGTGACATCCGATCATAGCAGGACTTGAAAGTTACTGCCAGCTGTGAGTGGGGTAATGTCACAGTCTGGTTCATCTAAAGTCAGCTAGAATGACGCGGCTGAGCGTCAACCCGCTTACAGTCGGCAGTGAGTTTTGGGTCCCGCTGTGAGCAAACATCACTGAGGATTATCGTGGAGGGTTTTGTTTGAGTAAAAAATATGGGAAAAAGGGTTTGGATTGTGTTTTTATTACAAAGAAATGATTTTTCACAGTGTGGTGTATTATTTACTGTTTACGTAGAGGTTCATAATGGCCGCATCTAACATTGGCCTGGCATTATGAACCTCAGGCTTAGTGCCAGCTGGCAATACATAGCTGGTATTAACCCAGTTTGCCAGCCCTAATGGGCAGCTGGAAGAGTTAGGTACAGCTCCAGAAAATGGTGCTTCTATGAATTCCCAGCATAGGGTTGGCACAGAACACTGACTGTTAATCAAAGATACAGGGGAGCCTGTATTATTTCTTGAAATGATTAAAAAAATTATGCGGGGCTTCACAGTATTTTTGGTTGCCAGCCAAGGTAAAACTAGGTAGCTCGGGACTGGAATCCTCCGTGTGGGGAGGCCCAAGCATTCTGGACCCCCACACTGCGTATTGCAGCCCGCAGCCACCCCAGAGAATGGCACATTCATGAAGCGCCATTTTTTGGAGCTATAACTGAATCCTACAGCTGCTCTGTAGGGTTGGCAGACTTGGTAATAAAAGGTTTATACCAGCTATGTATTGAAAGCTGGAACTAAGCCAGAGGTTTATAATGTCGGGCCAAGGTTAGACCCAGCCATTATGAACCTCAAAGCAAATAGTAAATAATACACCACACTGTGAAAAATCATTTATTTATAAAAAGAACACAATCACAAACTTTTTTGCCATCTTTATTACTCCCCCCAAAAAACTCCACGATAATCCTCTGAGACGTCTGTTCACAGCTGGACCCGAAGCCCACAGCCGTCTGTGAGCAGGGTGATGTGATAAAGCTCATCTGAGCTCACAGCTCAGCCACGTCGCTCCCGTTTACCTCAGATGGACCAATGTGACATCACCCCTTTCAGAGCTGGCAGTCAGTTTTGGATCCGGTTGTGAATGGACGTCAAGTAGAGATGAGCAGAGTTTGTGAATTTCGAATTTTCTGACATCGACGAATTTTCTCCCAAAATTAGATTTTTGGCAAATCAATTTGAGTGAATCTCAAAACTGCAAAGCTCAGAATTTCTCAGAAAATACACGTCGGAAGGAGGAAATAGAGTGGACTATAAGAGCTTACACTCTACAAGAGAGAGAGAGCATCCTACTGACCATAAGAGCTTACACTCTAGAGGAGATAGAGAGCATCCTACTGACCATAAGAGCTTACACTCCACTAGAGAGAGGACACCATTGACCATAAGAGCTTAAACACTACAGGAGAGAAAGAGAGACAGGACCCTACTGACCATAAGAGCTTACACTCTACAGGAGAGAGAGGACCCCGCTGACCATAAGAACTTACACCCTACAAGACAGAGTGGATACCATTGACCATAAGAGTTTACACTCTACGAAAGGGAGAGAGAGGATACCATTGAACATAAGAGCTTACACTCTACAGGAGAGAGCGAATACCCTGCTGACCATAAGAGCGTACACTCTACAGAAGAGATAGAGAGGATCCCCGCTTACCAAGAGAGACTGCACTCTGCAGAAGAGAAAGAAGACACAGCTGACTTTAAGAGCTTACACTCTACGAAAGAGAGAGAGAGGACACCATTGACCACAGGAGCTTACACTCTACACCAGTGTTCCCCAACTCCAGCCCTCAAGAGTCAACAAAAGTGCAGGTTTTTAGGATATTCTTAGTATTGCAGAGGTGTTGGAATAATCAGGTAATTGTGCAGGTAATTAAATTACGGTATGACTTGTGTAATACTAAAGAAGTTCTGAAAACATGAACTGTTGGTGGCTCTTGAGGACTGCAGAGGGGAACACTGCTCTACACTTTATGGGATAGAGAGAGGTCATCATTGACTAAAAGAGCTTGCACTCCACAAGAGAGAGATGCCCCAATTGACCCTAAGAGCTTACACTCTACAGGAAAGAGAGACGCCTGCACTGACCATAAGAGTTTACTCTTTAGAGGAGAGAGAGAAAGGACCCCAGTGGCCATAAGAGTTTAGGACTCCGCTGACCATAAGCGCTTACACTCTACAGGAGAAAGAGAACCCAGCTGACCATAAGAGCTTACACTCTACAGGAGAGCGAGAGATGCCTGCACTGACCATAATAGTTTACTCCTTAGAGGAGAGAGAGAAAGGACCCCAGTGACCATAAGAGTTTAGGACTCCGCTGACCATAAGCGCTTACACTCTACAGGAGAAAGAGAATCCAGCTGACCATAAGAGCTTACACTCTACAGGAGAGAGAGACGCCTGCACTGACCATAAGAGTTTACTCCTTAGAGGAGAGAGAGAAAGGACCCCAGTGACCATAAGAGTTTAGGACTCCGCTGACCATAAGCGCTTACTCTCTACAGGAGAAAGAGAACCCAGCTGACCATAAGAGCTTACACTCTACAGGAGAGCGAGAGACGCCTGCACTGACCATAATAGTTTACTCCTTAGAGGAGAGAGAAAGGACCCCAGTGACCATAAGAGTTTAGGACTCCGCTGACCATAAGCGCTTACACTCTACAGGAGAAAGAGAATCCAGCTGACCATAAGAGCTTACACTCTACAGGAGAGAGAGAGACGCCTGCACTGACCATAAGAGTTTACTCTTTAGAGGAGAGAGAGACAGGACCCCAGTAACCGTAAGAGTTTAGGACTCCGCAGACCATAAGCGCTTACACTCTACAGGAGAAAGAGAACCCAGCTGACCATAAGAGCTTACACTCTACAGGAGAGAGAGAGACACCTGCACTGACCATAAGAGTTTACTCCTTAGAGGAGAGAGAGAAAGGACCCCAGTGACCATAAGAGTTTAGGACTCCGCTGACCATAAGCGCTTACACTCTACAGGAGAAAGAGAACCCAGCTGACCATAAGAGCTTACACTCTACAGGAGAGGAGAGACACCTGCACTGACCATAAGAGTTTACTCCTTAGAGGAGAGAGAGAAAGGACCCCAGTGACCATAAGAGTTTAGGACTCCGCTGACCATAAGCGCTTACACTCTGCAGGAGAAAAAGAACCCTGCTGACCATAAGAGCTTACACTCTACAGGAGGGAAATGGTGCCGGACAAGATTTTCTTTTTTAGAATGTTGCATTTCTGGAAATTCAACTAAAACTCGATTCCCCGTGGATTGATCTGCTCTTATCTACATTTAAGTTGTCCATATACTTTCCAGGACTATAAAAGCTTTATAATTACCATCTGGATGTTGCAAAACAATTTACTAGCATGCTAGTATGAAGGCGGGCTTTGCTTGAGCTCACTATCGGGTAGATTGCACAATATCATCGGCTTGTCAGTGGAGTGAAGGAGTTAATAGAAAATGAAGTGAACACATGTACAAGTGTCTGTCTCCACTGGACACCAGATAACATGAGAATCATAATGAACCAGATTAGCTTAGGAAAATAGCCAGAGTAGGGCGAGCAGTGGCTCCTGCTTGACGACATATCCTATAGTTTTCTGCTGACCTTATGGGCAATGCACTAATGCCTTTTACATTCTGTCTCAAAAACAGCAATCATTTCAGACTAATGCATGAGTGCAGGGTTTTGCTCTGGTCTGTGCTTTTCATTGATTACTATTATAGATGGGTGGATCGGGAACACTATGAATTTGCCTGTTCGTGCAAATTTTCCCGGGAAATTCAATTCACCCAGAAGTTATTCTCTGCAAATTTAATGTTCCTGTACAGACCCCACAGCAAAATGAATGAAAATGTAATAAAATACTTATACTCACCTCATCGCTCACCTATCTGGCTTACCCAGGACTTATGGGCACGAGTAAACCCAGAAGCATGCGCAAGAAACTCCATAGCCTGAGTGTTAGGGATGCCAATAGCGGAGGGTTGGAGTTGTAGCAGGATGCCAGAGATGGGCTAAGGGAAACTGGGAAGCTAGTCTGAACCTGTAGACTGGGGATCCCAAGCTGACCCACTTCCCAGAATTCCCTGTAAAGGTGAGGACGTCTGGGCCGCTACCTTTGCCCTGCTCCTGTCCACCCCCTCACCTCCATTCAGAGATAGAAACAGCAACTCCACCAAGATGATTCTAACAAAGGAATAAGCTTCTTGAAGGCTTCAGCAAACTGTGCAGTGTCCGAACAGCTCAAGGTAAGAGTAGAGACTGAACTCTTTCAATGACACCACCGGATGGGTAAAGAGATTATTTAAAGGCTGGGGGAGTGAACAACCATGTCACCTGTCACATATAGCAACAGTTCACCTGAGAAGCCAATGCCATGCTAACACTGCTACAGCTACTGACATTAACCCTAAAGATACCAACAGCAATAAACACATTTAACTACTGCAGAGCAGTCCCAAGAGACTACAGAGCACGCTACACATGACACTGAGAAGTGATGCAATGGAGGCATGGAAAACTGGATAGCAGGCAGGTAGCAGTGGGGTCGGCTGGAGAGATACGGTAAGCAGTCGGCAAAAGGTTGAAAAGAACTTTAAAAAAAGTAACCTCTCTGCCCATCTCTGGCATGGTGTTCACTCTAGGCCAGGACTACCAGGAGTAGGCCCCAGAGCATGAACAGTGAAGTCTGGGTAATGCTTGCAGCCTGAGCCCCCCCGACTAAGAGTGAACATTGGGCAAAAGATGTGATGCAACAGAAGGGCAGAGGACTGGACAGCGGGCAAGGAGTGGGCCCTGAAGAATGAGCAGTGAACTCTTGGTCATACTCACAAACAGAGCCCCCGGCCAAGTGTAAACACCGGCCCAAAGATGTGATGCAACAGAGGGTCAGAAGATTGGACAGTGGGCAGGGAGTAGCGGGAGCACTCTAGGCCAGGACTTCTGAGCATGAGCAGTGAACTCCGTGTCACGCTCGCAGCCACAGCCCCCTGGGTGATAGCGCAACAGAGGGGCAGCGGACTGAACACTGGGGCAGGGAGATCAAAGAGGTGAGCAGTCATCTAGTCACTATTTTAATGGATCTTTTATAAGGCCAGAAAGGGGATAAAGGTTAATAAAAAACTATTCTTGCCTATTCGGTCATTATAGCTCCCTGCCCGATACTCCACTCACTTGGTTCGGTCTTTGTTCTGGATGTTTCATCATTGACTAGACGTCACATGGCCAGGTGCAGTGCAACACAGGTCAGTGATGTGCACCACTTCACGCAGTCATGTAGAGCACAGCCCACTTCACCGACATCATTGAAATGCATCGCCCCTGACATGACTGTGGAAGACATGACCAGTGCTGGAATATCACCACCAAAGACCAATCCAAAAACCAAAGGGTGACGATCAACTCAAAGCAAGCGGAGGACCGGGTGGTGACTTGCAGCAGCAGGATAGGTGACAGCTTTATGTTTAAACCCTTTCATGCCCCTCAGTTTATTATACTTTGGCATTTGGAGAGACCTCAGGACACATTAAACATTTTTGTCAGGACTGAATCAATTCGAGCCCAAATTAATTTGCACAAAATCATACATTAATGGAAACAAATTTCTAGGAGATTGCTCATCACTAAATCTATCTTTAGGATTGACCATTAATATCATAAACCTAGACAATCCCTTTAAATTGAATCCATTTATTAGAGACCACTACAGATATTGCATTCTTAAAGAGTCCTTCCCATCACAGAATCTTTGGTGCTCAGTATAACTTTGAGAAATGATCCTGAGATTGTACCGGCTAAGGGCGTAACTACAATAGATGCAGGGGTTGCAATTGCACCCAGGCCTTGGATCCTAAGGGGCTCAAAAAATCCCTTTGACCAATAGAAAAAGACCACTGCTATTAAAGACCTGCAATTATTGGGGGCACCGTTGGAGCTTTGGCATCAGGGCCCATGAGCTGAAAGTTATGCCACTGGTAGTGGCTATAGTGCCGGTTAAACATTGGAGATCTTTCCTGGATGGTCACCTCATGGACACTGGCTGTGCAGGTAATCATATGGCTCAATTCCCATAAATGTCCCAACTTCTGAACTTCTAAGGCTGCTTTCACATTACGATATTCGGATTTCCGATGCTGTCCGATCAAAATCGGACAGCATCTGATCCGAATTTGGCCTCCATGCAGCCCTATGGGCATCGGACCTAATCGGATGTGCACTAAATGCCATCCGATTTGGTTCGATCCGATTCTGTCTGATTTTATTATCGGTGCAAAAATCGGATGCACCGAAAATAAAATCTGACAGAATCAGATCGGACCAAATCGGATGGCATTTAGTGCACATCCGATTAGGTCCGATCCCTATAACATGGGGCCCTATGGAAAAGGGTCCGAGGAAACATCTGATGTCTCCTCGGACCCCGTTTTACTGTACTGAGCATGCTCAGTACAGTAAAACTGCTCCTAACTAGGAGCACAAGGGTTAAAAAAAAAAAAAAGGTTATTCTCACCTCTCCACGAGCCCCCGCCGTCTTCCGCCATCTTCCTCTAGGTTCCCGGTGGCTCTCGCAGGCTGCCGGTGTCAGCAGAGGTCTTCTTCTGCTGTTCAGGACCTGCGGTGATGTCACAGTCATGTGACCGCGGGTTACCATGGTGAACCCGCGGTCACGTGACTGTGACATCACCGCAGGTCCTATATGGCAGAGGAAGCCCTCTGCTGACACCGGCAGCCTGCGGGAGCCACCGGGAGCCTCCAAGAAGATGGCGGAAGACGGCGGGGGCTCGTGGAGAGGTGAGAATAACCTTTTTTTTTTTCTTTTTTTCACCCCGCAGGGAACGATTTTATGCCGGAATCGGGTGCCTATTTGGCACCCGATTCCAGGCATCAGAAGGGAGCCGATGCTGTCCGATTTATATCGGACAGCATCGGCTCCCTAAAAATCGTTATGTGAAAGTAGCCTAAGAGGGGTGCAAGATCAGTAGTGCCCCTCTCAGTCACGCTGTCAACAATGATTAGTGTTGATATATCCTAGTGAGTAGACACATCTACTAATGTGCTGAAAAGTCTCATTAGGAGATCTCCTCCTTTATGGCTTATGACCACCATTTTTGCAGTGGATCCCCCTCTCAGCACCTCTTTTATCTCCATAAAAGACATTTGGACAAAATGTAGTACTGGTATGTCTTTAAGGTAGGATTGATTACCAAACTATGCTCTCGTATGTAGAGATTTCATATTATGATGAAGGACTACTCTCAGGGGCGTAACTAGAACTGGAAGGGCCCCATAGCAAACTTTTGAACGGCGCCCCTCCAAGACACGCCCCTAATGACATGCCTCCTTCAAGACACACCCCTTTACCGAATCGGTGTTAAACGTCTGACGCCACCCAGTTTACCGTATATACTCGTGTATAAGCCGACCCCCCTACTTTTGCCCCCAAAACCTGGGAAAACCTATTGACTCGTGTATAAGCCGAGGGTGGACCCCAACATAGGTATACAGCCCTCAGCAGTGTGGTATACAGGCCTCCCCAGTGGTAGTATACAGCAGCCTCCCCAGTGGTAGTATACAGCAGCCTCCCCAGTGGTATATACAGGCCCCAGCAGTATATACAGTAGCCCCAGTGGTATACAGCAGCCTCCCCAGTGGTATACAGCAGCCTCCCCAATGGTATATACAGGCCCCAGCAGTATATACAGCAGCCCCAATGGTATACAGCAGCCTCCCCAGTGGTATATAAAGGCCCCAGCAGTATATACAGTAGCCCCAGTGGTATACAGCAGCCTTGCCAGTGGTATATACAGCAGCCCCAGTGGTATACAGCAGCCTCCCCAGTGGTATATAAAGGCCCCAGCAGCATATACAGTAGCCCCAGTGGTATACAGCAGCCTCGCCAGTGGTATATACAACAGCCCCAGTGGTATACAGCAGCCTCCCCAGTGGTATATACAGGCCCCAGCAGTATATACAGCAGCCCCAGTGGTATACAGCAGCCTCCCCAGTGGGTGTATACAGGGCCACGGTGGGTATATACAGGCCCCCAGTGGGTATATACAGGCCCCCAGTGGGTATATACAGGCCCCCAGTGGGTATATACAGGCCCCAGTGGGTATATACAGTCAGGGCCCCAGTGTGTATATACAGGCCCCAGTGGGTATATACAGTCAGGGCCCCAGTGGGTATATACAGGCCCCCAGTGGGTATATACAGGCCCCCAGTGGGTATATACAGTCAGGGCCCCAGTGTGTATATACAGGCCCCAGTGGGTATATACAGTCAGGGCCCCAGTGGGTATATACAGGCCCCCAGTGGGTATACACAGGGCCCCCAGTGGGTACATACAGGGCCCCCAGTGGGTACATACAGGGCCCCAGTGTGTATATACAGGGCCCCAGTGTGTATATACAGGCCCCTAGTGGGTATATACAGGCCCCCCACTCCTCCCTTTCTGCTGCACACCTGCACACGTCACCTGTATAGGAATACATCATACTTACTTATCCCTGCCGGCTGCCGCTGTCGCTGCTCTGCACCGCGCTCCGTCTTCATCCGGTTTCTTCCTGGTTGTGACCGGCCGGCGCAGGCAATGACGTCACAACCAGGAAGAAGCCGGATGAAGACGGAGCGCTGTGCAGAGCGGCGACAGCGGCAGCCGGCAGGGATAAGTAAGTATGATGTATTCCTTTACAGGTGACATGTGCAGCAGAAAAGGAGGAGTGGGGGGCCTGTATATACCCACTGGGGGCCTGTAGCTGACCGGATAGCAGGGTAGCGGCGCTGGGTCCGGGCCCCCCACAAGCGCCGGGCCCCAAAGCGACCGCTACGTCTGCTATGCCGGTAGTTATGCCCCCGACTACTCTACTGTTAGCCAAAATGACACAATATTGTGCCGTTTAGCAAAAAGAGTCTCACTCTGTAGGAGTAGAGATGAGCGAGTGCATTTGCAGGAGACAGTCCAGTTATGTATACTGTCGAGCCTTGCCAACAACGTTATACCGTATGACATCTTTCCTTTTTGGATTAGCTGGCCCGGAACAATGTTGTGTGCTATGTTCTCGTATGTAGAGATTGCATATTATGATGAAGGACTACTCTACTGTTAGCCAAAAGGACACAATATTGTGCCGTTTAGCAAAAAGAGCCTCACTATGTATGAGTAGAGATGAGCGAGTGCATTTGCAGGAGACAGTCCAGTTATGTATAGTCGAGCCTTGCCAACAACGTTATACCTTATGACATCTTTCCTTTTTGGATTAGCTGGCCCGGAACAATGTTGTGTGCACATCGCACTGCAAAGATGACATCCAGACCATGAGTCTGATCAACCAAACTACAGGATGAGCATCATACAGACAAAAAAAAGTCTACTAAAATCTGTAGTCAAGAGTAGACCAGTGTTGGACTACGGAGCAAAGAGCCCACCAGTGACATTGACTCCGCAGGCCTACTTTTCACTAACATGCAAATATTACACTCATTCACAAATTTTCTTCTGCTTCTATATAATAATAAACTGGGTACTTTGTTGAATACTGATGAGATGCTGCCCTTGCTTGTATATAGTAAATCAGGTGTATAGTGCCAACTACAGCTCATATAGAGAGGATAACCCACTTCTGCACAGAGGCCTACCGGGAAATTCACCTGTTCCCCTGGAGGCCAGTCTGAGTCTGGTTCAGGTGGGGTTTTGCATTTGTATTTAGCTCATAAACTGGGTAGTTTGTTGAGGAATGATCAGATGCTGCCCTCATTTTTATATAATAAATCAGGTATATTGTGTCAACTACTGCTCATATAGAAGGGGTGATGATCCACTCCTCCACAGAGGCCTACCGGGGAATTCACCGGTTCTTCCTGGGTGCCAGTCCGAGTCTGGTTCAGATGGGAATTACATATGTATTTAGCTCATAAACTGGGTACTTTGTTGAGGAATGATGAGTTGCTGTCCTTGTTAGTACATAGTAAATCAGTTGTATTGTGCCAACTACTGCTCAGATAGAGAGAGGATAACCCACTCCTGCACATAGGCATACCAGGAAATTCACCTGTTCCTCCGGAGGCCAGTCTGAGTCTGGTTCAGATGAGAATTACATATGTATTTAGCTTATCAAATGCTACCCTCATTTGTATATAATAAATCAGGTATATTGTATCAACTACTGCTCATATAGAGGGGGTGATGATCCACTCCTCCACAGAGGCCTTCCGGGGAATTCACTGGGTACCAGTCCGAGTCTGGTTCAGATGGGAATTACATATGTATTTAGCTCATAAACTGGGTACTTTGTTGTATATAATAAATCAGGTATATTGTGTCAACTACTTCTCATATACAAGGGGTGATAATCCACTCCTGCATAGAGGCCTACCAGGGAATTCACCTGTTCCTCCGGGGGCCAGTCCGAGTCTTGTTCAGTTGGGATTTGCATCACTTGTATTTAGCTCTTAAACTGGGTACTTTGCTGAGGAATGATGAGATTCTGTCCTTGCTAGTACATAGTAAATCAGTTGTATTGTGCCAACTACTGCTCAGATAGAGAGAGGATAACCCACTCCTGAACATAGGCCTGCAGGGAAATTCACCTGTTCCTCCGGACGCCAGTCTGAGTCTGGTTCAGATGGGAATTACATATGTATTTAGCTTATCAAATGCTACCCTCATTTGTATATAATAATTCAGGTATATTGTATCAACTACTGCTGATATAGAGGGGGTGATGATCCACTCCTCCACACAGGCCTACCGGGGAATTCACCGGTTCTTCCGGGTGCCAGTCCGAGTCTGGTTCAGATGGGAATTACATATGTATTTAGCTCATAAACTGGGTATTTGTTCAGGAATGATGAGATGTCACCCTCGTTTGTATATAATAAATCAGGTATATTGTGTCAACTACTACCCATATAGAGGGGGTGATAATCCACTCCTGCACAGAAGACTAGTGGGGAGTTCACCTGTTCTTCTGGGGGCCAGTCCGAGTTTTGTTGCATTTGTATTTATCTCTTAAACTGGGTACTTTGTTGAGGAATGATGATGTACCTTGTTAGTACATAATAAATCAGATGCATTGTGCCAAATACTGCTCATATAGAGAGGATAATCCACTCCTGCACAGAGGCCTACCAGGAAATTCACCTGTTCCTCCGGGGGCCAGTCTGAGTCTGGTTCAGATGGGATTTGCAGTTGTATTTAGTTCATAAATTGGGTAGTTTGTTGAGGAATGATGAGATGTTGCCCTCGTTTGTACACAGTAAATCAGGTGTATTGTGCCAACTACTGCTCATATAGAGGAAACAGTAACTCACTACTGCACATGGGCCCACCGGGGAATTTACCTGCTCCCCGGTGGACCAGTCCGAATTTGATTCAAATGGGATTTTCATTTGTGTTTAGGTCATTAAAAAAAATGTATCTTGCAATGTTTAATGCCTTCAAATTTACATGTTTAAAGCTGTTTTTTTTTTTACATTGGGGTGAGCATTACAATCGCTGGTTTTCTACTAGTCCCTGTCTCTGGCAGAACACCCTAAAATTGCCTTGCATCCCAAATGCAGTTTACAGGCCCATTGTTAAGGCTTTGATTTGCAAGAGATCTAATAGATCATACAGTCGGGATCAGACAATGATGATGGGGATGAAGGAGTTAAGTCCTTAGACATTCACTGATGTTGGCCGAGTATCCGAGAAGAGCAGCGCTCACCGTAGGCCGAGAACTGAGTGACATAGACGGTTACAGAGATGCTATTAATGATTTTCTATTAATGTTTAATAATGCAGAGTGATTAAGACATTATCTACATTTTATTATCCTATATTCCTTCTCGGGCTGAATCCCTTCACTTCGCCATATTTCATCACGAACAAATGTAAAACGTACATTTTCTCATTTATATTAGATACGATAATAATTACACAAGATTACAGGACATTTCCTTCCATGTGCTTCTTCTTGTTCGATACTTTCCCCCATGACGGCTTCAGCTTATTATTCTTTTTAGCTTCAATTACATTACGATATATTATATATAGCTGAGGAATGCTCAAAAATTGGTCTGTAAAACGCCAAAGCCACCTGTGGCCAGTAAGGGACCAATATCGCGATCCAAGACTTGCTTGCTGTGGTTTATTTCATATATACAGTATATTAAGAGAAGCCATATTATTCTAATACGGTATGCTTTCAGTTAGAAGCCTATCTTGGAACTTTGTGCTCTGAATGCACTGGAGTCTGTTGCAAACACAGCTCTGCTATAACACTGGGTCAACTCTACCATACGGGTGTGCCAGCTCAGCATTAGACTCTATTACAAACACAGCTTTACTATAACACTGGGTCAATCTACCATACCATTGTGCCAGCTCAGCATTAGACTCTATTACAAACACAGCTTTACTATAACACTAGGTCAATCTACCATACCATTGTGCCAGCTCAGCATTAGATTCTGTTACAAACACAACTTTATTATATTGCTTGGTCAATTCTACCATACTAGTGTGCCAGCTCTGGATTGGACTCTGTTACAAACACAGCTCTATTATATCGCTGGGTCAACTCTACCATACCAGAGTGCCAGCTCTGCTCTGGACTCTGTTACAAACTCACCCCTACTGTATCATGTTGTAATCCGTCCATATGAGTGTACTAGCTCTGCATTGTATGCTGTTAAGAAACACAGCTCTACTATATACAGTAGCTGGGTCAACTCTACCATTCCGGTATGCCAGGTCTGCATTTCGACATTGTTACAAACACAGCTCTACTATTTCACTGGGTTACAATTCCAGTGTGCTAGCTCAGCATTGGACTCTATTACAAACAAAGCTCTATAATATCAATGGGTCACCTCTGCTTTACCAGTGTGCCAGCTCAGCATTGGACTTTATTACAAACAAAGCTCTATAATATCGATTTGTCACCTCTGGTATACCAGTGTGCCAGCTCAGCATTGGACTCTATTACAAACAAAGCTCTATAATATAAATGGGTCACCTCTGCTATACCAGTATGCCAGCTCAGCATTGGACTTGCATCATTGAGCAGACCAATGCTACAAACTCAGCTTTCCTATACGGCGAGCTATTCTAGGTCATTTCTTCAATGCTGAATTACCGCTGCTACTTCATCATCCCAGCTCTGGCTCTGGAAATGGGAAAGATATAATTTTTCTGTTGCTTCTTTAAACTTTTTTGCTAGTTTTCTCCCACAAAGAAAAGTATCTCCCTGGTCTCCCCCTTTGCAGGTGGCTACCCTATAAATCATTGTCCATATCGTAACAAGCCTTGCTATTGCCAATAAGGCTGCAATATAGAGTTGGTTGCCTCCAAAAGGGCATCAGAATCAGCCAGCCTACATCAATGAGGAGCCACTACCCCAAGTTAAATGTCTGCAAATGGGAGAGATATCATTAGCATACCTTTTTTTCCCAGAACTCTATTCACAGCATTTCCTTAAAGAGTACTTATGGCCATCCCCTTCTTAAACATATAAAATAAAACATATATTCACCTCCCAAACTTATACTTACCTCCCAAGCTACTCACCTCCCAAACCTATGATCACCTCCAAAACCTACGACCACCTCCAAAACCTATGATCACCCCCCAAACCAATGCCCACCTCCCAAACCTATACTCACCTCCCAAACCTATGATCACTTCCCAAACCTATGCTCACCTCCCAATCCTATACTCACCTCCCAAACCTATGATCACCAACCAAACCCATACTCACCTCCCAAACCTATGATCACCTCCAAAAACCTATACTCACCTCCCAAGCCTATGATCACCTCGCAAACTTATACTCACCTCCCAAACCTATGATCACCTAACAAACCTATGATCACCTCCCAAACCTATACTCACCTCCCAAACCTATACTCACCTCCCAAACATATGATCACCTCCCAAACCTATACTCACCTCCCAAACCTATGATACCTTCCCAAACCTATACTCACCTCCCAAACCTATACTCACCTCCCAAACCTATGATCACCTCCCAAACCTATGATCACCTCCCAAACCCATGATCACCTCCCAAACCTATACTCACCTCCCAAACCTATGATCCCTTCCCAAACCTATACTCACCTCCCAAACCTATGATTACCTCCCAAACCTATACTCACCTCCCAAACCTATGATCACCTCCCAAACCTATACTTACCTCCCAAACCTATGATCACCTCCCAAACCTATGATCACCTCCCAAACCCATGATCACCTCCCAAACCTATACTCACCTCCCAAACCTATGATCCCTTCCCAAACCTATACTCACCTCCCAAACCTATGATCCCTTCCCAAACCTATACTCACCTCCCAAACCTATGATCCCTTCCCAAACCTATACTCACCTCCCAAACCTATGATCCCTTCCCAAACCTATGATCACCTCCCAAACTTATACTCACCTTCCAAACCTATGATCACCTCCCAAAACTATACTCACCTCCCAAACCTATGATCACCTCCCAAAACTATACTCACCTCCCAAACCTATGATCACTTCCCAAACTTATACTCACCTCCCAAACTTATGATCACCTCCCAATCTGATGCAGAGTTGTGAAAGGTGCAGCTGATCAGAGGTTCCTGATTGCCTGCAGTGATCACAGGATAGAACAATGTCATGGCTGTAACAGGGTCTAGACTAGTGTTGTCACACCTAGTACATTGTCTTTATGTTTGTGCCTAAGAGTTGTAAGTTTAATTATGTGTAAGTAGCCATGTAGTGCTCATCATAAAGTCTGCTCCCCGATCCCCTTCAGTTATGAAAGTTGTTAATAATGTTGTTCCATAGGGGTAGGGCCTAGTCTATAAACAGAGCCTGCAGTGTAGAGCTAAGAGGAGAGTCCCCTTGTAGAGAAGAAAAGAACCGCAGGACCTTCAGGCCCCTTGTTCAGAATTGATGGAACCCTCCTGGTCACCCCGGGAGGTGAGTGTGGGCAGCAGGGAAGTGGGCCTAGGACTCAGATTAGAATCTCTGACCCTTCTTAATGCACAACCCCTGACTTTAGTGGCTTCTTGGGAAGCAATTGATCCTTCCAGTATGTGTGTAGTGAACTTCAACACAGACTTGGGTGAATGGGTCAACATGGTGCTGGCGGTCATAGAACGTTCGTCTAAAAAGGAGGCCCTAACCGTTCATAGGAGCGGATCCCTATGGGAAGAGTTGGGCTGAAGCCATTAGAGACTCAATGAATTTGCAGCCAGATACCATGGAGCTGAATGGAGTGGACAACAGGCTAGAGGTACCAGAATAGCGGGAGACGTCTGCACCAAAATCAGTCATTGTGGACACCCATAAAAATAAGTAATTTTTAAAGGGAACCTGTAACCTCTTTTGGGCTGTGCCCACCAGCTTACACATTATGTAAATGGGGCTCTAGTAAGCCCTGTATGTTGTACTGACCCCTCATACCTGAAATATGAACTTTTATTGTGTCCAGCGCTGACCGGGAGGCACAGTTTAAAATGCCCAAAGGGGGTGACAGGTTCCTATTAAGCTTTGTGCCCGTGTTTCACGAGACTGTTTAAGTAAAGAACTGTTTTCGAACATCATTGACCCTTTATCTGCCTAGGCCAAGGGTGGGGAACTCCAGACCTTGAAGGCCGCCAACAGGTCATGTTTTCAGGATTTCCTTAGCATTGCACAGGGGTTGGAATCATCACCAATGCAGGTGATAATATTATCACTTGTGCAATACTAAGGAGATCCTGAAAGCACGACCTATTGGCGGCCCTTGAGGCCTGGACTTCCCCACCCCTGGCCTAGGCCCTCAACGAGAGAAATTGTGAACTAATCGGCTACGATGAGGAGCCAACCGAGGCTGGCTCTCCAACATGGCCACCAAAAGTCACAGCCCCCATATCGAGATAAGCATATATGAGATTTTTTTATTTTATGTTGGGCACTCTACCAGTTAAAAAATAGTTGTTCATAAGTGGACAACACCCTTATTCTTTTTGGCGCCCGTCATTCATTTTGATTCCGGCTTTCTGTAATGATGAGTATTTATAGCTGCGAAGTTCAAAGAATCCAAAGGGGTAGAAACAACGTTATATTTCAGTGTGATTGGAAAGGGCACATTTGCATCGCACAGAGACAGACGATTCGGAGGTGAGGGATTCCAGCATTTCACACTTGTCTGGAGTCAAGTGACATGCCTACTGAGGATACGTGGAAAATACCAAAGGACGGCGCACCTGTTGGAAAGGGCATCGGGAATGTGCATTAAATTCAACTATTTGGCAATGTTTCATAGCACATTAAACAAGTCCTGCCAATCTCAGCCTATCGTAGGCCCAATGGGACCATCAACATCTATACATAAACAATCCTTTCATTGGGATATAAAGAAGAAACTCTTTGTTTATTGAGAGTGATGATCTGCAAGAAGTCTTTCACCGTACCCCGGTGTAAGAGCCAATGCCCATTTTTTTGGTCAATACGTCACTAGACACATGGTAAGGTATTAAAGGGACTCCATCAGGTCATTTTTCAGTATGATACCAATATTACCCTTGAATAGTGCCTGGGCAGACCTTTTAAAAACACGAAAATCATTATTGTACACTTTGTAGTTTCCTTGCTATAAGCATTTTCAAACCCTGCATGGAGTTGGTGAATTAGTCCAGCTTCATTACTTTCACAGCCAATTAGTCTGACTGTGTAAATGTATTTAAATATACTCGCCTATCCAAGCTAGTGTTCTGTCTCTCCCCTCTGTGCTCTGTGTGGTGTCGGTAATGGTACATTTACACGCGGCAACATTTCTAGGTATTCCACAGGTAACTTACTGGCTGCAGTGAAATCATGGAGACATTGTTCTATCTTGTTGCTGTGTACAAATGGAATGATGTCTCCATGATTTCACTGCAGCCAATAAGTTACCTGTGACAATGATGGGAGTGCTGGTGTGTCACGGTCCGCGCTGCTGTGGTATGAAAAACTCACCAAAGAGCCAAGATAGTTATCATCCTTTATTTCCTCCTCTCTCCTACGCGTTTCAGCGCCACACCCGGCGCCTTTCTCAGGGACATTCAATGAATGTCCCTGAGGAAGGCGCCGGGTGTGGCGCTGAAACGCGTAGGAGAGAGGAGGAAATAAAGGATGATAACTATCTTGGCTCTTTGGTGAGTTTTTCATACCACAGCAGCGCGGACCGTGACACACCAGCACTCCCATCATTGTCTTGGATTCAAAACCACTATCCAGTGGTCGGTGGAGGTCCTGCAGCAGCTGGAACACAGATTCCAAAACGCCTTCAAACCAGTTGTGGGGATCACAACTGGACCAGGTGAGCAGCCTCATAGCACTACCTGCATACACAAGTGTCACTAGTGATAGGGCACTATTGCGCCTCTTGTCCCCCTCCCCCTTTTTCTTTTCACAATAAGTTACCTGTGGAATACCTAGAAATGTTGCCGCGTGTAAATGTACCATAAGAGATTTCTATGACATGAACATCGGTTTTCCTGCATACATGTAATGTGTGTATATGCTGAGCAAATGATGAAATGTTCTTATAATCACATAGAAATATCTCAGACTGCACACACTACACACATGCCTCAGATACACACAATGACATGAAGAGGTCAGAGCTGCAGCTAAGAGCACATACCTTTCTTCTCTGTCTGCAATGAGTCACACAGCATGCAGATCAGTAGAGGGCAGGGCAGTGTAATGATGCATGAATATTCATTCCTTTGAGGAGTGGGCAGCATAGAACTCACTGTGATTGACAGATGGAATTAATCTTTTATTTTGAAGTTTATAAAGGATAGGAGGGAAGCATAGATAATAAAAATACATATATAGAGAGAGATTAGAGTAAGGAATTAGAAAATGATACCAGTTACATATGGATTTTTGACCTGACAGATTCCCTTTAAATATTAGAGACTAGGACCATCTCAATTTGGGTCACCTTGACATAGAGAGAAGGCTTTTACAGCTTAAACAAAGTCCCCTGGAGAAGGACATCATGGTCAGAAGAATAGAAGGAACAAGGCGAAGAGAAATACCAGCAACCTGATGGCTTCATACTGTCAAGATAACAGGAGAGAAGACCCTGGTGGACCTATCTAGGCTTCGAGAAGACCCTGGTGGACCTATCTAGGCTTGGAGAAGACCCTGGTGAACCTATCTAGGCTTGGAGAAGACCATGGTGGACCTATCTAGGCTTGAAGAAGATCCTGGTGGACCTATCTAGGCTTGGAGAAGATCCTGGTGAACCTATCTAGGCTTGGAGAAGATCCTGGTGAACCTATCTAGGTTTGGAGAAGACCCTGTCTCACGGGATATCACATATATAATATATTGTATCATTTATATTTTCTTTCTTTATTTCTTTTTCTTTTGCATTTTTTTTTTTTTAAATAATGCATCTAAGTTTTGCAATTTGCTATCTATTTGCATGTATACAATATGTCAAAGTTTGGCAATTTGCTATCTACCTAAATATATGCAACACTCCTGAATTACACAACATGCTATTTATCTGCATGTATACCTATTTTTTTTATTTGTCTGTGTTCTATGTGTTATACTGTAATTGCAATTTGGTTTCAATTATGTTACATAAGGTGGTATATTAAACCTTATAACGATTTAAAATTTTAATAGAAACTATTGAAATCATGAAGAAGACCCTGGTGGACATCTAGGATTTGAGAAGAACCTGGTGGACCTATCTAGGCTTGGTGAAGAACCTGGTGGACCTGTCTAGGCTTGGTGAAGAACCTGGTGGACCTTTCTATGCTTGGAGAAGAACCTGGAAGACGTATCTAGGCTTGGAGAAGAACCTGGTGGACCTATCTAGGCTTGGAGAAGACCCTGATTGACCTATCTAGGTTTGGAGAAGACCTTAGTGGACCTATCTAGGCTGGAAAAGACCCTGGTGGACCTGTCTAGGCTGGGAAAGACCCTGGTGGACCTGTCTAGGTTTGGAGAAGACCCTGGTGGACCTATAGAGGCTCACACAAGATCAATCTTCCTACAGATCGTTCATCCATCAAGTTGCCTTGAGTCAATATCTTGCTGAAGGCCGATAAACAATAATAATAATTATAATGGTTTGGTAGAAATCCAAACACTTAAGTCTGAACTTTAACAGAGGGCACATAGTCTCTGAATAATAAAAAAGGATTCTGGTATCCTCTCAAACATGGATGTGTAAAATCAGTCCTGCAGGCTCTGACCGATATGAAATGGCCACACCCTCAGGACTATATGGAGGGGTGGAGCTATGAAGGGGCAGGACTACAGAGGGGTGTGGTTATGAAGGGGTGGGGCTATACACACACACACACACACACACACACACATACATAAATTACCATATATGGGCATTACGCCTGGGCAACTCCAGGCTCTACAGCTAGTTAAAAATAAAGACGTGATGATCTTTAAATACTGAATAAGGAATCTTGGGGAAATCCTTTTTTTTTTTTAAATCTATGCAGTAGCTTTCTCATATAATAAACACAAGCTGTAGACATTTTATTTGAATTTTATTTTTTTCTTTTTAATCTCACTCTGTAAAAATGGCTAAAATAATTTGGGTGGGATCATTTTAACCCCTTCACCTCCTGGAAATTATCCTGTTTTCAATTTTTTTTCGTTTTAGTTTTTTCCTCCCCTTTTGCCAAGAGCCATAATTAAAAAAAGTAAATTTTTCCATCTGTAAAGACATATGAGGGCTTGTTTTTTTTTTGCGGGACGCGTTTTACTTTTGATTTTCCCATTACATTGCCCCTTCCCTCCCCAGACTTAGCTCCTCCTAGCTGTGTCCACCGGCTCAGGAGCACCATGAAACCGAGGGAAGAGGTTGTCCTCCAATACTGTTAATATGAACCTGAAGTTCCATCGCCGGGTATTGCCCAAATCTCACTAGACTATCAAGAAAACATCCAATAAAAGGGATCTCCCTCTTTAATGAATCCTCAATCCCAATAGTTTAACCAACTTAGAGGGCTCACCAATGCCTCCAAAGCATTAAGAAAACTAAATTTAGCAAACCTCCGACTCAGGGTGCTTTCACACTACGATTTTTAGGGAGCCGATGCTGTCCGATATAAATCGGACAGCATCGGCTCCCTTCTGATGCCTGGAATCGGATGCCAAATAGGCATCCGATTCCGGCATAAAATCGTAGCCGGAGGCTGAAAAAAAGGAAAAAAAAAAAAAGTTCATGCTCACCTCCCCCCGAGCCCCCGCCGTCTCCCGCCGTCTTCCTGGAGGTTCCCAGTGGCTCCCGCAGGCTCCCGATGTCTGCAGAGGTCTTCTTCTGCTGTACACAGGACCTGCGGTGATGTCACAGTCATGTGACCGCGGGTTACCATGGTGAACCCGCGGTCACGTGACTGTGACATCACCGCAGGTCCTCAACTTCAGAAGAAGACCTCTGCAGACACCGGGAGCCTGCGGGAGCCACCGGGAACCTCCAGGAAGACGGTGGGAGACGGCGGGGGCTCGGGGGAGGTGAGCATGAACTTTTTTTTTTTTTTTAACCCCTGCGCTCCTAGTTGAGCATTTTTACTGTACTGAGCATGCTCAGTATAGTAAAATCGGGTCTGAGGAGACATCAGATGTTTCCTCGGACCCTTCTCCATAGGGCCCCATGTTATAGGGATCGGGTCAGATCGGATGTGCACTAAATGCCATCCGATTTCGTCCGATCCGATTATGTCAGATTTTGTAATCGGATGAAAAAATCATTGCAGGCAACGATTTTTTCACCGAAAAAAAATCGGCAAAAATCGGGCATAATCGGGTCGGACACAAATCGGCTGGCATGTAGTGCACAGCCGATTCGGTCCGATCCCCATAGGGATGCATGGGGTCCAAAAATCGGTCCGATGCTGTCAGATTTTTATCGGACAGCATCGGAAATGAAGAAATCGTAGTGTGAAAGCACCCTGAGTCATCCTACAGCGCTCAGGAGAGAAAATCCCCCCTGTGGAGGAAACCTCTAGGGAACCATGACTGCAAGATTGCCCTTCCCTTGGGCTTAGAAGGTGAATGCCAAAATTAACTTATCATAGCAGTGATATATTCGAACACGGTAGCGCCACCGATGGTCCGGTGATCCAAGGTCAAAGAGGGCCACTCAACCTTAGTCATTCCTATTTATGTTCTTCCTCTTGAGTCCCCACCTATAACCTCCCTACCGTCAGACCACTACCCCCTTAGATCACCTTTTTTCTCCCTGCCTACTCTCCCCCCCATCTTCTCCCATGGTCACTCCTCCTTCCCATCGTCATGTCAAGCCTCCCCCCTTATTCCCGGCGTGGAGGGGTCCGGCTGATACTATATGGTAAAACTAACCCGGCAGTATGATTCTCCAGGTCAGTACAGGTTCAGAAATACCAAACATATATAGGGTTTTTTTTTTTTTTTTTACTAAAGTGGTGAAAAAACATTTGAAAATTTATAAGAAAATAAATGAAATAAATGCTTTTGTCGTCATTTTCTGAGACTCGTAACATTTTTTTACATTACGCTGTTTACCGGCCAGATTAATTTATTTTAGATTTTGATAAACTGCACATTTCTAAACATAGTGATACCAAATATGTGTATTTTTTTTACTTGTTTATTTTTCAATGGAGCAAAAAGGGGGGTATATGTACTTTTATGGGGTTTTTTGCATATTTTTAAAATATTTTTTGTTTTTAATTTAATAAATTTTTGATTTGATTTAATAATCCCTTTAGGGGTCTTGAAGGTGCAATTGACATCATGCATCAGCAATGTTCTGTATAGCAGATTTTCCAGAAATGCTGGCCAAGGATCGGCGTTCATAGAAGGATTGTAATGACAGACAGAAGGTTCATCAGATGACTCCAGCTGTCGTCACAATCACGTCACGAGCCTGAGGAATGACGTGCTCCCTGTCAGCATATGTTAAATCCTGCTTTCAGAGATTGACAGTGGCATTTAGCTAGTTAACAGTTGCAGGTGGATCTCGGACCTTAGATGCACATGTCAGCTGATTAAATCAGCTGTCATGTGCGGGGAACGACATATGTTTGGCATGAGTGTAATGCTTCAGGCTTCAAACCATTGAGCTTGTGTTGCTTGATTTGTTTCATTCTCCTCTGAGCCACAGTGGGTTCTATTTCTTCATTGGTTCTTATTATCTGTTGTCCTCGTTTTATTCCCCTTTGGACAACAGGTATTTTCATTTTTTAGTTTAGTCTGCCCTATCACATTTTGGGTGCAGCTATTTACAGAGGACCAGGACCAACCAGTGGGAAAATTACAGGCTTGATTGGTGGCACAAATAACCTCATCTCCGCACTGAAACAAGAAGCGGGACACATAGGTCTGTCTTATATTTAGCTCCATACTGCAGGTTAATAAAGAAACACCTGTGATCACCATTAATCTGAATTCTAACCTCACTGTTCCACCAATGTTTTTGTATGTATATACAAAAAAATTGGTGGAACAGTGAGGTTAGAATCCAGATTAATGGTGATCACAGGTGTTCCTTTATTAACCTGCAGTATGGAGCTAAATATAAGACAGACCTATGTGTCCCGCTTCTTGTTTCAGTGCGGAGATGAGGTTATTTGTGTCCTGGGCTCCTGTGTCTCTTTCCTGCCATCTGTGTGCAGTGAGTACGCACAACTGCTGGTGGGGGCTCTAATTCACTGATTGCATGCTCCCGCGATCACAAGTGTGGAAAAAGCAGGTGAGGGAGGGCGCAAGTCACAGGAAACCTCTGCGCATGCGTGATGTCTGATGCCATTTTAGTGAAGAGAAAGCCAATGCCTTACACTTAAAAATGCGCAGGCGCTGGGAAATTACAGCATGGATGAAAGGGAGGTTTTATTTTGCTGCTTTGCCGTAACAAGTCCACAGGGGAGGAATAAAAATACTAAACCTGACCCAAATAATCCCGCTCTGCTGAGGACACTTTTAAAAGCAATGAAGCCTGCAATCTTCAAAGAAAATGTACATTTGCATTCAGCATGCCAGTGGCTGTATGGCACTGGCTTCAGTTTATATAATAAAAACCTGCTGGTTGGTTCTTTTTAAACCTTCCCCTGGCTGATCTTTCCTGCTGGCGATATTCTTAGTGGATCCTACGTGGAGTTACAGCCATACTGCCATAGGATTTTTGCCAGTCAGATGGATATCAGCTAGGTTATTTATCTTTGCTGTTTCTTCTATCTGTCCTACTTCCTTCTGCCTTCTTTAGCTAGGAGGTAGGAGGCATTTATTTCTTGCAGTAATACTTCAATTTTTCATTTTATTTTTGTGGTTTCTTATTTTCTCACTGAGGGATCATTTATATCTCTGCACACCTTCCTGATTCAGGGTTATAGTACACTCTCCCTTTCCCTCAATACATAAGGAGGGACGAGAAACATTCTGTAGTGAAATATGTATGTGAGGGAAAAGACACCCAGCAGTTAATGGTTAAATTCTGTGTCACGAGACAAATGTCACAACCTATGCTATCTGAGCGCAAAGCTGGCTTTCCTGGAATGAGACTCCAGTCTCTCCAGGGAGCCTTCATGAGAAAGCACAATGGAACCATTTTACACCTCTAATGCCTTTGAAGACTCCACCAAATTGGACCTTGTACAGCCTTGACCGTTTGTATTCACTGTGGGAAAGAGAATGGGATAAGACAAAAGAGCAATTTAAAAAATAATGTATGCATGGCTACATTAGTGAGAGCTCCAATCATAGTCCCAGAATTAGAATATTGAGATCCAAGGTTGGCTAGAAATTCGACCTCACACCAAACCCTATAAAAACTCATGCAAGCCAGGAATTCTTTGTTCACAACTTAGGGTAGGCGAGCTGAAGTGATCCATTTTCATATTTCCTCCGTCAGGAAACGGAATAACTGACTTAAAAGTTTAGGTATTTCTGTAAGTTTCTACCTTTTTCATTTTATAACTGTTTTGCATGTCACTTTATATTTCCATTTTTATATCTTTTTACTGAACCTTTTCTATTAAAGATTAAACTTTAATTAGTTTGAACCTCGTATGTTCTAAAGAACCCATAACCCTAGAGAGTGTGCGATCCTGTTGATTCTCTGATAGTCTTAGTTTAGGGGATGTTAAAAGTATAGATTGACTGGCACACCTGTATGTGAAGGTGCTAGCAGGGAAAAAAACAATAATAATATACGGTTATCTGTTGCACACTCAACATTAAAACTAGATAAAGCATAATGGGTAAAGAATGAAATCCGGTGAGTGGTGGCAGCGCGAGTGAAGCGGGGTGCTCGGCCTGTGTCGGGGTGTGATTGCTGCTCCCTTTCAGCATAGGACGGAGATTGAGTGCTGGATTGGGTGAGAGTAGATTAGGTGCAAACGCTGAGAAGTGGGTACGTGACACACTCAAAGGATGATTAGGAAGCAAGGTCCGAGTTGTCATCCCCTAGTCCAGTGATTAGGGTTATTCCAGCCTGTGCAGGAGCCCTAGTGGTGTGCAGCTAGCTCGGAACCACAGTCTGTACAGGAACCGGTTGGGTCAGGTGTTTATGTTCTGCATTAGTTTCCTATGAATGCATAACAGTGTGAGCCAGAAAACTGGTAACGAATTCAGTTTAAAGGCCAAAATGAATTATTGTTGACTAAAACAACTCAATGTATGAAATATTTCACATTAATTAGGTATCAGTTATAAAGGATCAAGCAAGCAGGGATGAAAAATGTTCAAGGTGGCCATCTTTTCTCACTCCATCTGGTCTAGTAGGCCATGTTGTTAATATATATAGCTGCTATCGTAGGTATCATTTAGGTCAAGTGTGGGGTACATTTTTTAAATATCAAAAACATCTAAATTAAAATGAAAACTTGTCTCATTTAGCCGCCCGGCATCTCCTTATGCATCAATTTGAAGCGTGAAGTCTCTATCCCATCCATGGCCTATTTTACAATTGGCTGTTAGCACGGAGCCTTGTCCTGACTTTCTCATAATAAGATGTGAACAAAGACGAGACGTTTCAATATTTCCTTGCTGCAATTTTTTTTTTTTTCAAGCAAAATGTGTTAAGTAAGCTTTAAAAATCCAGGTTGTAATCTGCATAGCGAGACAAAATACATAATGTGAAGATGAAAATATTATTTTTTTTTTTTTGGTATATAATTGGCATTTATCCTATGTCTATTAAGATGAAATCTGCCAATGATGTGAGCTTAGGAATTGGGTCATGGGCTTTGTGTTCCCTTTGAAAAACACTCTCTAGTGTAAATGAGACCTTGGGGTCTCATTTTGCATTTGACACTTTAATATGTTATAAAGGAGGTATTAATATTTCTCGTGCTTTTGCAACATACGAGCCGTACATAGATTGTAGAGAAACTTTTTATCAGTGCAGGTGAGACGCGCTCCCGGCCCACATCCCTCCCGTAACCTTCGTTTTGCATTTTCCTGATTACAACTGGGCCATGGACCTTTCGTGTAATAGATGAATTGATGGGAAAGGACAAACGAAGGGAATAAAAACATAAAAATAGAGCGCAAACAATGTTAATACTGTGTAATGTAATTGCAATCAAAGTGTAATGATAATTTAGAACAAAAATCACGATTTAAAGGAAAACTCCACATTTCATTGTTGTGGTCTGTAAACTACAAAACGCTGTTTGGCAAGTAGTTTGCTTTCATGTTTTTTTTGCAATGTATGTGAGGTACAGGATATGTTCATCTGTGTTTACCGCCAAAGCAAAATGAGAAATTTTGTAGAGTTCCTATTGGGCTATGGCGGGCTGTCAATGAGGATGTTGCCCAATGCGGTTGCTCGATGTCGATGCTCCATGTGGCTGCTCAACATGGTTGCTCAAGGCGATCGCTCAACACGGTTGCTCGACGTGGTTGCCCAAGGTGGTTGCTCAACATGGTTGCTCGAGGCAGTTGCTCGACGCAGTTGCCCAAGGTGGTTGCTCAAGGCTGTTGTTTAACTCGATTCCTCGACGCGGATGCTGGACGTGGTTGATTGAGGTAGTTGCTCAATGTGGTTGCTCTAGGCAGTTGTTCAATGAGATTGCTCGACACGGTTGCTTGAGGCAGTTACTCGAGGTGGTTGCTCAACATGATTGCTCAACTCAGTTGCTCAAGGCGGTTGTTCAACGCGATAGCTGGACGCGGATTCTCGATGCAATTGCTTGAGGCGGTTGCTCAACATGGTTGCTCGAGGCGGTTGCTCGACGTGGTTGCCCAAGGTGGTTGCTCAAGGCTGTTGTTTAACTCGATTGATCGACGCGGATGCTGGACGTGGTTGATTGAGGTAGTTGCTCAATGAGGTTGCTCTAGGCGGTTGTTCAATGAGATTGCTCGACGCGGTTGCTTGAGGCAGTTACTTGAGGTGGTTGCTCAACATGATTGCTCAACGCAGTTGCTCAAGGCGGTTGTTCAACGCGATAGCTCGACGCGGATGCTCGATGCGATTGCTTAATTCAGTTGCTCGAGGCGGTTGCTCAACATGGTTGCTCGAGGCGGTTGCTTGACGTGGTTGCTCAAGGCTGTTGTTTAACTCGATTGCTCGACGCGGACGCTGGACGTGGTTGATTGAGGTAGTTGCTCAATGTGGTTGCTCTAGGCGGTTGTTCAATGAGATTGCTCGACACGGTTGCTTGAGGCAGTTACTCGAGGTGGTTGCTCAACTCAGTTGCTCAAGGCGGTTGTTCAACGCGATAGCTGGACGCGGATTCTCGATGCGATTGCTTGAGGCAGTTGCTCGAGGCGGTTGCTCAACATGGTTGCTCGAGGCGGTTGCTCGACGTGGTTGCTCAAGGTGGTTGCTCAAGGCTGTTGTTTAACTCGATTGCTCGACGCGGATGCTGGACGTGGTTGATTGAGGTAGTTGCTCAATGTGGTTGCTCTAGGCGGTTGGTCAATGGGATTGCTCGACACGGTTGCTTGAGGCAGTTACTCGAGGTGGTTGCTCAACATGATTGCTCAACTCAGTTGCTCAAGGCGGTTGTTCAACGCGATAGCTGGACGCGGATTCTCGATGCGATTGCTTGAGGCAGTTGCTCGAGGTGGTTGCTCAACATGGTTGCTCAAGGCGATTGTTCAACAAGGTTGCTCGAGGCGGTTGCTTGACGTGGTTGCTCAAGGTGGTTGCCCAAGGCTGTTGTTTAACTCGATTGCTCGATGCGGATGCTCGACGTGGTTGCTTGAGGCTCTTGCTCAATGTGGTTACTCTAGGCGGTTGTTCAATGAGATTGCTCGATGCGGTTGCTTGAGGCAGTTACACGAGGTGGTTGCTCAACATGATTGGTCAACGCTGTTGCTCAAAGCGATTGTTCAATGCGATGGCTCGAGGCGGATGCTCGATGCGATTGCTTGAGGCAGGTGCTCGAGGTGGTTGCTCAACGCGGTTGCTCGAGGTGGTTGCTCAAGGCAGTTGTTCAACGTGATTGCTCGACGCAGATGTTCGATGTTGTCGCTCAAGGCAGTTGCTCAATGTGTTTGCTCGATGTGTTTGCTTGAGGAGGTTGTTCAATGCTTTTGCTCGACGTGGTTACCATTGTTGCTTTTCAGTGCAGCAGTCCTGGGATGAAATCCTACCAACAAGCTTTCATCCAAGGTTCTAAGATGCCATGCTCCTGTGATATCATACTTCATGGCCATTTAGCCTGACTCTAACGACAAATTTAGGTAGCTGTTTCGAGATATCCAGCTCTGATACATTGCTAGACTCCCCTACATAGTCTCTGAGTGCCTTGTGACATACCCTGCTCCTGTGTGCTTCCAGAAACACACAGCTCTGCTACACAGCTGACCGTCACAAGAAAGTTATCACCCTGATAGGAAAGAAATGCTTTAACATATTGTGTGCCGGCAGCCAAAAGCCACTTGGATTTCAGAAGATGGAGCTTCAAGGAAGGTGCCAACCAGGAAAATCCCAGGAATGGGAACAGGTCCTTCATGAGCTGTCAATGAGGTGATGGACAGCTTAGCTGTCCAATCCAAGACTGGGGGGTGCTGGACTTATTTAGGAGTTACCAGTTTCATGTGATTGTCCAGCTACTTAGCTGAGCAGTCTGTACCAGCTCACTGCCAGTGGTAGCATTTTCTCTTTGGTGCATGTTGGCCTTATTTATCTGTGCTCTGTTTTGATCTATTGCTACCAGACCTTGGACCTCCTCTGACCATCTGTTTACCTAGTTCCTTTGCTTTGTTCCGCTATCCTCCTGTTATACTGAACCAAGAACATGACTTGATTATGCCTTTGGCTAGGGTCACACTGGGTTATGGGCCTCCGTTTCCAAGCAGCGCAAATACCGGATAGCATTAACGGCATGCGCTGCCTGGAAACAGAGCCCCGTAGCAACCTGTTATATCTTAGTAGCAGCCGCCCACAGAACTGCCACTTTTCCTCCATGCACAGGAAACAATGCTTGCAGCATTTTCCTGTGCGCTGATGAAAAGCGGCCGTCATGCAGCTCTGTGTGCGGGTGCTACTAAGGTAAGCAATGAGTTGCTATGGGCCCACATCTTCAGGCAGCGCTTGCCGTTAACGCTGTCCGGTATTAGTGCTGACCTGGAAACGTGGGTTCATAACCCAGTGTGACCCTAAGCTTTGTCTTTTCCCTTAATTTACGATGTGCTCGATTGGCATCTGACTCTGGAACATTTAACTATCCTGCCCCATGGCCTACCTGTGAGTAGTTACTAGCGTTATAACCAGCTCTGCTATATAGATGTGCTCTGCTACAGGGTTCCTCTGGAAATAGCCAGCTTTCCTACCTTGCTGGGCTTCTTTACATAACCCTTAGTGCCTTGTGATATTCTCTGCTCTGCCACATGGCTGGGCTCTGCTACATGGACACTACATGCCTTTTGATATACCCTGTTCTACTGTGTTCCTGCTACATTTACATGTTCATCTACATTCTACACATTCAAAGGTGTACCTCCTGCCATACTCAACTCTAATATATAAAAGGACTTTGCCAAATGAGTACAATGAGTCTTTGGATCTACTCTCTGCTACATCACTGGACTCTTCTACATCTCTTCAGTGAGCCTCCTTAAGTACGCTACTCTTGCCCTTTTGGTCTTGTCCTTCAGGTTCCATCAAATATCTAAAGCTTCTATAATTTCAACTAATCCACCATGCGGTACCCACGTCACTTGTTCATGCTACATTCCAGCCACTCTTCCGAACCAAGGATCTACCTCAACAGGTGACATATAATAGACTCTCAGGACCCAGACTCCCACCAACCAACACTAATAGACAGAGTGTTTACCATATCCAAGTCATGTAAGTTCATTTCTCTTTCAATTTACAAAATGGGTCGAGTTGATTTGAACAATCTGGTGGGGGTTCCGGGACATGAGTCAAACCAATCAACGAAATAGAGAGGCTATAGTATTAAAAAAGTAAAATGCTTATTTACCCTGTGAAAAGTAAAGAAATTAAATATCCTATAATATAATTTTTCCATATAAAAAATAGAAAATAGAGTATCTTCCAGCAAACCAGTAGAGATCACAGTTTTGGTAACATTTCACTACTTTGACTTGATATATATAAAGCAATACATTCCTTAGGTAGCCATGCTCTACAAGGGACTAGGTCATTAGAATGACATAAACCATACAAAAAATAAAAGTATCACTCACCACTCCAATGGAAAAGTAATTATTTACGATGGTGTAAGGCACTGGGTCTCCCTTTTCATCTTTATCATTAGGGATAACTTCGATTTTCCATCGGTCGACAAGGACTACTGTGCCATTCTCAATGTCTTTGAGGAATTTCAGCAGATTTTCCCCTTCATAACCTATAATAATAAAAAAAAAGCATAAAATATTGTAAATAGGTGTAATATCATAGGAGTCCGGCAACTGGAATCTCCAACAAACTCAAAAGCCTAGGCGCAGGCTTCATTCTAACTGGAGAGATGATGGGCTGGTACAGACCCTCTCGTGAAATCAATTTATATCAAACTAAAACCACAGTGAGAGACAAGAGCCCAACTTTCTTTAATGCCAAGAGGGTATAAACCAATAGACTACAGACTCCATCTTTCTTCAATGTAAAGAGGGTATTAACCAACAGACCCAAGACCTCATCTTTCTGCAATGTAAAGAGGGTACAAACAAATAGACCCAAGACCTCATATTACTTTAATGCAAAGAGGGTATAAGCCAATAGACTCCAGACTCCATCTTTCTTCAATGTAAAGATGGTACAAACCAATAGACCCAAAACCTTATCTTTCTTCAATGTAAAGAGGGTACAAACAAATAGACCCAAGACCTCATATTACTTGGATGTAAAGACTGTACAAAACAGTAGACCCAAGACCCCAACTTTCTTTAATCTAAAGATGGTGCAAAATAATAGACCGAAAAACCTTATGTTTCGTCAATGTAAAGAGGGTACAAAACCAATTGACCCAAGACCCCATCTTTCTACAATGTAAAGAGGGTACAAACCAATAGACCCAAGACCTCATATTATTTTGATGTAAAGAGGGTACAAACCAATAGACCCAAGACCCCAACTTTCTTTAATGTAAAGAGGGTATAAACTAATAGACCCAAGACCCCATCTGTCTTCAATGTAAAGATGGTGCAAACCAATAGACCAAAAACCTTATGTTTCGTCAATGTAAAGAGGGCACAAAACCAATTGACCCAAGACCCCATCTTTCTTCAATGTAAAAACCAATAGACCCATCAATGTGACTCTTATGACCAATCGTGGATGTCACAAATGCTCTAGCATGGCCAAGAAGATCAACAATTTGTCATCACTGGGACTAAATTAATAAAAGGGCAAAAGGGACATTTTCCAGGACTGCGCAATACCTAGGGTCGGTCCTCTAAAGCCCCCGTCACACGGGGCCACATCGCCACCGATTACATAGGCGACGTGGGGGCGTGGCCTATTGGCGGCGACATTGCCCCTACGTCGCCTCATGTAAAGGGGCGATGTCGGCGGTGCCGGACGGTCGCCTGGTTTCAGAGCAGTGCTCTGAAACCAGGAGACCATCATGGGGCGATGTGCACACATCGCCCCATGTAACCAGGCGCCAGCAACCTGTCAGTCAGGCGATGGGAGCCATAGACTCCCATTGTCCAGCATCGACACTGGGGTTTTCAGACACCCGGCGGCGATGCCGCCTGACGGCTCGCCGGCGCGGGGCTGGAGATGTCGCCCTGTGTAAACGAGGGACGGCGACGCTGGCGGGGTGCCAAAAACGTGCGCGCACCCCAGTCGCCGACAACATCCCAGCCCCGTCGCCTGGTGTGACGGGGGCTTAATACTCTGTTTTCTCCAACGCGTACTACATAAAAATTTTATATAAAAAACTTACAAAATGTTTATGGGCTCAGCTGTTCCTTCTACCTACAGCACAGACTAGAGCAGGGGAGGGGAACTCCAGGCCTCGAGAGCCACAAACAGTGCAGGCTTTCAGGATTTCCTTAGTATTGCACAGGTTAATATAATCACCTGCACTGGTGAGGATTGCATCGCCTGTGTAATAATAAGGAAATCCTGAAGACATGACCTGTGTGCGGCTCTCGAGGCCTGGAGTTCCCAACCCTGGTCTAGAAGAAACTCTGTGATTATTATTATATCAGACAGGTATAGGAAGGGAGACAACCCTGAACACGAAGGCTCACAGTCATGCACAAATTGCTACAGTTATTTGTAGCGGGAGATTTTGCCAGATGTCAAAGGGGTTAAAGAGATATTAAAAAAAAAGACTTTTTCACCAAAAGTAGCGCCCCATCTGCCCACAGGTTGAGTGTGGTACTGCAGCTCATTCCAATTCACTTCAATAGAGGTGAGCTGCAATACCAGACACAATAATGGACCTCTTCTTTAGTAAACCAACACCTTGGATTTAGTAGATGTTTAAGAATCAGTGCTGACCGAATAGATTCTAGAAGAATTGATTTCTGTATTAATTTTCGCCAAAATTCTAATTTAATAGGATCCAAATTATCAAAAAATTGAAAGCACAATCAACAAAATTTGAGTTTTTGGGTATTTGAGTTGAGCAAACAGGTAATATTAAAGAGTAAAATCACCAATGAGCCCTGCCGCAGCTCCCTGCCATGTACCTCACTTGTTCCTATCCGGCACTCTACTTGTTCTGGCTCTTCAGGTATTTTTGCTAACTAGGTCCCAAACAATCAAAAGGTGCACGATGCATGTTATTAAAGGTACTGTCACACGGCACGACGTTGGAACGATATCTGCAACGATCTTGTGGGCACACGGTCGTGGCAGACATCATTTCAACATCGCTGGTGAGATGTCACACGTCTAGATATCGTGAACGACGCACCAACGATGTTGTGAGCAGGAATCGTTCGCCAACCCCGTGCTTTGAATGGACGAAGTCGTCCGTGACATCGTTATCGCGGTGTCGCACACAACGATGCAGCAGGAGACTTGAGTAGAGATCTTCAGGTTTTACAACATGTTGGTAAACCGGTCAACTCCAATCCAACGATTTATCGTAGCAACTTGCCAGAGTCACATGCACCGAGGTCGCAACGATGTTGCTGGTATGCCTCCAAACCCGTGACGTATCAGCGATGTCGTGCCGTGTGACGCTACCTTAACGGTAATGACATGCGTTGCGCCTCACACAATCCTACAAGGCTTAATCAGCAGGGGCACTGCCGAAAGATCCGGAACAAGAAGAAGGCCAAAGAACAGAGATCGGAGAAACGACGGGGATTGGCGGTAGCAGGACAAGTATGGGGAGATAAGTAGAGTAGTTTATTATTTTTTAAAAATTCTTTTCTACTGTTTTAATTTTAGCAAGTTAAATTTAACGGCACAATGGAAGCAAATTTGTCCGAACCAAATATTGGGAGATTCCTGCAACTCTCTTGGAGAGTCATGGAGAAGAGTAGACCTAAGAGAAGGGCTCTAGTGCTACCTGGAGCAGTAGGGGATTTATAAGCCTATTTTTTGCATAAAAATAATTAGCAATATATAAAATATGACACATTGCAGATGGCAGGATGGTGCAATGCTACAGACCTTGCTTTGGATCCCAATAACGTATGGTAAATTCGTGTTGCTTCTGGGAGTTAAGTAGATCATAACTAGGTGATGACTACGTAGATGATAACCTTTTAATGCTGGGAAATCTTTTTCATGGCGGCTCCACGACCTTTCACTTGGGAATCAACCTAATAACACACTGAGCTATTAGGGAATGTGATAACAGGTTGTAATTTGTAGTACGAGGAAGAAAAATATTTATCCACCATCAGGAGCAAAACAATAACAATGCAGTGACTTGACAAGAATCTGCATAACTAGTCATATGCTATATAGCTGCAAGTAAAATTTATGTGTGAGATAGACGGCAGTCACCAGTCTTTTTGTTCAGTGCAGACTTTTATTCAGTTGTGGGGGTTACTTCGGTTGCAGGGAGGGGGGTGTGTGGAGGTGGACTACGGATCCCCCGTTTTGCACGTTAGTGCCTCAACTGGTCCTGACTCCACACACCCTCCCTGCAACCCATGTAACCAGGGGTGGGATTCAAATATTTAACAACAGATTCCGTGTTTGTGTGTAGGTAAACAACACCCATATTAAGCCACACCCACACTAAGCCTCAAGCATACATGAATAATGCTTCTTACTGCGCATCACCCCCACTGCATCGCTGTGCTCTGCTCTTTACTGTGCATCACCCCCCGCTACATCGCCGTGTTCTGCTTCTTACTGCGCATCACCCCTGCGCCACCACCGAGCACTGCTCCTTACTGCGCATCACCCCACGCTGTATCGCCATGCTCTGCTCCTTACTGCGCATCAACCCCGCTGCATCGCCGTGTTCTGCCTCTTACTGCGCATCACCCCTGCGCCACCACCGAGCACTGCTCCTTACTGCGCATAATTCCACGCTGTATCGCCATGCTCTGCTCCTTACTGCGCATCACCACAGCGCCACCGCCGAGCTCTGCTGCTTACTTAGCATCACCCCTCGCTGCATCGCCGTGTTCTGCTTCTTACTGCGCATCACCCCTGAGCCACCACCGAGCACTGCTCCTTACTGCGCATCACCCCACGCTATATCGCTGTGCTCTGCTCCTTACTGCGCATCACCCTGCACCACCACCGAGCTCTGCTACTTACTGCGTATCACCCCCCGCTGCATCGCCGTGCTCTGCTCCTTACTGCACATCACCCATGCGCCACCGCCGAGCACTGCTCCTTACTGCGCATCACCCCACGCTGCATCGCCGTGCTCTGCTACTTACTGCGCATCACCCCACGCTGCATCGCCATGCTCTGCTCCTTACTGCTCATCACCCCTGCGCCACCACCGAGCTCTGCTACTTGCTGCGTATCACCCCCCGCTGCATCGCCGAGCTCTGCTCCATACTGCACATCACCCATGCGCCACCGCCGTACTCTGCTCCTTACTGCGCATCAACCCTGCACCACCGCCAAGCTCTGCTCCTTACTGCGCATCACCCCTGCTTGGCAGAGATGTTAGTGTTGTCGGCTGCAGTTAACTGTTTACAGGGATGCTGTGACACACACGGTGACAGACAAGCCGAGTCTCCAGTAAGTGACATGATATCACAGACATGCCCCTGTAGTTGATGCAGCTGACAGCTCCTCTGTGCAGTCGGCGTCACTACCGTCCTCTGCTCCTGTTTGTATGGAGTGAATAGAGCAGAGAATGCACGTGGACTGTAGTGCCGGCTACAGAATCGGGTCGCAGCTGCTTTTTTAACAAGCGGTTCCCGAGAACCTGGCAGGACCCCCTGCATGTAACCCACACAACTGAATAAACGTCTGCACCGAACAAGAAGACCGGTGAGTGCCGTCTATATTGCTTCACCCCGGGACGAGCAACGCCTGTCATTGCTTCCTGCAACAATCAAGGTATTTCACCTGTCCGGTCTATATAAAGGTAAAGGTTTTATGTGTTCTGGTGCCTGGATTCACCTCTACTCAATAGAAATTTATGTATGAGCTAGCCAAGATGATTGTCTATAAAATGAAGGTAGTCTCACGCTCAAGGCTGTAGTGGATGGTGATATATGGAGCCTCAAAGTCAAAAGGTCAAAATAGTGTTACCCTTTTGCTTGTAAGTCGGTATTCATTATCTCTGGCATTAGTGGCCACTGCTCTATTTCAATAGGATATTTCAGGACCCCATTCTGGGGATCAGTTAATTTTCCAACAATCAAAAGTTATCACCTATCCAGTGGTTAAATAATAACTTTTAGTGTTGGGTATAACCCTTTAGTGGGACAGGATAGATAAGCTAGGGATAGGGTCGTCTACTGAATGACGCCATCGTCATAGGATTGCACCTTTATATTACTCCTACGGTTAATACTAACGAGCACTTTGTATATCTCTGTCTCTGTAATATATGCATTGTATCTATCTTCAATCTAAGTATAGCTCAGTATATGTGATCTTTAGGATCTGTTCCTATATCTAATAGGACAGGAATGCGGAATCAGAACGTGACCTTTGGATAAATGAATCCCATGGGTGAAGCATGTCTGAATGATGTCACAGAAGAAAAACAACAGTCACACGAGGAGATTATGTCCAAGGCAGGGTGCCCTAAGCCGGAGAGATGAAGCAATAGTTAGAGTCCCATGCGCTGATCCTGTGGATTTAGTATAAGCGAAACCCTCATTTGTAATAGTTAATGATGCATGATAGGGCACTGGGTGGTGTTCTCTTGATTCTTCCTTACATAATGAGACAGTCTGATTTCTATCTAATTCTTTTTCTACCACTAACTCCTATAAATGGATCATCAAATATATGCGCTCTCTTTTGTCACCCATTTTTAACAAATACATATGGGCGTTAGTGGCCAAGTCACAAGAAAAGGCTTGCTATCATGTGTGGGAGTTGCTGTGCTCATCCCAGTCCCTGGGTAGAGGTGAGGGGGTGTTATCCTAGGGCTGGTCAGGAGCAGGGCAAGGGTGGCGGTCAAGGCATCCTCACCTTTAGAGGTACTTCTGGGAACAGGGTCAGCTAGGGACCCCAGTCTAAGGGTCAGACTAGTCCCCTTAAATGCCTTTTGGCCATCATTGCCTCCCTGCTACCTATCTCCTTTGTCTGTTATAAACACCTGTGACAAATCCATTTTCAAAACCTGCGAAGGACAGGAAAACTGGAGTTGAGATGGACAGTCGAGTGTCATGGATTTAATTATTTCAACCCCTTTCTGTCCCTCAAAAGTAGATGGCAGATCAAGGTGAGGAAACATAAAACATGTGCACAAGATGGAAAAAAGGATAATGATCAATTAAAGCAAAAGAAACCTTTCACAACCAACTGAACAGAGAAGCAAGGTGTTAGGAAGGTAAATGAAGAATCACACAGAGGTAATACAAATGGTCTCTGCCTGGCAGGGAAAATCCCTTCATCGAAGGCCTGGAAATCCTTGGCAATTAACCACCTAGAAGTATAGCCAGCATGGAAGTGCAGTGAAGGGAGAATATATATATATTGTACTTTTTGGATTATAAAATGGGGAAAGTGGGGGTGTGTGTCTTATAATCCAAATATACTGATTATACTGCAGGGGAGGTGAGGGAGCTCTGGAGTCTGTCCAGGTGCTGTGGGAGGCTGGAACGGGCTGGGGCAGGCTGCGGGAGGCAGCGGGAGATCTCCTCCTCCCGCTCATATAATATGCACTGCCGCTGTCCATCACAGAGTTGCTGAAACCGCACTGCAGTGGTGGGCTGGGGGAGCAGTGCATATTATATGTATGTGCCTGCGCCCCCTCAGTGATGGCACATGCCCCCCTTTGTTCCATATGGCCCCCCATGCTGCTGCCCAGATTAAAATAAAAAAGCTTTACTTACCACCTCCAACGCTGATCTCCCGCTGTCTCCCCGCTCTCCCTGCTGCCGCTGTGATCGGGCACACAGAGATGATGTCTCTCTGCTGTGACAATCACATGACTGGCACTGAGAAGCAGGAAGTGGAGGAGCGCAGCAGCTGGATAGAGACCCGGAGGACAGCGCTGGAGGAAGGTGAGTAAAGTGTTTTTTATATACCGTATATATATATATATATATATTATATATATATATATATACACACATATACAGTATATATATTACCCAGGATGTCATAAGGCAAACCAAAGCAGAACAATGGAAAACACCTGAAAGGAATAAAGCCAACAAAGAAAAAATAATAGGAACCATCCACATTAGGTCCAAAAAGAAAAGAACCATAGCCCAGCGGATGGAGGAACCGACCATGGAGCAAGAGATCACTGGATCAAATCACTGAACCATGAAAAATCCTTAAAAACCTTCTTAAAAGGAGAAATTCATCAAAAGCTGAAATAGCCAAAATAAAATGTTCATTGCCACATTATAGGCTGTCATTGGCAAAGTAGATATTTTGTGAATGGATTTCATATTCCATACTAAGTACAGTAAAGATACATACGACTACTATTGATAAGTAAAAACCTATTTTTTTTACCTCCTCCCCACCTCAAGCATCTCGCCAGATCATTACCAGTACCCAGAGGTAGGATTGCCACCGGAGGCTGTTTGGGCAAATTTGCCTTGTCTGTTGGGAAAAAAAGATAACAGTGTTAAAAACTAATATAAGTGATGACACAATCTTCACCCAACTCTATTGATTAGTCCCTTTTCTACACAAAGAAATTCCAATGGCGGTTAAAAACTAATGGCCACTTTACACGTCCCGATATTGGCGTCCAACTCCGATAAAAAGTCACGTGGTTGGTGCATTGGCCCCGATATCGTTCGTGCGTTGTATGGTGTAAATGTCCAATACGATGCACGAACAATGTCAAACCGATATCGGGGATCAAATGAGCGTGCTCTCCAACGGGCCGATATTGGATGGGCGTTGTGTCTGGATCGTGCTGTGTAAAAGCCCAACTACGATGTGGAGCACAACTTCCCCTATCCTCTCCATGTTAAATGGTCGTTCCTGGGTCGGCCATACAAGGGGCGTACACATCGTAGTGGTGTTGCCTGCCGATATCGCGCTGTGTGACATCTCCTATACGATCTTGTAATTCTGCCCAGAAAAAGCGCGCTCCAGCGGTGTTGTATCCAATATCGGACCGACGTTGGGATGTGTAAAGTGGCCATGAGTCTGATTTTTATTTCCAAAAACTTGTATTGCAACTCCACACTATTAGTATCAATGGAGATGAGCAGTAATACCAAACGCAACCTAAAGACACAGGTGACTCGGTTTCTGGAAAAAAAGAAAGTTGCCATGGCTTTCGAACCCTTGAAAAGCCATTTAAAAAAAATGTTTTTTGTCCATTTGCTATTAAGCCAAGGCGGTAAGCTAATGCTAAAGGGAATCTCTGAACAGGTCTTTATCTATGTAAGTTGAGGACAGCCTGCTGAAAGAGTTACAAACAAAAAGCAACTGTGCCTCTCTTATCGGTGTGTGTGCTATTGTTTACAAAAACTAAAGGCTTTCCTACAACTAAATTCCTTGATTGTGTCAGCCAGTAATCTGTGTGATACATCGTCGGATTCAGAATCTCCTTGCCTTCATTATGTTACTGTCATATGAGCTAGCAAACACCTGCTGACAGCTTTCCTTTAAGAAAAGTATCAGATTTGTCTATAATTATATGTACAGTCTAATTGACACTTCAATGTTTGCCATGTAAGACTTCCTTATTTGAGCTGATGAAAAGACTTGCCGACCCAGATCCAGCAGCCACATCATTAGCCTGCAGCGCTGGATCGAACCCCTGCAAACAATCTCCTACCCGCTGAATTCCTATTGGTTTTTGTGATCGGTATACCTGTTGTGTTGTCTTGTGTGCCTTCTTTGGATTGGATCATTCCAACAGCACGCCATTACACCATCTCTTTTACCTATTTCTATTCCAAACCTAATAAGAGGCGGTGGTAATGCCAATAGGTCGGAGGAGGTTCACAGGGCTCTGGTTAGGCAGCCAAGGTCTACCAATGAAGCTGTGGATGCTTTACTCTACTCTTTAATTTATAATACAGAAAAAGGCACTTAAAAGCTATAAAACTTGGACAATAAACTTTTCGTTCTTTGGGATGTCGATGAGTGACCAATGGATAGGAGACAGTTGATGTTCAATTCAAACAAGTAGAGACCAAGGAGTGAGGAACATGCGGTTTATTACGGGCAACGTGTTTCGAAACCCACCGGTTTCTTCATCAGGACGAACAGATGGATCAGGACAAAACTCATATCCCAATCAGAAGAGCACGTCTCCTTACCTTATTTTCCTATTTTAACACAGTTAAGACCCTCTTGTACTTTTTTGTCTTTCCAGACCCCATTATACAATGAGTAATGAATAACACGCAAATGGACTGTCCTATTCCAACAATCCCTTCATAGAATGACTTTAGTCCGGAAGGTCATCTCATTTAAGAAGCTGGTCATAGATGTTGACAAATTGTGTTGTACTCATAAACTATCTAATGTTTATAAAGCCTATCAACTCCCATAGATTATATCAAGCAATAGTGTCAGGATTCCGGCTTTTCCAGGTTACCTTTGGTGTCTCCTCGCCTTTAACCTAAATGGCGTCTGCTGCCTCGTCATGTCCATGTGTTTCCTGCTTTTCTTAAGCTCTGGTCCGACATCCAGGCCTTGCTTGAGCATTTTGCTTCAAACTCTGGCTCCTCAGTGCATCTTCTGACTTGTGTTCCATCTCCAATTATTATGGATGGGTTCTTCTCACCTTCTCTGCAGTCATCGGCTCAGCTGATCTTCACCTGCACTCGGTTTGCCTCCCAGAATCAAGCTGTGCTCTGTCTAGGATTGTTTTTGATCTGGTTTCTGCCAGCGGCTCTGCTACACGTAAGCTCTGCCACTCAAAAGCTCCGTTGTAGCAATTCGTTTGTATATTATTTGCAGTCGCAGTACTCTGGACTCTCAGTACTTTTTTATTTAGTTGCTCTGCACTGCAATTAGTTCTGGACTGCGTTACTCAGACTTTTCTGTTACCAGGACTTACTAGGTATGAGTTACCTACAGACTATTTCCGTCACCAGATTCTTGTTTTGTAAACTGTTTATTGAAAGACTTTATGAACTCTGCCCTACTTATAATTTGTCCTGTTCCTTGTTTGCTGCACTAAGACCTGAACTTGTTCTTTGAACATGTTAAAATACTGACTTGAATCATAATACCTTGTCTCAGTCTTGTCTTGCCCTAAGCTAACAGATTCCTGAAGGTATCCACATAATTGTGTGACATATAGATAGACTGGCCATGTTGAGTTTTAATGCCTGAACCTTTTGTTCTAGATGAGATAAGTTGCAACCGAAATGTGGGCACCTCACAACTCTCTATCTAATAGGAATTTGGAATTTCAATGCTTGATGCTATTACTCTCAGAGGAGATATTCCTCAGCCGAAGGTGTCTACCAGCAGTTTATTCCCCATACACAAAACATACTTACTTGGTTTGGTTGAGATGTATGTGTAAGTGAAAGATTGGTTAACAACTACCTTATATCGATGACCACCACTAATAAAAAACTCTTAGCAGTCAACATAATTGGGTTCTTCGAACTAGGTACTCAAGGATTGAGCGTGATGGGTTTCAGAATGCCTAATCCTTTGTCATACAGATCGGTAAGATACTCCGGAATTGTTTATTTACAGCTGGACTCCTTTTTCCCAGTGAAATAAAGATGAACTCTTTGCATTGGACGTTTGTATCGAGTTTAGATCATATAAAGTGGTGCTTACCAATGCAGTCTAAAATCCATCCAACTGTCCCATCCCCTCCGCAGGCAAGAACCCGAAAGTCTGCAACATCCCGAAAGAAATTCAACCTGAGATAGAGAAGTAACGATAAGTATGCTCAAAACAGAAATATTGACTTTTTATGTTACTGTTTGGACTTTACATGTTTCGCCTTTATTTAACTGTAAGGCCATGTTCACACTGGTCATTTATGATCCGTTTTTGGTGCTGTTTTTTTATTTCGAAAACTGCACCTAAAACAGATCCTATTTTTATTGCAAGAAAAAGCATCACAAATGCATTATCCATTTGTGTTGCTTTTTTGCTCCATCTTCTTAGTGTTGCAACAACGCAGTACTATTCCATAAGGGGCAATGGGAACACAGATAGTCCCACAGGCACACACACACTTTATTACCTTATCCAAGGACCGCGGTGTCCAGCAATGAGTTATTTCCGGGTATTGCACTTACAAGACCTGGCCATGTGATTCTCAGGCTGTCACATGACCAGGTCCTGTCAGTACTGGACCCACAGGTCCTGCCGGTGCCTGGTAGGAACACATTGCCGGGGTTCACCAAGGATCGCCAGGGAGGGTAAGTAATCAGTGCGTTTCTCCAGAAGGCTGGCTTCACACCACGTTTTTGGGGATCCGTGTGTATCCGTTTTGAAATATATAGGCAAGGATCAGTTTTGGCCTCCTATGTATCCCTATGGGCACTGATTGGTCCTATATGGCGATCTGTTTGTGTCAATTTAGTCAGGGATCCATTTGTGTTATGCTTTTTCCTGTACCCAGAATTGGATACTGTTCCGATTTTGGTTGCAGCGGACAAAAATGGACAGAAACAAATCCGGTGCGGTCCACGGCACATAACGTGGGGGGACTATAGAGACAGATCCGGTAAAAAAAGGACTGTTTCCCAGATCTGGTTTGCAGTACTGAGCATGCTCAGAAGCAAGGTACAACTTCTCCCAACCCTATCTCTGTTCAGGTCTCTCTCTCTCTTCACCGCGCAGTACCTTTTGTCCTATGGCTGTAGCAATGCTAATCCGTCAAAAAAAAGGATCCAGGAGCATAAGTGCCATCCGTTTGAACAGATCTGTGCCTGGTCCTTCAAATTAAAGGATCCACATGGACAGCCAAAAAACGTGGTGTGAAGGGGGCCTAAGGAGAGTCATATTCCCTTGACCTTTGTGATGTGGAAAGAGCATTAAAAAAGCTTCATAAATCAGACTGTGTGAATACCAATCCATCTGTGATGCTTTTTTTTAGTATAAAGAGTGCATGGAGTAAACACAGCAGAAAATATGAGCAATGATTGAAGCTCATTATATTCTGTTTGCACTTTCTGCATCATTAATGCAGCAGTCAAAAACGCAGCGTCTGAACAGCAAATTGACAATCCCATTCAACAAAAAATGGATCACTAACGACCAGTGTGAACAAACCTAACACGGATTTAGGCACCCCAGTGGGTGCATCTACAGGTTGGGAGGTACAGTCGCTGCTATGGTGTGATAGGTGTTCAATTAGTGAAGAGAGCGTGGAAAAATAATACATCATTGTAAGGTGAGAAAAATAATTGTGGACGTGTCGTTCCCTACATTTACACTTGTTGATGAAGGATCAAACTGGGCCCCCCATTTATGTGCAAGTTCCTGACAATCCCCATGCCTGTAGCTCATCTGGAGCGGAGAGTCTTGCACGTGGCCTCGCAGCCTCAAATTTACATCCACTTAGGAACAGTCTCGTAACTTGAGGCTCATGGGTCCCAATGCAAACACTCAAATGGGCCCCTAATTATTGCAAATCTTTAGTAGCATTAATGTAGTCTCCAGGGCCTGGGTGCGATTGCAACCACTGCACCTATTGTATAACATAACTATAGAGTATAAAAGGTAGTTAAAATCATGACCTGGATCTAATGGGTCCCTTTGATCTTTGTTAACATAGTATTTAGGGTCCTGTAACTTTTATTGTATTGGGTTACATATACCCTGTTTTAGAGGGTTATTTCAATTCAGCAAATCTTATTAGATTATTATTTATTATTATAGCGTCATTTATCCCATGGCGCTTTACATGTGAAAAGGGGCATACATAGACAAGAACAATAAACATGAGCAATGCAAGGCACAGAGAAGTACATAAGGAGAGAGGACCCTGCCCACGAGGACTCACAGTCTACAAGGGACGGGTGAGGATATAGTAGGTGAGGAGAGATGACCCTGCCCATGAGGGATCACAGTCTACAAGGGACGGGTGAGGATACAGTAGGTGAGGGGAGAGGACCCTGCCCACGAGGGCTCACAGTCTACAAGGGACGGGTGAGGATATGGTAGGTGAGGAGAGAAGACCCTGGCCATGAGGGCTCACAGTCTACAAGGGACGGGTGAGGATACAGTAGGTGAGGAGAGAGGACCCTGGCCATGAGGGCTCACAGTCTACAAGGGATGGGTGAGGATACAGTAGGTGAGGAGAGAGGACCATGGTTACGAGGGCTTATATCTACAAAGGACGGGTGAGGATACAGTAGAAGAGGGGAGAGGGCCTTGGCTGCGAGGGCTCACAGTCTACAAGGGATGGGTGAGGATACAGTAGGTGAGGAGAGAAGACCCTGCCCACAAGGGCTCCCAGTCTACAAGGGATGTGTGAGGGTACAGTAGGTGAGAAGAGAGGACCCTGCCCACGAGGGCTCACAGTCTACAAGGGATGGGTGAGTATACAGTAGATGAGGGGAGAGGACCCTGCCCACGAGGGCTCACAGTCTATAAGGGATGGGTGAGGATACAGTACGTGAGGGTAGAGCTGGTTACGCAGTGGTTTGTTGTACTGAGGCTCACTGTATGTTGTAGGCTTAACAGAAGAAGTAGGTCTTCAGGTTCAGGTTAGATGAAATCAGTTTATACAATTTCAAGGGAGGTTGAAAAAGTTCCTTATTTTTCTTATGGGCTGGATTGGGACTCTTTACAATTTATTGCAATGGAATTTCCAGTTTGTTTCTTCTTTCACATTAAAAAAAAAAAAGCAAAGTAAAAATTCCTTTTCAAGTGTCCCAACCTACAGATAATCCCGGATAAATGCACCCGCAGAGCCGTTACGACGATTATATCGTCTATTAATGTTTCCAAAGTTGATATGGACGGATAAATCGTAGAAAGGGAAAACGTTCGTGTGGCTTCAGATTATGATTTGGGAGAATTACAAATGTAAAAGATTAATTTTTGGATAAAAAAATAATAATAATTTCACCGAGACGAAATCGAGAATATCAGTCACATGAATGTAAACATATATACAAGACAAAGCCTCCTACCCCGGCATAGGTCCGATCCCAGCTAGACTGTAAACCTGTCTGGGATTTAGAAGGTACTGAAATTTCCTATGTATCCTGCAGATAAAAAATAATGAAAGAAAACTTACAAGAAGTTTATGAAATGACAAGAACGAAACATATTGGCATTTTATGGCACAATAAAGACATAGGACTCATTCCCAGCATATTGCTTAATCTCCTCTAATATTGAATGTTTTGTTGTTTTTTTTTTTCTCCTATTCCTGATAAAAAATTCATTAATGTGATGGAAATTGTAAGAAAGAAAAATGGTTTTCATAATCGGATAGTAAAATAAAACTCAACGCTCCCTGTTGATCACATTCATGGTTCATATATTAAGTAATGTCTCGTAATATGAGGTATATTGATAATAATTATACAGAGAGGCAAATGCTGCTTTCCCGGTAATAAATTATTAGCATGTGTGTGAGTCTGAGAACAAAAAGAGGAAAAAATGTAACAAAATGATTACAATTCCGTATCATCGTTATTGTAGATCGTTAGAATGTTCTATCGGCAACAGTCAAAAGAGTGTCGGGGTTCAATGCTAATCTAGGTATGTGACCGACATGTCTATAAGTAATGGGCTACAGAGTTTAGGGGTTCAATGCTAATCTATAAACTGTAAGTACATAGAGAGGCCTTGACCTGACTGACATGTCTATAAGTAATTAAGCATAAGTAACAGTATTCAGGGATTCAACAGAAATTCCAAATGTGGTTGCAATTTTCAGACACAGTGTTTCGGGGGTATTTGCCTCTAGTCAGTGCAAAGTATGAGATCTGAATTGGCTAGGTGACATGTCTATAAGCAATGGGCAACAGTGTTTAGAGGTTCAATGCTACTCTATAAACTGTAAGTACATAGAGTGCCTTTAACCTACCTCATATGTCTACAAGTAATGGGCAACAGGGTTTAGGGATTCAATGCCACTCTATAAACTGTAAGCCCATAGAGTGCCTTTAACCTGACCGACATGTCCACAAGTAATGGGCAACAGGGTTTAGGGATTTAATGCCACTCTATAAACTGTAAGCCCATAGAGTGCCTTTAACCTGACCGACATGTCCACAAGTAATGGGCAACAGGGTTTAGGGATTCAACAGAAATTCAGAAAGTGGTTACAGTTTAGGGGTTCCTGCACTGATCTAATATGCAGCTACAAGGGCAACAACACAGAATTCATTTCAATCAAACCATGAGGAATGGGCACAGTCAGACACAGTGTTTCGGGGTATTTGCCTCTAGTCAGTGCAAAGTATGAGATCTGAATTGGCTAGGTGACACGTCTATAAGCAATGGGCAACAGTGATTAGGGGTTCAATGTTACTCTATAAACTGTAACTACGTAGAGTGCCCTTGACCTGACCAACATGTCTATAAGTAATGGGCAACAGGGTTGAGGGGTTCAACAGAAATTCTAAATGTGGTTACAATTTTCATACACAGTGTTTCAGGGTATTTGCCTCTCGCCAGTGCAAAGTATGAGATCTGATTTGGCTAGGTGGCATGACTATAAGTAATGGGCAACAGCATTAAAGGGTTCCACAGAAATTCAGATTGAGGTTACAATTTTCAGACAGTGTTTCGGGCTATTTGCCTTTAGTCAGTGCAAACTATGAGATCTGAATTGGCTGGGTGACATGTCTATAAGTAATTAAGCATAAGTAACAGCATCTAGGAGTTCAACAGAAATTCAGAATGAGGTTACAATTTTCAGACAGCGATTTGGGCTATTTGCCTCCAGTCAGTGCAAACTATGAGATCTGAATTGGCTAGGTGACATGTCTATAAGTAATTGGCAACGGTGTTTAGGGATTCAACAGAAATTCAGAATGTGGTTACACTTTTCAGACACAGTGTTTCAGTTTATTTGCCTCCAGTCAGTGCAAAGTTTGAGATCTGAATTGGCTAGGTGACATGTCTATAAGCAATGGGCAACAGTGTTTAGGGGTTCAATGCTACTCTATAAACTGTAAGTACGTAGAGTGCCCTTGACCTGACCGACATGTCTATAAGTAATGGGTTATAAAGTTTAGGGGTTCAATGCTAATCTATAAACTGTAAGTGCATAGAGAGTCCTTGAACTGACCGACATGTCTATAAGTAATTAAGCATAAGTAACAGCATCTAGGGGTTCAACAGAAATTCAGATTGAGGTTACAATTTTCAGACAGTGTTTCGGGCTATTTGCCTTTAGTCAGTGCAAACTATGAGATCTGAATTGGCTAGGTGACATGTCTATAAGTAATTGGCAACAGTGTTTAGGGATTCAACAGAAATTCAGAATGTGGTTACACTTTTCAGACACAGTGTTTCGGTGTATTTGCCTCCAGTCAGTGCAAAGTATGAGATCTGAATTGGCTAGGCGACATGTCTATAAGTAGTGGCAACAGCGTTTAGGGCTTCAGTGCTACTCTATAAACTTTAAGTACGTAGAGTGTCCTTGACCTGACCAACATGTCTATAAGTAATGGGCAACAGGGTTTAGGGATTAAACAGAAATTGAGAATGAGGTTACAGTTTTCAGACACAGTGTTTCAGGGTATTTTCTTGTTGCCAGTACAAAGAATGAGATCTGATTTGGCTAGGTGACATGTCTTTAAGTAATGGGCAGCAGCGTTTAGAGGTTCAATGCTACTCTATAAACTATAAGCCCATAGAGTGCCTTTAGTCTACAAGTAATGGGCAACAGGGTTCAGGGATTCAACAGAAATTCAGAAAGTGGTTACAGTTTAGGGGTTCCTGCACTGATCTAATATGCAGCTACAAGGGTAACAACACAGAATTTATTTCAATCAAACCATGAGCAATGGGCAGAGTTTAAGAGTTCCAGACTAATGTAAAAAAGTGTCTATGTTGTGTGGGTACAAGAGTGCTCTTCAAACAACAGACACATGTTCTTTTAGAAATGGTTACTAGAGTTTAGGGGTTCCACACCAATCCAGGATTGAGTTAGAAAGAGTGAGTATGTTTTGTGCTAGACATGTTTAACGTAAACACAATGGCAATGATCAACAGAGTTCAGCGGTTAGGCACTAATCTAAATTTGGGTTGCAAGGTGTCAGTCTGTTGCCCTCGATTGACCTTAGGGTCCACACTAATCTGAAGTACGGCTATGAGGTATGGGTTCTAAACTAATCTTAGGTGTGCTTTGTGCACCATTGATCTGATCACACATGCCGTTGGAAGAGAATACCGGGGTTTCTGGGGTTCAACATTAATCTAAAATGTGGTTACAATGTGTAAATACTAGATCTATCCAACATATGTTCTATGGGGAATAGTGTTCTGGATCCTCACGTATCTAGAGCATGATTGCAAGGTGTAAATAAGTAGAGTGACCTTGACTAGTCAGAAATACTGTATGTTCTATGGGCAATGGTCACCAGAATTTAGAGTGTTTGATGCTATTCTAAAACAGAAAAAACTCACCGAATTTGGCCGCTTACAAATATCATTGCAATGATATTTGTAAGCGGCCAAATTCGGTGAGTTTTTTCTATATATTTTTATGTACCAATCAGATGATTTTTGTCTAAAACTATTCTAAAACAGGGTTAAAAGGAGTTAGGACGTAGAAACTCCTAGACCTAAACTTATGACAGTGTAAACAACTCACATGGGAGAAATGGGTAAAACAATGAAAAACTGCCACTGGCCAATCCGATACCTGTACAGACTAGAGGTTGGGACCTCGCAGTCCCTAATGATACCTGCATAGGCTAGAATGGCACTAATCACAGACTAAACAATGCCAACTTGGACCTTTGCTACCTGAACAGCCATTGAGTGCTTCCAATTCTTCTAAAGAACCAGAGGGCAGAGCAGATTGCAATTTATCTATAGAAAGGAAGGAGTACTGAGATAGTAATAGATGCCAGAGTGAGTAGAGACATACGGTGTAATACAAAGGGAAAAGGTAATATAAGTACTGCTATGGAGTATGCTGCCTACTTCCTAGCTGCAATCAGAAGATAGGTGCATATGACTATATGGCTGGACATCCACATGAAAATATCACCAGCAAGAAACACACGCAGGGGGAAGATATATATAGCCCAAAATTTGATTGAACAAAATAGGATAAATAAATCCACATGTTTACTTAAATAGACTACAGCAGAGATTACAGGTATTAAACACACAAGAAAAGATGTATCTGCTGTGGCTCAGTTGACACATAAGCCAACCACACACCACAGGGTCATGGGTTTGAATCCCGACACATGACATACTGTATATTCTATGGGCAAGGGCCAACAGACTTCAGGGGTTTAGGCTGCTCTAAAATGTGGTTACAAGTTCTGAATATGTAGATTGCCCTCAATTTTGCCAGTCATGGTTTATGTAGTAACAGGGTGCACAATGCCTAAACCTAACATACATACAGTACGTTCTTTTTGTAATGATCAAACGGATTTATGGGGTTCCACAATAATAAAAAATGAGTTTAGGGTCCCAAACAATAGGTGTAGTTGACAATCTTAGTCCTACGACAGAGAAGGCAGAAGGGAGAGGATCCTGCTGCAGCTGGCTGCCTTACAGCTAGCGTTACAGCCAGATAGAGGATAGTGAAGATAAGGAGGTGGACATGGCTGAGCTCCGGAGGAACAAAGAGATGTTTGTTTTATGACTCAGTTCACTTTTAACTACAATATGAGACAATATATGATCAATGTCATGCAAATGGTATACCGGATGAGGGAATGGGAAGCAGGATGGCAAAAATGGGCAAGGTAACTGGGTAGCTGGTCTGACCCTATAGACTGGAGTCCCTAGTCTGACCCTGTACCCAGAGGTAATTTTGATGGTGAGGTGGTCTGGGCCACCAACCTTGCCCTCTACTCACCAACCAGCCCAGTGCTAACTCCCCCCTATTTGCACCTTCGGACCGGGATACACGGCAACTCCCACAGAAGGAAATCACCAAGAAAAGGTGCACACACATCTTCTCGGATTGTGGTCTTGAAAAGAACAAAAGCTCTATTAACGTCTCATAGTGGAGGGAAGTGGAACTACTTAAAGGCTGGGGGAGAGGACAACTACGTCAGCTGACACCACCAGCAACAGCAGCTCACCTGCTACTGGAGAGTCGGCTCAACCATAGACTGCAACAGCACCTAACATTAACACTAAGTGTGCCAAAGGAAATTTACACTGATTTAAACTACAGGAGCATTGCACGTGGACTGCAAAGCAGTCAACACATGACAATCAATAGGGAGTAGAAGATGATGACAGAGAGTACTGGGATATTTTTATGTAAATTTGCTTGGTTTAGTGTTACTTAAAATTTACATAGCCAATAATTTCCATGTCATTCCTATAGGTTGAAATTAGCGCGATAGGGCAAAGAATTGACTTACCTTTCACCTTGCTTCCCACCACTTTTTGGATTTACAAAGATGAGAAGAGGATGTGTTCCTTTGATTGGAGTAATCTAGTGTAGTCAAAAAAGTAAAATTACCATCACTAAAATTAGAGCATATCTAATAGCAGAGAAGGGGTTAACAGAGATCGTGACTGAGCTGTGTGGAGCCAGATGACAGATCAGAAGCGTGTGCCAAGGAAGGAGCAGTTTACACTGATTCTGATATTCTGACACTCAGCAACTGTGCTGTAATCAGAAGTAAACTGATACATTGTTTCCTCACCAACTGCAGTCAGCAGTGTAGGCCACACCCCCTTTACCCTTATATGGTTACATGCCCTGTATGCAGTGTGAAGACGGATCTGACTGATAATGAACATATGTCTGCTTCACACACAGTGCAGTGGGGACACCTTGTGGAAGGTTTATGAATGATTTTCAACCAGAATCTTTTTATGAAGTATATTTGAAAGTTTATTAAAATCACTTGCTCTACATTATTATTAAATAAAAAATTTAAATGGTGGTTACACTTTAAGCTAAAAATTTGCAAACAACGTGATTGCTCAACTTGTTTCTGATCAGTCTAATGCAGTCCTAAAAACATAAGGAGAGATTTTCAATGAAGTGGAAAAAATAAAGGTTTTGTGGATTGGAAACCCAATAACAGCTACCAATGGTCAAGACACTCAAGAGGACTCCTTTTAGTTGGTGTGGCCATTCTAAGTCATGGGCATGAATCGGGGGGCATGATTGTATTTTTTGAAAGGTACGGATGGCTCATATTGTATGTTACATGTCTTAGTTGTGGGTGGTCCTGAATTGAATTGTATATGCATATTCATTTTTTTAATTTAATATATTGTGCATTGGAGCTAAGGGGTAACGTTTCTCCTTTTGGAGAGTGTCAGTATAAGGAGACTTATAGGCCATACAAGGCTTCTCTGGCAAAATAACTATGCAAATTGCCTCTTCTTCATGGAAGAAGACGAGAACTCTAGGGTCACCTATTAGAAGTAGCAATCTCAAAAAGTCAATATCAACCCTTTAACGATTCTTGCCACATAACTTAGGATAAAAGCCAAGCTGGAATCTCTATTTGCAAACATGTGTTTCGGGGTGTTGCCCATCCTGACTGCAAAACAAAAGATTTGATTTGGCTGAATGAGAGGTCTATTACTGTGGTCTAAGGAGTAATGAATTACCTTGTGAAGATTGTTTCTTCAATTGGGAAAAAGACCAACTCTAGTGCCACCTACTGGAAGTAGCAATTTCAAAAGTCAATATCGACCCTTTAACGAGTCTTGTCACATGACTTATGATAAAAACCAAACTGGAATCTCTATTTGCAAATGTGTTTCGCAGTGTTGTCTCTTCTCAGTCTCAGTGCAAAACAAGAGATTTGATTTGGCGGAATGAGAGGTCTATTATTGCGGTGTAAGGAGTAATGTTTTTCCTTGTGGAGAAAGTAGACTAACTCTACAGTCACCTGTTGGAAGTAGCAATTCTAAAAGTTAAAATTGACTTTTTATGATTGCTATTTCCAATAGGAGGCTCTAGAGTTTGTCTACTTCTTCCCAAGAGACAATTTGCATATTTCCCAGAGGAGCATTGTCGCTTTAAGTCTCCTCACTAATGGCTTGCTGGATTGGTGTGTCAATCTCCAGATTTCTTCTTAGACCACCTTAGACCTCCTTGTGGAGAGGTACATGCCCAACATGCCAATGTAAGGAGACTTATAATATGTAGTGCCATAGGAAAAACTGTTCTCTTCTGTGTCTTCATACATGCCTGGACTACAGGGCAAGCAAAAGCAGATGAACTGTGCATGCTTAATCCTTGCAGTCAAAATGGTAATAACACGCATGCGCCATCTTACTGCACAAGGAGGAGAAAATCCCGCTGTCTAACCATAACTAACACTTTTCCCCATATACGTCTGTTACCTATTCTGCTCCTGTAAGCTTATCTCTAAGAGGCTCCTAAATACCTTTATTGTTGTCTGAAAACTGGATTCGGACTAACTAAGCATGGCACGTCACTGATAGGGGCGGAGCTGCCTCACTGTGAATGACAGCTGTCTGGTTATGCATGCTTAGATCACACTTTACTCTCCTCTCAGCCCCACCAGTGACGTGTCCTGCTCAGTTGGTCCTAATTTGGTCTCCAGACTGGAAGGATTAAAGCTAGAAGAGCAATAAAAGTAGGGTAGGTAGCAGAAGTATATTGGGAAAGTGTTACTTAGGAATATTTCCCTGCTACCTACTATGCTCCAGCAAGCTTATCTCTAAGAGGCTTGTAAATAACTTTATTGTTGCTGTCTGGAGACTGGATTTGGACCAGCTGAGCAAGGCATGTCACTGGTGGGGGGCGGGGCTGCCTCTCTGTGAGCGACATCAGTCTGGATATGGATGCCCAGATCACAGTTCACTCTTCTCTCAGCCCCACCAGTGATGGCCATGCTCAGTTGGGCCAAATCCGGTCTCCAGACCAAAAGGATCAAGGCTACAAAAACAATAAAGGTAGGGTATATAGCAGAATTATATTAGGAAAGTGTTAGTTAGGAATAGTTACCTGCTACCTACCATGCTCCAGTAAGTTTATGTATAAAAGGCTCGTAAATACTTTTATCATTGTTGTTTGGAGACTGGATTTGGACCAACTGAGCAGGGCAAGTCACTGGTGGGGAGGAGTTGCCTATCTATGAGTGACAGCAGTTTGGACATGCATGACCAGATCACAGTTCACTCTCCTTTTTGCCCCCACCAGTGATGTGCCCAGCTAAGTTGGTCCAAATCCCGTCTCCCGACTGGGAGGATCTAGGCTACAACAACAATAAAGGTAAGGTAGGTAGCAGAAGTATATTGGGAAAGTGATACTTAGAAATAGTTATCTGCTACCTATAATGCTCCAGTATGATTATCTCTGAGAGGCTCATAAATACCTTTATTGTTGACTGGAGACCAGAATCATACCAACTGAGCAAGAAAAGTCACTGGTGGGGTACAGTTGCCTCTCTGTGAGTGACAGCAATCTGGACACACATGTCCAGATCACAGTTCACTCTCCTCTCAGACCCCACTAGTGATGTGCCCTGCTCAGTTGGTCTGAATCCGATCTCCAGACTGGAGGGATCAAAGCTAGAACAACAATGAAGGTTAGTAGGTAGCAGAAGTATATTAAGAAAGTGTTAGTTATGAATAGTTACCTGCTACCTACCATGCTCCAGTAAGGTTATCTCTAAGAATCTCGTAAATACCTTTATTGTTGTGGCCTGGAGACCACATTCGGACCAACTGAGAATGGGACAAGTCACTGGTGAGGTGGAGTTGCCTCTCTGTGAGTGACAGCAATCTGCATACACATGCCCACATCACAGCTCTCTCTCCTCTCAGCCCTCACCAGTAACGTGCCCTGCTCAGTGGGGTGGAGTTGCCTCTTTGTGAGTGACAGCTGTCCAGATACACATGCCCAAATAACAGTTCTCTCTCCTCTCACCCCTCACCAGTAACATGCGCTGCTCAGTGGCGTGGAGGTGCCTCTTTGAGAGTGACAGCAGTCCGGATACTATTGCCCAGATCACAGCTCTCTCTCCTCTCAGCCCTCACCAGTAATGTGCCCTGCTCAGTGGGGTGGAGTTGCCTCTGTGAGTGACAGCACTCCGGATACACATGCCCAGATCACAGTTCTCTCTCCTCTCAGCCCTCACCAGTAAATGCGCTGCTCAGTGGGGTGGAGTTGCCTCTTTGTGAGTGGCAGCAGTCCGGATACACATGCCCACATCACAGTTCTCTCTCCTCTCAGCCCTCACCATTAACATGCGCTGCTCAGTGGGGTGTAGTTGCCTCTTTGTGAGTGGCAGCACTCCGGATACACATGCCCACATGACAGTTCTCTCTCCTCTCAGCCCTCACCAGTAACGTGCCCTACTCAGTGGGGTGGAGTTGCCTCTTTGTGAGTGACAGCACTCCAGATACACATGCCCAGATCACAGTTCTCTCTCCTCTCAGCCCTCACCATTAACATGCGCTGCTCAGTGGGGTGGAGTTGCCTCTTTGTGAGTGGCAGCACTCCGGATACACATGCCCACATCACAGTTCTCTCTCCTCTCGGCCCTCACCAGTAACATGCCCTGCTCAGTGGGGTGGAGTTGCCTCTTTGTGAGTGATAGCACTCCGGATACACAAGCCCAGATCACAGTTCTCTCTCCTCTCAGCCCTCACCAGTAACATGAGCTGCTCAGTGGGGTGGAGTTGCCTCTTTGTGAGTGACAGCACTCCAGATACACATGCCCAGATCACAGTTCTCTCTCCTCTCAGCCCTCACCATTAACATGCGCTGCTCAGTGGGGTGGAGTTGCCTCTTTGTGAGTGGCAGCAGCCCGGATACACATGCCCAGATCACAGTTCTCTCTCCTCTCAGCCCTCACAAGTAACATGACTGCTCAGTGGGGTGGAGTTGCCTCTTTGTGAGTGACAGCAGTCCAGATACACATGCCCAGATCACAGTTCTCTCTCCTCTCAGCCCTCACCAGTAACGTGCCCTGTTCAGTGGGGTGTAGTTGCCACTTTGTGAGTGGCAGCAGTCCGGATACACATGCCCACATCACAGTTCTCTCTCCTCTCAGCCCTCACCAGTAACATGACCTGCTCAGTGGGGTGTAGTTGCCACTTTGTGAGTGGCAGCAGTTCGGATAAACATGCCCAGATCACAGTTCTCTCTCCTCTCAGCCCTCACCAGTAACGTGACCTGCTCAGTGGGGTGGAGTTGCCTCTCTGTGAGTGACAGCAGTTCGGATACACATGCCCACATCACAGTTCTCTCTACTCTCAGCCCTCACCAGTAACATGTGCTGCTCAGTGGGGTGGAGTTGCCTCTTTGTGAGTGACAGCAGTCTGGATACACATGCACAGATCACAGTTCTCTCTCCTCTCAGCCCTCACCAGTAACATGCGCTTCTCAGTGGGTGGAGTTGCCTCTTTGTGAGTGACAACTGTCCAGATACACATGCCCAGATCACAGTTCTCTCTCCTCTCAGCCCTCACCAGTAACATGCGCTGCTCAGTAGTTGCCTCTTTGTGAGTGACAGCAGTCCGGATACACATGCCCAGATCACAGTTCTCTCTCCTCTCAGCCCTCACCAGTAACGTGACCTGCTCAGTGGGGTGGAGTTGCCTCTTTGTGAGTGACAGCACTCCGGATACACATGCCTAGATCACAGTTCTCTCTCCTCTCAGCCCTCACCAGTAACGTGACCTGCTCAGTGGGTGGAGTTGCGTCTTTGTGAGTGGCAGCAGTCCGGATACACATGCCCACATCACAGTTCTGACCTCCTCTCAGCCCTCACCAGTAACATTCTCTGCTCAGTCAGTCCAATTCCGGTCTCCAGATTGGAAAGATCAAAGCTAGAACAATAATAAAGGTTGGGTAGGTAGCAGCAGTTTATTAGTAGTAGCTTTAGTAGTAGTGGAACACATCTTTAACAAATAATAATTGTTTTAACACATAATGCAAAAGTAAAAAAAAATATATTAACTAAAACTATTAATTAATAATTAACTCACTTGAGAACAAATAAAACAATAATTGCGTAAAGCGGCAAGAATTCTCACAACTGCTAATTTCTTTGTTTGCTCAGAAGGATATATTACGCAGCCTAATACGGTGTTTGCTGCGGTTAATTAATTTATTAACATGTTTAGAAAATACATCTACAAAACAAATAAATGAAATTTAGCAAAAAAAACTAGGAAAAACAATCCCCGCTAACGAATCAGGTCCTGAAAACACAAAGCGTTGGGTGTAATAATAATTGCAGTTGTCAAACGTATAAGTAATACATTCACCGCTGCTTAATAGAATACTGGAACTAATTAAAATTGATTAAACATTTCACGGCTCGCCCTCTTGCATATTACCAAGGTATTGACATCCAGGGTTTCTTTTCATATTTCATCAATTTTAGTTATTTATTTCAATTTCAATAACCATAAAATCATCCATTGTAGGGAAGGATAAACTAAACTTAACATGACAAAGATAAAGTGCTTAGTCTACGTCCCTATGGACTCAGGTTAATTAATGAGCCTCATCCTAAGGTTATACATGATCTATTACTTCCTCTAATTAGAAGTAATAATCATGATCATTATTCTGGTTAGCAAGAAATGGAATAAGATGAATGTGCTTAAGTATGATTAATAATAAGAGAAAAAGGGAGAAATTCAGATGATCACGGCCAAACCTAACATATTAGTACTTACTCCGCCGAGAACTTCTATCATATTCTCATTTTACAGCTGCGAATTGAATTATCTGGGAAATAATATATATAGTCTTTGTGAAACTATACAGTAAATGAGAAAAATGAAGAAAAAAAATATATATATATATGATACAGCTCTAGCAAAAATGAAGAGACCACTGCAAAATGTTCAATTTCTTTGATTTTTCTCTTTATAGGTATATATTTGAGTAAAATATACATTGTTCTATAAACTATTGAAAGCATGTCTCTTGCAGCAAATGAGAAATCGTCAAAATAATAAAAAAAGAAACATCAGACCTCAAACAAGTTCATATTCATTTAGAAACAACAATACTGATGTTTTAACTCAGGAAGAGTTCAGAAATCAATATTTGGTGGAATACCCATGATTGTTAATCACAGCTTTCATGCTTCTCGGCCGCTTTCCTCCAGTCTTAAACACGGCTTTTGGGTGACCTAATACCACTCCTGGCACTAAAATGTAAGCAGTTTTTCTTTGTTTGGTGGCTTGTGACCATCCATCTTCCTCTTGATTACACTCCAGAAGGTTTTCAATGGGGTTCAGGTCTGGAGATTGGGCTGGCCATGACAGGGTCTTGATGTAGTGCTCTTTCAGCCACACATTGATTGACTTAGCTGTGGGGCATTGTCCTGCTGGAAAAAACAGTCCTCAGAGTTGGGGAACATTGCCTGAGCAGAAGGAAACAAGTGTTTGTCAAGGATAACCTTGTATGCAGCTTGATTTATACGTCCTTCACCAAGATTAACCTGCACAATTCCAGCCCAGATCATTACCGATTCTCCACCAAATTTCACAGTGGGTGCAAGACACTGTGGCTTGTACGCCTCTCCAGGTCTCTGTCTAACTATTAGACGACCAGGTGTTGGGCAAAGCTGAAAATTAGACTCATCAGAGAAGATTACCTTACTGTAGTCCTCTATGGTCCAATCCTTATGGTCTTTGGCAAACTTCAGCCTGGCTCTTCTTTCCTTCTCATTGATGAAAGGCTTTTTTCTAGCTTTACATGACTTGAGCCCTGCATCTAGGAGCTTGTTATAAACTGTTATTGCCATGCACTTCACCCCAGCTGCCATTTGCCATTCCTTTTGTAGGTCAGTTGATGTAATCCTGCAGTTGCTGAGTGACATTGGAATAAGATGACGGTCATTCCGGTCAGTTGAGAGTCGCTTTCGCCCTCTGCCGGTCTGTAGCTTTGTTGTCGCCAATGTCTGCTGCTTGACCTTGTTGTAATGGACTGCCATCTTCTAAATTTTAAGGATGGAGGGAACATTACGCTCACTGTATCTCTATGCTAGTAAAGCCAGGATTGAGCCCTTCTTTTCCTCGCTCAACACTTATCTTTTCAGCTCCTTTGGCATGGTTAAAAGTTATATATATATATACATATATATATATATATATATATATATATATATACAGTATAGACCAAAAGTTTGGACACACCTTCTGATTCAAAGACTTTTCTTTATTTTCATGACTATGAAAATAGTAGATTCACACTGAAGGCATCAAAACTATGAATTATCACATGTGGAATTATATACTTAACACAAAAGTGTGAAACAACTGAAATATGTCTTATATTCTAGGTTCTTCCTTTTGCTATAATTACTGCTTTGCACACTCTTGGCATTCTCTTGATGAGCTTCAAGAGGTAGTCACCGGAAATGGTCTTCACTTCACAGGTGCCCTGTCAGGTTCAATAAGTGGGATTTCTTGCCTTATAAATGGGGTTGGGACCATCAGTTGTGTTGTGCAGAAGTCTGGTGGATACACAGCTGATCGTCCTACTGAATAGACTGTTAGAATTTGTATTATGGCAAGAAAAACGAGTGGCCATCATTACTATAAGAAATGAAGGTCAGTCAGTCCGAAGAATTGGGAAAACTTTGAAAGTGTCCCCAAGTGCAGTTGCAAAAACCATCAAGCGCTACAAAGAAACTGGCTCACATGAGGACTGCCCCAGGAAAGGAAGACCAAGAGTCACCTCTGCTGCAGAGGATAAGTTCATCCGAGTCACCAGCCTCAGAAATCACAGAGTTCTAGCAGCAGACACATCTCTACAACAACTGTTAAGAGGAGACTTTGTGCAGCAGGCCTTCATGGTAAAATAGCTGCTAGGAAACCACTGCTAAGGACAGGCAACAAGCAGAAGAGACTTGTTTGGGCTAAAGAACACAAGGAATGGACATTAGACCAGTGGGAATCTGTGCTTTCGTCTGATGAGTCCAAATTTAAGACCTTTGGTTCCAACCACCGTGTCTTTGTGCGACGCAGAAAAGGTGAACGGATGGACTCTACATGTCTGGTTCCCACCGTGAAGCATGGAGGAGGAGGTGTGATGGTGTGGGGTGCTTCCTGGTGACACTGTTGGGGATTTATTCAAAACTGAAGGCATGCAGCGGCATGCTATTCCATCTGGTTTGCGTTTAGTTGGACCATCATTTATTTTTCAACAGGACAATGACCCCAAACACCCCTCCAGGCTGTGTAAGGGCTATTTGACCAAGAGAGAGAGTGATGGAGTGCTACGCCAGATGACCTGGCCTACACAGTCACCAGACCTGAGCCCAATCGACATGGTTTGGGGTGAGCTGGACCCGCAGAGTGAAGGCAAAAGAGCCAACAAGAGCTTAGCATCTCTGGGAACTCTTTCTAGACTGTTGGAAGACCATTTCTGGTGACTACCTCTTGAAGACTGGTGACTACCTCTTGAAGCTCATCCAGAGAATGCCAAGAGTGTGCAAAGCAGTAATCACAGCAAAAGGTGGCTACTTTGAAGAACCTAGAATATAAGACATATTTTCCGTTGTTTCACACTTTTTTGTTAAGTATATAATTCCACATGTGTTAATTCATAGTTTTGATGCCTTCAGTGTGAATCTACAGTTAGAAGTATTTCTCCAAGAATATTATTACAATTACACGTGTTTTGTTATTCACATGTTTATTTAATTCATGTGTATTGGAACAACACAAAAAAATTAGAAAATAGGCATATTGGACATAATTTCCCACATAATCCCCAAAATGGGCCAGGCAAAATTGATGGCACTTTTCCAAAATTGTTGGGAAACAACTGTGTTTCACACACACCTGTGGCAAGTAACAGGTGTGGGCAATATGAAAATGACACCTGAAGCCAGATAAAAAGGGGAGAAGTTGACTCAATCTTTGCATTGTGTGTGTGTGCCACACTAAGCACGGGGAACAGAAAGAGGAGAAGAGAACTAACTGAGGACGCGAGAACCAAAATTGTTGAAAAATATCAACAATCTCAAGTTTAAAAGTCCATCTCTGGAGATCTTGATGTTTCTTTGTCCACATGCGCAATATAATCAAGATTACAACCCATGGCACTGTAGCTAATCTCCCTGAAAGTGGATGGCAGAGAAGAATTGATGAAAGTTTGCAGAATGTAGGAGATTTCAGGATGGTGGATAATCCCCAATCAAGTTTCAAAGAAATTTAAGCTGTCCTGCAGGCTCAGGGGGCATCAGTGTCAGCATGAACTATCTGTCCACATGTGAATGAAATTAAACACTATGGAGGAGATCCAGGAAGCCTTCACTGCTGACAGAGAGACAGAAAAAGATAGACTGCAGGTGTGACCATGCAAGCTATCAGGATTTGCTTCCAGTCAGTGGTTGGCAAGTGCTGCCAACCACTGAAAGTGAAAGTATGTGCCATGTCCTGATGTGCTGCAGCTCATCATGGCATGGCACAACGGATCAGCCACTTCAGCACTGTGGCGTCCTATGGAGCTGTGTAAAATAAAGAATTAATAAAAAAAGTTTTTAAAAATATGAAGAAAAAAACAAAAGTTCAAATCATCCCCCTTTTCACCTATTCAAAATAAAAGTATTAAAAAAATAAAAAAAATACATGTTTGGTATTGCCAGGTTCAGAGATGCCTGATTTATCAACATATAAAATGCAATTACCGTAATCAGAGCTGTAAACTGCATAATGGAAAAAGGCCCAAATGCCAAAATTAAGTTTTTTTGGTCGCTTCAACATTGCAATAAAATGCAATAACGGCAATCAAAACATCAGATCCACCCAAACATGGTATGATTACAAATGTCAGCTCAAGTCACAAAAAATAAGATGCCACAACCCCAGATCCCGAAAATCAGGATGTTAAAATTAGGATGCTACAGATCACGAAAAATGGAGCAAAAAGTGCAATTTGTTTTTCAAACTTCTGAATTTGTTTTCACCACTTAGATAATAGTAAAATAAACATGTTTGGTATCTATGAACTCTTACTGACCCAAGGCATCATACCGACACGTCAGTGTTACCATATAGTACTGACCCAAGGCATCATACCGACACCTCAGTGTTACCATATAGTACTGACCCGAGACATCATACCGACACGTCAGTGTTACTATATAGTACTGACCCGAGACATCATACCGACACGTCAGTGTTACCATATAGTACTGACCCCAGACATCATACCGACACATCAGTGTTACCATATAGTACTGACCCCAGGCATCATACCGACACATCAGTGTTACCATATAGTACTGACCTCAGACATCATACCGACACCTCAGTGTTACCATATAGTACTGACCCGAGGCATCATACCGACACCTCAGTGTTACCATATAATACTGACCCAAGGCATCATACCGACACGTCAGTGTTACCATATAGTACTGACCTGAGACATCATACTGACACATCAGTGTTACCATATAGTACTGACCCGAGGCATCATACCGACACATCAGTGTTACCATATAGTACTGACCTGAGACATCATACTGACATGTCAGTGTTACTATATAGTACTGGCCTGAGACATCATACCGACATGCCAGTGTTACCATATAGTACTGGCCTGAGACATCATACCGACATGTCAGTGTTACCATATAGTGCTGACCCGAGACATCATACCGACACGTCAGTGTTACCATGTAGTACTGATCCGAGGTATCATACCGACACGTCAGTGTTACCATATAGTACTGACCCGAGACATCATACCGACACATCAGTGTTACCATATAGTACTGACCTGAGGCATCATACCGACACCTCAGTGTAACCATATAGTACTGACCCGAGACATCATACTGATACGTCAGTGTTACCATATAGTACTGACCCGAGGCATCATACCGACACAGCAGTGTTACCATATAGTACTGACCTGAGACATCATACCGACACATCAGTGTTACCATATAGTACTGACCCGAGGCATCATACCGACACGTCAGTGTTACCATATAGTACTGACCCGAGACATCATACCGACACGTCAGTGTTACCATATAGTACTGACCCGAGACATCATACCGACACGTCAGTGTTACCATATAGTACTGACCCGAGGCATCATACCGACACGTCAGTGTTACCATATAGTACTGACCTGGGACATCATACTGACACATCAGTGTTACCATATAGTACTGACCCGAGGCATCATACCGACACATCAGTGTTACCATATAGTACTGACCTGAGACATCATACTGACACATCAGTGTTACCATATAGTACTGACCCGAGGCATCATACCGACACGTCAGTGTTACCATATAGTACTGACCCAAAGCATCATACAGACACATCATTGTTACTACATAGTACTGACCCCAGACATCATACTGACACGTCAGTGTTACCATATAGTACTGACCCGAGGCATCATACAGACATGTCAGTGTTACCATACAGTACTGACCCGAGGCATCATACCGACACGTCAGTGTTACCATATAGTACTGACCCCAGACATCATACCAACACGTCAGTGTTACCATATAGTACTGACCCGAGACATCATACTGACACGTCAGTGTTACCATATAGTACAGACCCAAGACATCATACTGACATGTCAGTGTTACCATATAGTACTGACCCGAGACATCATACTGACATGTCAGTGTTACCATATAGTACTGACCCCAGACATCATACCAACACGTCAGTGTTACCATATAGTACTGACCCCAGACATCATACTGACACGTCAGTGTTACCATATAGTACTGACCCCAGTCATCATACCGACTCCTCAGTGTTATCATATAGTACTGACCCCAGACATCATACCGACATGTCGGTTTTACCATATAGTACTGACCCGAGGCATCATACCGACATGTCGGTTTTACCATATAGTGAACATGGCGAATAAAAAACAAATGTGTAATTGCCCTTTTTTTTTTGCAATTTCACCGCACTTGGAATTTTTTTCCCATTTTACTGCACACTATGAGGTAAAGTAGATGATTGCATGTAAAAGAACAACTCGTCTCCCAAAAGAACAAGCCTCCTATGTGTGTATTGATGGAAAAATAAAAAAATTACGGCTCTTGGAAGAAAGAGGGCAAAAACCAAAAATGAAAAATCGCCGGATGGTGAAGGGGTTGCACATTTTTCTTTTATAACATCCTCCTCTAAAGGGTAGGTGCATCCTATAGTCCGGTGAGTCTTATAGTCCAAAAAATACAATATTGTTAATACAGATAGTGATATGCAAATAAAAAAAAGGAATAAAAAGGAATAAAAAAGTAGTATGTAAACATGGCGGCCGCTCTCTGCACCCGGGTTATGTCCAGTAGACCCCATAGAACATATGGATGGGGGTTTTCTTAGTGAGAAATCCCCTATAATGCTCCTGAATGAGAGAGCCGCCACGCAGCACTGATTAGAAGACAATGAATTGTATAGGAGCAGAAGAGATCAGATTTTAAAGCGGCTATAAAATTTTGAAGAGGCATTAATTGCAATAAATCTCTGAACTCTCCGTACTTAGCGTGCCATTGCCAAATAATGACCAGGGAGACATCGCCAACTCATCAGGTTTTATGGCCTCATAATTACAGGCTCACACTTGAGGCAGAGCAGTGGGGTTTTATCATAATGTCTTAATAATTTGTTATTATATCCCATATGTCGGCCTTCATCCTGAACTCAACTCTCCCTTCGACTTTCTCCGAATACTTACTCTACGTTAAAATGTACTTATTTTGTCTTCACAGCGATGCAAACAATGTTAAATACTCGATTTAGTCCTGAGCGAACCGATCTGTAACTACCATATATTTTTGGACTCACCCCAAATTTAGAGGAGGAAAACAGGACAAAATAATGTTTAATATTGAAATGATGGTCCGTTTTGTAGCCATCTTATAGTCCAAATGTGCCTGGGGGATGCTACAGTAGACTGGGGTCACAGGTCGCCAGGAGATCATTGGCGCCTGCCCTGCACCGCCTGGACACCTTGTCCTCCAAGCCCAGATCCTGCAGCATCACCCCACTAATTCCACCGCCAGCTTACTGCATCGGTGATGCTGCCTTCTGCGATTCCACTCAACTGCCGCCGGCTTCCTACAACAGTGATCCTGCTTCCTGTGATCCCACTCAACTTCCTCCAGCTTTCTGTATCAGTGATTTTGCCTCCTTTGACTTTGCTCAACCGCCGCTGGCTTCCTGCATCCATTATCCTGCCTCCTGTGAACCCACTGTACTGCTGCCGGTTTTGTGCATCCATGATCCTGCCTTCTGTGACCCCACTCAATTGCCCCCGGCTTTCTGCATCCATGATCTTGCCTCCTGTGACCGCACTCAACTGCCTCTGACTTTTTGCATTGGTGATCCTGCCTCTTGTGACCCCACTCAACCGCTGACGGCTTCCTGCATCGGTGATACTGCTTCCTGTGACCCCGCACAACCGCTGCCAGCTTCCTGCATCGGTGATCCTGCTTCCTGTGACCCCGCTCAACCGCCGCCGGCTTCCTGCATCGGTGATCCTGCCTCCTGTGACTCTGCTCAACCGCCGCCGGCTTCCTGCATAGGTGATCCTGCTTCCTGTGACCCCTCTCAACCGCCGCTGGCTTCCTGCATCGGTGATCCTGCCACCTGTGACCCCGCTCAACCACAACCACCTTCCTTTAGAAGCAACCTTGGCTCTAGTGACCCCACTCAACCACCGCTGCCCCCGCTAAGCTACATCCAGACTATAAGACGCACCCCCATTTTCATTCCAATTTTGAGGGGGAAAAGTGCGTCTTATAATCCAAAAAAAACAACAATCAAATTAGTTTCGAAATTTTAAAAATTTTCAACCCATTTTTGATTATTACAATTTCATTCAGGAACGTCTTTTCACGTCAAATCAAAAACTTTCTGACTGAATGCCTTTGTACCAAATCAAAACTAATTTATGGAATCCATCAAATTTCGGGAGACTCGTTCATCTCTACATATAATACGTATTAATCATAAACAGAAACAAGAATCTGATTTTGTGAATCAATAGTCAAAATGATACGTGAAAAAACTAAACAAGACAATATCTCTATACATGTTAAATGCACCATACATTCCATCCAAACATAAAAAGAAAAAAAAAAAATTATAAAAAAGTGAATAAGTAACTACTACTACAAAAAAAATCAGGTTTGCCAGAAATATTCTGCAATTTTCTAAAGTACACAGGGCTGTGTATGGACTTCAGAGTAGAGTTAGGATTTAAAAATATTACTTGCAATACCACTCCCATCCACATGGTGTGCTGTTAGACGGAAAGATGTCCACAAGTCACATGGATAAAGAAAGGAATTTAAAATGTATAATCTATGAATATTCAAGGACACTTTCTCGTGGTAGAATTATTGTGGTGGAAGTTAATTTTGCTTGTAGTGATTTAACAAATGTAATAATACGACAGATTTATACATATTACACTTTTATCTATGCAAATTATCTGTTCAGAGAGGAAGAGGACTTGAACTCTAGCGCCACCTATTACAAGTAGCAATCCAAAAAAATCTATATCGACCTTTTGACTAAGAATATAAGCCAAACCAGAATCTCAAGTTGTAGACATGGTCGTCAGTGCAAAGTATGAGACCCGACTTGGCTAGGTGAGAGGCTAAGACTGGGATCTAAGGGGTAAGGTTTTTCAATATGGATAGTGATATGCCAGTAGGGGGAGACTTAAATGGAGCAATGCAGTTCTGGGAAATTAAATAAGAAATTGCCCCCTTCAGAGAGGAAGAGGTCTTGAACTCTAGCGTCACCTATTGGAAGTAGCGATCCTAACTGTCAATATCGACTGTTTAACGAGCCTTGTGATGTCATATGACTTAGGATATAAACAAAACCAGAATCTCAATTTGCAGACACAGTGTTTCAGGGTATTGCTTCTCATCAGTGCAAAGTATAAGACCTGATTTGGCTAGGTGAGAGGCTAAGACTGCGATCTAAGGGGTAAGGTTTCTTTTTGTGTAGAGTGCAAAGTATTCACTGATCTCAGGGAGACCAGTCCAAGAAAACACTGCGGGCAGCTGGCTAAAGCGCTCAAACACAGTGAATTCCTAGGCACATTGCCCCCTGGGAAATATGAATATGCAAATAGAGTCTGTGGAGCCTCGGTTAGGAGTCTCACTAGGCCTTGCTCCCACCTAGCCAGAATCCTACTCCACACTGATGAGGGGCAACACCCCGAAACAGCTGTATGTGGATGGATACCTGGCCTTGGTATTCCCTTGTCATATCTGTAAACTTGTAAAAGAGTTGGATATTGACTTAAAGGGCCACTTCATATGGTGGTTATGGTGTTCTCCGCAAGGAGCCACCCCTTGGCTGGGTCCTTCCCTGGAGGGATATATGGCTAGTTCTGTGTTTGAGACTCCTAACCGAGGCTCCACAGACTCTATTTGCATATTTTTGTGTAGAGTGTCAGGCCAGTATATGAGGAGACTTAAATGCTGCAATGATCCTCTGGGTAAGTTAATATAAAAATAGCCTCTTCAAAGAGGAAGAGGACTTGAACTTTAGTGCCACCTATTGGAAGTAGCAATCTCCTCATACTGGCATACCAAACCTGGCATGTAACTCCCCATAAGGAGAAACTTCATCCCTTAGATCACACTATTGTCTAGAGATTTGTCTGCCCAATTTTTACTCTACCCTCCTGCTGGAGTGAATTTGTAACTTTTTTTAAGTTAAAATTCGTAAACCTGGCTTGACCCCCATTTGCACAATTAGCACAGTCTGCTTTTTAATTGAGGTGAGTTAAATTGCAAAACATTGCACAAACATGGCGAACGTCAATATTTGAAACCTTTTGACTCTGGAAAACTGGCCAAAAAGCCTTGACACATTCCCCTAAAAGGCTTTTCACCTTTTAGACATTTATAGAACCGTCACTAGGATCCCAATCTCCAAAATAGGGTTCCCCTTTTACTAGAAACCATACATAACTTGCAATGCATTGAGGGAGACACCAAATAGTCTTGTAGGTAACTCTAGACATCGCTACAATGAAGTCCATGAAAGTTCCATAAACAGTAGACATACTAGACTGCCCAATGGTTCCAATATTGGCAGGACGATCCTTTGCAAAAGGTTGTGGCTGAATCTTACATCACAAAGATAGATGCTTTGGGCGTGTTAGTGGGCATTTTGGGGGCTTTTCTGGATTGGGCAAGGAGTGGGGCATACATGTCTAAATTATGGCCTTTGACATATTGGTTAGTATGCAGCAGATCACGCTTACTTGGGTGTTTGAACAATTTTCATAAAACAAAAACACTTGCTTCTCCATTTCTAGTCCTGCTTTGACTTGGGGGAGTTAAAGCGTAATCACTGTTTAAATTTGTATTTAATAATAATGTAGAGCAAGTGATTTTATTAAACTTTCTAATAAACTTCATTGGAAAATTCTGGTTTCAAACTCTTCATAAACCTTCCACAAGGTGTCCCCACTGCACAGTGTGTGAAGCAGACACATGTTCTTTATCAGTCAGATCCGTCTTTACCCTGAATACGGGGCATGTAACCATATAAGGGAAAGGGGGTGGAGTCTACACTGCTGACTGCTGCTCATGAGCAAACAATGTATCAGATTAGCTCAGCCTACAGCTCAGTTGCTGAGCACTGTCAGAAGGTCAGGAAGAGTGCAAACTCTTCAGAAACAGCTCAGCCACAATCTCTGTTAACCCCTTGTCTGCTGGCTGAAAATACACACACTGTGCTCTGCTCCCTATCATATATATCATATAAATCATATGTGATACAGAGGCTATATACTATACAATACAATAATAGAATATATACACAACAATGTTGCATCCAAACCTGAAGTCCTTGTCCGTCCACTGTTACCGAGTTGGCTCTTTGCATTTTTACTCTTTCACCAGATTTGTTTCCTTGCTGGGAACAGTTCTTCTCTCTTTTCACCGTTGACTGTCTCTCCTGTAAGAAGAGTTACCAAGTTTAACATGGCAGCTAAGGTCAACCTGAGATCATGTCATGTAGCTATAGTTTCCACAATTCCTATCACAAAGTAGTTTTTTTAACACTATTATGTCTTGTACAATAAATTTGAACCATAAAACGTGACCTCCCAGGTCAGGATATACTGATATAGAACAGATGATGTTTAGATCTCATACACACCTCATAGCCTTTCCTATAGGAGGCATTAGGCCAAGTATCTCCAGCTGCATGGCCATTCCATTATGGTGCACAATGGTGCCTCCGTATGGCACTACTTTTTCCACTTACACACTTGTATTGAAAACGTCTAAAATAATACTACGTACATTGGAACATGCTAAATTGGAGATATAGGGAGGAACAGTATAGGCATATAGATTGTTACAGTTCAAAGAGTATATCTCATTCATAGAATCATAGAATGGTGGAGTTGGAAGGGACCTCCTGGGTCATCTGGGCAAACCCCCTGCTCAAAGCAGGATTCACTAAATCATCCCCAGACAGATGTCTGTCCAGCCTCTGTGCGAAGATTTCCATTGTAGGAGAACACACCACCTGTCGTCGCCTCCTGTTCCACTCGTTGATCACCCTCACTGTCAGAAAGTTTTTCTAATATCTAATCTGTCTCCTCCCATTCAGATTCATCCCATTGCTTCTAGTCTTTCCTTGTGCAAATGAGAATAAGGATGATCCCTCTACAGTGTGACAGCCCTTGAGATATTTGTAGGCAACTTTTAATTCTCCTCTCAGGCTTCTTTTTGGCAAACTAAACATTCCCAGATCCTGTAACCGTTCCTCATAGGACATGGTTTGCAGACCGGGCACCATTCTGGTTCCTCTTGTCTTAACTCGCTCCAGTTTGTTGATGTCTTGTGGTGTCAACTGAACACAGTATCCAGATGAGGTCTGACCCAAGAGGAACAGAGGGAGATAATGACTTCGCGTGATCCGGAGATGGGAGGACCCATCTTTTTCTATCAATGTGAAATGTCTCATTTCTTCTGTGGGGAAGAAAACTGTAGTAAAACTGAACATTTATAGTTGATCTCTGGGGTCCAAGTAGGGAGACATTTTGTGATACACGTATTGTCAAGGGAGCTTTCAACAAATAGGAATTGTCCAAAGAGGAGAAGCCCGTCAACGTGTCCTTGGATGACCCCAGTTGGATAAGACCATACTTCCGTCTAGGGCTTTCTATAAAAGGTGTAGGGGTCAATCTAAAAATCCTAACAACCTCCTTCAACCAACATACAATAATATCTTTCGGGGAATTTATTTTGCGATAACCCAACTCATTGGGGACGAAAGAAATGGATAAATAAGAACAAGCTGATGGAGATAACTGGAAAAAAATTAATGGAAAAAAATGGATTCCCACTTGACTGGTACTAAATATTGGAAGTACTGTATACGGAGGAGGATTTACTGACACCAAAGCTAGAAGACTGTGCTATGCCACCTTGACCTTACTTTACATATAGGAATTTTCCAAAGTAGAGAACCTCTCCGACACGTTTTGGATGACCAAAGTCAAATAGCACGATTATTTTCTTACTCATTTAGAGCTTCCCCCAAAAGAGACCCCATTCTAAAACATAGTCAATAAAAGTGTCAGATGTGGTTGTTAATAACAAAGGGATTTAGGTAGCAGGTTGGCAGTGACGGGTAAAAGACGATCAGGGGAACTAGTCTGACCCTTAGACTGGGGGTTCCTAGCTGACTCTGTTCCCAGAAGTACCTCTAAAGGTGTGGATGTTTGTGCTGCCACCCTTGCCCTGCTCCTAACCAACAATAGGTTATAACCCCCTAACCTCCACCCAGGGACTGGGATAAGCACAGCAACTCCACATAGTTAATATTAATAATAATAATAACTTTTATTTATATAGCGCCAACATATTCCGCAGCACTTTACAATTCAGAGGGTATATGATATAATACAATACAATAATATATTATAAAATACAGTACAATATGAGGCAATACAAATATAATACAATACAGACCATATGAGACAAAAAGTAAATAAATCCATCACTGAGCCCATGAGGAGCGAGGTCCCTGCTCGCAAGCTTACAATCTATGAGGAAATAGCGGAGGCACAAAAGGTAACAGTAACAAATGCTGTCATATACGGTCCAGCCATCAATATAATAAATAGGGGATTCACATAATGCTGCATGAACCGTTCACCAGTTAGGATCAGTACAAGTACAGATAAAGTGCTATAAAATGCATGGGGGTGTAGAAATATGATACAAGAGGCCAGATTTGAAGGACAGAATGGGTATACTTACATAGATGAGGTGGTAGGCTAGTCTAAAGAGAAGAGTTTTTAACGTTTGCTTAAAGCTATGGATATTTGGAATTAATTGAATTGTTCTTGGTAATCCGTTCCAGATAATTGGTGCAGCTCGTGAGAAGTCCTGGAGACGGGAGTGGGAGGTTCAGATTGTAGCTGATGTCAGTCTTAGGTCACTTGCAGATTGGAGGGCATGTGTAGGGCGATAGACAGAGATGAGAGAGGAGATGTAGGGTGGTGCAGAACTGTGGAGGGCTTTGTGGGTCAGAGTGATAATTTTATATTGTATTCTGTAGCGGATGGGCAACCAGTGCAATGACTGGCACAGGATAGAGGCATCGGTGAAGCGGTTGGAGAGGAAAATAATCCTGGCTGCTGCATTCAGGATGGATTGGAGAGGAGAGAGTTTAGTAAGAGGAGACCAATTAGTAGAGAATTGCAGAAATCCAGGCGAGAATGAATAAGGGCAACAGTTAGAGTTTTTGCAGGGACAACAGTAAGAAAAGGTTGAATTCTAGAGATGTTTTTGAGGTGTAGGTGACATGAGCGAGCGAGAGACCGGATGTGGGGAGAGAAGGAGAGATCCGAGTCAAATATAACCCCAAGACAGCGGGCGTCTGCTGAGGAGTAACGGTAGAACCACATACAGAAATGGCAATATTAGGTTTCGGAAGATTAGGAGAGGGAGGAAACAAGAGAAGTTCAGTTTTTGGCAGGTTCAGTTTAAGGTAGAGAGAAGACATAAGGGTAGCGACAGCAGATAGACAACACTGATATTTTGTAGTAATGTGGAGGTGATGTCAGGAGAAGAGGTGTATAACTGGGAGTCATCAGCATAGAGATGGCACTGAAAACCAAATCTACTGATGGTTTGTCCAATAGGGGAAGTGTATACAGAGAAGAGAAGAGGACCTAGGACTAAACCCTGAGGAACCCCAACCGAGAGGGGAAGAGGAGAGGAAGAGGAGAGGAAGAGGAGCCGGCGAAAGATGCAGAGAAGGAGCGGTTAGAGAGATAGGAGGAGAACCAGGAGAGAGCCGTGTCCTTAACCCCAATAGAGCAGAGGATAGAGAGGAGGAGCTGGTGATCCACAGTATCGAATGCAGCGGAGAGATCCAGGAGGATCAACAGGGAGCAGTGACCATTAGATTTAGCTGTTAGTAGATCATTGGAGACGCAGAAGCCGGGTTGTAGAGGGTCAAGAAGAGAATTGTTAGGGTATGTGCACATCTGACGTTTCTGCATCTTTGCAGACCGTCCGGAAACCGGTGGAGAATGGCAGAAACTGAGTTTTCTGAGCTCAGCAGTGTCCCTCGTTTTGTTAGCGTTCTGCTAACGTTTTGCGATTGTTTTTTTAGCGTTTATACAGCGTTTTCTCGGCGGTTTTTCTTAGCGTTTTCCAGACTGTTTTTTGTGCACTTGTAAGCTAGATCCGCTGGAAAAACGCTCAAAAGAAGTCACCTGCTCTGTCTTTGAAAACCGGTGGAAAACCGGTGAAGAAACTGGAAAGGAGACAAAAAAAAACGTTCTAATGTACACAGCGTTTTCTAAACTCCAATGACTACCATGTTAATCCAACCGGTGGCTAGGATTAACATAAATTAACATAAAACTCAGCGGAAAACGCCGACGGAAAATGCTCAAAAACTGCCCACAAAACGACTGATGTGCACATACCCTTAGAGAGATAGCGGATCATACGGGAGTGGGCCAAGCATTCCAGGAGTTTAGAGATGAAGGGGAGATTAGAGACCGGTCTGTAGTTAGCAGCAGAGTTCTGGACGAGGGATGTTTTTTTTTTTTAATAATGGATGAATGCTGGCATGTTTGAAGGAGGAGAAAACACCAGATGAGAGGGAAATATTTTAGTCAGGTGAGATGTGACAGCTGGGGAAAGGGATTGAAGGAGATGTGAGGGAATAGGGTCACTGGTGCAGGTAGTAGGGCGAGAAGATGCAAGGAGTCGGGTAACTTCTTCCTCTGTGAGCAAAGACCAAAGGTGAGTTGGATGAAGAGCAGAAGGGAGGAGAATGCATGATGTTCTGAGGCTGTGAAGAAATTTCCTGTCGTATGTGCCAATTTTGTCTTTAAAATAATTGGCCAGATCGTCAGCGCTGAGGCTGGTGGTTGGGGTCTGTCCTCTGTACAGATCGTCAGCTGTGAGGCTGGTGGTTGGGGTCTGTCCTCTGTACAGATCGTCAGCGCTGAGGCTGGTGGTTGGGGTCTGTCCTCTGTACAGATCGTCAGCTGTGAGGCTGGTGGCTGGGGTCTGTCCTCTGTACAGATCGTCAGCGCTGAGACTGGTGGTTGGGGCCTGTCCTCTGTACAGATCGTCAGCTGTGAGGCTGGTGTTTGGGGTCTGTCCTCTGTACAGATCGTCAGCTGTGAGGCTGGTGGTTGGGGTCTGTCCTCTGTACAGATCGTCAGCTGTGAGGCTGGTGGTTGGGGTCTGTCCTCTGTACAGATCGTCAGCGCTGAGGCTGGTGGTTGGGGTCTGTCCTCTGTACAGATCGTCAGCTGTGAGGCTGGTGGTTGGGGTCTGTCCTCTGTACAGATCGTCAGCGCTGAGGCTGGTGGTTGGGGCCTGTCCGCTGTACAGATCGTCAGCTGTGAGGCTGGTGGTTGGGGTCTGTCCTCTGTACAGATCGTCAGCTGTGAGGCTGGTGGTTGGGGTCTGTCCTCTGTACAGATCGTCAGCTGTGAGGCTGGTGGTTGGGGTCTGTCCTCTGTACAGATCGTCAGCTGTGAGGCTGGTGGTTGGGGTCTGTCCTCTGTACACATCGTCAGCTGTGAGGCTGGTGGTTGGGGTCTGTCCTCTGTACAGATCGTCAGCGCTGAGGCTGGTGGTTGGGGTCTGTCCTCTGTACAGATCGTCAGCTGTGAGGCTGGTGGTTGGGGTCTGTCCTCTGTACAGATCGTCAGCGCTGAGGCTGGTGGTTGGGGTCTGTCCTCTGTACAGATCGTCAGCGCTGAGGCTGGTGGTTGGGGTCTGTCCTCTGTACAGATCGTCAGCTGTGAGGCTGGTGGTTGGGGTCTGTCCTCTGTACAGATTGTCAGCTGTGAGGCTGGTGGTTGAGGCCTGTACTCTGTACAGATCGTCAGCTGTGAGGCTGGTGGTTGGGGTCTGCACTCTGTACAGGTTGTCAGCTGTGAGGTTGGTGGTTGGGGTCTGTCCTCTGTACAGATCGTCAGCGCTGAGGCTGGTGGTTGGGGTCTGTACTCTGTACAGATCGTCAGCTGTGAGGCTGGTGGTTGGGGTCTATTCTCTGTACAGATCGTCAGCTGTGAGGCTGGTGGTTGGGGTCTGTCCTCTGTACAGATCGTCAGCTGTGAGGCTGGTGGTTGGGGCCTGTACTCTGTACAGATTGTCAGCTGTGAGGCTGGTGGTTGAGGCCTGTACTCTGTACAGATCGTCAGCGCTGAGGCTGGTGGTTGAGGCCTGTACTCTGTACAGATCGTCAGCGCTGAGGCTGGTGGTTGGGGTCTGTCCTCTGTACAGATCGCCAGCTGTGAGGCTGGTGGTTGGGCCTGTACTCTGTACAGATCGTCAGCTGTGAGGCTGGTGGTTGAGGCCTGTACTCTGTACAGATCGTCAGCGCTGAGGCTGGTGGTTGGGGTCTGTCCTCTGTACAGATCGTCAGCTGTGAGGCTGGTGGTTGGGGCCTGTACTCTGTACAGATCGTCAGCGCTGAGGCTGGTGGTTGGGGTCTGTCCTCTGTACAGATCGTCAGCGCTGAGGCTGGTGGTTGGGGCCTGTACTCTGTACAGATCGTCAGCTGTGAGGCTGGTGGTTGGGGTCTATTCTCTGTACAGATTGTCAGCTGTGAGGCTGGTGGTTGGGGTCTATTCTCTATACAGATCGTCAACTGTGAGGCTGGTGGTTGGGGCCTGTCCTCTGTATAGATTGTCAGCTGTGAGGCTGGTGGTTGGGGTCTGTCCTCTGTACAGATTGTCAGCTGTGAGGCTGGTGGTTGGGGCCTGTACTCTGTACAGATTGTCAGCTGTGAGGCTGGTGGTTGGGGCCTGTCCTCTGTACAGATTGTCAGCTGTGAGGCTGGTGGTTGGGGTCTGTACTCTGTACAGATTGTCAGCTGTGAGGCTGGTGGTTGGGGTCTGTACTCTGTACAGATCGTCAGCTGTGAGGCTGGTGGTTGGGGTCTGTCCTCTGTACAGATCGTCAGCTGTGAGGCTGGTGGTTGGGGTCTGTCCTCTGTACAGATTAAAGAAAAAGGGGGAAGGGGAACAAGAGGCGCAATAGTGCCTTATCACTTAGACACTTATAGTACGGTGGTATAAAGGAACCACTCACCTATTTCAGTTGTGCGACTTACAACTGGTATACAGACATGTAGTGTTTTATCCGGATGGCTGCTGCTGGACTCCCACCGACCACTTGCACGTGGAATCACACATTAAAAAAAATGGGAAAGGAAACGGTGTTCACCAGTCCGCGCTGCCAGGATCCACTTATTCCAGGGAAGAAACTCACGATCAGATGTGATATGATCAAAACCTTTTATTGCAGCCAACGCGTTTCAACGCCTTTCCTGGTGGAGGTATCCCTGAGGAAGACGCCAGGAAAGGCATTGAAACGCGTTGGATGCAATAAAAGGTTTTGATCATATCACATCTGATCGTGAGTTTCTTCCCTGGAATAAGTGGATCCTGGCAGCGCGGACTGGTGAACACCGTTTCCTTTCCCATTTTTTACTCTGTACAGATCGTCAGCTGTGAGGCTGGTGGTTGGGGTCTGTCCTCTGTACAGATCGTCAGCTGTGAGGCTGGTGGTTGGGGCCTGTACTCTGTACAGATCGTCAGCTGTGAGGCTGGTGGTTGGGGTCTGTCCTCTGTACAGATCGTCAGTGCTGAAGCTGGTGGTTGCGGTCTGTCCTCTGTACAGATTGTCAGCTGTGAGGCTGGTGGTTGGGGTCTGTACTCTGTACAGATTGTCAGCTGTGAGGCTGGTGGTTGGGGTCTGTCCTCTGTACAGATCGTCAGTGCTGAAGATCTATATGTGGCGCCCGTGCGGCTGGGCGCCACAGGGAGGTATTACAGTATGACAACAAAAATGTGATATCTTTGTAAGCTGCTAGTTCAGGGTTAAACCTGTGGAGTCTGAAAGTGCACACACCTAGGATTAGACCGCTAGAATTAGGGAGGACCGGTATTTTAGTAGGTCCCAACAGGGGTGGAGCCTAGGGGTAGAGGCAGAAGAGAGCGACAGTTTCTAGTTAGTTAGGGCTGGGAAGGCAGTCAGGGAGGACAGGCCTGACAGCACGTCCAACAGGAGGGAGACCCATCTTCAAGTGGGGGCCCAGGACAGAAGGCAACGGGCCAGGACTGGTTGGAGTCAGCTGGTCGTGTTGAGGGAACACCGGCAACGCAGGAAGACGAGGCAGAGAGAAGTTCAGCTCTATCTGCAGACTGACAAGCTGCAGGCCCATAAAAACCGGGTTGCTGACAGCACCACAAGGTACCTCTCCCCTCAGGACCACATTAGATCCAAGACCGCAGGAGTAACAGCCGAAGTACCAGTGGTGGGGGTCAGTAGAAGCCCTGACTGAACCGGCAAAGGACACCAGTGCTCCACCGTGGGAGATCAGGAGACTGGCAGGGGAGCTCTGCGAGGGTGGTAGAACTAGGAAGAAGGAAGGAGACCCTGAAAGACAAAGAACACAGACATCTAGAGACTCCATAAGGAGGACCCTGAGCTGGCAACATCCACCCTGCAAACTGTACCGTGTTCCATTTTACCATCTACCGGTACCTAGTAAAGTGGAGTTAAACTGGTTTCCGTTGTTCTTCCCGCCGATGCCCGGAGGGCTCAGCAGAGGGGCAAGAACTGCAGCACCATCTTCACCACTACTGCCCTCCCTCACCATCTTCCTTCACCGCTGTCCTGAGGTAATGGCTCCACCTGTAGGAAACTGGACTATTCCCTGCGGCACCCACCATCCCCTCAGCGGCCGGCGTCCTTCCCCAGACCCGGTATGCCGGCGGGTGGCGGCTGCCGCAAAATCATTTAAAAGTTGGCCTGTGGCTGGAGGAGCAGGAGCTGTGGCCCCGCCCACTCCACAACCACCAGCCCATCGGGAAAAGTCCCGAATCTCCCGCCTATCAGTCCGGGCTTGCTCTGGACCCTGTCGTAAATCCAGATCCCAGTATAGGGTTAAAGGCTGTCAAGAGTTTCTCAGAATCCTGTCTAGTGGGACTTGTGTATAGTCATTTTGGAGCCAGTGGCCTCAGACAGACATCACAGGGAAACGTGACTTTTTAATGGGGCATGTTTTTTTAAGGGGTGACTAAGCCAGTACAATTATGGAGATAGGAGGGGGGGGGACAATTCATGCCTTGCACCGGGCTCCAGCAACCCACTGGAAAGACCGCTCCTCCAATAAAATAACCGGGCTGACATGACAGCATCTGCTTTCTCCGTTGCGATAATGAGGTCTAAGTGCAGAGTCAGCTCATTTCATCAGCGTTCCCCTGTGATAATTTATTCCACGAGCCACTTGACAGTAAATCCCACAGATCCTAACCAGGTTAGATCTCCGTCTTGTACCGAGGTTCGATTGCCGTAAAGGTTTTTAAATTGACTGACGGACAACCTCGTCATGAACTTTTATTATCCGCTTGTAATTCTTAATTGGGTCCAATGAACAATGGCTGCCCTGAGTTATAGACTCTTTCTTCTCACCATATAATTAGGATATAATTACCCGCAGGATATCAGGATGATGTAGAACCTTTATACTAAACGTGCCCTCATTAAGAAACTAGTCTAAATGTACATTTATTCAATCAGTATGAATTAATTAAAATGTTACTGGAATCAGGGAGATGGCAATAAAGATGACATTTATTAAGAAATGTGATCGCTGCCTCTGCAGTAGGCAGAAGTGCCATGAATTCACCCAAATGTGCTATAAAATAGTCGCGGCGGTAATTGTAGGGGCGCGCCGCTCGGTCTGCGCTACTGTCTGGGCATTGTGGGAACCGGAAATGGGGCAATGGGCAAAAAGAACATAAGAGATAGTGTCCTCTCAACTTCATCCCCAGAAGAGAAATGCTATAGCACCAACATATAGTGCAAATAGCACCAACATATAGCACCAACATATAGTGCAAATAACACCAAATAGTGCAAAACATCACCATACAGTGACCAAATAACACGAAATAATCAAATAAACCCATACAAAGCCCAAATAATGTGCAATACTCATGTAAAATGAGATCATAACCCAATATAATACCTCCATATAGTGCTCATGTAATATAACATGCGCTAATAATACTCAAATAAACCATTATAATACCATCATTATTTATGACTAGCTGTAGAGCCCGGTGTTTCCAGGGCATAGTAACAAAGTGTGGGCCAAGAAGTGGGCTGAGCAAGGTGTAGATGATGGAGCTATTAAGTGGACAGGGCTATAGAGGGGTGGTGTTATGAAGTTGCTATCTGGAGGGGCGGATCTGTGAAGTGGGTGGGACTATCTGGAGGGGGCGGAGCTATGATACATACATACACTCAGCTTTATGTATTAGCTTGATGTTGAGCCATGACGACTTGATGGATGAATGCTCTATAAGATGAACGCTCGATCTTATGCGGCTTAGATAGGTCCACCAGGCTCACCTCCAAGCCTAGATAGGTCCATCAGGGTCTTCCCAAGCCTATATAAGTCCACCAAGGTCTTCTCCAACTTATCTTGATAGTATCAAGCCGTTGGTTGCTGATCTTCCTCTTCACCTTGTTCCTTCTATTCATCCAACCATGATGTCCTTCTTCAGTGATTGATCTCTTCGTATGATGTGTAGACAAGTTGTAACTTGCAGACTCTTCCTTGAATGACAAGTCTGGCAGCTGACATCGGAGTATGTGTCATGGTGCATGACGTGACAGTCATGCGCCGCCCCCTGTCGTGGCACCTTCAACATCAGCTATCAGCCACTCTTTGGCCTGCAGTGTGTAGACCTGGCAGGTCTCTGCACTGCTATGCATTTCCCACTTTTTTAATTATAATAGTGGTGCTCTTCTAATCTTTTTTGTATATGTATGTATGTATATATATAATATACACCATAAAGTAAAAAGGACTGCAGCACGCCTTCAAGATGTATTCAGCCTTTATTCGGCCTTCAGGCAAATTTGTGACATTTCAATTACATGGACTTTCTTCCAGCTGCAGTCCTTTTTTCTTTATGGTCTGTATATAGGAGTGGTTGAACCCCACTCTGGACTAATTTTGCACCCACCTCGTCAGGAAAAAGTGGTGCTCCAAATTTTTTGCTTTATACATATATATGTATACACTACAGTTCAAAAGACAATTTTCAGTTTTCCATGAAATCTCATACTTTTATTTATCAAATGAGTGGAAAAATGAGTAGAAAATACAATCCAGACATTGACAAGGTTAGAAATAATGATTTTTATTTGAAATACTAATTTTCTCCTTCAAACTTTACTTTCATCAAAGAATGCTCCTTTTGCATCAATTCCAGCATGTCATGGCGTGGCAAAATGGAGTGATCGCCTTCCTTATTCAAAATCCCTTTTACCTTGTACAAATCTCCCACTTTACCAGCACCAAAGCAGCCCCAGCCCATCACATGACCTCCACCATGCTTGACTGATGGCGTCAGGCCTCTTCCAGCATCTTTTCAGTTGTTCTGTGTCTCACAAATGTTCTTCTGTGTGATCCAAACACCTCAAACTTTGATTCGTTTGTCCATAACACTTTGTTCCAATCTTCCTCTGTCTAATTTCTGTGTCCTTTTGCCCATATTAATCTTTTCCTTTTATTAGCCAGTCTCAGATATGGCTTTTTCTTTGCCCCACTACCCTGAAGGCCGGCATCCCGGAGTCGCCTCTTCACTGTAGACGATGACACTGGCGTTTTGCGGGTACTATTTAATGAAGCTGCCAGATGAGGAGCTGTGAGGAGTCGATTTATCACACTAGAGCCTCTAATGTACTTGTCTTGTTGCTCAGTTGTGCAGCGGGGCCTCCCACTTCTACTCTGGTTAGATCCTGCTTGGGCTCTCCTCTGAAGGAAATCTTGTAGGAAATCTTCAGTTTCTTGGCAATCTCTTGCATGGAATAACCTTCATTCCTAAGAACAAGAATAGACTGTCGAGTTTCACATGAAAGTTCTCTTTTTCTGGCCATTTTGAGAGTTTGTTTCATAGAACAAACAAATGTAATGCTCCAGATTTTCAACTAGCTCAAAGGAAGGTCAATTTTATAGCTTCTCTAATCAGCTAACATCCATTAGTCTTCTTACACACTTAGCAAACACAATGTACCATTAAAACACTGGAGTGGTGGTTGTTGGAAATGGGCCTCTATACAGCTATGTAGATATTGCATTAACCCCTTCCCGACCCATGACGTTGTACAACGTCATGGGCCAGTTACCAGGGTTTGATGTGAGCTCCAGCGCGGAGCTCATAAAGCTCATAACATTTCCCCGACATCTCAGCTGATCTCATCAGCTGAGATGTCGGGCTTCCAGCACGGATCGGATCTGGGATCTGATCGGTGCTGTTAACCCTTTGGATCCCGCTGTCAATTACTGACAACAGATCCAAAACTGCCACGGTGGGGAACGCGCTGTTCCTTGCCTGCACCGGAGATCCCACGATAATATCGAGAGATCTCCGGTGCTCAAGTGATAGCCCTGGGTCCCGGCTTGACCCCGGAAGCTGTCACGGACCACTTCCTGTGAGTGGTTAGCAAGCGCTGCCAACCACTCACAGTACGCAATTGTGGCAGATCCCGATGTGCTGCAGCTCATCGGGACCTGTCACAAGCGATCGGATGCTGCAGCCTTGTGGAAGAATAGTACACGAAACGTACGTTGGCGGTGGGGGTACCAGGACTGAGGCCACAGGCAGCTTATACACCAGGTATGTGAGATCAGAGGGGACAACTATAGTGAAAGCACGGAGGTGGTGCTTTGCACATGTAACCTAAGTTAAGGGGTTGCTAGCACACATGTGCACAGTGCATAGTATGAGTATTAGAGCCACAGGATTATATATAAAAAAGCGTGCAGTCACATAGTGACAATTAAATAGTGTCCCTTTATTACCTGGTATTACTGGCTATTATATTAAATTATGAATACTGTATAAATGTTTACATAATATTCCAATCCTGGACCTTGTTATGAACTATTTGTAGTTAATTGGGTACTTTTTATGTAATTATCTTAATGTTTTTATGAAATTAAATGAATTATAACTAATAAAGTGATCACTTAATAAATAAGAAAATGTACTCATCATTCATCTAAGATCCCTTTTTAGAGGGAAGTCTGGGTGATTTGAAATAGTGATTGTGTGAAGGTGAGACACAATAATTGGTGGACTATTGAGGTAATAAGCCTTGTGGAGTAGTGTAAAAGTAAGAATTAATTAATAAATAAAGTTTTTACAAACATGTAAAAAAAAAAAACATACAAGTTCAAATCACCCCCTTTTCCCCATTCAAAATAAATAAAAACAAATAAATAAAAAAATACACATATTTGGTATTGCCGCGTTCAAAGACGTCCAATCTATCAACATATAAAATCAATTAATGAATGACGTAAACTGCGTAACGGAAACTAAGGTCCAAACACCAAAATTACGTTTTTTTTGGTCGCCGCAACATTGCTATTAAATGCAATAACGGGCGATCAAAACAGCGGATCCACCCAAAAATGGTATCATTAGAAACGTCAGCTCAAGATGCAAAAAATAAGCCATCAACCAGCCCCAGATCCCGAAAAATGAGGACGCTACGGGTCACAGAACATGGCACAAAAAGTGTGATTCTTCTTTTTTTTTTTAAAACTTCTGAATTTATTTTCACCCCTTAGATACCTGTAAAAGTAACATGTTTGGTATCAACGAACTCGTACCGACCCGAGGCATCACACTGACACATCGGTTTTACCATTCAGTGAACATGGCGACTAAAAATCTCAAAAAACCAATGTGTAATTTTTTCCCATTTCCCTGTATACTATATGGTAAAATAAATGATTGAATCTGAAAATAAAATATAAGCCGCTGGAGATGTAATGGCTCTACGCAGGTAGAGCTGGGTTCCCCGGGGCAGTGGTAGTAATAGTCTATAGATGGTGCTATGGATGTTGCAGGATAGGGGTAGTAGTAGAGATGATGGGAGTATGTGAGAGCACACAGGGTTTGAGAACAAGGATCACACACACTCACGGTTTTCAAGTTTTCCAAGGCTTTACTGGAGTTGTTGTTCAGCAAGTACTGTCCACGGAGTCTGTACTGGGGCCGGGTTGCTCCCACCCTGTCCGGGTCCTCAGCTTCCCACTGCTGCGTTGTGTGTGCGGCCCTGCTGCCGCTTTAGCTAGGCTGCTGGCCGTGTTTCTCCTCTCAGGTACCCCTTTTTTGCTAGGCAACTTGAGTCTTTCGGTGTGCTTCTGACCCCACCGTGTTGCTTCACTGAGGTACAGTTTAGATCTTCAACCTCCACTATCCCGGTGTTTTCTGTGCTGCGTGTTTCAGTCACAGATTCGGATCCAGTATCCGGTCTCTGCGCTCCTCTGGGGCGAGTTATGAGGTAACTCAGTCTCTCAGATATGTTCCTCTGTTTCTTGCACTCCTCTCCTCAGACCCTGGCTTCTGGACTGAAAGTAGTCAGTGGTCCCTGTCAGGAGCACTGCTCCCATTTACAGGTCCTCCTCCTAGTGCTCTCTGTACTAAACTGAACTGTCAACTATCAACTAACTACTTCCTCCTCAGACCAGAATATATAAGGGAGCTGCTTTAGTCCCCCCTTCTGGCCTAGAGGTGCTAGTGCAGTGTCAGGTGTTGTGTGGGGAGTTAACTCTTGGATGTTACTGTGGCATGTTAATCCCTGGGGTGCCACATCCCCTCTGTGGCAGTCTGCCCCCTCTGTGGCTGTCTCTCTCCCCTCTGTGGCTGTCTCTCTCTTCTTCGTGCATGTATTTTCCCCCTCTGTGGCCTTGTATCGCTTCTTTGGCACTCTCTCCTCTCTGTGGCTGTCTCTTCCCTGTGTGGCTGTCTCTCCCCTCTGTGGCTGTCCCCTCTGGCTTTCTCTTCCACCTGCCACACTCTTACCCTGTGTTGCGCTGAGTGCAGTGTGGGCCTATCACAGACAGTCTGTCCTTTCTGTGGCTGTCTTTCCCCTCTGTGGCAGTCTGTGCCTTCTGTGGCTGGCTCTCTCCCCTCTGTGGCTGGCTCTCTCCCTTCCATGGCAGTCTCTCTCTTCTCTGTAACTGTCTCTCTTCTGTTTGGCTGTCTCTCACCTGTGTGCCTGTCTCTCCCCTGTGTGGCTGTTTCTGCTATCTGAGGCTGTCTCTTACCCTCTGTGTCTGTCTCTCTCTTCTGTGGCAGTCCGTCCCCCTTCTGTGGCTGTGTGTCCCCTCTTTGGCAGTCATGTCCCCTCTGTGGCAGTCTTATCCCCTCTGTGGCAGTTTGTGGCAGTCTCATCCTTTCTGTGGCAGCCTCGTCCTCTGTGGCAGTCTGTCTCTCCTCTATGACAGTCCCGTACCCTCTGTGGCAGTCTTGTCCCCTCTGTGGCAGTATCTCTCTTCTGTGCCTGTCTCATTCTTTCTGTGGTAGTCTTTCTCCCCTCTGTGGCTGTCTCTCCCTTCTGTTGCTGTCTCTCCATGGTGTGGCTGTCTTTCCCCTCTCTGGCAGTCTCTCCTTTGTGTGACTGTCCCCTCTGCTGGTCTCTTCCACCTGCCACCTCTTACCCTGGGATACACTGAGTGCATTGTTGGACTATCACAGACAGTCTGTCCCTTATGTGGCTGTTTCTCCCCCCTGTGGCAGTCTGTCCCTTCTGTGGTTAACTCTCTCCCTTCTGTGGCTGACTCTTCCTCTCTGTGGCAGTCTCTCTCTTCTCTGTGGCTGTCTCTCTCTTCTCTGTGGCTGTCTTTCACCTGTGTGGCTGTCTCTCCCCTGTGTGGCTGTCTCCCTCTTCTGTGGCAGTCTGTCTCCCTTCTGTGGCTGTGTTCCCTCTGTGGCAATCTCATCCCCTCTGTGGCAGTCTGTCTCCCCTCTCTGACAGTTTGTGGCAGTCTTATCCCCTCTCTGGCAGTGTGACTCCCTTCTGTGGTAGTCTGTCTCCCATCTGTGGTAGTCTGTCTTCTCTCTGTGGCAGTCTTGTCCCCTTAGTGGCAATCTCTCTCTTCTGTGCCTGTCTCTTTCTCTCTGTGGCAGTGTCTCCCTTCTGTGGATTTCTCTCCCATGTGGCTCTCTGTCCCCTCGGTCTATGTTCCCTCTGGCTGTCTCTCCCCCTCTTACCCTGTTCCGCGCTGGTGCAGTGTGGGGCTGTCACAGACCTGTAATTATGTCCGAGTCATGTGATCAGTCACGTGATTGCGACGTCACCAAAGATCCTGTAGGCACCGAGGTGCAGAGAGGTGAGACGGAGGCTGCTGGGGGGAGAGGCCAGGGGGGGACCTAGTGGACAGCTGGGAGTGGGTGAGGGGGAGAGCGCTAGGTGTGCGGTGACTGTGTGCTAGATATGTATATATATATATATATATATATATATATACATACATAGGGTTGCCACTAGGCTGGCAAATTTTGGGGACCCCCTGAGATTCATGAATACACACTAGAGTCTGCTGCTGGTTGAATACACATCAGCTGTTAAAACAATATAGAATGCACAATAGACACTGCTGCTGACTGTACACAATAAAGAATATACAACAGAGACTGCTGCTGGCTGTACACAATAGACACTGCTGCTGGCTGTATATACAAGAGAGAATACACAATAGAAACTGCTGCTGGCTGTTTACACAATGGAGAATACACAATAGGGACTGCTTCTGACTGTACACACTAGAGATTGCTGCTAGCTGTACACACCTAGAAATAGACCACTAGAATAGGGGGGACTAGTACTTTGGTAGGTCCCAACAGGGGGTGGAGCCTAGGGGTAGATGCAGAAGAGAGTGACAGTTGACAGTTAGTTAGTGCTGGGAAGGCAGTCAGGTAGGACAATATGCAAATCAGTGTATGACTGGCATCACCACAAGAGTAGGTCCAGGCAGAAAATAATATACTTACAGAAATGGTTATCTGCCGCGACACTACTGTTTCATGAATAATGTAAATGAATGAGTGGCACTAGAAACAAGAGGATCAATGGATATAATGCATGTGTGTATTGCAGAAACTGCCCTGTGCTAAATATGAAAAATTGGAGATCTTAGTTTCAATAGTGGCCACTAAAGAGTAAGCCTGACATCCACTTACAAGGAGCCTCCACTGCCAGGTAGTGACACTATGCCCTAGCAGGTAGGACATGCCTGACAGCACTGCCAACAGGAAGAAGCCCCATCTTCAAGTGGGGGCCCAGAACAGAAGACAATGGGCCAGGACTGGTAGGAGTCGGCTGGTTACTTTGAGGGAGCACCGGCAACCCGGAAAGCCGAGGCGGTTAGGAGTTTAGCCCTGACCGCAAACTGATGAGCTGCAGGCCCATAGAGACCGGGTTGCTGGCAGCATCACAAGGTACCTCGCCCCTCAGGACCACACTAGATCCATAACCGGTGGAGAAACGGCCTGTTTACCGACGTCGGGGGAGAATAATGACTCTTCTTAAATCCGGGAAAGAATAACCGTGCTTCACTGGAGGAGATCAGGGGACTGGCGGGAGAGCTCTGCAAGGGTGGGAAAGACTGAGAAGGAAGGAGACCCTGAAAGACAAAGGCAGTGAACATCTAGAGACTCCATAAGGGGGACCCTGAGCTGGCAACATCCACCCTGTAAACCAAACTGTACCGTGTCTTGTTTATGCCATCAGCCGGTACCAAGTAAAGTGGAGTTAAACTTGAACTGGTTTCCGTTATTCTTCCTGCCGCAGCCCGGAGGGCTCAGCATCAGCAGCAGCTCAGCAGAGGGGTAAGAACTGTAGCACCATCTTCATCACTGCCCTCCCTCACCATCTTCCTTCATTGCTGCCCTGAGGTAAAGCTTCACCTGTGGGGAGCTGTACCACACTTTGCTGCCCCAACCATCACCTCAGCGGCCGGCTGGCAGCGCCGGTACCAAATTACCGGAAACTACAGGTGGCATCACGATCCCCTGTAAATAATGACTTTATCCCCCATCATCAACATCTACCCAGTGGATCACCAAGGCACGGCACCAGGATCCCGTCCATCCGTGACTCCCTATTCAGCAGACCCGGTGACCGAGTTCCCCTTCTGCCACTGGCCATATCACAAACACAGAGAGCAGAGAGGAAAATGGTGCTGATCTGTCAGCCTGTGTGTGCAGTGCTGCTCTCCATGGTGCTGATCTGTCAGCCTGTGTGTGCAGTGCTGCTCTCCATGGTGCTGATCTGTCAGCCTGTGTGTGCAGTGCTGCTGTCCATGGTGCTGATCTGTCAGCCTGTGTGTGCAGTGCTGCTCTCCATGGTGCTGATCTGTCAGCCTGTGTGTGCAGTGCTGCTGTCCATGGTGCTGATCTGTCAGCCTGTGTGTGCAGTGCTGCTCTCCATGGTGCTGATCTGTCAGCCTGTGTGTGCAGTGCGGCTGTCCATGGTTCTGATCTGTCAGCCTGTGTGTGCAGTGCTGCTCTCCATGGTGCTGATCTGTCAGCCTGTGTGTGCAGTGCTGCTCTCCATGGTGTTGATCTGTCAGCCTGTGTGTGCAGTGCTGCTGTCCATGGTGTTGATCTGTCAGCCTGTGTGTGCAGTGCTGCTCTCCATGATGCTGATCTGTCAGCCTGTATATGCAGTGCTGCTCTCCATGGTGCTGATCTGTCAGCCTGTGTGTGCAGTGCTGCTGTCCATGGTGCTGATCTGTCAGCCTGTGTGTGCAGTGCTGCTCTCCATGGTGCTGATCTGTCAGCCTGTGTGTGCAGTGCTGCTGTCCATGGTGCTGATCTGTCAGCCTGTGTGTGCAGTGCTGCTCTCCATGGTGCTGATCTGTCAGCCTGTGTGTGCAGTGCGGCTGTCCATGGTTCTGATCTGTCAGCCTGTGTGTGCAGTGCTGCTCTCCATGGTGCTGATCTGTCAGCCTGTGTGTGCAGTGCTGCTCTCCATGGTGTTGATCTGTCAGCCTGTGTGTGCAGTGCTGCTGTCCATGGTGTTGATCTGTCAGCCTGTGTGTGCAGTGCTGCTCTCCATGATGCTGATCTGTCAGCCTGTATATGCAGTGCTGCTCTCCATGGTGCTGATCTGTCAGCCTGTGTGTGCAGTGCTGCTCTCCATGGTGCTGATCTGTCAGCCTGTGTGTGCAGTGCTGCTGTCCATGGTGCTGATCTGTCAGCCTGTGTGTGCAGTGCGGCTGTCCATGGTGCTGATCTGTCAGCCTGTGTGTGCAGTGCTGCTCTCCATGGTGCTGATCTGTCAGCCTGTGTGTGCAGTGCTGCTCTCCATGGTGCTGATCTGTCAGCCTGTGTGTGCAGTGCTGCTGTCCATGGTGCTGATCTGTCAGCCTGTGTGTGCAGTGCGGCTGTCCATGGTGCTGATCTGTCAGCCTGTGTGTGCAGTACTGCTCTCCATGGTGCTGATCTGTCAGCCTGTGTGTGCAGTGCTGCTCTCCATGGTGCTGAACTCTCAGCCGTGTCTCTGAAATGCTGCTGTCCATGGTGCTAAATGAGCATGGCAGCATTTCAGAGCCTGCGCTGTGCTGTACATCGGATCCAGGAAACAATCAGGATTCCGCATCTATAGACTCCCATGTTATTGGCGCTGGATCGCCCCGGATATGGGACAATCCGATTTTGTCCGATTTTTGCACTGCAGCCAAAAAATGATGCAGGCTCTGATTTTGTGCCCGGTAAAATAAGATCAGGGACAGAAAACAGAAAACCGGATGGCCAAATAGGACCAATCCTACGGACTATTTGGGGTCCGTTTCTTTATTTTTTAAATTTCTTTTTGCCTTCCTACAATCCTCCCACTTATCTATCCTTCCTTCCTAAAACACTCCTTTAAATCCTTTTTCATTCCTTTCTTTAAAAGATTTGGAAAAATTACGGGAGCATTTATTTCTATCTATCTTTTTTACTTCATGTCTATAAAAGCTATGGACAAATTAAGGGGATCCTTCCTCCCTTGCTCCCTTTCTTCCTTCCTTCCTTCCTCCCTCCCATCCTTCCCTCCTTCTTTATTCATTCCTTCGATATGGACAAATTATAGGCTATTTTTTTCTCTTTCTTTCTTTCTTTCTTTCTCTTTCTTTCTTTTTCTTTCTTTTTCTTTCTTTTTCTCTTTCTTTCTTTCTTTCTTTCATTTTAAGGCAGTGGTGTAACTTGAAGCTCATGGGCCCTGATGCGAAAGCTCCAACGGGGCCCCCAATTATTGCAGATCTTTAGTAGCATTAGTCTTTTTCTATAGGCCAAAGAGACTATTGGGGCCCCCTAGTCTCCAGGGCACTTGGTTATCACTTATGCCTTGTGATATGAGTCTTCGTTGACCATCACCCCATTGCTCCTGGATGGTTGGGTGAAGTTGTTTTGGGAGGAGGTTTAGATCCCATTCTTTATTCATGACATTGATCTTAGGTAAAATTGTAAGTGAGACCCCTTCATGGATGAAAACCCCCCTACACATGAATGGTCTCAGGAGGCTTTACTTACACCTTCTGCCATTCTGGAGCAAGGTCTGCGCTGGTGTTGAACCAATCCCATAGTTGAAACCTCTTTAGAAGATGGTTCTGGACTTTCTTGGACACCCTGAAGCCTTCCTTGAAGTTCCTGATGATCTGATAAATGGTTGATGTACAATTAATTTTTCACACAGCAATGTCCTTGCCTGTAAAGCCTTTTGAAGGAAAACAATGACTGCATGTGTTTCCTTGGAGGTATCATGGTTAACCAAAGAAAACAATGATTTCAAGCACCAGCCTCCTTTTAAAGCAACATGCATCCTCTAATAATTCACTGTACAATACAGTGATTCAGCTGCCTTGTCCTTGTTACTCTACGTAGCAATATCATTGCAAATGATACCATAACAGGGGTATTGTGCTAAATCTAGAGGTAGTGCGATGCTGCAATTGTTTTTCATCACTCATAAGGGAAATTACAATGGTGCCATCACCTGAGTGCTACAAATGGTGATGTTACAAGGACACTGTGAATTACTAGGTTACTTACTATACTAGTGCATTTATATGGGCACTGTAAATGGTGCCATAACCAAATTACTATGAATAGTGTCTATACAAAGGTACTATAAAACGGTATTATAGAGCAATTGTTAATGGTGATTTAGGTAGGTTATCATGAATGGTGCCATTACAAGGAATAGACAATGGTATTAGTACAGAGCACTGTGAATGATGCCATCATAAGCGAAATATAAATGATGCTATTACTGTTATCATTGATATTACCATATTACTGTAAATGGGCTATTATAAGCATATTTGAATGGGAATATTACACGGGCACTGTTATTAACAGTGGTGTAACTTGAAGCTCATGGGCACTGATGTCAAAGCTTCAATGGGGGCCCCCAATTATTGTAAATCTTATTAGCATAAGTCTTTTTCTATAAGCCAAAGGAACCTTTGGGGCCCCCTAGGCTCCAGGGAGCAGGTGCGATTGCAACCCCTGCACCTGTTGCAGTTACACCCCTGGGTATTAATGCTCCTTATACTTGGGCACTAATAATGGAAAAATTACCTGGGGCACTATTAAAGTTGCGTTGAGAATATTTCCGGGGTACTGCATTTATTATGGTACCTTTACACGCCGCTACTGAAGGTTGGAAACCACCGGGTGTCGCACGTGCACGCGCGCGTTTCAACGGTTCCTAACGGTACCTGATATCGCAATTACACACCGCTACAAGGTGCTCCACAGTAGGTTTTTTCGATCCCTGGAAGCACCGACGGGTGCCGCAGGTTACCTTCTGTAGAGCACCTTCCCTCATTTACACGCCGCTACCTCGCGGTGTTTTGACGGTATAAGGTACAATTGTTTCCGACACCCGGTGGTTTCTAACCTTTGGTAGCGGCGTGTAAAGGTACCATTACAGATATGAAAGATGCCTTTTTCCATATACAAATTATCACTTCAGTGAGGAAGTGGACGAACTCTAGCGCCACCTTTAGATAGCAATCCTCAAAGTCATTGTCGACTCTTTAACAAGCCTTTTAATATAACTGCCCTGATGAAACGCAGCATCTGCAGTTTGGGATTCTGATCTGGCACAAATCCTTGGTCATATTAAAAGGCTTGTTGAGGAGTCATGTGCTTTGTGGCCTCAGTCTAGGGACTTCGGCCCCAATTAGAGGACCACCCAAACTGGATTATATTCTGCAGAAAATCAACCTAGGATTCTAGGATTCGGCTGAAATATCAGTGACTATTTATGGAAGATCACCAGGTTGGGACAATTCTGTCACCTGGCTCCAGACTTTGTTGTTCTCCATTATCTTCTAAAGCTTGTCGCTATTCCTCTCTTTGTGGGTGCCCACCGAAAGTGGGGTGCTGCTGGATTGGAGTAAATAGCACTGGAAGCCCTGAAGGCACAAACATTCTAATCCCTGGTGAGCCAAAGGAAGGGAGAAACTCTGTTGCCTGTTACATTTTGTGTTTTGCTTGGTTATGTGTCTTTGATTGTTGGGGATCTAATAAAGCTTTATCATTGTGAGGTTCCCTAACCCTGTGTTGTCATGTATTGACTGCAGTCCTGGAGTTCTGCTGCTGTTTAAACCAGAGTTTTTTTTTTCCTTTGACTCAGTCTGGGTTGATATTGATGCTGCAGTTGCTGAATGTGCTGTGCGGCTCTACAGGTGAGGACTGAGTCACAGATCAGGTGAAGTTGAGGGGTGTGTCTGAGCTTTCCGCTCTCCACCCCCTCAGCCTTAGGTAGTTCTGCTTCCTCCCACCACATTTCCCAGATTGAGTTCATATCTCATCCAGGACAAGTGTGGTGCAGACATGCTGCTGGAGCATCTGCTATCCCCTTCACTGGGAGAGGTGTCCTTTTCCTGGTCCATGGGTGGAGGTAGAGGGCTCTTATGTGAGAGCAGGTTGAGGAGTTGAGGGTAGAGTAGTGGCCTGAACCTCCTCACCTTCAGAGATACCTCCAGGAAAAGAGCTAGTCAGGGACCCCAAGTCCAGGGCCAGACTAGCCTCCCAATCGCCCATGCCATTATCCCTTCCTGCTCCATTCCCGTGTGACAGTAGTGTTCCAACCACAGTTCAGACATTCACTTGGTCCATGAGGTCTTTCTAATGAGCTCCCAATGACCCCCATGTCTCCATATATGACACACGGGTCACGGGTTTGAACATGAAACCACCATGTATTATCTGCTGTGGATACTGTACCATAAATTCATCCAAAGTAAAAATTGCAACATCTCCTATCAGCACTTCACAATAAATATCTCTTGACTTCCGCTGAAAAAGAGGCGGGGCTAAACCTAGCCCCACCCCTGCTTAGCGCCATTATTTATGGAAATGAACAGAATTACTGGACGTTCTGGAAACAAAACCGCGATTCCACCAACCCAATGAATCTGCGCGATACCTGTAAACCATGTGACTATTAGGAAAAATTATTATATAATGGAAAACTTTTAAATGAATTACAAATGGAGCATAAAATCTAATTAGCTCGCCTGTGAGTTTGGTAACACTAATTAAACATTAGTAATTATGAGCTGTAAATCTTCAATTAATTACTGATGAAAGTAATGACTTCATAGAATATGTTGACGCTTTATTGTTTAAATATATTAAATCACTGACTTTTTTGGCTCAATCTAAAGTCATAAGAACATTTTATATGTGGACTGCAAAAAATATTAGCGGGCTGAGACGGCTGAAAAATAGGAATATAGCTCCCTCTGCTGGTCAAGAAGGAAAAGGCATGATGTATAATGGAAAAAATATAGGATGTGCACAGGGGCATAGCTACAATAGATGCAGGGGTAGCAATCACACCGGGGCCCTGGAGCCCTAGGGGGGCCCCAAAAGTTCCTTTGGCCTTATTAAATATTTGCAAATATTAGGGGCCCCGTTGGAGCTTCAAGTTACGCCACTGGGTGCAAGGTTTGCAATTCCACCCTGGAACCGGAGCCTAAAGGGCTCAAAAAGTTCCTTTGACCAATACTATTAAAGACTTGTAATAATTGGGGGCCCCGTTGGACGTTGTGAGCCGCGCCCCTGCGGTCTGGTCGTCACAGTGGTGCTGCACCTACTCCACAGGTACGGTGTCACCATTCCCAGGCGAGAGGAGTCACAAACTCGAGACACAGAATTGCGCACAACACCATCCCAAGTTAGGGTCAGGGGATTCGGGTGGACCCTTTTGAGGGAGGGCCCCATCTGCTGGCTGGAGGAGGGGTTAGCAGAAAGGTTTGAAAGGTTTTGAGGAGAAGGTGGGAAAAGAGCGTCCGGAAAGGACGCGGGACACGCAGGTCCTAGGGGACATGAGGAGTGAGGAATCCACCCGTGTGCCTCGAATCTGGCCCGACCCTAGTTGGGCAGGGGGACAAGTTGCCTGAGGAGACCGACCCCGATCTGGCGGGAATGCTGCAGGCCTTTGTCATGAAAACCGGAGTGCTGACCACCAACCGTGGATAATCACTGGGATTGTGGCGAGAACTAGGGTCAGGGGACATGCGGAAGCAGTTGCCCGAAAAGGCTCGCAGCCATCAGCCTGGGACCCTGTCCACGAAGGTGCTAGAGAGGAGGAATAGTATGCAGCACAGGAGAGAGCAACCAAGAAAGTCTATGAATGGTGTCTTGGCAGAGTGCCCTCTTTCTGGAAACTGTCCTGACCGCACTTTGGAGAAGCACAGCACCCGGCTGGGTGACGTCCGTACAGCAAATAAAGGTAAAGAACTGCACAAACTGTCTGTGTCTCCTCCTTGCACGCCCTGCGAGCCTCTTCATCATCACACCCCCCGTCCCTGCTATAGACTTTACCATCTGCCCTGGGGCTCCACTCCACCTGTGGGGAGCGATACCCTCCAGGCTGCCCTACAATCTGCCCCATTGGACTGAAACTGCAGCATCGGCCATCCCTGGCTGAACACCACAGGTGGCGTCACGAACTATCCCCTGTAAATAACCCCCTTTTTACTGCACGTCCAGGGCCATGGAGCCGGGTCACTGCCACCATGATCCCCCTGAGAACTGACTGGCCCGGTCACGAGTATCCCACGGCTCTTGGGTCTGCTGCATTGTGCATTGGGGCCCATGATCTTGAAGTTATGCCACTGTATGTGCCCACTCAACATCCACCTCCAAGACTTTTTGCTACATCCACGTGAATTAAAAGAAATAAAATACAAGATGCGGTCCCAGTAAAAATGAGGACTATGGCATATAAAGTGACTATGCACACAATGATACCCATAAAAATTTAAGTTTATTAACAAATAAGTACAAAAGATTAATAGTAAACACTGAACATCAGAAAGTGCCAACATAGGAGGGACACGGACAAAAATAACAGTATAAGTACAGGGCCACAGAGTGCAAGCAGTTTGTATGGGTAAGAATAATTTACAAGACCATAGGGTACAAGTGATCACATGGGATATGGGATGAAGTGTATAGGGCAAGCAAAGTGCACTGTACCAAAATCAAAAGATGGTACTAAGTGGTAAACACAATGAAAAGTAATACCTGCACTAAAATTATATCAAACTACAGAGCACAGTACATCCCAAAGAGCCCTGTATGCGTGTGTTACGATGTACAGCATCCAAAGTACCTTACCCCAACGCGCGTTCCAACTATTTTCCTCAACCCTATTCAAATCTTAAGTATGTAGACGGACTTTACAGAACACAAAGAATCAGAGAGACCAGGGTCCAATGTAAGACAATAGGCACTGGAATTCTTTACATAGAACTTTAGCAAACAATATACTTTTGATACAAATCTGTGTCATAAAGAGGTTCTCTTTGAGTATCAGATATGGCATTACGATGGTACTAACACACGTCATAGGGTGACAGCACTTCTAACTCTAGATCCACCACTACAAGTGTACCCTCGTGTCCCCTCCTTGTCAAAATAGGGATTTCTATCTTTCAGGGCAGGCTAGCGTGCTGGCCTTGTAGCGCACTCCTACTAGCTTCCTCAAAACGCTCTGATATGCTATGGTTGTACCACTGCAGATGATAGATACCTTATTAGAATCATTGAATCCTAGAATGGTGGAGTTGGAAGGGGCCTCCTGGGTCATCTGGTCCAACCCCCTGCTCAAAGCAGGAGTCACTAAATCATCCCAGACAGATGTCTGTCCAACCCCAGCGTTAAGACTCTCATTGAAGGGGAACTCACTACCTCTCGTGGTCGTCTGTTCCACTCCTTGACTCCCTTCTAATCTGTTTCTCCTCCCATTCAGTTTCACCCCATTGCTTCTAGTCTTTCCTTGTGCAAATGAGAATAAAACTGATCCCTCTACAGTGTGACAGCCCTTGAGATAATTGTAGACAGCTATTAAGTCTCCTCTCAATCTTCTTTTTGGTAATATAAACATTCCCAGATTCGGTAACTGTTCTTCATAGGACATGGTTTGCAGACCGGTCACCATTGTGGTCTCTCTTCTCTGAACGTGCTCCAGTTTGTTAATGTCTTTTGTATAATGTGGAGCCCAGAACTGGACACAGTATCCAGATGAGGTCTGACCACAGAGGAGTAGAGGGGGATAATGACTTCACATGATCTTGACTGTTGCTTCTGTTAATACATCCCAGGATTGTGTTTGCCTTTCTTCCTGCAGCATCACATTGGTGACTCCTGTTCAGTCTGTGATCTATTAGTATACACAAGTCTTTCTCACATGCTATTGTTTAGCCCTATTCCTCCCATTCTGTATCTGCTTTTCAATTTTCTTGCCCAGATGTAGTACATTGCATTTCTCTCTGTTATAATCTATTCTGCTAGTTGCTCCCCACTGTTCCAGTTTGTCTAGATTTTTATTTAACCCTTTCTCCCTCTCATCTAGTATTATCTATCCCTTTTAGCTCTGTGTCATCAGCAAATGTAATCAGTTTACCATAATTCCTTCATCTAAATCTTGTCTTGTCCAATTCCAAAGGGGATTCTTCTTGCATGTCTATGTGTAATAAATAGGAGATAGGATTGTCAATTCGAGGGGACACTAAGTTTGGGGTGACCAAAGAGAATGCTGGATATTGCATTTAAAGGAATAAACGATAGTGTGACCGTGAAAAATGGGGTAACTCCAGAAAAGGGGGATGACACCTGGTTAAGTGGAGACATGTTGGTCCAAGATACTAGGGGGAGTGACTATGACTTCGGGGAAACCGGTAGCTTTAGTAAAGTGACAAGAAAGTACAGTCAGGAAGGTGCCTTTGTTAAAAATGCGGATCCTACTCTAGACTCCGTGTGGGCAAGAAACAAGGAGGAAGTCCTGTTGCCAGCGATCACAGCTTGTTTGGAGACTTATGATCGGCTGGTCTTAAACATTGGAGGTGAAATCCTAGACAGTGGAGAAGAAGTGGATGCAGTTGTCATACTGGTAATATATCCTCTCTCAGCCTGAAGTTAAGGGTCCCAGAAAACAGCCCTCTAGCTTAGGTGGTGACAAGAGTCAGACAGTAGTTTCTTGTTCATGGGAACCGCACCACTGTACTGGGGTGGGGGAGGCCTGACAAAGATGTGACTCCTGTGGATAAGGTGATGAAGGCTGATAATTCATTATTCACAAACAGTTTATTGACAAGGACTGACTTCTGGAAGTGACATAGAAGACTTCCTACTGCGGAAAAAAATGGTGCCAAGCCTTACGGCTTTAGGCAGAGGGGAGGGATATGTAATGTGGCAACTAGCTACGTTATTAAATGGCCGCTATGTATTGCAGAGCCAATTGTTTTCTGCAATATAAAATTGCTGTAAATTTGGGACTTGTAGTCTCACACAGAAAGTTAATGCTTTTGATTTGATGTTTGTATGCTGAGAAGGGTTAAAGGGAACCTGTTAGCTCGATTTAGCACCCTATCCTACCATTACCTGTTCATGCACCTTGCTATCTCATCCTTAACCATCCCTCTCTGACCTAAAACTGCACTATAAAGCTTGTATTAAATTATTTAAAAACTTAAATCCAGGCTACGGCATAGACTGGAGTGGGTGGTCTCCCGGTCTACATTCTCCCTCCTTGCAGGCTCTTAGCACACCCCTCTGGGCGTCATCATTCCGTCTACTGTTCACCCTCCCACCACCTCCTCCATGTAGTCTGATGCGCTGGCCGGAAGTCAGTTCCGATCCGGTACATTGTGGGACTTATCAGGTGTACGGTCCGGCTCCAGCGCATCCACAGTGTGCATATTTAAGCCGCCCATACACCTGATGAGCCCCCTCAATGCACCGGACCAAAACTGACATCTGGCGCCTCAGATTACATGGAAGAGGCAGGAATTTCAAAAGAGGAGGAACAGGAGGCAGAATAATGACGCCCAGCGGGCCGTGATAAGAGCCTGCGAGGAGGGAGAATGGAGATCCAGAGACCGCCCATTCCAGTCTACGGCGTTGACTGGATGTAAGTTATTAAATCATTTTATACAAGCTTTATAGTGCAGTTTTAGGTCAGAGAGGGATGGTTAGGGATGAACTAGCAAGGTGCAGGGACAGGTAGGGCTAGAATAGGGGGCTAAATCGAGCTGACCGGTTCCCTTTAATGCATGCAAGCTTGAGTGTCTGAGTAAAAACACATCTCTCCACCTGTGGCCATGTCTTAGACGTTAAAATGCAGGATGTCTGTTTGCCATGTGGGCAGGAGTGTGAGGCAGAGAGCCAGGCAGCCATAGAGTGAGATGCAGTCTCTGTGAGTCTGACCCTCTCTGCGTGAGGTTGCTGGGAGTGGCTGAAGAAAGTTCAGTGTGTGAACGCTGCCCAGGCCTCTGAACTGACAATGGTCTGAACATCCTCTGTCTATGGCGAGAGTTGGGTGGAGCTGCATGAAGCAGAGGAGGATCCAGAGACAGAGGGACTTCGGTCAGTCTGGAGTGAAGACAGACACTCTGAGCGTGGTCTGAGGAGCGGCGGAGGTCCATGTGTGAACGTAGCCCAAGCCTACAGTGAGGAATGAGACGGTCTACAAACTGTGTGTCCATTGACTGAAGATGGTGAATGGACTGTGAGTACTCCACTGATACACAGGTAATTGCTCCACTGAGATGTGTGTGACTACTCTGCTGGGACACTTAGGGTATGGGAAGACCCTTGAGAGAGATAAATGGACTGTAATGCTGTGTTACATGTATATCGCTTAAAGCCAAGGAAACGCTTACATTTTATTTTTCCCTGTATTGGTTTATGGAATAATGAATAAACCAGAGGAATTTAAAAGAAGACTTGTGTCCTGTGACTATCTCTATGACCTGCAAGCAGGTGAGTGAAGGGGGTGTATTATAATAATAGGAGGACTACGAGGGCTACCATATGCATGTAGGTCTATGGGATGCATTATAACATGTATAGGACTGTGTAGGTACATCTATCTAATACATGAAGATGAGTGTATGTATGTACGGATCACAACCCTTTATAGCTCGCCCCTTATAGCCCCACCTCCTTCATAAATGCACAGGGTGCATGACTCCACTCCCTTCAGTTAGCCCCACCCTTTCATAATATACATGATTCATATGGCTCTGACCCCACCAGTTAACCCCACCCCTTTGTAATGTGCTGTCTGCATATGGTCCCCTCTCCCTTTATAACCACACCCAATTTATAGTGTACAGGATGCATATGGCTCTGCCCCTCCCATTAGCACTGCACTATTCAGAATGCACAGGTGCATATGGCTTTGCCCCCTCCAGTTAGCCCCACCCTTTCATAATGCACATGATTCATATGGCTCTGACCCCACCAGTTAACCCCACCCCTTTGTAATGTGCTGTCTGCATATGGTCCCCTCTCCCTTTATAACCACACCCAATTTATAGTGTACAGGATGCATATGGCTCTGCCCCTCCCATTAGCACTGCACCATTCAGAATGCACAGATGCATATGTCTTTGCCCCCTCCAGTTAGCCCCGCCCCTTCAAAATGTGCTGTATGCATATGGCTCTGCCTCTTAATTGTAACCCAGACAACACCCCTTCATAACCCTGCCCCCTGGGTGCATATGGCTCCACCTCCTTCAGTTAGCCCCACCCATTTATTACACCCTCTTTATTATTGTAACCCAGGCAATGTTGGGTTCTGCAGCTAGTTATAATATATGGAGGAATATGGGGGTGCATTATAATAACTGGAGGACTATGGTGATGAGAGGAGGAGGACCATAGATAGCAGGATTGGAGGCCATATATAGTTGAAACTAGAAGTTTCCATACATATATAAAAAGACATCTGCATGTTTTTCTCACTATCTGACATGAAATCAGAATGAACATTTCCTGTTTTAGGTCTATTAGGATTACCATAATTATTAATATTTGATACCAGAATAATGAGAGAGAATGTTTTAAGGCATTTTTATTACTTTCTTTAAAGTCACAAGTTTCCATACATTTCATTGGTATTTGGCACCATTGCCTTTACACTGTATGACTTGGGTGAAACGTTTTGGGTCCTTCCACAATCTTCTCACAATAGTTGGTGGGAATTTGGGCCCGTTCCTCCTGACAGAACTGGTGTAACTGAGCCATGTCTGCAGGTTGTCTTGCTCGCAGCCTTTTCAGCTTTGCCCATACATTTTCAAATGTTCAATTTATTGTCCTCAAGCCACTTTGTAACCAGTTTGGTAGTAGCTTTGGGTCATTGTCCATTGAAAGACCCATTTCCACCCAAGTTTTAACTATCTGGCTTGAGATGTTTCTTTAGTATTGCCACATCATCTTCTCTCCTCATGATGCCATTCTGGCCAAACAGTTCAATTTTAGTTTTGTCAAACCACAGGACATGTCTTCATGTGTATTTGCAAAAATTAATCTGGCTTTTTTATGTTTCTTGTCGAGTAATGGCTTCTTCCTAGCAGAGTGGCCTCTCAGCCCATGTTGATACAGTGCTCGTTTCACTCTGGATAATGACACATTCTCACCAACGTCTTCAATCATCTTCACAAGGTTTTTTGCTTTTGTTCTTGGATTGATATGCACATGTCAGATCAAAGCACATTCATCTCTAGGACACAGAACCCGTCTCCTTCCTGAGAGGTATGATGGCTGGACATTCCCATCTTGTTTGTACTTGTGCATAATTGTTTGTACAGATGAACGAGGCTCCTTCAGGTATCTGGAAATTGCACCCAAGGATGATCCAGACTTCTGCAAGTCCACAATCCTCTTCCTGATATCTTGGCTGATTTATTTAGACTTCCCCATGATGCTAACACAAAGAAGCAGTGTGTTTCAGGTGTGCATTAAAATACATCCACATGTGTGTCTCTAATTGACTCAGATGTTGCCAATAAACCTATCAGAAGCTTCCGAACACATGACATCATCATATGGGTGGCCCAAATTGTTTAAAGGCATAGTAATCTTAGTGTATGTAAACTTATGACTTTGCAGAAAGTAATAAAAATACCTTAAAACATTCTCTGTCTCATTATTCTGGCATTTGACAAATATTAATAATTCTGGTAATTCTAATTGACCTAAAACGGGAAAACTTTATTCTGATTTTATGTCAGATAGGGAGAAAAACATGCAGATGTGTCTATATATAGTGCATGGAAACGTCTGGTTTCAACTGTATATACAGGATGGGGGACATTATTCATGAAGGGGCTCAGGATGGGGGACATTATTATATGAAGGGGCTCAGGATGGGGGACATTATTATATGAAGGGGCTCAGGATGGGGGACATTATTACATCAAGGGGCTCAGGATGGGGACATTATTATATGAAGGGGCTCAGGATGGGGGACATTATTACATCAAGGGGCTCAGGATGGTGACATTATTATATAAGGAGCTCAGGATGGGGGACATTATTATATGAAGGGGCTCAGGATGGGGGACATTATTATATGAAGGGGCTCAGGATGGGGGATATTATTATATGAAGGGGCTCAGGATGGGGGACATTTTTATATGACGGGGCTCAGGATGGGGACATTATTATATGAAGGGGCTCAGGATGGGGGACATTATTATATGAAGGGGCTCAGGATGGGGGACATTATTACATGAAGGGGCTCAGGATGGGGGACATTATTACATGAAGGGGCTCAGGATGGGGGACATTATTATATGAAGGGGCTCAGGATGGGGGACATTATTATATGAAGGGGCTCAGGATGGGGGACATTATTACATGAAGGGGCTCAGGATGGGGGACATTATTACATGAAGGGGCTCAGGATGGGGGACATTATTACATGAAGGGGTTCAGGATGGGGGACATTATTATATGAAGGGGCTCAGGATGGGGGACATTGATACATAATGAAGGAGGAGAGGGTCAAGTCTTTATAAGACTTAGAACACTACATGGGGCCCATGGAACTGACTAAGGTGGGCAGGGGGCGGCAACATGCGCATGGTGGGGGTTAAGATCTAAATTTTGCATGGGGGCCCATCAGACTCCAGTTGCGCCTCTTGCTATGTGGTACTTTCTATCTGCAGCTAATAGTTTTTTCGTGAATCAATAAAAGGGGAACCCAAAAGCCAATCATCATGTCGAGTATTAATATACCAAGACAGACATGTAAAGAGAAGCTGTCGTCTCCTGACAGAAAGCACAGCGTCCTGCCCTGCTCGTCTCGATCTCGTTAATTACTCCATAGCAGAGCCCCAGAATATGTCTGTTATTGCTTAGGAAACGAAACATTTAGAAAACTAATAGAATTTAGGACTTGCAATGACTTCCTCCTGAAGACGAGGACACAATGAAATAACGAGAAGCCAAGTATGGAGATACTGACTCCAGCCGCCCATGACGGCCCTGCTGAGACCCCCGGCACAGACCCCGCTGGGGGGGGCCATCATCACGGACATCGTCACACTGATTTCTATTGGATTTTTCAATAAATACTGAAAGTGGATTAAGTAAAACCAGAGCTGTCCCCGTCCGTGATTAGCGCAGGGTCTGCCACATACGTTCACTGTATAACCTTATCCGTGCCAGATCTCCGACACAAAGTTACAGAGCAGTCGAGAATCGATCTGTTGTTTGTGCCTTTGGTCGAATTATGGAAAGCAGAGCACCACGTAACAGATCATCCGTCACTGCGTATTACAAGGAGAATCACTGTTATAGTATTCCAGATGTAGCAGAGCTGAGCGCGTCATCTGGGTCCTGTGATAAGTCTGAGATTACTCTGACATGGGACACAGGAACTATCACCATCCTCTCGCCTGAAGATACATATATAGATATAAGACCCGGCCAAGAGACAGCAACAAGTGTGATTAGTACTGGTCCCTGACCGGCAGTATGTGCATCCACCGGGGCAGAAGTCAATGAACTACAAGAGTAATGGGATTCAGAGTCTAGAAAATACTGTAAAACATTTTTCCAGACAATTTATGAGAAAAAGATGGATAGATCGATAGATAGATAGACAGACAGACAGACAGACAGACAGACAGACAGACAGATAGATAGATAGATAGATAGATAGATAGATAGATAGATAGATAGATAGATAGATAGACAGACAGATAGGAGGGACAGATAGATAGATAGATAGATAGATAGATAGATAGATAGATAGATAGATAGATAGATAGATAGATAGATGATAGATATGAGAGATCGATAGATACATGATTGATAGAGAATAGATAGAGATAAATAGATACATGATGGATGGATGGATGGATAGATGGATAGATAGATGGCTAGATAGTTAGATAACAATAGATATGAAAGATAGATAGATAGATAGATAGATAGATAGACAGATAGAATAGATGATTTGTAAAGCACTGCGGAATATGTTGGCGCTATATAAATAAAGATTATTATTATTATTGGATAGATAAATGATAGATAAGATAGATGTGGGAGATAGATAGATAGATAGATGATCGATAATAGATAGATAGATAGATAAATAGATAGATTGATAGATTTATAGATAGATAGATAGATAGATAGATAGATAGATAGATAGATAGATACCGTAGATAGATAGATACGATCCCAAAGGTCCACAAATCCTTAAACAAACCACCGGGCCGCCCCATAGTGTTGGGGGTAGGATCCATTTTCAGTAAAATGGGGATTTTTTGGATAAACTCATGGGACCATTGGTGGAGAAAACAAAATCGTATGTAAGGGATACGGGGACTATTTACAAAAGGTACGGGGTGTGAACATTGAGGGACAGATAGTCTTGGCATCCTTCGATGTGGTGTCTTTGTACACCTCGATCGCCCATGAGAGAAGTATCTTAGCGGTAGGTAAAAGTCTCGTTAACTTACATCTCTCAGATCCACATTTGTTGTGGATATGCTTGGTATAGTACTCAGATACAATTACTTCCTGTTTGGTGAGGGGTATTTCCTTCAATTGCACGGTACCGCAATGGGTGCACATATGACCCCGGCGTATGCTAATATGGTGATGGCATCCCGGAAGGAGGATTTCATCTATGTGTCCCACCACTTCCGGTTGGTGCAGGAGTGGTGGAGATACATAGATGACATCTTCCTCCTGTGGAAGAGGACTGAGGACAAGTTGAGAGTGTTGCATGGTTACCTGAATGGCATTTATTAGACTATTAAGTTCCAATGGTTATGTCAACAACACAGATACAGTTTCTTGACCTGCTAGAGAAGATAGAGAATGGAATGATTTGCACTTCATTGTATAAGAAACCGACTGATTTACTGAGATTTGAGAGTCATCACCCTAGGAAAATGGTGGAGTCCATTCCTTTTAGCCAAATGGGTAGTGTGAAGAGAATAGGGAGTAATCAAGAAGGAGCAGAACTATCTCTCAATGAATTATCATTGATTGGGTACCACCGTTAAAGAGAGGTGGTGACAGGGTGAAGATCCTAAAGAAAAGAGAGCTTGAATGGATCCACAGACTGGGGACTCTGAAAGCAAAGGGGTTGAATGTGGATTTTAAAATGAATGCTGTATTATAGATCTTAGTAAGTGAGATATGTTCCGATGTGTTTGGGGAGTAATTGATGTTGCATAGCTGGAATAATATATGTTTGTTTGTATTCTGATGATGTTTTTATTGTATCATTAAAACAGCAGAAAAAGAAAAGGAGGACTCGCCCATCTGTAAAGTTTTTTATTACTATAGCATATTTTAATTATGTAAATGCAGGCATGTTCTGGGGCCACACATAGATATAGAGCCCAAGGCCTAATAAAGGCATAAGAGACATCAACCACTGGAGTGCTACGACTTTCTTTGAAATACGATACTGTGCATTAGGGATAGGTAATAAAAATGTACGGTATATTTATACATTCAGTATTTACGCCATGATGTTACTATGGTGTAGGTATATGGAGAGACACAGTGACAACAAGGTCAAAGATTGCCTTGAATGTAGGTGGCAGGACTAAGAGGGTTAAACCTTTATCCCTGTATGCATCACATAGAGGACAGTGGTTGTTCTAGGAATAGAGTGGCTCCTGTACCTTAGGGGCATAAGGTCGAATCACTGGTACCCAATATAGTTATTACCTCCCTTCAGTTTCCCCCTTATCTATTTTAAGGGTATTTTGTCACAAAAATAAGAAAAGGGCATAATGTCCTCAAGTATAATGGCGTAATTTTTTATTTAGTGAGATTCCCCTATTTAGTGTAAGAGCTCGGTAATGCTAAGATGCTCAATGGCTCTATTACCAGGCATGAAACGAGAGGATACCCGTGTGCACCTCGGAAATACTCAATAATGACTCATATGATTACGATGCTGAAAGATGGAGGCGCGGATTAGCACCGCGCATTGTGCAAACAACTGAACCCGTCAAGTTCATGCATATAAAGACTATTGTTCTTATAGCCCCACCCTGGATCAGCCCCCTCCATTGTTCTTATAGCCTCACCCTGGATCTGCCTTCATCCATTGCTTATAGACTCCACCCTGGATCTGTCCCGTCCATTGTTCTTATAGCCTCCACCCTGGATCGCCCCATCCATTGTTCTTATAGCCTCCACCCTGGAATCTGCCCCATCCATTGTTCTTATAGTCCTCACCCTGGATCTGCCCCAGTCCATTGTTCTTATAGCCTCCACCCTGGAACTTCCCACCCATACTCCCCCCCCATTTGTTCTTATAGCCTCCACCCTGGATCTGCCCCATCCATTGTTCTTATAGCCTCCACCCTGGAACTGCCCCCATCCATTATTCTTATAGCCTCCACCCTGGATCTGCCCCTCCATTGTTCTTATAGCCTCCACCCTGGATCTGCCCCATCCATTGTTCTCATAACCTCCACCCTGGATCTGCCCCATCCATTGTTCTTATAGCCTCCACCCTGGATCTGCCCCATCCATTGTTCTTATAGCCTCCACCCTGGAACTGCCCCCATCCATTATTCTTTAGCCTCCACCCTGGATCTGCCCCATCCATTTGTTCTTATAGCCCCCACCCTGGATCTGCCCCATCCATTGTTCTTATAACCTCCACCCTGGATCTGCCCCATCCTTTTTCTTATAGCCTCCACCCTGATCTGCCCCATCCATTGTTCTTATAGCCTCCACCCTGGATCTGCCCCATCCATTGCTCTTACAGCCCCCACACTTGGATGTGCCCCCATCCATCTTTCACTACCAGCCCTACCCTGGATCTGCCCCATCTATTGTTCTTATAGCCCCACCCTGAATCTGCCCCATCTATTGTTCTTATAGCCCTCACCCTGAATCTGCCCCATCTATTGTTCTATATAGCCCCACCTGAATCTGCCCCATCTATTGTTTCTTATAGCCTTCACCCTGGATCTGCCCCATCTATTGTTCTTATAGCCTCCACCCTGGATCTGCCCATCCATTGTTCTTATAGCCTCCACCCTGGATCTGCCCCATCCATTATTCTTATAACCCCACACTGGATCTGCCCCATCCACTGTTCTTATAGCCTCACCCTGGATCTGCCCCATCCATTGTTTTTATAGCCCCCACCCTGCATCTGCCCCATCATTGTTCTTAATAGCCTCCAGCCTGGATCTGCCCCATCATTGTTCTAATAGCCCCACCCTGGATCTGCCCCATCCATTGTTCTTATAGCCTCCACCCTGGATCTGCCCCATCATTGTTCTTATAGCCTCCACCCTGGATCTGCCCCATCCATTGCTCTACAGCCCCCACACTTGATGTGCCCCCATCCACCTTTCTACGCCTACCCTGGATCGCCCCATCTATTGTTCTTATAGCCCCACCTGAATCTGCCCCATCTATTGTTCTTATAGCCCTCACCCTGAATCTGCCCCATCTATTGTTCTTATAGCCCCGACCCTGGGAATCTGCCCATCTATTGTTCTTATAGCCTTCACCCTGATCTGCCCCATCTATTGTTCTTATAGCCTCCACCCTGATCTGCCCCATCCATTGTTCTTATAGCCCCCACCCTGCATCTGCCCCATCCATTGTTCTTATAGCCTCCACCCTGGATCAGCCCCATCCATTGTTCTAATAGCCTCCACCTGGATCTGCCCCATCCATTGTCTTATAGCCTCACCCTGGATCAGTCCCATCCATTGTTCTTATAGCCCCACCCTGGATCTGTCCCATCCATTGTTCTTATAGCCCCCACCTGGATCTGCTCCATCCATTGTTCTTATAGCCCCACCCTCGATCTGCCCCATCCATTGTTCTTATAGCCCCACCCTGGATCTGCCCCATCCATTGTTCTTATAGCCTCCACCCTGGATCTGCCCCCATCCATTGTCTTATAGCCCCCATCCTGGATCTGCCCCATCATTGTTCTTATAGCCCTCACCCTGGATCTGCCCCATCCATTGTTCTTATAGCCTCCACCCTGGATCTGCCCCATCCATTGTTCTTATAGCCTCCACCTTGGATCTGCCATATCCATTGTTCTTATAGCCTCCACCCTGGATCTGTCCCATCCATTGTTCTTATAGCCCCACCCTGGATCTTCCTCTGCCATTGTTCTTATAGCCTCATCCCTGGATCTGCCCCATCCATTGTTCTTATAGCCTCCACCCTGGATCTGCCCCATTCATTGTTCTATAACCTCCCCCTGGATCTGCCCCATCCATTGTTCTTATAGCCTCCACCCTGGATCTGCCCCATCCATTGTTTTTATAGCCCCCACCCTGCATCTGCCCCATCCATTGTTCTATAGCCTCCACCCTGGATCTGCCCCATCCATTGTTCTATAGCCCCCACCCTGGATCTGCCCCATCCATTGTTCTTATAGCCTCCACCCTGGATCTGCCCCATCCATTGTTCTTATAGCCTCCACCCTGGATCTGCCCCATCCATTGCTCCTACAGCCCCACACTTGATGTGCCCCCATCCACCTTTCCTACAGCCCTACCCTGGATCTGCCCATCTATTGTTCTTATAGCCCCCACCCTGAATCTGCCCCATCTATTGTTCTTATAGCCCTCACCCTGAATCTGCCCCATCTATTGTTCTTATAGCCCCCACCCTGAATCTGCCCCATCTATTGTTCTTATAGCCTTCACCCTGAATCTGCCCCATCTATTGTTCTTATAGCCTCCACCTGGATCTGCCCCATTCATTGTTCTTATAGCCTCCACCCTGGATCTGTCCCATTCATTGTTCTTATAGCCCCCACCCTGGATCTGTCCCATCCATTGTTCTTATAGCCCCCACCCTGGATCTGTCCCATCCATTGTTCTTATAGCCTCCACCCTGGATCTGCCCCCATCCATTGCTCTTATAGCCCCCATCCTGGATCTGCCCCATCCATTGTTCTTATAGCCCCCACCCTGGATCTGCCCTCTCCATTGTTCTTATAGCCTCCACCCTGGATCTGTCCCATCCATTGTTCTTATAGCCTCCACCCTGGATCTGCCCCATCCATTGTTCTTATAGCCCCCACCCTGGATCTGCTCCATCCATTGTTCTTATAGTCCCCACCTGAATCTGCCCCATCCATTGTTCTTATAGCCTCCACCCTGGATCTGCCCCATCCATTGTTCTTATAGCCCCACCCTGGATCTGCCCCATCCATTGTTCTTATAGCTCCCACCCTGGATCTGCCCCATCCATTGTTCTTATAGCCCTCCCCTGGATCTGTCCTATCCATTGTTCTTATAGCCCCCACCCTGGATCTGCCCTCATCCATTGTTCTTATAGCCCCACCCTGGATCTGCCCCATCCATTGTTCTTATAGCCCTCACCCTGGATCTGCTCCATCCATTGTTCTTATAGCCTCCACCCTGGATCTGCCCCATCCATTGTTCTTATAGCCCCCACCCTGGATCTGCCCCCATCCATTGTTCTTATAGCCCCCACCCTGGATCTGCCCCATCCATTGTTCTTATAGCCCTCACCCTCGATCTGCCCCATCCATTGTTCTTATAGCCCCCACCCTGAATGTGCCCCCATCCATTGTTCTTATAGCCTCACCCTGAATCTGCCCCATCCATTGCTCCTACAGCCCCCACACTTGATGTGCCCTCATCCACCTTTCCTACAGTCCTACCCAACATCCCTACAGTCCCTATTCTCTATTGTACACTTGCTTTGGCAAAACTGATGTGTATTTAGTCCTGCCAATAAAGCTTATTTGAATTAGATAGATAGATAGATAGATAGATAGATAGATAGATAGATAGATAGATAGATATTTGTCGCAGTAGATGAGCAAGCAGACATTGGCCAATGTGTGTACTAAGAACTTCAGAAATAAAAAGATAAGATTTTTGAGTTTTTTGAAAAAAAACGTAAGTTTTTAAACTTTTTCCTCAAATACATACAGCTTATAGCATTTGTACATCATTGGTAATAGCTGTGTGCTGCAAGAATTTTTTTCAAATTATTAGATAGATAGATAGATAGAAAATAGATAGATAGATAGATAATAGATAGATAGATAGATAGATAGATAGATAGATATAGAAAATAGATAGATAGATAGAAAATAGATAGATAGATAGATAATAGATAGATAGATAGATAGATAGATAGATAGATAGATAGATAATTAACAAAAAGGGAATCAGCACAAACTGTGGATCAACATAGGGTACAAAAAATCCTGTATACGGTGTTCAAACGCAATAAATCTAAGGAAAAATCAGGCAGTACATCCAAAAACTTAAATAAAGGGGACACTCTTTATTGGAGCCCTCAGTGGTGCAACATTTCGACCCGTGTTGATCATGACAAAGACCAACGCAGGTCGAAACGTTGCACCACTGAGGACTCCAATAAAGAGTGTCCCCTTTATTTAAGTTTTTGGATGTACTGCCTCATTTTTCCTTCTAGATAGAGATAGATAGATAGATAGATAGATAGATAGATAGATAGATACGTAGATAGATAGATAGATAGATAGATAGATAGATAGATAGATAGATACGTAGATAGATAGATAGATAGATAGATAGATAGATAGATAGATAGATAGATACGTAGATAGATAGATAGATAGATAGATAGATAGATAGATAGATAGATAGATAGATAGATAGGTAGATAGATAGATAGATAGATAGGTAGATAGATAGGTAGATGTGAAGGATTCCCATCTTTATCTGTGCTGTGCTCGGTGTCGTCATTCTCAGTAACCTCTGCATTGCAGATACATTGTACATCCAGAACTGACCATAAGGAAACCTTCATCTTTCTGGGAAGTTGGATCTTTAAAAGATGTAAAATGTAGCAGCGGTGACCTGCTGTCCGGCTTCTGGTAAGTACTACACAAGTCATAAAACCTGACTCAGGCTCCATTACTGCTTCTCCTGATGAGACTTCATTGTCGTCTTAATGTGAAAGCAGTATATTAGAGGGATAAACTCACCAACACGACCGGACAGATGACGGTGGGTGCGAGGATGTGATCCTTCAGGGGTCCGCAGTCACATTCAGGTTTAAGATGTGAAGCACATTTATTGTGAAGCTGCAGAGACAAATTACATTGTAATGAACAATTCATAGTTGCAGAACATTCCCTAACCCTTGTTATATCCACTTCCATCAATACTTAAACTGATATAAACATATACTGAAGAAGTAATAGCCATATCAAAAATACTAGGGTGTCTTCTCAAGTATGAGATACCCTCTTAATAGTTTACAATAGTTTTTAAGTGTTAGGAACTCCATTTCTTAAAAGATTATACTATAGACTGTATCCGATGGAAAAAATCCCCCCTGTTTTTTAGAATAAGCATCATGGTTCACCATAGACTGATGTGACATCTGTCCAAGGCCATAGGCTCAAAAGGGCTATCTTATACAGACGTGGCACAAGCCCATCCTTTGGTGAACCCCAAGAGACCCTGATAGCCTTTAACCCCTATACAGGTATCTTGTTTTACAACAGGATCCAGGAGATTGCTGCCTATGAAAGGGCTGCAGTCCAGGGACAGGAACGGTTGTCAAGCGTGGTCAATGCCGGGAGGTCACAAAAAGGACAAAATCAGAATCCGTTAGAGTAGTCGGGAAGCCAGGTCTAAATTGAGATGGCAGCAACGTACAAAATCGTCAAGCAAGAGAAGCGTCCAAAAAACAGGGCGAAGTAAACACCAATGCAGAAAAGGACACTAGACATAGAAGAACAAGCTATATCTGGCAGCTCCTAGCATTAAGCTGAAGACTTTATTAGGGTGCGGTGCATTCCAGTAAACTGAAGCCAGAAGCTGATGACTTCAGCTGGACACCACACACACCTCCACTCTGTCAGACTGGAAACTACTTCAGGTCCCAGGCACTCTAACCTTAGTGGATGGTAGAGCCTCAGCTGATTGGAGTTTCTGGTTCTTACATCTTATCAGAACGTACAAAATCGTCAAGCAAGAGAAGCGTCCAAAAAACAGGGCGAGGTAAACACCAATGCAGAAAAGGACACTAGACATAGAAGCACAAGCTATATCTGGCAGCTCCTAGCATTAAGCTGAAGACTTTATTAGGGTTCGGTGCATTCCAGTAAACTGAAGCCAGAAGCTGATGACTTCAGCTGGACAGCACACACACACCTCCACTCTGTCAGACTGGAAACTACTTCAGGTCCCAGCCACTCTAACCTTAGTGGTTCACTTCAACATAGACAATGAACAGCATTTCCCAAAAGACTCAGAGCAACAACCCCTCCATGAACGAAGAGCTTTATTTCTATGTAGACATCTATAAACTTGAAGCTCCATTTCATCTTAGACTATGAGCAGCCCCTATCCATAGACCACGTTCCTGTAGACTAGGAAGACCACCTGTCCCATAAATTAGAAGCTCCTCTTCCCCATAGACTCGGGAGTTTCACTTCCTGGTAGACTAGGAACACTACCTCATCAAAGACTAGAAGCTCCACTTCACGATAGATCAGGAGCTCTAGTTCAATATATATCTTTATTTATATAACGCCAACATATTCCGCAACGCTTTACAATACAGTGATATCCAAACGGTCATAGGTAACACAACATATACAATACAGTAAGTAATTAAAGTAGAGAATCAATATAAAAAAAGTACAACACACTAGCCAGAGAATCAATGTAAAAAGTACAATAAATAAAGGAGAGAAACAATGTAAAAAATACAGTACAGTAATTTGATACAATACAATGAACAGAATCAGTGTAAAAAGTACAATTAGGGCTGGGCGATTAATCGAATTAATTTGATTAATTCGCCCCCTGCTGTGGCCACGATTGTGGTTTTATTAACAATCGTGTAATTCGATTTAAAATGGCGCCGCTTTGCATTGTGGGTGTTGTAGTTTCTTAGGAGGAGCAGCCGTCAATATGTACAGGGAAAGAACTTCAACTCCCAGCAGACGTTGCCTGTGTTGGCTGGGTCGTAAGTCCCGCCCCCCCCCCCCTCGTCATCATCAGGCCCGCTCATTGGCCCGTGCTCTTGCCCTCCTGCACTGCGCGGGAAGAGAAGAAATGAGAGCCGATGAACTTGAAGAGGATTGTGCTGGTCTGGAGGAAGGAGAATCAGCTGAGAAGCAGCTCCAACCTCCGGGTAAAAAGGTGAAAGACCTTCTGCTGTGACTGTGCTGTGCAGGCAGAGAGAAGGAGTGAGTGGGGGAGGGGCTGCCCGGGGACAGCTGCTGGGAGCAGGAGAAGCTCGATATGTATCCCCTTCCTGCAGCAGAAAGAAGTGTATGTGTGAGGTATCTGTAAAATATGTGTTTGAGTGTCTTCTGTGTGAGTTGTGTGTCATGTCTCTGTGTCCTTCTGTGTGAGTTGTGTGTCATGTCTCTGTGTCTTCTGTGTGAGTTGTGTGTCATGTCTCTGTGTCTTCTGTGTGAGTTGTGTGTCATGTCTCTGTGTCTTCTGTGTGAGTTGTGTGTCATGTCTCTGTGTCTTCTGTGTGAGTTGTGTGTCATGTCTCTGTGTCTTCTGTGTGAGTTGTGTGTCATGTCTGTGTCTTCTGTGTGTCTTCTGTGTGAGTTGTTGTGTCATGTCTCTGTGTCTTCTGTGTGAGTTGTGTGTCATGTCTGTGTCTTCTGTGTGTCTTCTGTGTGAGTTGTGTGTCATGTCTCTGTGTCTTCTGTGTGTCTTCTGTGTGAGTTGTGTGTCATGTCTGTGTCTTCTGTGTGTCTTCTGTGTGAGTTGTGTGTCATGTCTCTGTGTCTTCTGTGTGTCTTCTGTGTGAGTTGTGTGTCATGTCTCTGTGTCTTCTGTGTGTCTTCTGTGTGAGTTGTGTGTCATGTCTCTGTGTCTTCTGTGTGTCTTCTGTGTGAGTTGTGTGTCATGTCTCTGTGTCTTCTGTGTGAGTTGTGTGTCATGTCTCTGTGTCTTCTGTGTGAGTTGTGTGTCATGTCTCTGTGTCTTCTGTGTGAGTTGTGTGTCATGTCTCTGTGTCTTCTGTGTGAGTTGTGTGTCATGTCTCTGTGTCTTCTGTGTGAGTTGTGTGTCATGTCTCTGTGTCTTCTGTGTGAGTTGTGTGTCATGTCTCTGTGTCTTCTTTGTGTGTGTCATTCTTGTGTCTGGAGTTGTGTGTCATGTCTCTGTGTCTTCTGTGTGAGTTGTGTGTCATGTCTCTGTGTCTTCTGTGTGAGTTGTGTGTCATGTCTCTGTGTCTTCTGTGTGTCTTCTGTGTGAGTTGTGTGTCATGTCTCTGTGTCTTCTGTGTGAGTTGTGTGTCATGTCTCTGTGTCTTCTGTGTGAGTTGTGTGTCATGTCTCTGTGTCTTCTGTGTGAGTTGTGTGTCATGTCTCTGTGTCTTCTGTGTGTCTTCTGTTGAGTTTGTGTCTGTCTGTGTGTCTTCTGTGTGAGTTGTGTGTCATGTCTCTGTGTCTTCTGTGTGAGTGTGTGTATGTTCTGTCTTCTGTGTCTTCTGTGTGAGTTGTGTGTCATGTCTCTGTGTCTTCTGTGTGTCTTCTGTGTGAGTTGTGTGTCATGTCTCTGTGTCTTCTGTGTGTCTTCTGTGTGAGTTGTGTGTCATGTCTCTGTGTCTTCTGTGTGTCTTCTGTGTGAGTTGTGTGTCATGTCTCTGTGTCTTCTGTGTGTCTTCTGTGTGAGTTGTGTGTCATGTCCTGTTCTCTGTGTGTCTTCTGTGTGAGTTGTGTGTCTGTCTCTGTGTCTTCTGTGTGAGTTGTGTGTCCTGTCTCTGTGTCTTCTGTGTGAGTGTGTGTCCTGTCTCTGTGTCTTCTGTGTGAGCTGTGTGTCCTGTCTCTGTGTCTTCTTGTGGTGTTCCTGTCTCTGTGTGTCCTGTCTCTGTGTGTCCTGTCTCTGTGTGTCCTGTCTCTGTGTGTCCTGTCTCTGTGTGTCCTGTCTCTGTGTGTCCTGTCTCTGTGTGTCCTGTCTCTGTGTGTCCTGTCTCTGTGTGTCCTGTCTCTGTGTGTCCTGTCTCTGTGTGTCTCGTGTGTCTGTCTCTGTGTGTCCTGTCTTCTGTGTGTCCTGTCTTCTGTGTGTCCTGTCTTCTGTGTGTCCTGTCTTCTGTGTGTCCTGTCTCTGTCTTCTGTGTGTCCTGTCTCTGTCTTCTGTGTGAGCTGTGTGTCATGTGTCTCTGTGTGTCGTGTGTCATGTGTCTCTGTGTGTCGTGTGTCTCTGTGTGCTAGTTGTATCTGTGTGTAATGTCTCTGTGTGTAATGTCTCTGTGTGTGAGTAGCGGGGTGCAGAAGGACAGAGGAGCAGGAGAGACAAATGAGAGGAGGACGGGGTGCAAGAGGAGCAGCAGGAGGGACAGGAGAGGAGGACAGGGGTGCAGGAGGAGAGAGGAGCAGCAGGAGGGACAAATGAGAGGAGGACGGGGTGCAAGAGGAGCAGCAGGAGGGACAGGAGAGGAGGACGGGGTGCAGGAGGACAGCCGAGTAGCAGGAGGGACAGGGAAGAGGAGGACATGGGTGCAAGAGGAGCAGCAGAAGGGACAGAGGAGAGCAGCACGGGGGTGCAGGAGGACAGAGGAGAGCAGGACGGGGGTGCAGGAGAACAGAGGAGCAACAGGACAGGGGTGCAGGAGGACAGAGGAGCAGCAGGAGGGACAGGACAGAGGAGCAGCAGGAGGGACAAAGGAGAGGAGGACAAAGGTGCAGGAGGACCGAGGAGCAGCAGGAGGGACAAAGGAGAGGAGGACAAAAGTGCAGGAGGACCGAGGAGCAGCAGGAGGGACAGCGAAGAGGAGGACAGGGATGCAGGAGGACAGAGGAGCAGCAGGAGGGACAAAGGAGAGGAGGACAGGGGTGCAGGAGGACAGAGGAGCAGCAGGAGGGACAAAGGAAAGGAGGACGGGGGTGCAAGAGGAGCAGCAGGAGGGACAGAGGAGAGGAGGACAGGGGTGCAGGAGCACAGAGGAGAGGAGGACGGGGGTGCAGGAGGACAGAGGAGTAGCAGGAGGCAGAGCGGAGAGGAGGACAGGAGCAGCAGGAGGGACAAAGGAGACGAGGACAGGGGTGCAAGAGGAGCAGCAGGAGGGACAGGAGAGGAGGACGAGGTGAAGGAGGACAGCCGTGCAGCAGGAGGGACAGGGAGAGGGGGGACGGTGGTGCAGGAGGACAGAGGAAAGCAGGACGGTGGTGCAGGAGGACAGAGGAGAGCAGGACGGTGGTGCAGGAGGACAGAGGAGAGCAGGACGGTGGTGCAGGAGGACAGAGGAGAGCAGGACGGTGGTGCAGGAGGACAGAGGAGAGCAGGACGGTGGTGCAGGAGGACAGAGGAGAGGAGGACGGGGGTGGTGGAGGACAGAGGAGAGGACGACGGGGGTGGTGGAGGACAGAGGAGAGGAGGATGGGGGTGCTGTATACATATACTGTGTGTATGATATATACTGTGTATGCTGTATACATATATAAAGAAAATCGAGATTTAAATCGAAAATCGTCCATAGGTTTAAATAAAATCGAGATTTTGATTTTTTCCAAAATCGCCCAGCCCTAAGTACAATACAGTAATTAAGGCAAAAATAAAGGTGACCCTGCTCAAAAGAGCTTACAATCTACAATGAGAAAGGGGTTACACAAGGTACAGGGGGCTTATTAAACTGATGGTCCAGGCATCTTGAGGAAATAGGGGATAGAAATAAAGTTACATGAATGGTCACCAGACAATCTGTGTAGAGCTTTTGGCTTTGGTGAAGTTTGAAGAAGAGTTATGTCCAGAGATATAGTGAATGTGCTATATACAGTACAGAGGACTTCTATTAGGGAGTATGATAGGCCGCCTTGAAAAGATGTGTTTTTAGGGAGTGTCTAAATCTTGTGGATGGTCCTGATTTCTCGGTGTAGAGCATTCCAGAGGATTGGTGCAGCTCGGGAGAAGTCTTGGAGTCGGGAGTGGGAGGATCGGATTAGTGCAGATGTTAGTTGAAGGTCATTTGTAGAATGTGGAGGACGGGTGGGGAGATAGACAGAGATGAGGGAGGAGATGTAGGGAGGTGCTGCACTGTGAAGAGCTTTGTGGGTGAGAACAATCAGTATGAAATGGATCCTGTAGTGTACGGGCAGCCAGTGCAATGACTGGCACAGAGCCAAGAGAGTAAGAGACTGCAAGCCAGTATATGAATAGAGGAGGTGATAAAAACTATCTCGAGGAAATAGTGCCAGCATTGTTAAATCTCTAAGAAGGCATTAAGGGTAGATAGCGTATATCTCTTTAAGGATAATCTAGTCACCGAAAATTGCAGTACTCAATATTTATAATGCATAGACAGAAGTGTGAAAGATGCAAAACTATAGCTATACCAGATGTTAGTGTGATTCATGGTCATTCCTTATGGGATATATGGGATAGAGCCCCAATGAGAGATTGTGATGTAGGTATATCATAAGAGAGGTGCTTGAAAAGTTACTAATGTATAAAGAAAGGTCTTAAGGCCCCGTCGCACCTGGCGACGGGGCTGGAGATATCGGCGGCGACTGGCAGGTGCGCGCACGTTTTTGGCGCCCCGCCAGCGTTGCTGTCCCATTTACATGGGGCGACATCTCCAGCGCCGCACCAGCGAGCTGTCAGGCGGCATCGCTGCCGGGGTGTCCGAAAATCCCAGCGGCGATGCAGGACAAAGGGAGCCTATGGCTCACATCGCCTGTCAGGTCACCGGCGGCCAGTTACATGGGGCGATGTGTGCACATTGCCCCAGATCGGTCGCCTGGTTTCAGAGCTCTGCTCTGAAACCAGGCGACTACCCGGCAGCGCCGACATCGCCCCTTTACATGAGGGGCGATGTCGCCCCTTTACATGAGGGGCGATGTCGCCGCCGATAGGCCACGCCCCTTTTGTCGCCTATGTAATTGGCGGCGATGTCGCCCCGTGTGACGGGGCCTTTAAATAACCTACTGGTAGAGCAATGGAGTTTGAAGCTGAGTTGTATTCCGTAGGTCTGTGCTTATAGAGACCTATAGAAGTCCACAGATGTGTGAACCTGTCTGGGGTATTAGCATAAGTAAATTGTATTCCCTTGTTAAAATTCAAGCTATGTGGCAGGAAGGGATCAGTTACCTATAGTGTCCAGTTTTCAGAGAAGCTTCTCTGAAGTCTAAAGTCACTTCCAGAGTGAAGAGAACGGGTGCGGTGATACACAGAGATGAGGGAGGAGATGTGTTGGAGTGCTGCACTGTGAAGAGCTTTGTGGGTCAGAACAAGCAATTTGAATTGGATCCTATAGCGGATAGGGAGCCAGTGCAATGACTGGCACAGAGCAGAAGCGTCTGAGCAACAGTTAGCTAGATAAGTGATTCTGGCTGCTGCATTAAGGATGGACTGGAGAGAGGGAAGTTTAGTGAGGGGGAGGCCAACTAATAGAGAATTACGATAATCAAGGTGGGAGTGGATCAGGGCAACAGTGAGGGTTTGTGTTGTTTCCATGGCGAGAAAGGGGCAGATTTTAGAGATGTTCTTTAGGTGCAAGTGGCAAGAGCGGGTAAGAGATTGTATATGGGAAGTGAAGGAGAGATCGGTATCAAACATAACACCCAAACAGCGAGCCTGCTGCCTAGGCGTTATCGTGGTGCCGCATACCGAAAGAGAGATGTTAGGTTTAGGGAGGTTAGTGGAGGGCGGGAGCAGAAGTAGTTCAGTTTTGGAAAGGTTTAGTTTCAGATAGACAGCGGACATGATATTGGAGACTGTGGTTAGACAGTCATTGGTGTTCTGTAATACAGCAGGAGTAAGGTCAGGGGCTGAAGTGCATAGTTGTGTGTCATGAGCATAAAGGTGATACTGGAAGCCAATGCAGCTTCACTCCCCCATAGGCAAGGATGTCCCTTTCTCCATAGAATAGGAGTTCAACTTCCCCATGGACTATGATCTCCAACTTTCGTAGACTAGGAGTTCCACTTCTCTACAGAGTAGGAGTTCCAGTTGCCCATAAACTAGGATCTCTAATATTAATACACTAGGCTTCTTTCTCCCATGAGAAAGTCCCCAGTGAGGGATTGTTAATGTGACTTCACTACTGCAGCTAAACAAAAGAGACTGGTCCTACATGTCTTGATGTACATTTACATGAGACTATTAGAATATCGGAGCAGAACACCGCACCTTCATACAGTCCATTTTTCGTCAGACCTCCGACAGAGCAAACAGCTAATTTCTGCACATGCTGCTTGTTGAGTCCCGACAATCCTAAGGATTGATCAACAATATATAAAAATGATGGAAAAAACAATTAAGAATGATCCAATGGAGGATTATCTACTCCTCGGTGGATCTGTTGGATCTTGATGCTATCTCAACATTGTACTTCTGTTTTATATGACCGGACAATACGAAAAAAAAAAATCATGTCTTACATAAAAAATAATCACTGCTCATCTGTTAAAACTCCCACCTCTTCCCAAATACCCCTCACCCTATTAATGTTTGTACATTTTTGGCTTTAGTTATGTTCTACTGAAGTCCAGGTTCAGTGAGGGAGGGCATGCATACTACCTCATCCTTGCCTGCTAAAAAGGAGTGCATGCATGACAGGTCAGGTGGTTCTGCATCTGAGCCGGTTCATCGTGCTCCTTGGCGTGCTCTGGTTCCCCCGCCAGGTTGCCTGTCACCCTTCGCTGGCCACAAGGGGCTAGGCGCCTGGATCTTGCATGAGTGCCGCTTTGATCGGGTATGTCAATCTAGTAGATGAACTCTAGATGTCGCCGGGAAGGGGGGATGCTGCTGCTTCCGGTGATGGTACCACTCGCCGAGTAACCTGGCATTAACTGTTGCCAACTGATACGGTATATTGTATCTGTTGGAAGTCAGATAGTGGGGGGTTCCCTCCACTTCACTCTCCTCCTCTACTGAGGTTTTGTGGGCAGAGGGTGGAGAGTGAGCGTTGCTTCAGCAGTGCACATGACTGCTAGGAAGTTTTAAACCTGCCATATGCTGCGCTTAGTTGCTGATTATTCAGCTGTATTGGGTGGTTAGGGCAGTGCTTAGTTTTCTGAGGTTTAGTGCCGCGGTTCAGTCTTCTCTTTTGTTTTTTTGCATTGTGCTTTGCCGTAGTGTGTTAACCTGCCTGCTGCTGTGTGTACAGTCATGGCCAAAAGTTTTGAGAATGTCACCAAAATGATATTTTCCCATGATCTGCTCCCTCTGGTTTTTATTTGTGCTTGTCTGATGTTTCTATCACATACAGAAATATAATTGCAATCATATTATGAGTACCAAAAGGTTCTATTGACAGTTAGAATGAGTTAATGCAGCAAGTGAATATTTGCAGTGTTGCCCCTTCTTCTTCAGGACTCTGCAGTTCTCCCTGGCTGCTCTCAATCAACTTCTGGACCAAATCCTGACTGATCGCCGTCCATTCTTCCATTCTCCCATTCTTCCATTCTTCCATTCTTGCATTTTTGCATAATCAATGTTTGCATTTTGGCAGAATTTGTTGGTTTTTGTTTGTCCACCCGTCTCTTGATGATTGACCACAAGTTCTCAATGGGATTAAGATCTGGGGAGTTTCCAGACCATGGACCTATAATCTCTATGTTTTGTTCCCTGAGCCAATTAGTTATCACCTTTGCTTTATGGCAAGGTGCTCCATCATGCTGGAAAAGGCGTTGTTGGGCGCCAAACTGCTCTTGGACGGTTGGGAGAAGTTGCTCTTGGAGGACATTCTGGTACCATTCTTTATTCATGGCTGTGTTTTTAGGCAAGACTGTGAGTGAGCCGATTCCCTTGGCTGAGAAGCAACCCCACACATGAATGGTTTCAGGATGCTTTACAGTTGGCATGAGACAAGACTGGTGGTAGCGCTCACCTCTTCTTCTCCGAATAAGCTGTTTTCCAGATGTCCCAAACAATCGAAAAGGGGATTCATCAGAGAAAATGACTTTCCCCCAGTCCTCAGCAGTCCACTCCCTGTACCTTTCCCCCAGTCCTCAGCAGTCCACTCCCTGTACCTTTCCCCCAGTCCTCAGCAGTCCACTCCCTGTACCTTTCCCCCAGTCCTCAGCAGTCCACTCCCTGTACCTTCCCCCAGTCCTCAGCAGTCACTCCCTGTACCTTTCCCCCAGTCCTCAGCAGTCCACTCCCTGTACCTTTCCCCCAGTCCTCAGCAGTCCACTCCCTGTACCTTTCCCCCAGTCCTCAGCAGTCCACTCCCTGTACCTTTCCCCCAGTCCTCAGCAGTCCACTCCCTGTACCTTTACCCCAGTACTCAGCAGTCCACTCCCTGTACCTTTACCCCAGTACTCAGCAGTCCACTCCCTGTACCTTTCCCCCAGTCCTCAGCAGTCCACTCCCTGTACCTTTCCCCCAGTCCTCAGCAGTCCACTCCCTGTACCTTTCCCCAGTCCTCAGCAGTCCACTCCCTGTATCTTTTTGCAGAATATCAGTCGGTCCCTGATGTTTTTTCTGGAGAGAAGTGGCTTCTTTGCTGCCCTCCTTGAAACCAGGCCTTGCTCAAAGAGTCTCCGCCTCACAGTGCGTGCAGAAGTACTCACACCAGCCTGCTGCCATTCCTGAGCAAGCTCCGCACTGCTGGTAGTCCGATCCCGCAGCTGAAACAGTTTTACGATACGGTCCTGGCGCTTGCTGGTCTTTCTAGGGCGCCCTGGAGCCTTTTTGACAACAATGGAAGCTCTCTCCTTGAAGTTCTTGATGATGCGATAGATTGTTGACTGAGGTGCAATCTTTCTAGCTGCGATACTCTTCCCTGTTAGGCCATTTTTGTGCAGTGCAATTATGGCTGCACTTGTTTCTTTACAGATAACCATGGTTAACTGAAGAGAAACAATGATACCAAGCACCAGCCTCCTTTTAAAGTTTCCAGTGGTGTCATTTTTACTTAATCATGACTGATTGTTCGCCAGCCCTGTCCTCATCAACACCCACACCTGTGTTAATGGAACAATCACTAAAACGATGTTAGCTGCTCCTTTTAAGGCAGGACTGCAATGATGTTGAAATGTGTTTTGGGGTTAAAGTTCATTTTCTAACCAAATATTGACTTTGCAAGTAATTGCTGTTAAGCTGATCACTCTTTATGACATTCTGAAATATATGCAAATTGCCATTAGAAAAACTGAAGCAGTAGACTTTGTTAAAATTAATATTTGTATCATTCTCAAAACTTTTGGCCATAACTGTACAGGCAACATCTGCTGCGCTGTTCGCCACCTGGGAAGGGCTCTGCCAAAGCCCCCACCGACTAGGACTGGCAGACGGGAGAAAAGGATCCCCGGCGCTCAAGGGTGCATGGCATTGCACCAAGTGTGACTGACACGCCACACTGGCTGGTCACAACCCAGCAACTAGCGTTACAATGTGCCATTGCACAATAATAAATGCATAGAACTAACCTCCACAGTAGAATTTGAGGGTATGTATGTGGAGAAATAGTATTATGTTCTGATTAGTGAACCACTTATTGCCACTGGTGTAGACTAGGTGCTCCAAGAGTTTAGAGATGAAGGGGTGGTTGAAGACTGGCCTGTAGTTATTTGTGCAGGATGGGTCAAGAGAAGTTTTCTTTAATAATGGAGTAATGATCGAGTGTTTGAAGGAGGAGGGGAAGATGCCAGAAGACAGGGAGAGATTGAAGATTGTGGTTAGGTCAGTAGTGACGACTGGAGAGAGGGACTGGAGTAGGTGTGAGGGGATGGGATCAGTGACGTATGTAGGGGGATGATAGGAAGAGATATTGGGGAATGTAGTTTCTTATAGCAAAATGAGCAGTCGCAAGGCAAACTGTTAGCCCAATTTTCTCCCTGCCTGTTTCATCATAGTAGACGTACTTAGGGCACATGTTCAAGATTTTCTGCAAAATATTCTGCTGCACATCCTGGTGGGTTGGCAGGAGAGAGGGACGCGGAGTAAAATATTGTTGCCATGTTTATGTCTTATTTTTTACAACCATTTTAGTTGCAGATTTTTCCCCACTCTAGTATGAGTGAAGTCTGCTGCAAAAACATTGCAAGAATTGATATACTGCAGATTGGATCTGTTATGCCCGGCAACTTTTGTAACCCGCTGTAATCTACAAGTGCTAGCATCGTCATAGAAAATTAAAGTAGGGAGGATGAAGGGTCTGGGAGATAAACTATGACCTAAATAGGTATCAGAGGCTTCAACTTGTGTGGTTGTGAGAGTCACAACCACTATAAAAGCAGGTCACAGCTGCTGCAGTCCCTGCATATAAGGTTGGGAGGATGAAGAGTTAAACACTGCGCTGCCGTATTCCACCAGACATCAAAGGGTGAATATAATATTGATTTATTAGTCAATGCGTTTCAGGGCTCCCAGGCCCCTTCCTCAGGACAAATCAATAACATTTTGCCATGTTTCTAGGAGCCCTGAAACGCGTTCTCCCTCGCTTGATTATCCAGCCTAGCGTGACATCATATGTAAATTACAGCACAACGATGACCTTGTGCCGTACTTAGGAAATAGGAATTTCAGAGGATAGGAGGCTCACAGGGCTACTGTCTGGTGGCCACAGACTACTGATGTACCTGTTGGGTCCTCCAACTTGATTTGCTTATCTATAATAATGACACATCTATACTCATCTCAATCCAAAATCTTCAGCCGCTTTGTCTTTACAACTTCTTCATTTAATTACTTTTTAAGTATTATTTTTGCTAAAAACTATGACCTCAAGTTATGAAAGCATTTTACCTAGAATTATGGAGTAAACTGGTTTTGAAACGTAAAAAAAAAGTTTGGCGCAAATTTTGGTGTTTTCGCAACAGTTTCTTCCAACTCCGCCAAAATAGGCATCTAATTCTTAATAACTTGATACTATCAGGAAACGGTGGAGAAGACCCTGGTTGACCTATCTAGGCTTGGAGAACACCCTGATGGACCTATCTAAATTTGCATAAGACCCTGGTTGACCTATCTAGGCTTGGAGAACACCCTGATGGACCTATCTAAATTTGCATAAGACCCTGGTGGACCTATCTAGACTTGGACAAGACTCTGATGGAGCTATCTAGGTTTGGACAAGACCCTGGTGGACCTATCTAGGCTTGGACAAGACTCTGATGGACATATCTAGGCTTGGAGAAGACTCTGATGGACCTATCTAGGTTTGGACAAGACCCTGGTGGACCTATCTAGGCTTGGACAAGACTCTGCTGGACATATCTAGGCTTGGAGAAGACTCTGATGGACCTATCTAGGTTTGGACAAGACCCTGGTGGACCTATCTAGGCTTGGACAAGACTCTGATGGACATATCTAGGTTTGGACAAGACCCTGGTGGACCTATCTAGACTTGGAAAAGACCGTGATCGACCTATCTAGGCTTGGAGAAGTTCCTGATCGACCTATCTAGGTTTGGACCAGACTCTGGTCGTCCTATCTAAATATGGACAAGACCTTGATCGACCTATCTAGGCTTGGAGAAGACCCTGGTGGGCCTATCTAGACTTGGCAAGACCCTGATCAACCTATCTAGGTTTGGATAAGGCCCTAGTGGACCTATCTAGGCTTAGCGAAGACCCTGATTGACCTGTCTAAGTTTGGACAAGACCCTAGTGGACCTATCTAGACTTGGACAAGACCATGATTGACCTATCCACGATTGGAGAAGCCCCTGGTTGACCTATCTAGGCTGCACAAGATCAATCTACAGAGCATTCATCCATCTAGTCATCATAGCTCGAAATGGAGCTGAAGGCCAATAAATAATAATAAATTATAATATTAATAAATGATATGTTATAATATTAGAAAATCAAAATGATGAATCAGGGACTAAGATCTTTGTCGTATTTAAAAAGTAGTATTTGAAATGTAAAACTGAAATTTAAACTTTTTTTAAACAAAATGTAATTATAATTAAAGCAAATTATTTTTAATTTTTTTGCACATTTCAATCACACTTTTGAAAGAAAAAAAATAAATAAATAAAAACAGTTATAATATGTATAATTGTATAAATCAGCATTGGTAAAGTTTTGGTAAAAAATTGTAAACATTTAATTTCCATTAGATGAGTTATATTTTTCGGGATATTATTTAAGTTTAATGTTAAAGGAATAAGATAAATACAAATGGAAATGAAAGAAATATAATTAATTAAAATTATTATTATTATTATTATTATTATTATTATTATTATTATTATTATTATTAATAATAATAATAATAATAATAATAATAATAATAATAATAAATATGGTAATTTAAGAAAAAATATTCTTTAAAATGTGAGTTATTTGTACGGAATACAATACAGAAATGTGTTTGTGACCACTGCTTTCAATAAACCTCATATAGGGTAGATTGATTGGGCACTTTTAGATTTGTTCACATTTGTATCCAAAATGAAAAATTTAATCTGAAAAATTTAGAAAAATAATTGTAGTTTAATTTTTAATTTATATTTCTTTATTTATGTTATTTGATTAATGCCCATCAGATCATAACAAAATAAAAAATAAAAAAGGAAAAATGAAAAAAAATATTAAAATATATTACAATCTATATGAATAATAATTGAAACTTAACAAAAAAAATCCTAAAAAAATAAAATAAAATTGTATATTCCTATTAAATAATTTATTGAATCCTTTTGGTCTTAAATCAAGATATTTTAGATAATAATTTATAAGTGTTAAATTAAAATTGGTTACTTCTTTAAACTTCCTATTCTGAACAAAAACTTAAGAGAAAATATAAAAAACAAATATCTGGCTGACAAAAGGAATTGATCACATTCTTAAAGGGATTGTCCACATTTGGAAATTATTTTCATTATAAGGATCCCCCAAAAATAGGGTTTTACTGAGATAATTCCCAATTATTTTGGATTTTGTGGGGGAACAAGAGACAAATTGTAGAAGAAAACCATATGGCTGCCATGTTGGAATAAGAGACCAAAGCCCCGATTAGTCACATTGTATGTCCAATTGAGCAATGGTAAAGTAAAACCAGACCCTTCTGTTCCTAGTGGCAAAGACAGGTACACTCTATTATTATTATTATTTATTTATATAGCGCCATTGGTTGCATGGCGCTTTACATGTGCAAGGGCAGATGAGGACAAGAACGTAGGATGATGACAATCATATCATACAGGTAAAGTAGGGCAGAGGATCCTGTCCACAAGGGCTCACAGTCTATTAGGGAAGGGTGGGGAAACAATAGGAAGGGGAGAGGTGAAGGTAAGATGGTGCGGCGGATTGTAGGCTTGAAGGAAGAGGTGGGTTTTGAGGTTTTTCTTGAAGGTTCCCTTGGTAGCGGAGTGCCTGATGTAATGGGGGAGAGAGTTCCAAAGTATGGCGGATGCACGAGAGAAGTCTTGCATGAATTGTGGGAGGAGGAGATGCGAGGGGAGGAAAGGAGAAGCTCAGGTTGCGTGAGGGTAGATATCGGTAGACCAGGTCAGTGATATATGGAGGGGACAGGTTGAGTATGGCCTTATATGTCATGGTTAGGGTTTTGAACCAGGATATCTGGGAAGTGGGGAGCCAGTGAAGGTCTTGTCAGAGGGGGGAGACAGGGGAGTAGCGGGGAGACAAGCATTTTTTTTTTTTTGTGCAATTCCTCTACAGAACAATCAACAAATTACACAATTCCATTTGAGAACTATAGAAATGCCGAGTCTTCCAGAAAAAAAATAAACTTGTTAGCTGCTCCCCAATTCTATTGTTGGGAAGAAAAACAAAATGTTGGTACCGTGTTAGCCAGTTGAAAAAATGTTGATTGCTCTCAGTGGGAGAAACAAAATAATGATCTTGTAGTTGATACCTTTTAATGGCTGTCAAAAATAACATACAAGGCGAGCTTTCAAGACTTCTCGGGTCTCTTCATCAGGCATGGTATGACAAAACATTTAAAGAAACACAAATATATACATGCCCGACCAGAGCTGACACAAGGTCAGCACATGGACATTTAAATAAATAAACACACAGAGCCTAGAGAGGATCCTTAGTCAAAGTTTTTATGACCCTAATTTATATGTAAACCTGGTGTCTTCAGTGTCTCAGAAAAACATAAATCTGTCAGATAGGTTTAGCCCTTTTTGGATACAGTCAAACATTCTATTGAGCTTTGATTCACAGACCCTTCCATATTTTCGATGTTATGTCCTGGATTACAGAAATGTTTGGCTACTGGTAAATTGATTTTTTGTGTGTAATTGTGTGACGATGAGGCCTCATCCTTACTCTTAGCCGTTGTCCTGTCTCACCAACATAAAAAGCCCCCACTGGGCATATAGTGCACATAATTAAATACACATGTGAATGTCCCAGGTATCTTATAATCCTGCTGTGTGTTGGGGATCTGTATCCTGTCTTTGGTCTCTATGTGAGCACAGGTCTTGCAGCTCTTCATATTGCATGGATAAGTTCCTCTAAATATTTTGTCTTACCATGCCTGATGAAGAGACGTAAGCAGTCTCGAAAGCTCGCCTTGTAACATCACTTATTTTATTTTTGTTAGCCATTAAAAGGTATCACTACTACTACTACTACTGAGAGCGATCAATACTGATAGACAGAGAACCCCATCGATCGACTAAGATTTTCCTAATAGGGTAATTTACAAGAGGTTTAAAAAAGTACAACACCAATATTGGCATAGTCTTCTCTATTGGGCAAAAAATCCAATTATCATTAAAACCACCGCTAGATGAAACAAGACATCCATCAACGCATTTTGTGTGTCATGATCAACGTGAAACGCGTTGAAGGATGCCTTATTCGATCTAGCAGTGGTTTTAATAACAATAAATACATATTTTTTTTAAATAAAGAAGGTCGTGCCCATGAAACAGGATTCTCCCTATATTTTTCTATATCGTATGTTTTTGGCAGAAACATTTCCATCAGAAATTCTGCGTTGAGCTAAGCCATTTATTTAATACTATCTTTTATTCTACTAGAAAATGTTTCCGAGATTTAATAAACTATTTCAAAAACTAAGTTCCACCCAAATTTTTTTAAACATAAAATATATATAAAAAAAAAAAACTATCCACTCCTTCTACTAAATCAGGGATGAGGAACTCGAGGCTTCAAGTGTAGGCCTTCAGGATTTCCTTAGCATTGCACAGGCGTTGGAATCATCATGTGACACGAGTCACTACAGTAATCACTAATCTCTGAGTTGCAGAAAACAGACTGTAATAACGGAAAGTAAATAAAATAATGTTACTACTTACTGGTAGTAAAGAAAAGTCAAAACAATCCAAGGTCAAGTCCAGAAAGTGGAGCAGTAACAGCTAGGGGTATTCAGGATCGAAGTCCAATTCAAGCCAAAGTCAGGAAACCAGAGGGACAAAACAGAATACAGAGGAGCAGGCAGAAAAAGGAATCATATGACAAGTAGAGGGTCAAGTCCAGGTAAGGTAACTAATCAGGCAGGATGTGACTCGGAGCACAGAGAGATCAGTCCTACACAGCCAAAGGCTAGTGTACAATTGACACTGAATAGGGCAGCAAGCTAGCTTAAATAGAGTTCCAATCAATGTGAGCTAAATGCAGGTGATTTGCAGCACCGAGACAGCCCCACAACAACGTAGTAAAGGACAAAGGCAGTGGAAGTGATCAATTATAACCTGTGCAATACTAAGGAAATCCTGAAAACTTGCACCGTTGGTGGCCCTCAAGGACTGGAGGTCCCCACACCTGTACTAAACAGTAACAATAATACAAGAAAAACAAAATGAAGGACAAACTTACAGTGATCTGACACCACACACAGTGTAGTCCTGTGAGGCCTTGGTAGCACTTAATGGCTTTGTGGCACTTTTCACATTTCGTGGGGCAATTTCCTTCCACCCAAAAATGATGCATGACCTGCAAAACCAAAACCAAAGACCATTAATCTTTGATAAGTTCCAAGATTTTGAACTTTTCCTTCCAACTCCAACTAAACTTTGTCTCCAGGACCTACATTTGTGTCCTTCTTTGACTTCACGTAAGTTTTGATGCAAGATGGGGGAGCTCTGGAAACGCAACGTTCATGGACGGTATATTTGCAAACTGGAAGACATAAGAAAAGTAAGTGGTAAAAATGTATAATTCTTAAGATTTCAAAGAAAGCTAAAGAAATTCAACCACATTTCCAGAGAAGGCGCACAAGAAGGATCCATAAATCAGAACTTGGGCTGTTTTTCTCAGTCGTCTTCAGAAGGTCAATAATTACGGGAAACATGATGAATATAAAACAAGAAAACCTTATCAGAGCAGGGCAGGAAATGCGTAATCCAATTAGTCCCAACTCAAATTTTTAAAAAATGACCCCCCAAATGATGAGTACTTTGAAGACAAATTAATGGCAGCCAAATGGACTGGTGTCATTTGTTAATAAAAATATAAAAAAAAAAAATAATCTACATTTTCCAAAATATACGCTTATGAGCAGCTGGCAAGCACGAAAGTAAAAGCCATATGAGTTTATGATGTTTCGTCTATTGGTTTATCCGATCCTTAAATAGCTGATTAGTCCATTTCCAGATAGCAAGTGTTGTCATAGATGCCATGTACTCAGCAGCACAAGTTCATTTGTAACACACGACGACAACAACGCTATGTCTTCATTGGGTAAATTTGTTGCCTTCCGGAATACACCATCTGCTTCTAACATTTGATTTTCCAGGCACATTAGGCAAAATGTGGGATCATAGGATTATCGATGACATTACCAAGAAAACAAAACATTGTCTGTATGAGCCATAGAGCCAGGTCCCTCACATTAGTGAACTTGTATTCTCTCCTTGTCTCGAATTATTGATAGAGCTCCGATAGCATTTTGGAAACATTGTCTTTGTTATCGGACAATATTCATCCAAAATTGGATACCTAAAGCTTAGTCAAAAACTTAAAAATGATCAACTCACTTATAGAAGCCTTTATACGAACCTAACCGTACTGTATCATCTTTCCCTTACTTACCAGTGGGTTGGTAGATCAACAGTTGGGCCAACTTGGCTATTGAAATCTATCAGACATCTATTTGTCCTTCTAAAGTTTGAGATAGAAATGGTCATAGTCAGCTTCAGATTCAACTTTGTTGGGCCTACCGGAGGAGATGGCCAACTGGGCTACTGAAATCTATCAGACATCTATTTGTCTTTCTAAGGTTTGAGATAGAAATGGTCATAGTCAGTTTCAGATTCAACTTTGTTGGGCCTACCGGAGGAGATGGCCAACTGGGCTACTGAACTCTATCAGACATCTATTTGTCCTTCTAAGGTTTGAGATACAAATGGTCATAGTCAGTTTCAGATTCAACTTTGTTGGGCCTACCGGAGGAGATGGCCAACTGGGCTACTGAACTCTATCAGACATCTATTTGTCCTTCTAAGGTTTGAGATACAAATGGTCATAGTCAGTTTCAGATTCAACTTTATTGGGCCTACCTGAGATGATGGCCAACTGGGCTACTGAAATCTACCAGACACTTTTTGGGAGATGTTAAAAATTGTCCTTCCTCTTTCTTTCAGTAGAACAGAAGACAGAAAAGCCTGCTAAGAACCAAGTCACCAACAACCTAGGACTCCATCATTTATGGTCTGGGTTTTTAGCTATTTTACTCCGTGCTTCCAATGTTTGGGATGAAAAAAGTCACGGTCAGTTTCAGAGTCAACTTTCTTGGGAGATGTTAAAAAAAGTCCTTCATCTTTCTTTTACTAAGACCAAAGAAGACAAGACCTGCTAAGATCCAAGTCTGTGAAACACAAAGAACCTGAGACTTCATAATGTACGGTCTTGGTTTTTAGCTTACTCTATCCCTCTAAGATTTGGGATGGAAAGGGCCATAGCCAGTTTCAAAGTCAACTTTTTTGGGCCCCCTAGAGTTGATGGAAGTGGTTGGGCCAACTGAGCTACTGAAATCTAGCAGACACTGGGATGGAAAGGGCCATAGCCAGTTTCAAAGTCAACTTTTTTGGGCCCACCAGAGTTGATGGAAGGAGTTGGGCCAACTGAGCTACTGAAATCTAGCAGACACTCTTTGGGAAATGTTGAAAAAAATGTCCTTCCTCTTTTTTTTAGTAGGACAGAAGGAGACAAAGCCTGCTAAGACCCAAGTCTATGAGACACAAAGAACTTGAGACTCCATCATGTACAGTCTGGGTTTTTAGCTTTTTTGCTCCTTCCTTCTAAGGTTTGGGATGGATAGGGTCATAGTCAATTTCAGAGTCAACTTTCTTGGGCCCACCAGAGGAGATGGGATGAGTTGGGCCCATTGTGCTACTGAAATCTATCGGATAATTTTTGGGAGAAGTTAAAAATATGTATCCTTGCTCTTTCTTTTGTTTGGACAGAAAGAGACAAGACCTGAAAAGAATCAAGTCTATGAAACACAAAGAACCTGAGACTCCATCATGTCTTGGTTTTTAGCTATTATACTCCATCCTTCTAAGGTTTGTGATGAAAAAATTCACTGTCAGTTTACGAGTCAACTTTCTTGGGCCTACCAGAGAAGATGGAAGAAGTTTGGCCAACTGGGCTAATGTAATCTATCAGACACATTTTGGGAGATGTTACAAAATTGTCCTTCCTCATCCTTGTTTTTGTATAGAAACAGACAAGACCTGATAAGTTCCAAATCTATGAAACACAAAGAACCTTAGACTCCATAATGTAGGATCTTGGTTTTTAGCTATTGTACTCTGTCTTTCTAAAGTTTGGGATGAAAAAGGTCATAACCAGTTTCAGAGTCAACTTTCTTGGCCCCAGCAGGAGGAGTTGGGTCAACTGGACTACTGAAATCTATCAACACTTTTTGGGAGATGTTGAAAAAATGTCCTTCCTCTTTCTTTTAGTAGGACCGAAAGAGACAAGACCTAATAAGATCCAAGTCTAGGAGACACAAAGAACCCGAGACTCCATAATATACAGTCTTGGTTTAATCTATCCTTCTATAGTTCACGAGTCAACTTTCTTGGGCCCACCAGAGAAGATTATTTCGGGGGCTTGGGCTAATTTCCACCGAAGCAGAAATGTTTTGTCCACTTGTAATGCTCAAATGGGACAGATTATCAATGTCTAATAGGTTTTTACTAGACCATTTCATAATATATAGATTCTAGTGGAAAAAGATAATTGCAAAGTCATCTAAATAGGAAGCCTTTTCATTGTGTCAGAGCCCACCAGAAGTTATTTTGCTTGTATGTTGGAGTGTGTAGACCAACCCTGGTCAAGGATGACCTTTGCCTTCACCCTTGTAATTAATGTCTGAAAAACTATATTCCAAAACGTTGAGAAAAAAATGATCACCAAGGAAATGTTTTTGGTGACCTATCTCATCAATACAAGGTTTGTGATGATCCAACACCTGATTGGTGGGAATAGATAACATCTGCTCTTGCAGCAGCCAAATATAAGGAGGAGCCACCAGGGTAATAAGTCCAATCATGACATTTCTTCCTCCTGAATCTTACCCCATCACCTGTGAGTGATATTATTGAGAAGTAGAAGGAAGCGCAGCAACTCAACTATGAAGTGGAGACTCCGTAACGTTACAGAGTGGGGGGAAAGTGTGTGTGTGTGCGTGTGTGGGGGGGGATGGCGAGTGCTGAAGAGCAGAAGTAAGAAAGGTCTCCACCGCTCTGCTGACCCCATAAATGCAGAGTCCAGACCTCCTCTGGTGACATCAGGACAAACAATGCGCCTGCCGGGAGCTTCATGGCCAAGCAGCTGCTGCCGTACATCACCAAGCTCAAACACTGTGCCCGTCGAGAGCTTCATGGCCGAGCAGCTGCAGCTGTACAACACCAAGCTCAAACACTGTGCCTGTCGAGAGCTTCATGGCCAAGCAGCTGCAGCTGTACATCACCAAGCACAAACAATGCACCAGCTGGGAGCTTCATGGCCGAGTAGCTGCGTCCGTACACCACCAAGCACAATGCCAAGCTTCGGATTGAGCGGTGTAAAGCCACCACCACTGGACTCTGGAGGACACATGTTCTGTACAGTGATGTCTCACACATTTTTATCTTTGTCTGGTGGACAAGTCTTGTTTTGGTGATTCCAGAAGGATGTCAACCGCCTGACTGTATTGTGCCCGCTGTACAATTTGGAGGAGCATAATGCTTAGGGGATGTTTTTAAGGGCTCGGCCTTGTCCTCTTAGTTTCAGTAAAAGTAAATAACTGAGGAAGAATTTTTGGAACAGTTTGGGCAAGGTCCTTTTTCTGTTCCGCATAACTGTGCCCAGTGCACAAGATCCATAGAGAGATGGTTGAGGGACAAATCTGACCAGTGGCACAGAGCTCAGACCTCAGTCCCATATAACAGCTTTGGGATGAAATCCTTCGAACAAAACTATATTGGAGGGGGCACATACTTTCTGCATAGGATAGATGATGGATAGATAGATAGATAGATAGATAGATAGATAGATAGATATAGAGATATTTATGTAACTAACAGTGGAGAGGAAATAACCTTTATGTAAGTCAGATGGAATAACTCCCTTGACCGTCTCAGCTCCTTGTTCACCTTCAATATTAAATATTACCATCAGATTACTTAGGGTTTGCTGAGTCCACATTACAAAAGGACTTTAATATTTCAGCAGCTTTTCTGAGGCTTGTGGCTTTGGCACAATGTATTCCTTACTCTTCTGCATCAATGATGTATTTATTGCTTACCTATTGTGGAGAACAGTAAAACAGTTTGTGGTATTTGCTTGGATCAGAAGCCGGTGAGCTCTGCTCGGAGCTGAGATTCTTGTAATACATCTTAGAGTATCTTTACACCCCGCCACCGCGGAGAGAAATATTGACGGCGATATGTTGCCCTGCGACAATCGCCGTCAAAATGTTTCCAATTGCGGCGTGCAATTGGGGAATTTGGGGGCAATCTGTCGCCTCGCCACGGTCACCTGATTTCAATGCACTGGTCTGAAATCAGGTGACTGTGGCGAGGCAACAGATCGCCGCCAAATTCTCCAATTACATGCCGCAATTGGGAGAGATTTTGATGGCGATTGTCGCAGGGCGACATATCGCCGTCAATATTTCACCCCGCGGTGGCGGCGTGTAAAGGTACCCTTAAAACGACAACCAAGATCATAGAAGCGAATATGCAAAGTTTAGATGTATCCAAGCCATACAGGGTTAGGTGTATGCACACGTGGTAACTCTCACGGGAAAAAAGGCCTATATCAAGACTACTGCAACTAACACCAACTGCACCAAACAGACTAAGCTGCACAGTCTCTGGTGGTACCTGTGCAGGTTGAAACAACCCTGACCGCAAAACTAGGAGATGACAACTAGGACCTGGCTTCCTAACAGGCTGTCGAGTGAACCTTGTACTTCCTTAGGAACTGGTGAGAAATGCAGGGCACTATAACCCTGAATAAGGAAGGTTATGCAGAGATAGAAGAGATCTTAAGTGATAAAACATAAAATATGGATATAAAGCAAAAAAGGTAAAGTACCACTGCAAAAAAGGAAAGCCTCCTGTTACTTAACTCTTGGCAGGAGAAAGGGGAAGGATAGACTGGTTTGATAACAAAGAAAATAAACATAGCTTGTCTTCATCTGACTGGCATAAATGCTTGGCAGTATGGCTGGAACTACAAGTAGGATCCACATTGAAATATAGCCAGTAGAGAAGACCAGCAAGGGGAAGGTATAAATAGCTGCACTCTCAATGTGATAGGACAGACGAAATGATAAATGAAAACACCTGCTAACTGAAAAGAATGAAGAAAAGATAAAACATAAAGACTGAACCTCTTGTGGCTCATTGGAGAAGGAAGCTGATCACACAGCACAGGGTCACCGGATTGAATCTGGCTCGGCCATGAAGCTCCCAGCGAGCTAAGGGTTTGTGCTGGCGTAACCAGAGGAGTTCTGGGCTCTGTAGATCAGGGCTGGATGATAGGAAGGGCATATGAGGCATGTGGCCTGAGGTCTCCACCCTAGACATCTTGGAGCCCCCACATTCTATGATGACTGTTGGGCAACTTGACCCACTAAAAAGAAGTGGCCTCTCACACCAATTGCTCTATCCAAGTCTAAGGGAGTCCCTAGTATGGTTGCCTCCATATTATATTATAGACTATATTACAGAAGGAAACACATATGCATATATATACATGTACATGGTTGGTTAGTGCCCCAGAAAATCTTTGGCCAATGGCCTCCACCAAACGTAATCTACAAAATTTCAAGGGATCAGGTGGTAGAGTAGACCCAACCCTACACAGGTATATAAAATAAAGTCTGGAGGAAAATACTTACCTTTGGGCTCTAATGGTTGAGGAAGGCCAAATGGAATAAAAATTGGACCCAACAGGATATAGAACAGGTGAGTATTTTATTGTCAGTAGTCCTGTTGGCCCAAGTGTTGATGTACCAGCCAACCAGTAAGTAAGGGAGAGATGACATAGTATGGTTAAGTTTGTATAAAGGCTTCTATAAGTTCTACATAAGTATAGTCCATTTCTTGATAACTTTATTTTAATGGATAGCATGTAAGGCTACGTTCACACATCGCGTATTATTTGCGCTTTTTTGCGCGCGGTATTTCCCCCAAAGCGCACCTGCGTCTGCGTGTCACAGCAAAGTGAATGCACTTTCACTTTTGCTGTTCACACACAGCGCAATTTTCGGCCGCGCTTTTATGGGAGAAAGCGCGCGCGTAAAAAGAATGAACATGTCAATTCTTTCCGTCTTTTTACGTGCGCCTTCTCCCATAGGCCCCATTTTACGCATCGTCATTCAGACGATGCGCATTCCAGCGCGGGGCAAGAGGTATGGAGGAAATGATGTCACACAGGAACAGCCCCAGGGAAAACAGGAACAGGAAATCCCACCATTTTGGGATTCCTGCTTTCCCGTGGCTGTCCCTGGGTCCCGCTGCACCCGCCGGCCATTATCTGCTCCAGCTTCCCCTGTGTCCTGTCCCCGCTCCGTCCAGCTTCCCCTGTGTCCATATCCCCGCTCCGTCCAGCTTCCCCTGTGTCCATATCCCCGCTCCGTCCAGCTTCCCCTGTGTCCATATCCCCGCTCCGTCCAGCTTCCCCTGTGTCCATATCCCCGCTCCGTCCAGCTTCCCCTGTGTCCATATCCCCGCTCCGTCCAGCTTCCCCTGTGTCCATATCCCCGCTCCGTCCAGCTTCCCCTGTGTCCATATCCCCGCTCTGTCCAGCTTCCCCTGTGTCCATATCCCCGCTCTGTCCAGCTTCCCCTGTGTCCATATCCCGTGTCCTGTCCAGCCTGCACCCTCCCATACCGGTCCCCGCCATCCACCCGCCCTCTTCCTAGAGTTTTTCGGCCGGCGGGCTCATGCGCCCACCGGTCAAGCTGCAGGCCCCCTCCTCCCTGCTCTTACCCACCCCCTGCTCGTACCCAGCCCTGCTCACCTATTCCGGTCCGGCGGGCTGCACGCGCCGTTGCACCGGCCCGCACCGTCGGCCTCCTCTGCAGTCTCCGGTGTGGCCCCTCCTCTTCTCAGGGGCTCCTCCTCCTCATCGGTGGGTAAGTATGAATAGATGGATGGGTGAATCTATGTATGTATGTATGTGTGCGTGCTTGGATGAGTGCATGCATGAATGTCAGCTTGCATGAATGTCGGCGTGCATGCGTGGATGTGTGTGTACGTGGATGTGTGCGAACGTGGATGTCAGCATGCGTGCGTTGATGTGTGTGTGGATGTGCGTGCGAGGATGTCTGCGAACGTGGATGTGTGCGTACGTGGATGTGTGCGTACGTGGATGTGTGCGAACGTGGATGTCAGCATGCGTGCGTGGATGTGCGTGCGAGGATGTCAGCGTGCGTGGATGTGTGCAAACGTGGATGTGTTTGTACGTGGTGTGCGTACGTGGATGTGTGCGAACGTGGATGTCAGCATGCGTGCGTTGATGTGTGTGTGGATGTCAGCGTGCGAGGATGTCAGCGTGCGTGGATGTGTGCGAACGTGGATGTGTGCGAACGTGGATGTGTGCGTACGTGGTTGTGTGCGTACGTGGATGTGTGCGAACGTGGATGTCAGCATGCGTGCGTTGATGTGTGTGTGGATGTGCGTGCGAGGATGTCAGCGTGCGTGGTTGTGTGCGAACGTGGTTGTGTGCGTACGTGGATGTGTGCGAACGTGGATGTCAGCATGCGTGCGTTGATGTGTGTGTGGATGTGCGTGCGAGGATGTCAGCGTGCGTGGATGTGTGCGAACGTGGTTGTGTGCGTACGTGGATGTGTGCAAACGTGGATGTCAGCATGCGTGCGTTGATGTGTGTGTGGATGTGCGTGCTTGGATGTGCGTGCGTGGTTGTGTGCGTGCGTGGATGATGGGTGCATACATGGATGGATGGATGGGTGCAACAAGGGATCAAGTGTCCCCTTGTTATAGTCTCTGGGATCAGAGTCATGGTGCACTGTATAACAGATCATTGTCATACAGTGCACCACAACTCTGACCCCGAGACTGTAGGAAGAGGACACTTGATCCCTTGCTGTAGTCTCTGGATTGAGCAGAGGCGATCGAGCATCGTGGGACCTTCGTTGTGGACTATGTCGGAGGCGATTGTTGTGGACTACGTCGGATCTTTATAATAAAGATGGAGTCCGAATTTTGTTTGTGTTTTTTTTCAAATAAAAAGATTTTTCTATGTGTGTATTTTCTGACTATTTACCAGAGATTCCTAATGGCGGGTCTAACATTGGCCCTATATTATGAATCTCGGGCTTAGTGCCAGCTGCCAATAAAAAGCTGGCATTAACCCCTTTATTACCCAGTTTGCCACCGGCACCAGGGCAACTGGAAGAGCATGGGTACAGCGCCAGAAAATGGCGCTTCAATGAATGCGCCATTTTCTGGGGCGGCTGCGGGCTGCAATTCGCAGCATGGGGGGCCCAGAATGCTTGGGCCTTTCCATGCTGAGGATTCCAGCCCCCAGCTGCCTAGTTGTACCTGGCTGGGCCAAAAATATGGCGGAGCCCTATGTCATTTTTTTTTCTAGAATTAGTTCTAGAAATAAAAAAAAAATGGGCTTCGCTGTGTTTTTGGTTGCAGCCAGGTACAACAAGGCAGCTGGGGGTTGCTGGCAGTCTGTAGCTGCCAAGTTGTACCTGGCTGGACTAAAAAAAATGGCGGAGCCCCATGTCATTTTTTTTTCTAGAAATAAAAAAAGAAATGGGCTTCGCTGTATTTTTGGTTGCAGCCAGGTACAACGAGGCAGCTGGGGGTTGCTGGCAGTCTGTAGCTGCCAAGTTGTACCTGGCTGGACCAAAAATATGGCGGAGCCCCATGTCATTTTTTTTTCTAGAATTAGTTCTAGAAATAAAAAAAAAGTCCTTCGTTGTATTTTTGGTAGCCAGCCAGGTACAACTTGGCAGCTGGCTGACTGGAATCCTCAGCGTGGAGAGACCCAAATGTTGTGGGTCCCCCACGCTGCAAATTGCAACCCACAGCCACCCAAGAAAATAGCGCATTCATTAGAGGCGGCATTTTCTGGTGCTGCAACCCAACTCTTCCAGTTGCCCTTGTGCTGGTGGTACACGGGTTCTCCATACACGACATGGTGTCAGCTAACAATTTCAATGGAAAATTAGCTCCAATTGTTAGCGGAAACCTTGTTGCGTATGGAGAGCCCCTCCCTGTGTGCCTGAACATTGGAGCTCCCCCACAAGTGACCCCATTTTGGAAACTAGACCCCCTAAGGAACTTATCTAGATGCATAGTGAGCACTTTGTTTCCCCAGGTGCTTCATAAATTGATCCGTAATAAGGAATAAGTACGTTTTTATTTTCACAAAAATTTATTTTTTCATTTTTACGGATCAATTTGTGAAGCATCTGGGGGTTCAAAGTGCTCAATATGGATCTAGATATGTTTCTTTGGGGGTCTAGTTTCCAAAATGGGGTCACTTATGGGGGAGCTCCAATGTGGAGACACACGGGGACCCTCCAAACGCGACATGGTGTCCGCTAACAATTTGAATGGAAAATGAGCTCAAATAGTTAGCGGACACCATGTTTGGAGGGTCCCTGTGTGTCTCCACATTGGAGCTCCCCCACAAAGGGAGGCTAAGGAGGACATGGAGGAGACGAGACCAGGGAGGAGAGGAGGCCACTGTACAGTGCTAACCACTGAGCCACTGTATACAGTGCTAACCACTGAGCCACCATATACAGTGCTAACCACTGAGCCACCATATACAGTGCTAACCACTGAGCCACCATACACAGTGCTAACTACTGAGCCACCGTATGCAGTGCTAACCACTGAGCCACCGTATACTGTGCTAACCACTGAGCCACCGTATACAGTGCTAACCACTGAGCCACCATATACAGTGCTAACCACTGAGCCACCATATACAGTGCTAACCACTGAGCCACCATTACAGTGCTAACCACTGAGCCACCATACAGTGCTAACCACTGAGCCACCATACACAGTGCTAACCACTGAGCCACCATATACAGTGCTAACCACTGAGCCACCGTATACAGTGCTAACCACTGAGCCACCATATACAGTGCTAACCACTGAGCCACCATATACAGTGCTAACCACTGAGCCACCATATACAGTGCTAACCACTGAGCCACCATATACAGTGCTAACCACTGAGCCACCATATACAGTGCTAACCACTGAGCCACCATATACAGTGCTAACCACTGAGCCACTGTACAGTGATTACCACTGAGCCATCATATACTCCATATAAATCTTGCAACAACAGTGTAGTTTCTGGAGAATGGACTGTGCTATTCAGCGGCTATTTCTACGGCACCTGTTCATTTCATCGCACTCCCGATGCAATAGCAATTTTTTTTTTGTTTCCAATCTCAATTTCTCTATTGCTAATAGCTGGCTGTCACACTGACGGCTGACATTACCAATAGAGGCTTGGTGGCAGCTGTCAAAAAAGGTGTCACCAACCCTGTTATTACCCAGACTGCCACCGCCCAGGGCAGCTGGAAGAGCGAGGTACCTGCCAGGTTTGGCATCTCTCATTGAGGCGCCACTCCTGGGGCGGCTGTTGGCTGCGGTCCTTAGCGTGGTGGGCCCAGAACGGTTGGGCCTCACCACGCTGAGGATTCCAGCCCCCAGCTGCTTGGGTTACCCTTGCTGGACATAGAAAATGCAGCATGTAGATTGTCCATTCTCTAGTTCACTTTTCAATGGAGAATGTAATAATGGAAAAGAAAGGAAATGACATCACAAGGCTTTTTTTTTTCTTTTTTTTTTTTAACAAACTTCATTTCTATGTGTTTGCAGTACACATGCAGAAAAAAAACGCGTCCGTAAAAAAACGCATCAAAAAATGCGTTTTTTTACGCGCGTAAAAAAACGCGCGTATTTCTTTAGAAAACTGCATGCGTAAAAATACGCGACAAAATACGCGATGTGTGAACGTAGCCTAATACTGCATTTTGCCTATAGTGGCCACTACAATAGAAATGTGTGATCTGTGTTATGTACTTTACTGCAGTTAAGGAAATCACCGGAGGTTGACTGCATGTGATACCACATTTTGCCTGTAGTGGGTGCTGTAGTAAATATGTGTGGTCAGACTTACCTTCTTGCAGAGTAGCCCATAGCCGATCACCAGAGGATCCAGGAGAAGCTAAATCTGATTCTGCCCTGGCCGACTACATACAGTAAAAAGTATTAGGTACTTACAAGAGCAGCATAATCCTTGTTTTCCAAGTCCAATCAGCATATTCAAGCAGAGGTTGCAGTACGCAGGTTTATTGAAGTGCTTCAGTCTCCAAACATGCTGCCCATCGTCCTTCACATTCTACAGGGAACATCAGTGAAACATGACAGTCAATGCATGAATGAGCAATTGCACATGTACATAGGAAGAGTCATATCCATTTTGCACCAAATCAAGCCAGTCATGTCACTTGAAGCAAGGATCACCAAGCTATCTATGACTTGCCTACTTTGGATACATCATACAAAGAGAAAAATCAGAAGAGAAAGACATTATGGTAGGAAGAATAGAAGGTACATGGCGAAGAGGAAAACCAGCAACTGATGGCTTGATACTGTCAAAATAAATCTTGGTGGACCTATCTAGGCTTGGAGAAGACCCTGGTGGACTTATCTAGGCTTGGAGAAGACCCTGGTGGACCTATCTAGGCTTGGAGAAGACCCTGGTGGACTTATCTAGGCTTGGAGAAGACTCTGGTGGACCTATCTAGGCTTGGAGAGGACTCTGGTGGACCTATCAAGGCTTGGAGCAAACCCTGGTGGGCCAATCTAGGCTTGAAGACCCTGATGTACCTTTCTAGACTTGTAGAAGACCCTGGTAGACCTAACTAGCCTTGGAGAAGACCCTGGTGGACGTATCTTGGCTCAGATATTCATCAAATTAAATGGCATAAATTACTTTGAAAAACCACCAAATTTTACACAAAAGTTTGTCGACTTTTGTCATTTTCATGCCAGTTTCTACCAACTCTGCCAAAAGGGGCCAAGCTGAAGTGGGGAGGAGTATTGACATCACAGCTCACCCAAAATCTTACACTGGTCGAGGACTGAGGAAGGAGTGGTGGCAAAGCACATAGAGATGCACAACACTTGACAGACATTCCTGATTCATACATATGTCTCTTACAGAGGTTGACCACTACTTTAACATTGATATACTATCCTTAGAGGAGAAGTCATCAATGTTTGAACGGCTGGGGTCTGACACCCAGCATCCCCACCGATCAGCTGCTCTCGGTGTCGGTGGTGGAGAAGGCAACTGTGCTGAACATGGCCATGGCCACTATCAGAAGATGGAACAGATCTGCAACTGAGCCACGTCTGACCTGCAGGGGTGCTGGTTATCGGACCACAGCTGTCCAGACTTTGATGACCTCTCCTAATGATAGGTCATCAATGTTAAAGTGGTGGACAAATTCCTTAAAAGGAACATGTCAGGTCCCCTAAGCCCTCTAAACTACCCACAGACTCATGCGTGGGTCTTAATTCCCTGCCTAACCATCCCTACCTAATGTTATTGTCACAGTCTATTGTTACAAAAATGATCTTTATTTCTGGCTTTCCCTATGCTAATTAGGGCTTTGACCAGTCGAGGTGGCGTTGTTTCTTTCATCTAGTCTGCCCTCTTTCTATGGTATCACGGCCCTGAGGGCATGATAACATAATTTCCAGAAGCCGGTGTCACCATCAGCTCATGGTAATCTTGCATCACTTGTCTGCAGAGTGAGTGTGCCTCTGTGTCGAGTATACGCTTCTTGGATTCGCAGGCGCACTGCGCCTCTTTGTCGGGTATACGGTTTGGGTTTCAGAGGCGCACTGCACATAGGCTAAAGAGCAGAAGACGCCTGATCAAGCGCAGTGCACCTCTGAAGCCAGGACCGTATACCCGACACAGAGGCACAGCGCGTCGGTGAAGCCAAGAAGCGTATACTCGACACAGAGGGACACTCACTCTGCAGGCAAGAGATGCGAGATTTCCATGAGCTGATGGTGACATTATGAGGGTAGACTAGTTGGAAGGCAGACTAGTTGGAAGGCAGACTAGTTGGAAGGCAGACTAGTTGGAAGAAACAACACCCCCTCAACGAGTCAAAGCCCTAATTAGCATAGGGAAAACCAGGAATAAAGATCATTTTTTATAACATTGGATTGTGACAATACCATCATACAGAATGGGAATTTTGGCCCACGCATGTGCCTGTTTGTAGTTTAGAAGGCTCAGAGGACCTGACAGGTTCAATTCAATGAATTAGGAGCGTCCGACTTCAACCTTCCGCCTGATCAAGACCAGCAAGAAAATCACTGGTCTTTTCTTTGCAAAATTTACCATATGGGTTAGATTTTTTTTTATATATAAATACGGTAATACTAAATATATTTCATTATTTAAATTATTTACCGTAATTGATTTTTTTTTTTTCATTCTGAACTTAGTATCTTTTAATTGCTGTTTTTTTTTGTTTGCTTTTTTTTAAACAATTTTAAAAAACATTTTTTTCATTTATGCTTTATTCCCCTAACAGGAACTGAGCCTGCTATTGTTGGATTACTTCTATTGAAATGCATAGTAAAAATCTCAATCTAACTTCATGTGAGTACAAAGATGGCAGTCAAGAGTCATTGGGCGCCGGTGGGCACCGAAACGACCTTCTCACTGGTGCCGCATGACTTACATTCCACCAATAGCATTGTAAGTGCTTCAATAGCAGTGATCAGACCTAGCTCAGATTGCTGCTGCTGGCTGTATACGTTTATTGAGTAGGCCCAGCTTCTGCTCCACCGTAGGAAGTATGACCTACCTCAGGAAGGGGTTAGTGCTGCATTGTTTTGTGTTTTTGTTGAAATGCTAGTTCATTTTCCTATATGGTCGTGCTTAGTATTCAGAGTGCAGCTGTCTTTTTCTTTTGTGACAATGTGTCATGTTCGGCTTTGCACTTGTACACATTACATGCTAGTGAATGGCGCACATTTTCTCTTCTTTAGATTATGGTGTCATGCCCTTTGCTTGTAGACCCTTCCCCACTAACCTTAGGGGCTATTGTTCTCTGTTAGCAGGTTCCTACTCGCCCATTCAAAAAGAGGTATTTAAATCCAAAGACAGACAGTGACTCATAGTGTATGTTCCCAGTAAGGAGACACACCTCAACGTGGCTACAGATAAGGCCATATTTGTATGCTAAGGCTGTGTTCACACTGGGCGTTTTTGGGCTGTTTTTGCTCATCAGTTTTTGTAGCCAAAACCAGGAGTAGAGCAATCAGAGGAAAAGTCTAATAGAAACACGTCACCACTTCTGGATTTAATCACCCACTGCTGGTTTTGGCTACAAAAACTGTTGAGCAAAAACAGCCCAAAAACGCCCAGTGTGAACACAGCCTAAATGTCTCAATTTTTATATATGTATTTCCTTAGCTATAATACTAGTTCACTTTCCTATATGGTCATTATTGCGTAGCTTAGTATTCAGAGTGCAGCTGTCTTTTTCTCTTGTTATAATGTGTCATGTTCAGCTACATGCTGGGGAATGGCACAGTTATCCTGTTCTTTAGATTATGGGGTCATGCTCTCTGCTTGTGCACTCTTCCCCACTAGCCTTATGCGCTATTGTTCTCTGTTAGCAGGTTCCTACTCGCCTATTCAAAAGGAAGTATTTAAATCCAAAGAGAGGCAGTGACTCAGAGTGTATGTTACCAGTAAGGAGATAAGCCTCATCGTGGCTACTGGGCGGCTATAGATATGGCCATATTTATATGCTAAATGTCTCAGTTTACATAAATGTATATATTTCCTTAGCTATAATGCTTGTTCATTTTCCTATATGTTCATTATTGCATAGCTTAGTATTCAGAGTACAGCTGTCTTTTTTTTTGTTACAATGTGTCATGTTCGGCTTTGCACATGTACACATTACATGCTAGGCAATAGTGCTGTTTTTCTGTTCTTTAGATTATGGGGTCATGCCCTCTGCTTGTGCACCCTTCCCCACTAGCCTTAGGCACTATTGTTCTCTGTTAGCAGGTTCCTACTCGCCTATTCAAAAGGAGGTATTTAAATTCAAAGAGAGGCAGTGATTCAGAGTGTATGTTCCCAGTAAGGAGACAAGCCTCATCATATTTGTATGCTAAATGTCTCAGTGTATATATATATATCCTTAGCTATAATACTAGTGTTCACTTTCCTATATGTTCATTGTTGCATAGGTTAGTATTCAGAGTGCAGCTGTCTTTTTTACACATTCATGGACCAGACCTAAAGACCTAAAAAAATGGGAAGGATTAAGCAAAATCCCATCCAAAATTGGACATTTTTTATTTGTCGACAGCCATTTCTGGGGGTGGAGATAAAATGTCCCTTATTTTTAGGTTCTTAAAAGTTGGTATTTTTTGTTGCTCTTGGTATTACAAGTGTTTATAACTACATACCAACCACAGGTGTTATGGGAGCTTCCCACCTGGTGACCCAGGTGGCTCAAGGCCGAATTACTGATGAGTTTGGGACAGGATGGGTAATGACTTCCAAATCTATCCACTCTTACCTTTACATACATTTTTAAGGATGAAAAATTAAATAAATTATTGAAACAGTGAAGCAGTTCACTTCACTACCACATGGTGGCCTCCTACAAATACATATAGCCTAAACATCTTTTGACAGAGCATCACAAAATCATAATTTTTTTTCCAAAGCTGGTCAACATGTCCTACTCATCTTGTGATATATCAAGCAAAGAGTAAAGGCAATAAAGGACAGCACTCTATACATAGTCCCATTCCTATGTGTCGTGGGAGCCATTAAAATGTTCACCTTTTTACAATTATAGGAAACTAATGAGGAAAAATGGTCAGAGGGTCAGGCCACGCCACTCTAAGAAAGGTATTGGAGGAGGAAGAGATTCCTCGCGGTTGCCGAAGGCTTGTAGGCTGGAGATGTGTAGAGGAGGAGTGTTGTCTCGTTGGCCCTTCCAATAGTTTACACTAAATCCCTGTGGGTGGGATGGTGTGAACCCAAAAAAAGACTTTGCTTCTGCACATGTACAATGATGCTAACATGGTGTCACATATTAATAATAATCTTTATCTTTATTGACTGCCTTTGCAGTTCTGGAGTGTTGCTGCTGTGCTATTTAATTGAGTTTTTATTTCCTTAGTCTGCTCTGCAGCTCTGTAGGTGGAGGTAAAGGTGAAGGGGCGGGTATGAGCTTTCTGCTCTCCACCCCCTCAGCCTTAAGTAGTTCTGCTTCCCTCCACCAGATGTCACAGATTCAGGTCATTCTTATCTAGGACCCGTGCTGTGCAGACGTGTTGTTGGAGCAGCTGCTGTTGTTCCCTTCCTTTGGAGTGGTGTCATTTTGCTGGTCTGTGGGTGGAGGTAGGGGCTCTTAGCTGAGGGTAAGTTGAGGATTTGAGGCATAGGTTGGTGGCTTGAACGTCATCACCTTCAGAGTTACTTTCGGGAACAGGGCTAATCAAGGAACCCAAGGCCAGGGCCAGACTAACCTCCAAGTCGCCCTTGCCCATAATCCCTTCCTGCTCCATTCCCCTCGTCATGCTACACGCATGACACAGGGGGGATGAGAGGCTTCAGTGAGTCTTTGGAACCCAAGTGAAAGTGAAGCGGTCGGACATTAAATTAACTGTGACTGTTGCTAATGAAACAAAATTAGTAGGAAAAGATTGTGTGCAAAACATACGGAAGAATTCGTGATTGTCTGATAATCCAAGGAAAGTTCACATGTTGATAAGAAAGCCTGAACCAGGGGGGTAACTACAACAGGTGCAGAAGATTGCAATGGCACCCAGGCCCTGGAGCTTAGGGGGCCCCAAAAGTCCCTTTGGCCTAAGGAAAAAGACTAATGCTATTAAAGACTTGCTGGGGGCCCCATTGGAGCTTTTGCATTGGGGCCCATGAGCTTCAAGTTACGCCACTGACCTGAAGTGTATGTGTATTTGTACAAGAAAGGGAACGGTAACTCTAAGTGTGTCTGCACTGGGGTGGCGACCGGGTTGCAGATTATTAATCCAGGACCGCTCAGCCACGCTCGCGACTACTAAGGCCCCGCACAATCCTCAGAACGTATCTAAAGAGTAATAGTACTGTCCTTTGCCCATATAATACTTCATTACGAATAAATGACTTCTAGACTTCTCCTGAGCTGCAGCTATGCTCCGGAGTTGTCTTCCTCATCTTAATAGATCATTTCAAGTTCTTCCCCATTTTTTCTGCAAGGGTTTATAGTGTTTCAGTGCCAAAAATATATATTTGTATCTACATTTGGTTTTTATATTTAATTCTCTGACGCCTTTATGTAACATTTATAAGGAGGAGTATATTTAGCCGTTCATCTGAGGTGAAGAAAGGCTTCATTGAGACAAATCTGTCCAAATGTATAAGCCATTAATGCCAGTTCCAACCAATTTATTTTTATATGAATCCTTTTAGCTGCTGAAAGTCACTGAAGCTACATCACTTTTCGGAATCAGACTCTTGGGTAAAATAAGAATGTTTTAGGCTCCTGACCATTGTTATATTCCTAAGGACAGGAGAAAAGACAACTGGGCGAGACAACGAAAAAGAAGGGTAGATAGTGAAATTACAGAGGAGGCAAAAAAGACATCAGGAAGGAAAGGAGGACAGAAAATAAATGAGTAAAAATAGAATATCAGGGGGGACCGTTACAGTACAGGAGCCAACAGATAGGTAAGAAGGACAGCAAATGGCCAGGAGTACAGAGTCCATTTTAGGACATGGTCATATGTCAATGTCATTTATCAGAAATACTCTGATACCTGACTCTGATACACGAACATGATTTAGATAAATGACCCCGATACATGATTCTGATAAATGATTCAAATACATGATTATGATAAATGACTCTGATACTTGATTATGATACATGATTCTGAAAAATGATTCTGATACCTGTGTCTGAAAAACCTTCTGATAACAATGTGTGACAGAAGTCAAGTATCAGAATCATGTATCAGAGTTATTTATCATAATCGTGTGTCATAATCAGGTATCAGAAGAATGCATAATAATCAGGTATCATAATAATTTATCATAATCATGTATCACAGTCAGGTATCAGAGTCATTTATCAGAATCATGTATCACAGTCAGGTATCAGAATCATGTACCACAGTCAGGTATCAGAGTCACATTATCAGAATCATGTATTCAAATCAGATATCAGTCATTTATCAGAATCATGTATCACAGTCAGGTATCAGAGTCATTTATCAGAATCATATATCAGTCAGGTATCAGAGTCATTTATCAGAATCATATATCACAGTCAGGTATCAGAGTCATTTATCAGAATCATGTATCACAGTCAGATATCAGAATAATTTATCAGAATCATGTACCACAGTCAGGTATCAGAATCATATATCACAATCAGGTATCAGAGTCATTTATCAAAATCATGTATCATAGTCAGTTATCAGAGGTCATTTATCAAAATGGTGTATCACAGTCAGGTATAAGAATCATTTATCAGAATCATGTATCACAGTCAGGTATCAGAGTCATTTATCAGAATCCATATATCACAGTCAGGTATCAGAATCATTTATAAGAATCATGTATCACAGTCAGGTATCAGAATCATTTATCAGAATCATGTATCACAGTCAGGTATCAGAATCATTTATCAGAATCATGTATCACAGTCAGGTATCAGAATCATTTATCAGAATCATGTATCACAGTCAGGTATCAGAGTCATTTATCAGAATCATGTATCACAGTCAGGTATCAGAATCATGCCTTAGGATCACGCTGTTAGCATCAATTCTGAATGCATTCCGAATTGGTGCGAACAGCGTGATCCCAAGGTCGGATTCTTTTTCTCCATGGACTTTTGACAAACCACCCGGATGATTGCTGCAGTTCAATACTGGTTACACCCTCGTTGTTACAGTGCAACCTGGCAAGGCGAGTTGGGCCATGTCTTTTAAAAATACCACAAAATACTATCGGATAAGACCCTACTGTGCGCTTCTCTCTCTCTCCAGTCAGGTATCAGAGTCATTTATCAGAATCATGTATCACAGTCAGGTATCAGAATCATGTATCAGAATTAGGTATCGGGTATAAGAGTCAGGTATCAGACAGATTATTTCTGATGTTTGACTTTGATATATAAATGGACACTGTACAGGAGAGACAACAGATAATCAGGGGAGACAGTAAAAAGATGGGAGCAAAATTAAACAGATACCGTATATACTCACGTATAAGCCGAGTTTTTCAGCCCAAAATTTGGGCTGAAAAGTCCCCCCTCGGCTTATACGCGAGTATACCGCCCGCCCGCCACCCCCATCAGTATACAGGCCCCCCCCCCCATCAAGATCCAGGGCCCTACCCCCCTTGCTCGGCAAACCTGTAAAGTAAAATCAGTGGCGGATTATAATGAGGTCAATATGGGCTTTTGCCCCGGGCCCCATGGTGTCTAGGGGCCCGCAGCTCAGGGGATAAATTGCCCCATTATAATCCGCCATCACACAGCACTGTGCACGCAGGGCTGCAGCGTCCATGAGGTGACGAGCCCTGCTAGTTGAGCGGCGGCATCTGCAGGGCGCCCGGTGGTGTTATGTCTCCCTGCTGATGCCGCTCTCTCCTACAGTCCCGGCCGCCACCGCGTTACACTTACACCCCCCCCCCCCCCCCCGCAGTGTGAGCCCACCTGTAGAGCCGCACAGGATGAAAGACCTGTGCTTACAGGACCTGTGGTGATGTCATAGAGGGGAGGAGTCAGGGATCACATGATCAGCTCCTCGTTATGCAGTCCTCCACTGTGCTGGATGTCATGGTGCTGGATAAGGTGAAGGAGAGGATGAGATGACAGTTATGTGTGGCCCACCTGTGTGCTGTGTTACCCTCTGTGTGTGCTGTGTTACCCTCTGTGTGTGCTGTGTGGCCCCCTGTGTGTGCTGTGTGGCCCCCTGTGTGTGCTGTGTGGCCCCCTGTGTGCTGTGAGGACCCCTGGGTGTCCTGTGAGGCCCCCTGTGTGTCCTGTGAGGTCCCCTGTGTGTCCTCCTATCTGTCTTGTGTGGCCCCCTGTGTGTGCTGTGAGGCCCCTGTGTGTCCTCCTATCTGTCTTGTGTGGCCCCCTGTGTGTGCTGTGAGGCCCCTGTGTGTCCTCCTATCTGTCTTGTGTGGCCCCCTGTGTGTGCTGTGAGGCCCCTGTGTGTCCTCCTATCTGTCTTGTGTGGCCCCCTGTGTGTGCTGTGAGGCCCCTGTGTGTCCTGTGAGGTCACCTGTGTGTCCTCCTATCTGTCTTGTGTGGCCCCCTGTGTGTGCTGTGAGGCCCCTGTGTGTCCTCCTATCTGTCTTGTGTGGCCCCCTGTGTGTGCTGTGAGGCCCCTGTGTGTCCTCCTATCTGTCTTGTGTGGCCCCCTGTGTGTGCTGTGAGGCCCCTGTGTGTCCTCCTATCTGTCTTGTGTGGCCCCTGTGTGTGCTGTGAGGCCCCTGTGTGTCCTGTGAGGCCCCGGGGCACTTCAGCTCTGTGCCGGCGGGAAATGAGTGCCGCGCGCGGTGCTCATCTCCCTGCGGCTTCCGGGCTGTCAGAGCATGACGGCGGGCCCCCTGTGTGCCCTGCGAGGCCCCCTATGTGGCCTCCTGTCTGTCCTGTGTGGCCTCCTGTGTGGTCCCCTGTGTGGCCCCCTGTGAGTCCCGTGAGACCCCTTGTGTGTCCTGTGAGGCCCCCTGTGTGTGCTATGTGGCCTCCTGTCTGTCCTGCGAGGCCCCCTGTCTATCCTGCGAGGCCCCTGTGTGTCCTGTGAGGCCCCCTGTGTGTCCTGTGAGGCCCCCTGTGTGGCTTCCTGTCTGTCTTGTGTGGCCCCGTGTGTGTGCTGTGAGGCCCCTGTGTGTGCTGTGTTACCCTCTGTGTGTGCTGTGTGGCCCCCTGTGTGTGCTGTGTGGCCCCCCTGTGTGTGCTGTGTGGCCCCCTGTGTGTGCTGTGTGGCCCCCCTGTGTGTGCTGTGTGGACGCCTGTGTGCTGTGAGGCCCCCTGGGTGTCCTGTGAGGCCCCTGTGTGTCCTGTGAGGCCCCCACACAGGGGTCAGGAGATTTACAGTGTGGATGTAGCAGAGCCGAGTGTGTACTAGGTGTATGGAGCGGAGCCGTGTGTGTACGTGGTGTATGGAGCGGAGCCGTGTGTATACGAGGTGTATAGAGTGAAGCTGAGTGTGTACGAGGTGTATGGAGCGGAGCCGTGTGTGTACGAGGTGTACGGAGCAGAGCCGCTTGTGTAACTAGGTGTATGGAGCGGAGCGATGTACAGAGCAGAGCTGAGTGTGTACGAAGCAGAGCCACGTGTACAAGGTGTACGGAGCAGAGACGCGTGTGTACGAGGTGTACGGAGCGGAGCCATGTGTGTATGAGGTGTATGGAGCGGAGCCACATGTGTACGAGGTGTATGGAGCGGAGCCGTGTGTGTACGAGGTGTATGGAGCGGAGCCGTGTGTGTATGAGGTGTATGGAGCGGAGCCTCATGTGTATGAGATGTACGGAGCAGAGCTGAGTGTGTACGAAGCAGAGCCACGTGTACAAGGTGTACGGAGCGGAGCCACGTGTGTACGAGGTGTACGGAGCGGAGCCACGTGTGTACGAGGTGTATGGAGCGGAGCCGAGTGTGTACAGGGTGTATGGAGCAGAGCCGCGTGTGTACGAGGTGTACTGAGCCAAGCCGCATATGTACGAGGTGTACAGAGCCAAGCCGCATGTGTACGAGGTGTACAGAGCCAAGCCGCATGTGTACGAGGTGTATGGAGCGGAGCCGAGTGTGTACAAGGTGTACGGAGCGGAGCCGTGTGTGTACGAGGTGCACAGAGCAGAGCCGCGTGTGTATGAGGTGTACGGAGCGGAGCCGAGTGTGTTCGGAGCAGAGCCGTGTGTGTATGAGGTGTACGGAGCAGAGCCGAGTGTGTACGGAGCAGAGCCGCGTGTGTACGGAGCAGAGCCGTGTGTGTACAAGGTGTACGGAGTGGAGTTGCATGTGTACAAGGTGTACAGAGCAGAGCCGCGTGTGTACGAGGTGTACGGAGCCGAGCCGCATGTGTACAAGGTGTATGGAGCGGAGCCGCGTGTGTACGAGGTGTATGGAGCGGAGCCGAGTGCGTAAGAGGTGTACGGAGCGAAGCCGAGTGTGTATGAGGTGTATGGAGCGGAGCCGAGTGTGTACGAGGTGTATGGAGCAGAGCTGTATGCGTACAAGGTGTACAGAGCAAAGCCAAGTGTGTACGAGGTGTACGGAGCTGAGACATGTGTACGAGGTGTACCCAGACCCAGGCAGGCAGCTGATCTCGACTGAGGCTGAGCAGACTCCTCCGTCCTCCTGACTGAGTCTGTGTCTCACCCGCCGACCGCCGTCCACCACCTCCTGGGTCGCCGCCTGCATGAAGAGAGGGAGTCTGAGGAGAGGGACCGTCACCTAATGCCGACACAGAGCACAGAGAGGACGTGCCTGTGTGACAGAGAGGTGAGTGATATGTCCACTCCTGACTCCTGCCCTGCTGCTGCAGCTGCTGCCTGTGGCTGTGCTCTGTGTGTGCACTGCCAGCCAGACCTGGTGGCTGCTGCATGGCAGGGAGGACTCAGTCAGTGTAAAGAAAGAATGTAAGCAGTAATTAAATGATTTGTGTACTAAGGCCCCTTTCACATCTTTTTTTTTTCAGATTGTGGCAGATCCGGCAGATTTACCGCATCTGCCGACTAACGGCCGCACTTGCGGCACACTTGCGGCAAGCCCCATGCATTGTTTATGGGGCTTGCGGTTTGGTGCGGCAAGTGCGGTTCTGCTGGGTGTGGCAAGTCCGGCATTTGCGGCGGTGGAAAAAAAAACGCCGCTGACCGCGTTGTCATCCATCGTCGCAACGGCTGTTAGGCAGCAAATGTGGTAAATCTGCTGGATCTGACGCAATTTGAAAGACACGGTGATGTGAAAGGGGCCTAACGAACGCTGCTTTCACATCAGTGTTTAGCTGATGTTTGGGCCGTTCCAGCAGGTGGCGCCGCATGTGCCGGATCGTCCGCCTAACAGCCGACTTGCGGCCCGGATGCGGCAAGCCCCATGCATTGTCTATCACAAGTGCGGTTCTGCTGAGTGCGGCAGATCAGGCACTTGTGGCCGCGAAAAAAAAACTCTACAAGTGGTGTTTTTTTTTCGCGGCCGCAAGTGTCGAATCTGCTGCACACGGCAGAACCGCACTTGCCGCACCGGACCGCAAGCCCCATAGACAATGCATAGGGCTTGCCGCATCTGGACCGCAAGTCGGCCATTGGGCGGCTGATCCGGCGCCACCTGCCGAATCGGCCGCACATCAGCAAAACAGCTGATGTGAAAGGCCCCTTAATCACTGGAGTGGTGTGCCCCACCATCTTGGATAATACAGAAACATGTGAAATGGCTATACATGGTGTATCATGTGCCCCCCTAATAAGTGGCTATCTTGCTTGGATCATGTACGTATGGAGTCCATGCATTCATGATTCAAGAAAAATATCCACATAGAGGGGCACATACAACATGTAGAGGAATTTCACATGTCTATCCAAGGTAGAGGGGTAGTGGGTGCGCACATTGTGTATTTTGTGATTTTTTTACCTCAGTTTTTGTAAGGCCTCAGGCACAAGCTGAGTATTTGGTCAGTTTTTTCCTCAGTATCTGTAAAGCCTATTGCACACGCTGAGTATTTGGTGAGTTTTTACCTCAGTATCTGTAAGGCCTCGTGCACACGATGAGTATTTGGTGAGTTGTTACCTCAGTATCTGTAAGGCCTCGTGCACACGCTGAGTATTTGGTGAATTTTTACCTCAGTATCTGTAAGGCCTCGTGCACACGCTGAGTATTTGGTGAGTTTTTACCTCAGTATATGTAAGACCTTGTGCACATGCTGAGTATTTGGTGAGTTTTTACCTAGTAATTGTAAGGCCTCATGCACACGCTGAGTATTTGGTGAGTTGTTACCTCAGTATCTGTAAGGTCTCGTGCACACGCTGAGTATTTGGTGAGTTGTTACCTCAGTATCTGTAAGGTCTCGTGCACACGCTGAGTATTTGGTGAGTTATTACCTCAGTATCTGTAAGGCCTCGTGCACACGCTGAGTATTTGGTGAATTTTTACCTCAGTATCTGTAAGGCCTCGTGCACACGCTGAGTATTTGGTGAATTTTTTACCTCAGTATCTGTAAGGCCTTGTGCACACGCTGAGTATTTGGTCAGTTTATACCTCAGTATTTGTAAGGCCTTGTGCACACGCTGAGTATTTGGTCAGTTTATACCTCAGTATTTGTAAGGCCTTGTGCACACGCTGAGTATTTGGTCAGTTTATACCTCAGTATTTGTAAGGCCTTGTGCACACGCTGAGTATTTGGTCAGTTTATACCTCAGTATTTGTAAGGCCTCGTGCACACGCTGAGTATTTGGTGATTTTTTTTTCCCTCAGTATCTGTAAGGCCTCGTGCACACGCTGATGCTGCATTATAAGAAACAGGCTATTATGCCCTGAATGCCCCTGTACACAGAATAAATAACTTATAAAAATCTAGCACCCTGTATTCTAACCTGTTACCAGTCCAAAATTCTTGCTTGCAGATTGGTCCATTCAGCCTCTCCTCGCCGTCTGACAGCCTCTTCTTCTGAATGATATGGATCACGCCTTTGTTATCCACGTCCCACTTTCCCATCTCACGTCTGTGCAGATAACTTTCCAGCTTGCGCAAACGCACCGTGCTCTGCCCTACTGCAGCTACAATGTAAAACTCATCTACTCATGCGCGAATCGCAGGGGTCTCTGCACATGGCTCCAGGCTCCCAGTCTTCTGCGTGTAATGTATAGTGACATTACTGAGATTTTAAACTTGTAGGATAATCCCATGATGGAGCACAGTGCACCTGCACAAGCTGGAGAGGTATGGGCGTAGCATAGGCAATAGGAAAATTGGACGTGGTCACGTGGATAACGCAGGTGACAGGAGGCGTTATCTACATCATTCAGAAGAAGACGCTGTCGGACCGCGAGGAGGCGGGACGGACCAATCTGGAAGCAAGTCCATCAGACTGGTAACAGGTGATTATCATTCAGGGGGCACACTGATCGAGATATTTATAAGTTATTTATTCTGAGTACAGCGGCAGTCAGGGCATAATGGCCTCCTTCTAATGGACTGCTCAATACTATGGCTTAAAGGGTTTTTTTTTTTCCTCCTAACTGAATGGTAAATTGACCAGATCAATGGATGTTTGACAGGATAGAGTTTCACTCAGCAACTATTTTTCTGGAATAATCTATTTCAGGTATATGATAACCTCCGTCACATGACTCCCGCGACCCCGTCACATGACCCCGTCACATGACCCCCGTGACCCCGTCACATGACCCCCATCACATGACCTGTATATACCTCTGGGGCTGGTGCTGTATATACCCCTGGGGCTGCTGCTGTATATACCCCTGGGGCTGGTGCTGTATATACCCCTGGGGCTGGTGCTGTATATACCCCTGGGGCTGGTGCTGTATATACCCCTGGGGCTGGTGCTGTATATACCCCTGAGGCTGGTGCAGTATATACCCCTGAGGCTGGTGCAGTATATACCCCTGGGGCTGCTGCTGTATATACCCCTGGGGCTGGTGCTGTATATACCCCTGGGGCTGCTGCTGTATATACCCCTGGGGCTGGTGCTGTATATACCCCTGGGGCTGGTGCTGTATATACCCCTGGGGCTGGTGCTGTATATACCCCTGGGGCTGCTGCTGTATATACCCCTGGGGCTGGTGCTGTATATACCCCTGGGGCTGGTGCTGTATATACCCCTGGGGCTGGTGCTGTATATACCCCTGGGGCTGCTGCTGTATATACCCCTGGGGCTGGTGCTGTATATACCCCTGGGGCTGGTGCTGTATATACCCCTGGGGCTGGTGCTGTATATACCCCTGGGGCTGCTGCTGTATATACCCCTGGGGCTGGTGCTGTATATACCCCTGGGGCTGGTGCTGTATATACCCCTGGGGCTGGTGCTGTATATACCCCTGGGGCTGCTGCTGTATATACCCCTGGGGCTGCTGCTGTATATACCCCTGGGGCTGGTGCTGTATATACCCCTGGGGCTGCTGCTGTATATACCACTGGGAAGGCTGCTGTAACACTGCTGGGGCCTGTATGTACCACTGGGGAGGCTGCTGTATACCACACTGCTGGGGGCTGTATACTACCACTGGGGAGGCCTGTATACCACTGACGGGGCCTGTATACCACACTGCTGGGGGCTGTATACCTGTGCTGGGGGTCCACCCTTGGCTTATACACGAGTCAAAAGGTTTTCCCAGATTTTGGGGGCAAAAGTAAGGGGGATCGGCTTATACACGGGTCGGCTTATACACGAGTATATACGGTAATAAAGATAGAAAGGCAGGGGGACAGCAAATGAGCAGAAGAGACAACTGATAGGCAGGGGAGACAGTAAAACAACAGGGGGAGGTAAAATAAAAACCATAATGAAGATAGAAAGGCAGGGGGATACAAAAGGGCAGGAGAGACAACTGATAATCAGGGGAGAAAGTAAAAAGACAGGGGAGGTGGAGAGGCAAAATAAGAAAAGATAATGAAATAAAAAGGCAGGGGGACAGTAAATGGGCAGGAGAGACAAGTGCTAAACAAGGAAGACAGTAACAGGTAGGCGACACGCCCCTCCAGAGCCTTAGGATACTCCCAACCAGGCCTTCTTGAGGCTTCACCACAGGGATCACATGAACTGAGACCCGGCTCCGTGACCCTGGCGGTGTCATTAAAAGTTCGGTGTGGGTGGCTCTCTCTCTTAGGGATAGGGATCTGGCGCGGAGGGTTCATTCTGGGCAGAGGGATGACTGGACCTGGTGATACTTGTTAATTTATACGTGACACCACCCGCAGGTTGCGGCTATAGGTGGCCCCCGCTGCTCCACAGTCTTCCTAGGGGCCCGATCAATGGGAGGCAGCAATGTTCTGAAGCCCTCTGTGTGTAGAGATGACCCCTAAGGTGACCAAAGGTACCTGAGTGAGTTGGTAGTTGTGTTTCTGGTGCTTTAGACACGTTAAGAAAGTCCACAGACACAATGGGCTGCAGTCTTCAGTTCTTTACTCACAGTCTTTGTGTAAAAGCCCGCTGAGCACTGGGCTCTCGGAGGCAGGGATCCAGCTACTCCCTCGTGGTAGGATGGTACGTAACCAGGACCCCTTCTCTGTCCTTTCCAGGTAGTCCAACACAGCGCTTGCCTTGCCCGTCCTGCCTTGTGCCTCGCCACACAGAGCTCTGAACCAGTGACTGTTGGCTTTTCCTAGGGGTTAACCTGCAGTGTCTCCTCTTAGCCCTAAGGTTGCCACCTTTTCAGCAGATGTGCGCGGTTGTTGACGGTGTCACCTTGGAAGTGTCACACAGTCTCCGGGTTGCCTGGTCTTCTCCACTAGTCTTTTGGGTTCCCGCTGTCCCTTGTGGCCTACTCCCTCCACTTGCCTGCACTTGACAATGGATACAAGACCCATCGGTGGATTGCTCACTCCCTCACCTCTGGGACCCCCTCCTTCTCCTGGATCCACTTGGGTGATGTTATGGTCTAGGGTTCGGCTTCAGGACGAGCTCCCACTAGCTCCAGTCCTCTGGACACTTTTCAGACATACGTTCTCTAGCTGCCTTCCAACTCGGATCTTGGTGTTCAATGGCCTCTCCTCAGCTGTTTCACTGTCGTCTCCTACATTCTAGATCTTTCCTGCTCTTTTTATACCCCTTGTCATGTGTCCCATGTCCTCTATGTGTGTTCTTTCTGACCTCACTCCTCCCCAGGTGCTCCCTCTAACTACTTCCTTCACCACCCAACCCCACTACAATCGTTCCTAGTGTGATCTGGGTGTACCGGTACTGGTCTGTACCCACCTTACCAGTAAGTAGGAAACTACACCCTAACAGGGGTGCAGTACCTCTGTGGAGACAGGACCCACAGTGGAGCCACATAGGCAGGTAGTCAAAATAGAACCAGAGAGGCAGAAGGGACAGCAAATGGTCAAGAAAGTCAACATAATAGCAGAGGAGGCAGAAATAAAACCTGGAAGGCAAAATTGAGGAGGCACTACAAACAGCAGAGAGGTAGGAGGGACAGTAAATGGGAGAAGAGACAACAGAATATTAGAGAAGATGATAAAAAGGCAGGGGAGAAAAAAGAAAGAAGGCAATAAAAATAGCAGAAAGGCAAATGGGAAAGTGAAAATACAAGAGCTAACAGTAAGGCAACAAAGACAGGGAGGGCGGTAAAATGGCAGGCGAGACAACAGAAAAGCAGGAGAAACAATAAACAGACGGGGAGGCAAAATAATGGATGCAATAAAGATTAAAAGGCAGGAAATAGAAAGGGGTGATTACAAAATAGCAGGAAAGACAGCAAAAGTCCAGGGATGACAGGTAAGCCGGTAGGCAAAATGGAAGCCGAAAGGCAGGAGGGGCAATCATGGGAGATAGTAAAAAGACAGGGGGTGACAGGTAGGCAAGAAGAATGGTGAAAAGGCTGGAAAGACAACAAACGGACAGGAGAGACAACCGATTAGCGGGGGAGATTATAAAAAGACAGAGTAGGTAACAGATATACAAGAAAGATAGCAGAAAGTCAGGAGGGTAAGCACAAAGGCAGGAGGGTAAATAAAAAGGCAGGAGGGTAAGGAAAAAGTCAGGAGGGTAAGCACAAAGGCAGGAGGGTAAATAAAAAGGCAGGAGGGTAAGCACAAAGGCAGGAGGGTAAATAAAAAGGCAGGAGGGTAAGGAAAAAGTCAGGAGGGTAAGCACAAAGGCAGGAGGGTAAGCACAAAGGCAGGAGGGTAAGCACAATAGCAGGAGGGTAAGCACAAAAACAGGAGGGTAAGACCAAAGGCAGGAGGGTAAGACCAAAGGCAGGAGGGTAAGAACAATGGCAGGAGGGTAAGCACAAAGGCAGGAGGGTAAGCACAAAGGCAGGAGGGTAAGCACAAAGGCAGGAGGGTAAGACCAAAGGCAGGAAGGTAAGAACAAAGACAGGAAGGTAAGCACAAAGGCAAGAGGGTAAGCACAAAGGCAGGAGGGTAAGCACAAAGGCAGGAGGGTAAGCACAAAGGCAGGAGGGTAAGACCAAAGACAGGAAGGTAAGCACAAAGGCAAGAGGGTAAGCACAAAGGCAAGAGGGTAAGCACAAAGGCAGGAGGGTAAGCACAAAGGCAGGAGGGTAAGACCAAAGACAGGAAGGTAAGCACAAAGGCAAGAGGGTAAGCACAAAGGCAAAGAGGTAAGCACAAAGGCAGGAGGGTAAGCACAAAGACAGGAGGGTAAGCACAAAGGCAAGAGGGTAAGCACAAAGACAGGAAGGTAAGCACAAAGGCAGGCAACAGAATTACAAGAATTAGTAATAGTGAGGGATAGGAACAAATCAAGGATCACAGCAGTAAGGCAGAAGAGGCATAAAATGGATGGAGAGACAACAGGAAGGAAAGATGGATGCAAATGAGGACAGAACAGAAAGTGACAAGGGTTCACATAAAGGCTCAAAAGACACCGTCACTGCCATTGTTTTCTTCCATCCTTCATCTGGCCGTCCATTATGTGGCACCTGAGGCCGGAGGAGGGACTGACATGATGATTGTAGAGGAAAACTTTATAGATTGTGGCCCCTTTGTTAGTTAACAAATGGTTAATTGGTTAATGTCCTTAGACAAAGACACTCGATGTATGCTGCTATATTGTCTCATGTTGGAAAGAAGAAAACATGTCTGATATATTCAACAAAGCCAAGAGGATCAGCCACAGTGAGCGCGGTGCTGCGAGGAGATCCCACCTCTCCTGTCTGTGCGTACAGTTACAACAGCCAGAGGATATCACCAGCTGATGTCATTTGCTTTTTATGGACAGACAGAATAAGGTTGGAGACGGAATATGCCTGTATGATATATATATATATGCTTCAGTATAGCACTACCCAGGGGCGGACACAGACTGTAGTGGGCCCCTTTGCAAGAAATTTTTCGGGCCCCCCCCCTGCCCCTCATAGTGCAACAAAATTAGGACCCGTTCACACGATACGTATTTTGCCACGTATTTGGTGCGTATACACAGCAGATCTGCAACAAATATGCAGCTGTGTGTTTTCCCAGCAAAGCTTATGGGTTTGCTAATTCCTGTCCACATGGTGCCACTAAAATATACAGTGGATATGCTGCGGATGTTAGTGCAGGAAAATCTGCACCATGTCATTTCCCACCGTAAATGTACTGTATATCTAATATTGAGGCTATGCAGGGCTGGATATAATATCTGGAGGCTGCTGCTGGGCTGTATATATTATTTGCCAATTGCAGCCTCAAAATTATATATACAGCCTAGCACAGCCTCCAAATAACATATACAGCCCACTAGCCCAGCATGCCCTCTAGTTAATATATACAGCCCAGCTTAGCCTCCAAATAGCATATATAGCCCAAGACAGCCTCCAGTTAATATATACAGCCCAGCATAGCCTTCAGTTAATATATACAGCCCAGCATAGCCTTCAGTTAATATATACAGCCCAGTGCAGCATCCAAATAACATATACAGCCCAGCATAGCCTCCAGTCAATATATACAGCGCAGCAAAGCCTCCAGGTAATATATACAGCCCAGCATAGCCTCCAAATAACATATGTAGCCCAAGACAGCCTCCAGGTAATATATATAGGCACCCCCGTTTCCCTTTGTTTCATAATGCTCTCCCCCATATGCGGTCTACTTTTGGCATAGTGCTTCTTGTCCTATGTGGCACCCCCAGTTTATGCTGCTTCTCCCCCTATGTGGGCCCCCTGATTCATGTTTCTTCTCCCCCCATGAGCCGCCCGATTCATGAGCAGCCAAGCTTCTCCCCCAGGGCCCCCCACCCCCATTCATGAGCAGCCAAGCATCTCCCCCAGGCTGCCCCCCATTCATGAGCAGCCAAGCATCTCCCCCAGGCTGCCCCCCATTCATGAGCAGCCAAGCATCTCCCCCAGGGGCCCCCCATTCATGAGCAGCCAGGCCATGCTTCTCCCCAGGGTCCCCCCCATTCATGAGCAGCCAGGCCATGCTTCTCCCCAGGGTCCCCCCCATTCATGAATAGCCAGTCCATGCTCTTACCTGGAGCAGGCAGGCCAGGCCAAGAGGATCCATCCACACATTCCTGAGCTGCGCACACACACTGACATCACACACTGACATACGCCGGCCGGCACCACACACACCGCACCTCCAGCAGCCAGAGTGAGTGACAGTCAGTCCTGCTCCTCCTGATCTCAGGGCTGCTCCTCTGCTCCGGCACTCGCACTCTGAGGACCTGCTCCCGCCTCCTGTTCTCCTTCTTTGCGCCTCGGCTCCGCGGTGGCTCCACATGACTAATTTGAATAGTTAAATTAGCCATGTGGTGCTGGAGCCTGGAGGGGCCCCGAGGGGCCCCCGTTCAGTCGTTCGATGAATGGGCTGCACCAGTAGGTCCACCCCTGGCACTACCATGGAAGACACATATAAAGCATTGTGGCCTTTCTCTCTTTCTTTCTTTCTTTCTTTCTTTCTTTCTTTCGTTCCTCTCATCTCATGCCTATTTTACAGTATTTCCTAATTTCTTTCTCACTTTTACTTTCATATCAATATTCTCTCTTATCGATTCATAGTATCTATTCATCTAATAATTCCTTTCTCTTTTTTGCTTTCTATTTTTCTCTTTCACTTTCTTTCTCTTATACTTTTTCTCTTTATTTTCTTATTTCTGTATTTCAGTATGATTATCTTCTATCATCTCAATCTATTTATTTGTCCATCTATCCACTCATCCATCCATCGCTCTCTGTATTCCATAATCTGTGTGCGCCATCTAGTGGACATAAAGTAAAATGCTTTCCTTTCTCTTTTTTTTGTCTCCTATTTTTCTTTTTCTCTTTTTACATTCTTTCTTTTGTCCTTTTTACTTTATTTTCTTCTCTCTATATTTATCTATCTATCTATCTATCTATCTATCTATCTATGGCGGCCGTCACACGCTACGATATCTGTAAAGATATATCTGTCTGTCTGTCTATCTGTCCATCCATCCATCCATCCCTATTACACACTTCAGTTACTATTGTATTCTATAATCTGTGTGCGCCATCTAGTGGCCATAAAGTAAAATGCTTTTCATTTACACCACTGTGACCCTTTTCTCTATGATTGAATGCACATCACATGTATAGCACACGCTTATCTACGTGTCTTTGTTACAGATGAGGCTCTTCAGAAGATGGGCTGGAGGTGGAGGAATTGTTCTCATTTACCTCCTGACTACCCCCATCCCCATGATGAATCAATCTGGAGACAATCCTGGATCGATGGCAAAGGGGTCACTGGGAATTTATCACATCTATTTTGATATGTGATCCAAGAGCAGCATGATGAGGGGCTGAGACCCTGATTCCAGTGATGTGCCTCTTATCAAGCTTCATAATTTAGTTCCCATAAAATTTGATTTTTTTTATTATCAGCAAGAAAATGATCAGTAAAGGACTAGTTGTCTCGTGCCAGTTAGTCCTGTTCAGTGTAACTCTGTCTGTATCACTGATTGACAGCTGTACACAGTTATCAGTGCTGTGGGCGGGGTCATACACAACTCAACATTCCGAGAACTGCAACATCTGCAGCAGAGAAAACAGGGATTATATCACCACTGACATCACTGGAATCAGGGGCTCTGCACATTGTGCTGCTCTCAGATTACATTGCAAAACCTTGTGAAAGATTTTCTTTAATAATAATGATGACAGAAAGAATGTACAATGCTACAGTCGATATAGTCTATCCCAGCTGTGGAAGACAGACTCCACTCCATGAGAGGACCGCCATTAGGGGGCCATCACATAGGGAAGAATAAACCAGCTGAGTGAGTCTTATTATATACTGTACTACATGGGTGCTCAATGTTATTGCATCGGGAGGGAAGTGAAGTAACAGTGGGGACGGGCACTGTGGCGCAGGGGGTGGACTCATGCAGCATTGGCGTCCTTGTTGATGTCACAGTGGAGGCGGGCTCTGTGGCGCAGGGGGTGGACTCATGCAGCATTGGCGTCCTTGTTGATGTCACAGTGGAGGCGGGCTCTGTGGCGCAGGGGGTGGACTCATGTAGCATTGGCGTCCTTGTTGATGTCACGGTGGAGGCGGGCTCTGTGGTGATGGGGGTGGGCTCATGCAGCATTGGCATCCTTGTTGATGTCATAATGGGGTTGGGCTCTGTGGCACAAGGGGAGGGCTCATGTGGCAGTGGCATCCTTATTCATGTCACAATGGGTGCAGGCTCTGTGGTGCTGGGGGTGGGCTCTATGGCGCAGGGGGTGGACTCATGCGGTGGTCGTGTCCTTGTTGATGTCACGTTGGGGGCGGGCTCTATGGTGCTGGGGGTGGGCTCATGCGGTGGTGGCATCTTTATTGATGTCACGATGGAAGCGGGCTCTGCTTCGCAGGAGGCGGGATCATGCAACGGTGGCGTCTTTGTCAATGTTACTATGGGATCAGGCTATGTGGTGCAAGGGGCGGGCTAGTGCGGCGGTGGCGTCCTTGTTGATGTCATGATGGGATTGGGCTCTGTGGCGCAAGGGGCGGGCTCATGCAGCGGTGGCGTCCTTGTTGATGTCACGATAGGGGTGGGCTCTGGAGCAGGGGGCGGGCTCATGCGGCGGTGGTGTCCTTGCTGATGTCACGATAGGGGTGGGCTCTGGAGCAGGGGGCGGGCTCATGCGGCGGTGGTGTCCTTGTTGATGTCACGATAGGGGTGGGCTCTGGAGCAGGGGGCGGGCTCACTGGGGTGTGCCAATATGGCAGCCACAAGGTTTTTTTCCATTTCAGGTGACCAATCAGGTGCCGTTTTATTGGGGATGTCCGGACGCCAAGGCAATTATGTAAGTAGATCTATATATCTATAGATCTATATATGTTGATATTTTCTTACCTTTCATGTGTCTGCTTTTCACCATTCCTCATGATCAGTGTTGCATGACCTAGAGTTTGTTCTCCAGCCCCTTTCCATGTTTTATTACCTCTGTGTAACCCCCATCATCTAGTCACTCCATCCACACCCAGCCAGTAATCAACAGCTGAAACATCTTTAGCTGCAGATATATTCTGAAGCATAAGTCTGATCCAGACTTAGTCTGATCCATGTATCTTTCAAACTACATCTTTCAAAGTACATTTTCTAAGTACAATACTTAGAAATAGACTAGAAATGGACTGGAAAAGACTGGCAGGTAAAGACATATAAATCCCCCACAATGTTTCCATTCTAATCTCTACCACCCTTACTACTTCATCTCATATTAACTCCTGCAATCCCTTCCACAAGTAAGGAACTAGTCATCAGTCCACCCTTCCTCCCCAGCCATCTGACCTCCTCTTGACTACTATTTCTCCCCATACTGGCTGTATCACCTTGTCCTCGGCTCCACCATCCTCTCCTGGACTGCTAGATCTCATCCCCATCCACATCTCCCCTGGACTGTAGCTCATACCTTGGTGACATCCCACCCCGGACTGACCCCTGGATGCCTCACCTGTCCCACGGCTGCTCCATCAACCAACCCAGCAATCGCCTCTGTCAACCCCGACCGCCTCGACTGATCCCCCAACTTCCCCATCTGACCCATCCATCCGACCCCCCACCTTACATCTCATCCCCTGGTCATCACCTCATCCCGTGACCGCTCCCCACTGATGACCATTCACCCACTACCACAACTTTCCCCACTCTGCTTCTGACCCCTGCTGCCACACTCACTCCCTGTTCTCCGTATGCAATGTTCCCGCTACTCCTCACTCTCACTCCCATCCTTCTCCACTTCCTACTACCCCCACTTATCCCCCCTCCCAGCAACAAAATACTGCTCTCACCCTCCATCCTGCCGAACCACCTCACCCACTTCACCGACCTTTTCATTCACTGTCAATCCTCAATCACCAAACAAACACGCCCGCCTCGCAAGCTCTCATGCTCCCACCTGCTAACCCTCGGCCTACTCTTCCTCCTTGCCGGTGACATCTCCCCCAATCCTGGCCCCCCCACGCAACATCCCCACAACAACCTTCATCCCGCGACCCACCGCCAACCCTCGCAACCTCACCACCAGTAGCTCTCGCAACCCCACCAACATCAGACCCATTCCCCCAACCCATGCCCCACCTACCGCTCTACCCGGCGCACTCTGGAATGCCCGCTCAGTGTGCAACAAACTCCCCGACATCCATGATCTCTTTATCTCCAGGAAACTGGCATTCCTTGGCCTCACCGAGACCTGGCTCACCCCCTCCGACACGGCCTCCCCTGCTGCACTATCCTACGGCGGCCTCAGCCTGTCCCACACCCCCCGTCCCTCTGGCAAACATGGCGGTGGAGTCGGCATACTGCTGTCCAACTCCTGCACCTTCAGCCCCATCCCCCAGCCCCCATCCGTCACTGTCCCCTCCTTCGAAGCCCACACAGTCCGAATCTTCTCCCCCTGCAACCTCCAAATAGCCATCATCTACCGCCCCCCCGGACCCACCGCCTCCTTCCTTGACCACTTCACCACCTGGCTACTTCACTTCCTCTCCACTGACATCCCCTCCATCATCATGGGCGACTTCAATATCCCCATTGACACTCCCCGCCCAGCCGCCTCCAACCTTCTTTCCTTGACCACTTCCCTAGGGCTCTCCCAATGGATCTCCTCTCCCACCCACGAACAAGGCCACATGCTTGATCTCATCTTTACCCGCCTTTGCTCCCTCTCTAACCTCACAACCTCGGTACTCACACTGTCCGACCACCATCTCTTGACCTTCTCCGCCCTCTCCTCCCCTGCCACACTACCCCCTCTCTGCAAACTTGATCACCCTCGCCGAAACCTAAAAGATCTTGATCTTCCTTTATTCTCTGAATCACTCCTCCCTCTCACCGACCTACCCTGCGCTGACGACATTGACATTGCCACCACCCTATACAACACCACCATAACGAACGCTCTCAACCTAGCCGCCCCCCTCACTCTCCATGCTCCACTCATTAACAGGCAACCCTGGCACACCACCCTCACTAAAAACCTGAGACGGGCGTCCAGAGTCGCCGAGAGGAGATGGAAAAAGTCTCACACCCCTGAGCACTTTGCTCTGTTCAAGCAATCCATCACTGACTTCAAGACGGCACTCGCTACCGCCAAGCAAGTGTTCTTCTCATCCCTTATAACCTCAATGTCCCGCAACCCTAAACAGCTCTTCAAAACTTTCAACTCCTTACTTCGCCCGCCTGCTCCTCCCCCTTCTCCCCTCATCTCTGCTGAAGACTTTGCGACCTTCTTCAAGGAGAAGATCGACAAGATCAGAAGCAGCTTCGGTCCACTATCCCCACAACTCCCCCTCTCACCTACACTGCCCTCCTCCTCCATCAGCCACTTCCCCCCCATAACTGAAGACCAACTCTCCTCCCTCCTGTCAAAATCACACCTCACCACCAGCGCCCACGACCCGCTCCCATCCCACCTCATTCCCAACCACACCTCCATTTTCATCCCAGCCCTCACCCACCTCTTTAACCTTTCACTTAGCACTGGTACCTTCCCCTCGGCCTTCAAACACGCCCTAATCACGCCCATCCTAAAAAAAACCTCACTTGACCCTACCTCTGTCTCTAACTATCGCCCCATATCTCTTCTCCCATTCGCCTCTAAGCTACTTGAACAACACGTCCACTCCGAACTTTCCTCTTACCTCTCCTCGTGCTCCCACTTCGACCGCCTACAGTCCGGCTTCCGACCCCTCCATTCCACCAAAACAGCCCTGACCAAAGTCACCAACGACCTACTGACCGCCAAGAACAAACACCACTACTCCATCCTGCTACTCCTTGACCTGTCTGCCGCCTTCGACACGGTTGACCACTCCCTTCTTCTCCGGATCCTGGAATCCCTTGGCATCACCCACCTTGCCCTCTCCTGGATCTCCTCATACCTAGCGGACCGGACCTTCAGCGTCTCCCACTCCCACACCTCCTCCTCACCCTACCCCCTTTCTGTCGGAGTCCCCCAAGGTTCGGTCCTGGGAACCCTACTTTTCTCCATTTACACTCTCGGCCTAGGGCAACTCATCGAGTCCCATGGCCTCCAGTACCACCTCTACGCCGACAACACCAAAATCTACCTGTCCGGCCCTGACATCACCCCCCTACTCTCGAAAATCCCTCAATGCCTTTCCGCCATCTCATCCTTCTTCTCTGCTCGCTTCCTTAAACTCAACATGGACAAAACTGAATTCATAGTCTTCCCCCCCAAGAAATTCCACTCCACCTCCCAACCTATCCATCTGCATCAACGACTGCGCCCTCTCCCCAGTAACCCAAGCCAAGTGCCTCGGGGTAATCCTTGACTCCTCCCTATCCTTCAAGCCCCATATCGAGGCCCTCACCACATCCCTCCGGCTCCAGCTCAAGAACATCTCATGGATCCGCTCCTTCCTCACCCACGACACCGCTAAAACACTCATCCATGCTCTTATCATCTCCCGACTTGACTACTGCAACCTCCTTCTCAATGGCCTCCCGGCTAACTCCCTCACACCTCTCCAGTCTATCCTCAACTCCGCTGCCCGACTCATCTATATGTCCTCCCGCTACTCCCCTGTCTCCCCCCTCTGCCAAGCCCTTCACTGGCTCCCCGTCTCCAAGAGATCCCAATTCAAAACACTAACCATGGCGTACAAAGCCATACACAACCTGGCCCCACCATACATCTCCGACCTGGTCTCCTGATACCTACCCTCACGCAACCTCCGCTCCTCCCAAGAACTCCTCCTCTGCTCCCCCCTCATCACCTCTTCGCACAACCGAGTCCAGGACTTCTCCCGGGCATCTGCCTTACTCTGGAACTCCCTACCCGAACACGTCAGACACTCTCCTACCCTGAGTAGCTTCAAGTGTCACCTGAAGACTCACTTGTTCCGTCAAGCCTACAACCTGCCATGAGACCCAGGCGAACGCCCCATACCTGACATTCCCCCCTCCTACTGTATCCTAACCCACCCCTCTTAGACTGTGAGCCCTCGTGGACAGGGTCCCTGCCCCTCCTGTACCTGTACGTCCTGATCGCCTAGATTTAGTGTACTTGTTCTTGTCTCCCTCATCCTCATGTAAAGCACCATGGAACCTAATGGCGCTATATAAATAAATAATAATAATAATAATAATAAAATAATAATATTACATATATTTGACCTTTGTTTCTTATGCTCTGGGGTGTTGAGAGACATGAGATCATAAGAAGCCTTAACTTGACCGGACTGAGAAATGCAAACTTGGGCAGATTTGTTGATCATTATAAACCCTTTACATGTGGAGGGGTATCCAGTATGTTATACTTTAGTATTTTGGGGACGTTTAGAGAATAAATCAAATAGACCAAAAAAGAAACTTACATTCTCCAAACCGAGTAAAACGAGGAGAGGGATGGTGGTCATACCCCCCTGGATCCACTCATCCAGTGACACCGTCCCATCGTGGTCATAGTCAATCTCTTGCATCATTTCATGGAGAATCTGTAGTCAGAAGTGGAGGGTGTCACACAGGGTCAATGAGATTAGCATTATCATTACAATATGGAGCGTTCCCTGAACCTTGCCCTAGTCTGCTGGAGTAAAGGAGAAGATGCTCCATGGTAAATCTACAGTCAATGTCCACTAAAATTCTGTAAGCCACCACTAGAGGGAGCATAAGAGTGCACTACATACCATGTATGCATTGAACACAATAATAAATCTATATATATTAGGCTCCTCGGCTCCCTCTAGTGGTGGTTGCAGGCAGATACAATATGTATTATTCTCCTCAGCCCCACCCCCCCCAGTGGTGACTACAGGGAGATACAATATGCATTAGGTTCCTCAACTCCACCTAAACGGTGCTTGCAGAGAGATACAATATATATTAGATCCGTCAGCTCACCCTTGTGGTGGCTGCAGTGAGATACAATATGCATTAGGTTCCTCAGATCCCCTAGTGGTGACTACAGGCAGATACAATATGTATTAGCCTCCTCAGCTCCCCCTAGTGCTGGGTGCAAAAACATACAATATGTCCTAGGTTCCCTAGCTCCCTCTAATGGTAGTTGCAGGCAGCTACAATATTTTAGGCTCCTAAGCTCCCCTAAGTGGTGACACAAGATGGATACAATATGCATTAGGTTCCTCAGATCCCCCTAGTGGTGACTACACTTAGATATAAGGTTCTATTAGGTTCATGGGCTTTCTTTTGTGATGGCTAAAGGCAGATACAATATTTATTAGGTTCTTCAGGTCCCCTAGTGGTAGCTGCAGGCAGATATGATTTGCATTAGGCCTCTTGGTTCCCCCTAGTGATGGCCACAGACAGATATGATCTGCATTAGACTCTTTGGCTCCCCCTAGTGGTAGCTGCAGGCAGATATGATTTGCATTAGGCTCCTTGGCTCCCCCTAGTGGTAGCTGCAGGCAGATATGATTTGCATTAGGCCTCTTGGTTCCCCCTAGTGATGGCCACAGACAGATATGATCTGCATTAGGCTCCTTAGCTCCCCCTAGCGGTGACCACAGGCAGATATGATTTGCTTTGGGCTCTGTGGCTCTCCCTAGTGGTAGCTGCAGGCAGATATGATTTGCATTAGGCTCCCTAGCTCCCCTAGTGGTAGCTGCAGGCAGATATGATTTGCATTAGGCTCCTTAGCTCCCCCTAGCGGTGGCCACAGACAGATATGATTTGCATTAGTCTCCTTAGCTCCCCCTAGTGGTGGCCACAGGCAGATATGATTTGCATTAAGCTCCTTAGCTCCCCCTAGTGGTGGTCACAGTCAGATACGATTTGCATTAGGCTCCTTGACTCCCCCTAGTGGTAGCTGCAGGCAGATAGATAATACATTAGACTTCTTACTGCTTCCTACATCTCTACAGTTTACAACCAGACTGTATTGTTTCCAGGGTGAAAAAAGCAAATGTACTGCTACATTAGATACACACACCCCAGCTACATGTATCAAGGTCACAAATTGTGTTTGCAATCATCGGTTTATGTATGTAGCATTATTTTGTAGTATGGTGTCCCATAGAAGTTGTTGAAACTAAAGATTTCCCTACAGATTTGTTGGGGTGTACTCATTTATGCTGAGCGCCGTACATCTTATAAATTGATCCCTGACCGATTTGTTTAAATCCATTCCTTGTTTAATGATAAATGTAGTTGTAACTATGTCAGACCCAGCACTGCTACATCTGGGAAAACCTTACACTAAATTCACACAACTTTATTTGTATTCCGAGTGTCGTCCATGAGAAAAACAAATTATTAACATACAAAAACTATATTTTATTTAGTGAATTAAATTCACTTACAGGACTGAGCTCGGTGACGTCCCATTCCAGATACTCGGCGACGTGCATCATCTGTGTGATTATGCTCTCCAGCTCCTGACACAAAAGGAGAATAGCAGTCGGATTAGCAACATGTTGTATAACAACAATCTTATAGCAAGAGCAATGTTAGAATGCAGGGCATAAAGAGGTAACACACTGAGCTGCTGTGTGAAATGCTGAATTCTTAGGCCGGCCTCACACTGCGGTCTGGAGCTGTCAGGTTCTGTCCGGTGTTTTGCAGGATGCAACGGACAGAACCTGACAACCCCGGACTCTCCTTGCTGTCCAGTGCTGAAATTTCATCCGTGGAGCTCTCTATGGTGCTGAATTTCAGCACTGGGTCTGCAATGCTGCTCTGTCCATGGTGCTGAATGAGCGCGGCTGCATTGAAGAGCTGCCGCTCTTCAGTATAATTATCCGGCTTTTTTTGCCGGATCCGGGTTGATCCAGCGCCCATAGCCTCCCATGTTATAGGCACCTGATCACCCCAACTCTGGGAGGATCCGGTTCTGTTCGTTTTTGGCACCGGACACAAAAAATGATGCAGACTCCGATTTTGTGCCCGGTGCCAAAAATGAAAAGAACCGGAAAAAGCACAAACCAGAGGCGAAATAAGGCCAATCCGGCACCATAGGGACACATGGGGGCAAAACCGGATCAGGTTCACACCGCACCGAACCCAACAGCTCCAAACTGCGGTGTGAAGTCGGCCTTAGTTGTGCAGAGTTAGCATTATCATGTTTGACCCTGGCCCACTAGATTTTTATGGAGATTGAGGTTCTCGTGTTTCTTTACTACAGATGTGATGGATTTGTAGACAAAAGCAAGAAAGCAGCCAAGAAAGAGGCAAATAAGGGGAAAGGGACACTTGTAAATTGGTTTTCCAACACAGCAACTAGTTATGGCCAAAGAAGGCAGCAAGCAAGGAACTCCATCTTGCATTTCAAGAGATGATGGGAGTGCTGGTGTGCCACGGTCCGCGCTGCTGTGGTATGGATAAACTCACCAAAGAGCCAGAAGTTATTTCATCCTTTATTCCTCCTCTCTCCTACGCGTTTCAGCGCCACACCCGGCGCCTTCCTCAGGGATATTCTCTTGCATTTCAGGTGTTTTACTTATAAAGGGACACTGTCAGGTCATTTTTCAGTATGATACTAATATTACCCTTGAATACTGCATGGGCAGAGATTATACAAACATGTAAAATCATTACTCTACCCTTTGTGGTTTCCATATTATCAGCATTTTTAGACCCTGCAGGGAGCTGCTGCATTAGTCCTGTCCATTATATTCACAGAGGATTAGTTTGGATGTGTTAAACATTATGCACTCCCTCTCAGCTGCTCTCCCCTCCCTCTCAGCAGCTCTCTCCTCCCTCTCAGCAGCTCTCTCCTGTCTCAGTTTCTCTCTCCTCCCTCCTCCCTCTCCGCTGCTCTCTCCACCCTCCTCCCTCTCAGCAGCTCTCTCCTCCCTCCTTCCTCTCAGCAGCTCTCTCCTCCCTCCTTCCTCTCAGCAGCTCTCTCCTCCCTCCTTCCTCTCAGCAGCTCTCTCCTCCCTCCTCCCTCTCAGCTGCTCTCTTCTCCCTTCTCCCTCTCAGCTGCTCTCTCGTCCCTCCTCCCTCTCAGCAGCTCTCTTCTCCCTCTCAGCAACTCTCCCCTCCCTCTTAGCAGCTCTCTCCTGTCTCAGCTGCTCTCTCAGCTGCTCTCCCTCCCTTTCAGCTGCTCTCCCATCCCTCTCAGCAGCTCTCTCCTGTCTCAGCTGCTCTCTCCTCCCTCTCCCTCTTAGCAGCTCTCTCCTCCCTCTCAGAAGCTTCTCCTCCTCCCTCCTCCCTGTCAGCAGCTCTCTCATCCCTCTCAGCTGCTCTCTCCTCCCTCCTCCCTCTCAGCAGCTCTCTCCTCCCTCTCAGCAGCTATCTCCTCCCTCCTCCCTTTCAGCTGCTCACTCCTCCCTCTTCACTGCTCTCTCCACCCTCCTCCCTCTCAGCTGCTCTCCCCTTCCTCTCAGCAGCTCTCTCCTCCCTCCTCCCTCTCAGCAGCTCTCTCCTCCCTCTCAGATGCTCTCTCCTCCCTCCTCCCTCTCAGCAGCTCTCTCCTGTCTCAGTTGCTCTCTTCTCCCTCCTCCCTCTCAGCAGCTCTCCCCTTCCTCTCAGCAGCTCTCTCCTCCCTCCTCCCTCTCAGCAGCTCTCTCCTCCCTCTCAGATGCTCTCTCCTCCCTCCTCCCTCTCAGCAGCTCTCTCCTGTCTCAGTTGCTCTCTTCTCCCTCCTCCCTCTCAGCAGCTCTCTCCTCCCTCTCAGCAGCTCTCTCCTCCCTCTCAGCAGCTATCTCCTCCCTCCTCCCTTTCAGCTGCTCTCTCCTCCCTCCTCCCTCTCCGCTGCTCTCTCCACCCTCCTCCCTCTCAGCTGCTCTTTCCTCCCTCCTCCCTCTCAGCTGCTTTCTCCTCCCTCTCAGCAGCTCTCTCCTCCCTCTCAGCAGCTCTCCCTTTCCTCTCAGCAGCTCTCTCCTCCCTCCTCCCTCTCAGCAGCTCTCTCATCCCTTTCAGCTGCTCTCTCCTCCCTCCTCCCTCTCAGCAGCTCTCTCCTCCCTCTCAGCAGCTCTCTCCTCCCTCTCAGCAGCTATCTCCTCCCTCCTCCCTTTCAGCTGCTCTCTCCTCCCTCCCCTTCCCTCTCAGCTGCTCTCTCCACCCTCCTCCCTCTCAGCTGCTCTTTCCTCCCTCCTCCCTCTCCGCTGCTCTCTCCACCCTCCTCCCTCTCAGCTGCTCCCTCCTCCCTCTCAGCTGCTCTCTCCTCCCTCTCAGCTGCTCTCTCCTCCCTCTCAGCTGCTCTCCCCTCCCTCTCAGCAGCTCTCTCCTCCCTCTCAGCAGCTCTCTCCTCCCTCTCAGCAGCTCTCTCCCTTCCTCTCAGCAGCTCTCTCCTCCCTCCTCCCCTCTCAGCAGCTTTCTCATCCCTCTCAGCTGCTCTCTCCTCCCTCCTCCCTCTCAGCAGCTCTCTCAGCAGCTCTCTCCTGTCTCAGTTGCTCTCTTCTCCTCCTCCCTCTCAGCAGCTCTCCCTTCCTCTCAGCAGCTCTCTCCTCCCTCTCAGCAGCTCTCTCATCCCTCTCAGCTGCTCTCTCCTCCCTCCTCCCTCTCAGCAGCTCTCTCCTGTCTCAGTTGCTCTCTTCTCCCTCCTCCCTCTCAGCTGCTCTCTCTCCTCCCTCCTCCCTCTCAGCTGCTCTACCCTCCCTCTTAGCAGCTCTCTCCTCCCTCTCAGCAGCTCTCCCTCCCTCTCAGCAGCTCTCTCCTCCCTCTCAGCAGCTGTCTCCTTCCTACTCCCTTTCAGCAGCTCTTCCCTCCCTCTCAGCAGCTCTCTCCTCCCTCTCAGCTGCTGTCTCCTTCCTCCTCCCTTTCAGCAGCTCTCTCCTCCCTCCTCTCTTTGCTCTCAGTGCAGTGTCAGGTTTCAGTTTCCATTATTAGCTTCTGTTCTGTTGAGGAGGGAGAGAGCTATTGCAGGTATGCCTTACCTGATAAGGTATCTACTCCAATTGTTTCTCTAAGCAGGAATCTCTGCTGTGTTGTGACAGATTCTGTGTTTTATTTGATATCTTTGTTTTGCTGCAAAGAGAGCGGAGAGGAGTATACAGCCCCCCTACTGATGTCCTGTACAGTGATGTGAGTATGTGACATGCATATTCATGCTATGGGGAGGGGACAGCAGAGAACTAAGTGGATCATTCACTGTGATTGACAGATGGAATGAATCTCTTTATTTGAAGTTTACAGAGGATAGGAGGGAAGCATAAATAAAAGAAATACATCAATAGAGAGAGGTTAGAGAGAGGAATTAGGAAATGATAGCAGTTATATATGGATTTTTGACCTGACAGATTCCCTTAATGCAAGAGAAAGCGATTAGCTTTCAAGATATCAGAAGTGTTGAATGCAGAGCATAAAGAGTTAACACACTGAACTGGTATGTGAAATGTTGAGTTGTAAGTTGGAGAAGAGACGAATTTGTAGTCAAAAGTAGGAAAGCAGCCAAGACAGAAAGTGACAGTACCAGATAAATAAAGGGAGAGTGATGGTGGGTTTACACACACAAATTTCTGTGTCCAATATCTGAACAGATCTCTGGTTGCAGTGAAATCATGGACACATTGCTCCATTTTGTACACAGCCACAAAATGGAACTATGTGTCCATGATTTCACTGCAACCAGAGATCTGTTCAGATATTGGACACAGAAATTGGTGTGTGTAAACCCACCATAACACTTCCAACACAGTGACTAGTTAGGATCAAAGAGGGGAGCATATAGGAAACTCCATATTGCACTGCAGGTGTATTAGTTTGAAGCAGGAGATGACTGCTATGCATAAAGAGTTAACACACTGAACTGCTCTGCGAAATGCTGAGTTCTTAGTTGTGCAGAGTTAGCATAATCATGTTTGCCCATGACCCCTGGATGTGCAGAGAGATTGAAGTTCTCCAGAGTTGTTTTACAGGAGAAGAGAAGGGTTTGTAGTCAAAAGTAAGAAAGCAGCCAAGACAGAAAGCTAGCAAATAAGGGGAGAGTAACACTTGTCAATCAGTATTCCAACACAGTGACTAGTTTGGACAAAAAGGTGAGCAGGTAAGAAACTCCATCTTGTATTGTAGTTGTTATGGTTTGAAGAAAGAGAAAGAAATTAGCCTCCAAGATATCATAAGTGATAAAAGCAGAGCAAAAAGAGTTAACACACTGAGCTGTTGTGTGAAATGCTGAGTTGTAAGTTGTCCAGCGTTAGCATAATCATGTTTGACCCACGGCAAAAAAAACAAGCATGTTTTTTTGCTGCATTTTTTACTGTGTTTTGGTGAATAAAACTAACTGTGTTAAACATGAAACCTATAATCTGCACCAAAAACAGTAAAAAAATGCAACAAAAACACCATAATACTGACTGTAAGCAGCTTCTCTAGTCTATGTTCACATATTGCAACTTTGCTGCATATTTTTCATGAGTTTTATGCAAATGATTGGAGACTAAAAAGACAATACAAAGTTTCTACTGTATATATCAGGAAATACAAAATAAAGAATAATGCGGAGATTACAAGATAATACACACAGTGACCAGCAGATGGCAGCAAAACACCATACCAAAATAAAGTAGATTACTAAAGGGAATCTGTCAGGAGGTCTTTGCTACCCCATCTGAGAGCAGCATAATATAGAGATATAGACCCTGATTCCAGCGATGTATCACTTACTGAGCTGCTTGCTGTAGTTTTAATACAATTACTGTTTTCTCTGCTGCAAATTTGGCAGTTCATGATTGTGCTGGACTATCTGGCAGCAGGTCAATTAGTCCTGTAATGATGAAACCATTGAATAATCAGCTGGAATGGCCCAGAAAGTAAGCATCTGTCGAAATGCACAGGCAAACGCGGACTGCAGTGTTCTTAAGTCCGTTACAACACAAATCCAGTGCTGCCCATAGATCTACTGTAAATGCGTACAGGACCTCGGACAGCGGCACATACTATACGTACATTACGTATAATATGTGCACAGCTGTCAGTGGAGCTGCGGCTTCATTGAGAACATTGTACAGAGCCGACAATAGCCGGCTTACTGTACAGGGAAAATTAACACATGACATGCCCACCTGAGTGGGTAGCATGTCTCTAGGGGGAGTGGGCACCCCCTAGAGACATGTTCCCCACAATTATTATTCATATTTAATCTTTTTTCACAGATTTTACAGTTTTCTCATCCCTCCGGTAACCGCATTGCGGAGGCTAGAACTGCTCCGAAAACTGCAGATTTTTCACGCAGGCTGCAGATCCGGAGCCGGTAACCGGATTGCTTGTAAAGCAATCCAGTTACCATAATGGGCTCCTATGAGGAGCGTTTCCTGCTCCGGTTTTGAGCTTTTTAAAAGCTCAAAACCGGATCAGGATTTCAAAATAAAAACGCATGTGTGACCCCAGCCTACAAGAAATCAAAAATGAAATAAAATAAATAAAAAATGTGCTAGCCAGTAATGGTTACTTTTGCAGACCAAGCAGGGGGAAAAATTATGGAATCATGACAAACAAACAACACAACACTCCAATACATTACTAGTATTTTGTTGCACCACCTCTGGCTTTTATGACAGCTTGCAGTCTCTGAGGCATGGACTTAATGAGTGACAAACAGTACTCATCAACAATCTGGCTCCAACTTTCTCTGATTGCTGTTGCCAGATCAGCTTTGCAGGTTGGAGCCTTGTCATTGACCATTTTCTTCAACTTCCACCAAAGATTTTCAATTGGATTGAGATCCGGACTATTTGCAGGCCATGACATTGACCTTATGTGTCTTCTTTCAAGGAATGTTTTCACAGCTTTTGCTCTATGGCAGGATGCATTATCATCTTGATAAATGATTTCATCATCCACAAACATCCTTTCAGTTGATGGGATAAGAAAAGTGTTCAAAACATCAAAGTAAACTTGGGCATTTATTGAAGATGTAATGACAGCCATCTCCCCAATGCCTTTACCTGACATGCAGCCCCATATCATCAATGGCTGTGGAAATTTGCATGTTCTCTTCAGGCAGTCATCTTTATAAACCTCATTGGAACGGCACCAAACAAAAGTTCCAGCATCATCACCTTGCCCAATGCAGATTCACGATTCATCACTGAATATGACTTTAATCCAATCATCCACAGTCCACGATTGCTTTTCCTTAGCCCATTGTAACCTTGTTTGGTTCTGTTTAGGTGTTAATGATGGCTTTTGTTTAGCTTTTCTGTATGTGAATCCCATTTCCTTTAGGCGGTTTCTTACAGTTCGGTCACAGACATTGACTCCAGTTTCCTCCCATTCGTTCCTCATTTGTTTTGTGCATTTCCTGTTTTGGAGACATATTGCTTTACGTTTCCGGTCTTGATGCTTTAATGTCTTCCTTGGTCTACCAGTATGTTTCCCTTTAACAACCTTCCCAAGTTGTTTGTATTTGGTCCAGATTTTAGACACAGCTGACTGTGAACAAGCAACATCTTTTGCAACATTATGTGATGATTTACCCTCTATTAAGAGTTTGATAATTCTCTCCTTTGTTTCAATTGACATCTCTCGTGTTGGAGCCATGATTCATGTCAGTCCACTTGGTGACACAGCTCTCCAAGGTGTGATCACTCCTTTTTAGATGCAGACTAACGAGCAGATCTTATTTGATGCAGGTGTTAGTGTTGGGAATGAAAATTTACAGGGTGATTCCATAAGTTTTCCCCCTGCTTGGTCTACAAAAGTAACCATTACTGGCTAGCACATTTATTATCTTGATTTCTTTTAGTGTTTCTTAAAGCCTTAAAGAGGACCTGTCACCAAACCAGGCATGGTGATCTAATTACAGCACTGGATGCAGCATGTCTGCAGCATGCAGGCAAGGGGTCCCCCAGCACTTGAGCCGCCCTGTACCCCGAGATAATACACTTAGAAAACTTACATGCTCCAGCCACTAAGGAGGTGGCTAGGGGCTGCAGCTAAGGGCAGATTCACACCCCCTGCATTTTTAATCTGCCCACCGCTGCCAATCATTCTCTCCCTCTCCAGCAGCATTTAAACAGAGTTTTTTTTTCTCTCCCAAAAAGTCTGTTTAGGGGCGGGGCTAAACGGATGGGAGAGAAAAAAAAAACCCTCAGCCACCTCCTTAGTGGCTGGAGCATGATCACCATGCCTGGTTTGGTGACAGGTCCTCTTTAAAGTTGCCATTTGAAATGACTTTAGTTTTGTGCCATGTCTGTGATCTGTTTTTTTTCTACAACATTAAACAACTGAATGAACATCCTCCGAGCCTGGGGATTCCAGAATTTTTGCCAGGGGTTCTAGAAATTGATAGAAAAGATAGGAATATCGATGCTAGAAAAGCATTACCAGTGACCCTGCTCTGTCTCCCCACTCAGATTTTTGTGGGCCCCTTTAACACTCTGCCCCCGTCCCTCCCTGCTGCTGCATATCCGAAACCATAAGCTGCACCTAAGTATGGACAGGTGAAAACAAAAGAAACATTCTCCCTATTAAAGCTTCCCTGGCGCTGTAAAAAGGAGGGGTCATTACTGCTAATTGTAATGCACTAGGGTAGAATATGGAGGAAATAAATCTATAATTGGTGTCTTTCTGCAAATTATACACGACATACACATCTCTACTATATGCCCATAGACATAGATGGCTCTTTGAGTGCAGAACCAGAACAGTGACACTGACGTACAGTGAGAAATCCATGATTGGGATTCGGAACCAAACACTAGGCATGTCTGACTGCAACCAATCACAGAGGGTGGGAGGGAGAAGCAGTGAATATTCATAAGGTTTAATGATCGGGCCCAGACACAGTCTGACAGCGGTCATATCTTCCGGGAAACAAGGTATATACTGTATAATTGTCCTGCTTTAATCACCATTTTGCTTCCTTTTGCAGCCCCCTAGCCCCCTGCTGTCTTAACTTCTGGGAAACACGCAAGACGGACAGCTTTTAAACAAGCTTTATTTGAGTGCAGAACCCGAACAGTAACACGGACGTACAGTTAGATGTCCATGTTCAGGGTTCGGCACCGAACACTAGGTGTTCTGTATGAACCCCAAACTATGGGAAGAAATAGTAGAAGCTGATGTGTGGACTTTGTAAGTAGGAAATTATAATCTTCAATTAAGAATGCCACAAGTGCCTCCTTATAAAGTGATAATGCCTAGATTGCCCCCAGTGAAAGTAATAATGGTCTGAGTCCCTCCATCATAAGCATTAAAGCCTTCTTAAAAGTTAAAAATTCTTGAGTGGCACCCAAAATTTATAATTTCCCCAGAGTGCCCAATTAACAATAATTAATATCCCGGAAGCTCCTCGTCCTGTTGATGTCAATACAGTTGCATGTGCAAACAGCCGCAACTATGCTCATGAACCACAGGTTAGGGGTACCTGCAAAACAGGAAAGCATAGAGTGCACAGTATACGTTTTTTAACAAGTAATATTGAGACGTCGTTATCGTTACACACATGGTACACCGCTCAGCTCGTACACTTACCGCACTGTCCAGGTAGCCGTTCCCGTCCGTGTCGTAAAGCCGAAACATGACTGAAATGTAAAGAAAGGGGAAAAATATCAGAAAATCTTCCTTCACAACTGTCTGAAATTCTCTTCGCTTTAAGGGTTGTATTTTTGGGGTTGTCCAATAGAAGACAAACTATTTAATGAAATAATTTATAGGAATTCAGCTCCTCATGGGTGGAGCAGAAGTGGCAGATCTTACTGTTTAATTGGGTCTTAACAGCTTTGTTTTCAGTTTTTATGCCCCATCTGCCACACGTCTACTGCAACCATAGGGGAGAAACATCAGGGGAGCAGCAAATAGGCAGAAATAGAGCAGCAGGGGCTACAGCAAGTATGTAATGCTCATTTTATTATCATAAAGCAATCTGTGGCCCACATTTTGACCGTAAATGGACAATTACTGCATAGGCTTTGTGACCTTAGGATACTGGCTCATCACTTAATTCACTGATCTGTAGAATATCTCTTATATCATGTCCATCCCTACATATCCTGTTTTTATGTTGTTCCAAAATTGTGCAAATTTGTTGTTCATACATCCAAAAAGTCAAAAAGCTCTGCCTCTGAGGAGCTAATGGTTGTCACTAGGGATGAGCGAGTCTACTCGCTAGGACTCGTTACTCGGCGATTCTTAAGGGACTCGCTGGACTCGGGAATCGGCGAGTCATTTAGCGAATACTCGCTCAGTAACGAGTCCAAATCGGGCGTCGCTTTGCGGCCGGCGAGTCGGTTTGCGGCAGGCGGGCTGCTTCGCGGCTGGAGGAGGTAAGGTCAGCTTTGATAGCCCCCCCCCGCTTTTCAAGGCCGCCGGGCCCGACAGCAACCCCCCCCCCCACGGTTCTCAAGGCTGCCTGGACACCCGACAGCACCCCCCCCCACCCCCCCCCCCTCGGTTCTCAAGGCTGCCTGGACCCGACAGCACCCCACACCCCCCCCCCCCCCCCCGCTTCTCAACCAGGGCCGGGGATACCTAACTGCCACCCAGGGGAAGAGGCTCCAGCCAGCCCCTGAGTCCAATGCTCCGAATCCTAGCGAGTCTGCGATTCCGAGTCCTGTATTATCTATTCGGGACTCGCGAATCCATATTCCCTATTCTTTAACATTGGACTCGCTAGACTCGCCACGAGTACCGAGTCCTGGGCTCGGACTCGTGCGGGTCTAGCGATTCCGAGTAATTTAGGACTCGCTCATCCCTAGTTGTCACTTAGCTTTTCCACAAATTGTTGAGTGGAATTTCTAAGAAGTCAAAAATCCTCACCCCTAAAAAGCTAATGGTTGTCACTTAGCTTTACCAAAAATGGTGGGGTAGAAATTCTAAGAAGTCAAAAAGCCCCGCCCCAGAGGAGTTAATGATGATCCCTTCGCTTTACCAGATATTGTGAAGAAATTCTAAGATGTCAAAAAGCCCCGCCCCAGAGGAGTTAATGATGATCCCTTCGCTTTACCAGATATTGTGAAGAAATTCTAAGATGTCAAAAAGCACCACCCCTGAGGATGTAATGATGATCACTTCGCTTTACTACAAATTGTTGAGTAGAATTTCTAAGAAGTCAAAAGCCCCACCCCTGAGGATCTAATGATGATCACTTATTTTAGCCTTTGCAGCACTGAGGTCCCGAGGACCTGGGCTCAATTCCCACCAAGGACACTAAGGACAACATCTGCAAGGAGTTTGTATGTTCTCCCTGTGTTTGCGTGGGTTTCCTCCAGGCACTCCGGTTTCCTCCCACATTGTAAAGACATACTGATAGGATGTTTAGATTGTGAGCTCCCAAGAGAGACAGCATTACTGATGTATGTAAAGTGCTATGAAATTAATAGCGCTATATAAATGAATAAATAAATATATATATATATATATATACAGTGTTGGCCAAAAGTATTGACACCCCTGCAATTCTGTCAGATAATACTCAGTTTCCTCCTGAAAATGATTGCAATCACAAATTCTTTGGTATTATTATCTTCATTTAATTTGTCTTCAATGAAAAAACACAAAAGAGAATGAAGCAAAACATTGATCATTTCACACAAAACTCCAAAAATGGGCCGGACAAAAGTATTGGCACCCTCAGCCTAATACTTGGTTGCACAACCTTTAGCCAAAATAACTGCGATCAACCGCTTCCGGTAACCATCAATGAGTTTCTTACAATGCTCTGCTGGAATTTTACACCATTCTTCTTTGGCAAACTGCTCCAGGTCCCTGATATTTGAAGGGTGCCTTCTCCAAACTGCCATTTTTAGATCTCTCCACAGGTGATCTATGGGATTCAGGTCTGGACTCATTGCTGCCACCTTAGAAGTCTCCAGTGCTTTCTCTCAAACCATTTTCTAGTGCTTTTTGAAGTGTGTTTTGGGTCATTGTCCTGCTGGAAGACCCATGACCTCTGAGGGAGACCCAGCTTTCTCACACTGGGCCCTACATTATGCTGCAAAATGTGTTGGTAGTCTTCAGACTTCATAATGCCATGCACACGGTCAAGCAGTCCAGTGCCAGAGGCAGCAAAGCAACCCCAAAACATCAGGGAACCTCCGCCATGTTTGACTGTAGGGACCGTGTTCTTTTCTTTGAATGCCTCTTTTTTTCTCCTGTAAACTCTATGTTGATGCCTTTGCCCATAAAGCTCTACTTTTGTCTCATCTGACCACAGAACATTCTTCCAAAACGTTTTCGGCTTTCTCAGGTAAGTTTTGGCAAACTCCAGCCTGGCTATTTTATGTCTCGGGGTAAGAAGTGGGGTCTTCCTGGGTCTCCTACCATACAGTCCCTTTTCATTAAGACGCCGACGGATAGTACGGGTTGACACTGTTGTACCCTCGGACTACAGGGCAGCTTGAACTTGTTTGGATGTTAGTCGAGTTTCTTCATCGACCATCCGCACAATCTTGCGTTGAAATCTCTTGTCAATTTTTCTTTTCCGTCCACATCTAGGGAGGTTAGCCACAGTGCCATGGGCTTTAAACTTCTTGATGACACTGTGCACGGTAGACACAGGAACATTCAGGTCTTTGGAGATGGACTTGTAGCCTTGAGATTGCTCATGATTCCTCACAATTTGGTTTCTCAAGTCCTCAGACAGTTCTTTGGTCTTCTTTCTTTTCTCCATGCTCAATGTGGTACACACAAGGACACAGGACAGAGGTTGAATCAACTTTAATCCATGTCAACTGGCTGCAAGTGTGATTTAGTTATTGCCAACACCTGTTAGGTGCCACAGGTAAGTTACAGGTGCTGTTAATTACACAAATTAGAGAAGCATCACATGATTTTTCTAACAATACTTTTGTCCACCCCTTTTTTTTATATTGGTGGAATTAGATCCAATTTGGCTTTAGGACAATTCTTTTTGTGTTTTTTTCATTGAAGACAAATTAAATGAAGATAATAATACCAAAGAATTTGTGATTGCAATCATTTTCAGGAGGAAACTGAGTATTATCTGACAGAATTGCAGGGGTGTCAATACTTTTGGCCAACACTGTAGTTAATGTTAGTTTCTGTTTGCTATAAAGCTAGCTAGTTCTTGTCCAGGTGTGGCTACTCTGTGATCACTACCATCCCCTTTATATAGTCACAAGGTTCCAGCATGCTTTGCTGGCGATTGAACCTCATTCCTGGTCAAGCTTCATGAGTAGAAGGAAGCTCTCTGAAGAACCTGACCATTGCTAAGCCGTCTGCTGTCTAGGAGAGTGGCAGCAGGCAAGAAGTTGTTTTTGTCATCCTCCTGTCTGCCTCCCCTTACCTCTTGTTGTTATTATTGCAGTGGTTGGGACTAGTGCTCTTGCAGGCCATTTCCTAATGAAGGCTAACATCAGGGCCATTGAGGGACTAGGTATCCTGCTTGGCGACAGGTTATCAGAACCTGTATAGGGATGGTAGGGAGATCAGGGCACAGCCGCAGGTGAGTGCAGGAGGTCTCCTCTCCCCTGTTCCCTATGAGCAGGGCCCTCCATTTTATTTGTCCCCCCGGTGTCTCCCCGTTTGTTGTTTAGTATAGTGCATCGGGCATCGTTGATCCGTGTGCCACTGTCACACACAGTAGCCGGACATCCCCCTTAGTCCGGCATGACTATGGATTATTGGATGTTCCAGAATCTCAGACCTGTGACTTCATCATTTTATTGGATTTTGCGACTATGAATCCATGAAAAAAAAAATCTTAAAAATATAGAAAATAATAGTAATATCTACGTATTAACAGCCGGAAAACATTTCCCGGTCTTCAGATTAATAATTCGGATGGCGGTGTGTGACGCATCGGCTTTCCCGCAATGATTTTGTAAAAACAGACGGCGGCAGACGTGACTCACTGCACTCTACACTAAATAATGTCAGTGAATTTACGGAAACCATTTATCATTGGCCGCTGTGTACAGAATACGGATCACGGGAACGTGCTCTACAGTGGAAGACTTGGCTTGTTGTGACTGATGTTGCCCAGCAGAGGACGCTGTCTACCAAAGAAGGAGCAGAAGCTGTAAGTGATATTCAAGATGGTAAATGAATCCTTATGACACGAGATGCTGTAGGGAATAAGACTGAGACAACACCACGACGGCGATCACATGACTCCCCAACTGACACCAACATTCTATGGAAACTATCTGCAATGAGCTCCACAAATACATCAATAGAATCCAAAAGGCTTATAATAATCCCATTAAAATCACCTGCCGAGTCAACTATATAGAAGTCCTGCTCAGTCTGTCTGTCTGTCTGTAAGTTTGTCACGAAAATAGCACCGCCTACAGGACATTGTGTAAATTACAGTTAAGCCAGAGAATTACAGTTAAACTGGAATGTGAAGAAGTCCATAAGTTTGGTTGATTGGTCAAAGAAAACTATGACACCTATGAGACATCTGTGATGAGGGGTCCTCATGCCATATTATATATACACACACCAGGAGGGGGACATATATACCAGGATGAGGAACATATATACCAGGAGAGAGAACATATATACCAGGATAGCGGACATATATACAAGGATGGGGAGCATATATACCCGGGTGGGGATCATATATACCCAGATGGTTCTCAAGAAGGGAGCATATATATTAAAAAATGGGGGACATATATACCAGGATGGGGGGCATCTATACTCGGATTAAGGATCATATATATCTGGATGATTGATCATATATACCATAATGGGAAACATATATACCAGGATGGGGGGATATATTGATATATACCAGGATGGTGACATATAAATATCAGGATGGGGATCATATATACCAAGATGAGGAACATATATACCAGGAGGGAGAACATATATATCAGGATCAGATCATATATACCAGGATGAGGAACATATATACCAGGAGGGAGAACATATATACCAGGAAGGAGAGATCATATTTACCAGGATGGGGATCATATATACTAGGATCGAGATCATATATTCCAGGATGAGGAACATATATACAAGGAGGGATAACATATATACCAGGAAGGAGAGATCATATTTACCAGGATAGGGGACATATATACCAGGATGGGGGGCATATATACCAGGATGGGGAACATATATACCCAGATGGCCCCCAAGATTGGGACATATATACAAAAATGGGGGACATATATATCAGGATGGGGGACATATATACCAGGATGTGGAGCATATATACCCGGGTGGGGATCATATATACCCAGATGGTCCCCAAGATGGGGCATCTATATTCAAAAATGGGGGACATATATACCAGGATGGGGGGCATCTATACTCGGATTAAGGATCATATATATCTGGATGATTGATCATATATACCATAATGGAAAACATATATACGAGGATGGGGGGATATATTGATATATACCAGGATGGTGTCATATAAATATCAGAATGGGGATGATATATACCAGGATGGGGACATATATACCAGAATGGGGACATATATAACTGGAAGGGGTTGAGGATCCAGGATATTAGCAGAGAATTGTGGGAGATGACCCTCATAACAGTGTCAGCAGGAGACTCCACCCATAATAGTGCGTCATGACCACATTTTCTGCTTTATATTTCTTCCTCTATTCTCCTCTTCTAAACCCATGTGCGTCTTATAGTCCAAAAAATATGGTATGTTTATTTTTTTCTTTAGTTTTGCCCTGTGGAGCTAATACGAAGGCGCCGTCCACTAACAGACAATCCCATTAAAGGTATAATGAAAGCTAAGCTTTAAGGGCTATGATGATAATCCTTATTTTACTTTCTTTACTTAATTATATAGCGCCATTAACTCCACAGTACATTACATATATCACCATCACTGCCCCCATTGGGACTCACAATCTACATTCCCTATCACTATGGCTTTGGAGTGTGGGGGAAACCGGAGAACCGGAGGAAACCCACGAGAACACGGGGGGAACATACAAACTCCTTACAGATGTCGTCCTTGGTGGGATTTGCAACCAGGACCCTGGAGCAACACTACAGTGTGTAATATATTTGCTATATGTTGCTGTGCCGATGGCGGTCATACTCACACTCCAGCTTATCCTCGGGTCTTCCTCTTTCCAGCAGTGATAAATAACACACAATATCTTTCAGCTGGATGACGTCAGGAGGTCGCAGGGACACCGGGGATGACGATCGGGATGAACTGTTGCTTCTGTAATTCATGCGAAGACCTACAAGGTGAAGAACAAAGTCATTGCATGCACAGCACCAATACTGAAAGATACATTCACTGCCTATAAGAAACCGCCGCGGGGACAGAGAACTCCTGGGTACGCCTGTCTGTTGACAATTCTTAGAGCCCAATAATCAATTTTGGTTACAAGACCTCATGGTCCAATTTTATCAACGTCAGATGAAAGCAGGGTGAACTGTAAGACGTTCTGGGCCCCGTCTACGCAAACAATTTTACTTGCTCAACCGATTTACGTCAATGAGAGAACAAACAACTTTTGGGCATTCAGCAATCTTCCAGTTGAAGAGTTGAAGGACAGCGGTGTTAGAAAAATGACCACAGGACCTTCTTTCCATCAGTCAGAAGAGTATAGGTCAAATATACCACCGATATGTCTTGATGGACACTTACCCCAATCATATCGTAATGACCTGAATGACGATCTCCCAAGGAAACAGGGTTGCATAGAGGATAGCGAGTCAGGAGGCAAGATGGTAAGATGAGTCAGCCATTCAGGGGAGCTAGTCTGACCCTTAGACTGGGGTTCCCTAACTCTCCCTGTTCCCAGAGGTACCCTAGATGGCAGGGAGGTCTTGGCCACCACCCACCCTTCACTCCTGATTAGCCCTAGGCTAAGAGCCCCTACCTCCACCCTCAGACCGGGAAAAAAACAACCACTCCAATAGAAGGGAACAGCAGCAGCTCCAGCAAACACGACTGCACTGCCCGGGTCCTAGAAGAGAAATGAACTCGTTCTGCGACACCTGGTGGAGGGAAGTGAAACTACTTCTAGGCTGAGGGAGTGGAGATCAGAATGCTAAGACACACACCTCCACCTCCACCTGAATGCTGTGACTCACTCCTCCACCTGCAGAGGCGGCGCACAAAGCAAGACTAAAGGAAAAAAACTCAGTTTAAACACAGCAGCATTAATGTACTGCAAAGCTTGTGTCATGAGCAGTGATGAGCGAACACTTAAACGCTTGAGTGCTCAGTGCTTGAAATGAGAAGGTGGACGCTCAGATGGGCTCAACTTGTGTTCCAAGTATAATAGAAGTCAATGGGGAACTCGAGCGGCTCTGGAAAATTGCGCAAGTTTCCCATTGACTTATTATACTGAGTATTTGAGTCAACCCCGTCCAAGTGACCGACCTGCTCGCTCTAAGTGCCGAACACTTGAGCAGTTAAGCGCTCGCTCATCACTAGTCATCACTAGCCTTGAGTCATGACAAGCTTTGCTACATCTCTATGCAAAGTACAGAAGGAACACTCTGTATTGCGCCATCTATAACTAGGCTATCCAGAAGGAGAACAAGTAACCGCTACCAAGGAGTGACACACGCGTTACGACTATCTTAGCACAAGTTGTTCCACTGGTGGACACAGACAGAAAGGGGCTCCTGTGCAAGAACAGTATATGAGGCACCTTTCCAGTCCAACAGCTCATCATAATGCCCACTTACACCTACTTTGGAGGTCCTGTGCCACTGCACAAGCTGTGCCAATGATGTGCCGCCGTTATGTTGCTCCCTCCCATTTGGTATTTTCGTTTGTGCAAATTCAACACCACCGGTTCTACATTGATTCTACATTCTACACTTGATATTCTGATGTCGAGGAGCAACAACATCATGATGTGTGTCCACTCCACGTCATCCTCTGGTCAGTGCTATGGTTGGTAGTCCATGGTCACCAGACCAGAGCCTTCCTTCTCTCAGTACCTCTACCGTCTACAAGGCTAAGGGCAGCATTACTGTTGTGCAGTGACAAACGTTTGGTGAAGTCTTTCTGAAGCCTTACATTGTTAGAGTCTTCTTGGTCGAGTTTCTATTTCTTCCTTGGGTGGAGGTTAAGGTATGTTAGCCCAGGGCTGGTTAGGAGCAAGGCAAGGGTGGCGGCCTGGACATCCTCACCTTTAGAGGTAACTCCAGGAACAGGGTCAGCTAAGTAACCAGAGTCTACAGGGTCAGACTAGCTTCTCAGTTACTCTAAACCCATCTCTGTCATCCTGCTACAACTCCGTCCATCCACTACTGTCATCCCCGTGACACAGGGATGCCTGCCGGTGGCCAACAAAGGTCAGGGAAGCTTCACCGTTGTACAGTGATAAATTGCATGACGTTGTGAGGGACCTTATAATCGAAAGAAGAGCCAAGGACGCCTACAGAAAGAATGACTTAGACTGGTGGTCAACACCCCAGCTAAACCGGGGTCCTGATAATCTTTTTACTCAATTCTAAAATATATTTTTACTACTTTCTGGACCTTTATAATACAGTAACATGGCTGTTGTGAATTAGGAAAAATTACAACAATGTTTTTTGTAAGATTTTAGGCAAATTTGATTCTCCTTGAAATGATTCGCTCATCTCTAGAGCCGGATGCTCCGGTAGGGTTAGGCTGAAGACACTCCGGGTGGCGTGCCTCTACGTTACCACTCGAAGCTTCTATGTGCCCTATGCTGACGAGAATGAGGTTGTAACGCACACGCCATGATTATTATGCATAAGTACTGTTATTAGACGATATGTTAGGACTCTGAGGAGACAGGATGTATGAGAAGACATTGATGTGGAGATTATAAATTATATTATATTAGACCAATAAAGTCCCGGAAGAATTATCATAAAATAATCTCGGCGACAGTAACGATCCAACTCCGGTCCCCTCCTCGCAGAGCGCGGCGCTCTTGATATGGTGTGACAAGCCGCAGACAGCGAGCGATCTCATTGTTTAGCACCTGACAGCGTTAAGCAAACTATTGTCTCTTCCTTCACGATTCTCTAACACGGATGAGTAATTACACATTTATACTGCGCGGATGGAGACAACCTGTCTATCATGGAGAGTCATAACTGTGGGGGACATCGTTTACAGAAAGGATAATTGCCGTAGGAATAAGAACATGACATCAGGGAGTCTTGGTGTTTTATAAAACAAGTATGGAGTTTGATCATCGCTTCTTCCTTCCTCGTACAGTGTGCAGCCTCCTAAACATACGTGTATGGCTGAGGTGTAGATATCAGACCCTATGTCATGATCTCCAGACTTATCTGCATTGACGATTTTGTATGTTGCTGTTTCTGGTATCTGCGTGTGGTTCAGTTGTCAGACTGGTTATGTTCTGAGCTATTCTTCATGTTGGTTTTGGGATCACTCAGGAGTTGCTACTTCCAGTGATTACTCTGCTTCTTCAGTGTGCAGCTTTCCCCAGTTCAGTCCAATCGTATGTCTCGTACATCTTGCATGAAGTTCCTGTGCTTATCCTGATCTCTGTTATCTGACCTTGGATTCTCTTTGTTAGATTTCCGATTTCTTTCTGACCTGGACCATTGCCTGTTTTAGTCTTTGTTTTTTCCCTGGATTCTAGTCCTGCCCTCTTGGTATACCTGATCTCGGCCCATATTTTGACTACGTCTCTGGATTACCTGATGTACTGAGACCGCCCCTGGACCTGACCCCGGATTGTCAAACCACTCTGTCATCTCTGTCGCAGTAAGTTGCGACTGTGTCAACTTAGCCTTTTTCTTGTAACGGCACATTTTGTGTCACCTTGTTAGTATAGTGACTAGCGTCGCAGCCTATTTCTCTAAATTTCTACCAAACATTGCCCCCCTACATAACTTACAGAATATGAATACAGTGAAGGCAAAATTAATAACAGCACTCCCTGTAATCTGGAGTGGTACTGCTACTGTCATATCAGTGCATTTATGTGAATAAGTCAATTGCAATCCTATAGGGTATGGCAGATTTATCATTGTGTTTAAAGGTGATGTCGGGGATTAAACTGTCTTTGGTACAGTTCATTCATATTGAATAATCAGATGGGTGAGGTCACAATTAACTTTTTGTAGGAGCAACAGCGCCATGGCGCTTTGTTGTGGTTGTTCCCGTTACTGCAGGTCAAATCACATTCACTTCAATGTGTATAATATGCATTGAATGAAGGCACAATTAATAACAGCACGACATGTGGTCTGGAGTGGTACTGCAAAAAATGCATAATGTAAAAATTAACCATTTTATCGTAGTAACCCCACTGCAAATCAGTGCATTACTGTGAAGTCAATTGCAATACTATAGGGTAGGGCAAATTTATCAATGTAATTAAAGGTGATGATTAATGACCTGTCCTTAGCAACAGATTAGTCCATGATTAAAGGGGTTTTCCGGGATCTATCAAAAAAAAAAATTGTGCCTAAGTACTAACAGACAAGTAGCTGCCACCTACCTGCCTGTTGTGCCTGGCACAGTTCACCACCATTCACTGCCAACAGGATCGGTCTTAGACCGCTCTTATTGGCGATTTTTCTGCTTTTAAGGGTGATCTCCAAGTCTCAATAATTAATGACCAATCCTTGGTACAGTTCATCATATTAGACGATAGAATGGATAAGTCCATTATTAAGTGTGCATCACCTCCATACACTGAGTAGTAGTCGTTCACAGGTACTGAAGCTCAAATCACATTAATTTCAATGGGAGTTGAGTTGCAGTATCTGAGAACAGCCCCTTTTCTTATGGAGCTGTGATTTTCTGTATTTGGCTTCTACAGGAACTGCAACCACTTGATTGGTGGGGGTGACTTGTGATATTATATGGGGTTAATGGGGATCTGTGGCACCCCTGCAGCCAGGCCGCCACAAATGGTACTGCATATAATTTATGTATGATGTCATGCATGGAGGTAAGTGGAGGACACATTGCTGACACCCCCAAATACACCCAACTCCGTGCTGGGCAGAAGAGACCCACCTTAGGGCAGTCCCCACTTCCGGCTCAGCTGGAGGGAGGAATTAGGTAAGGGGTGGGTGGCAATTAGGAGATCTCTAGTCGGTACCGAGTCACTTGAGAGACAGCATGGAATGTGGAGTGAAGTGCTAGGCCGAGGGCCTGGTGAGATGAATCTGTTGCCAGTTGTTAAAGCTGGGCAGAAGAGTTAGCTGCAGGAGGGGTACCAGCCCCCAACTCGATCAGGGATACTTCAGGATTAATCATGAAGATAGAGGTCACTGAGTCTTTATGTCCAGTGGCTACTCTTGTCGACCTTCCCGTGGGTCACAGGGCTATATAGGGTCAGAGGACCAAAGCTGTCATTCGCAGGACCCACAGCTACCTGCCTGGCAGGGAATGCAACCACGGGCACTGACGAGAGTAAAGTGGTAACATAGTGCCAGAACTAGGAAGTCAGCTGGAAGGCCATATACCCTTTGTTTCAGCAAAGTGGACTCCAGCTTTCTGTGGGCTGCCCAGGCTGTGCTCCTGGTGAACACTGTGCCCTGGCTGGGTTGTAATCTACAACTACTTCAAATTAAGGGTAAGAACCACAAAGACTGTTGTTATCGTCTGCTCCTTTCTGCATCCTCCTGCACCATTCAACAACCCATCCATCTTCTACACCTTCCAAGGGATCTGTGCCCTGGCTAGAGAGGGCCTACTACCTGGCTGCCCTACCATCTTCCCTTGGAAGCGCATACTGCAGCCCCTGACCATCCACGGTCAGCACTCATGTCCGGCTAGGGCAACAGCTCCTGGGGACCACCGCCGTGAACTGATGCCAGCAGAGGACCCCCCGGTCCTTAATGCCCACAACAGTTCTAAGCAGGGGTGTAACTACTATAGGTCCATTAGTTGCAATCGCACCAAAGCCCTGGAAGCTAGGGGGCCCTGAAAGTCCCTTTGGCCCATAGAAAAATACTAATGTTATTAAAGATTTTAAATAATTGGGGGCCCAATTGGAGCTTTGGCATCGAGGACCATGAGCTTCAAGTTACGTCAATGGGTCTAAGGATAAGTCATCAATGTATAAGTCCTAGACAATGTCACCACATCAAAAGTGGTCAGTTTATGCTCTTATTTTAGTCCTGGTACACATCTGAGTATTCCCTTTTTATGGTGCTTGTTAAATCTGCCATATGGTTCCAGAAACAGGGGCCTTTTTAATCTCTGTTTAGTTTTATGGTTATATTAAGGGGCCGTGCTGACAAGGAAATAATGCAGAGCAATCTAAAGACACGCCCCCGAGGATCCTGTAAACCATAATTTCTTGTTAAAGACCTTCAAAATAATCTCTGGAACATTATGCAGAAATAAAATAAAAATAAAAAAACAGCATACTCAGGCAATGTCAGAAATAAAATAAAAACAAAAACCACCGCTATTGACCTGGGGATAGGTTTTCTATGTACAAGTGATTCCGCCAGGTATTTTAATATCAAGTTATCAATTAAGAAAGAAGAACATATAAATGAGGGTTAACAATGAGAAATTAGCAAAGATCCTAACACAAACATTTATAAATGTTATCAAAATAAATGGAGCCACACGGATGAATATGTTTCCACCCCCATGCTTTATGGTTGGGTTGGTGTTCTTGAGGTTGTACTCATCCTTCTACTTCCAAAGACACTGAATGGAGTTGACACCAAAAAGTTCTATATTGGTTATATCTGACTCATGCCTCTTCTGGATCATCAAGATGTCATTAGTGAACAAATGACAAATATTAATATTTATTCATTTATATAGCGATATTAATTATTGACATTGATTGTTGCCAAATGCTACAGCACATGTGACTTGCATCATGCTAATTAAAATGAGGCAATATTAGCCACTTGAAGACTAAAAATTGCATTTAGAATAGTGCATACTATACTTATTTTTAGGGTGTCAGTATTTTAAGGAGGTCAAAAGTTCCCATACCGTCAGTGGTCACCATATTCGGACACCCATCACTTGGGTGTCCAAATATGGCCGCCTAAACTTGTTCTGTCCTCTGACCAATCAGAGGATAGCTGGACCCCCGATGTCGGAAGTTGATGATGGACTGAACAGGGTAATTACATAAATGATGGTGACTTTTTCCATGTTCTTTTACTTGCAATACCACGTCTCACCACATGGTGTGCTATAGTGCAATGGAGGCCCAGGAACTATGATGATCACCAGGTTATTAAATCACAGATCCATTTAGGGTTAAAAAAAAACTTGTATTACATCCTTACTGTGATATAATGTTACCCAAGGTCATAATCACAACCTACCACCAGAAAGGAGAGCAGATTTACTCTGCATTGAAGGACTCGGGTTGTTGAACCTGTTGCTAAAGGACATGAAAAGATGTTTGCAGAATTCATCAGGCAGGTCGACCTCCAGAAATGTCTTCATGAAAAGCTGGAAACCTTCAAAGTCAATTGCCTGGTGGTAAAAAACAAAACACAGTCAGGAAGCAATAAAAGACAATTTACTAATCATCAATCACTGACAGTGTCCTTATCACCTCTGCTAAACTATATATATTCTTCAAAGTTGAAGAGGAATAAGAGAAATGAACAAATAACTGACCTAAAGTAATTAATTCTACCCAGGATGTACTGTACAAGAATATAACTACTATAATACTGCCCCTATGTACAAGAATATAACTACTATAATACTGCCCCTATGTACAAGAATATAACTACTATAATACTGCTCCTATGTACAAGAATATAACTACTATAATACTGCCCCTATATACAAGAATGTAACTACTATAATACTGCCTCTATATACAAGAATATAACTACTATAATACTGCTCCTATATACAAGAATATAACTACTATAATACTGCCCCTATATACAAGAATATAACTACTATAATACTGCCCCTATGTACAAGAATATAACTACTATAATACTGCTTTTATGTACAAGAATATAACTACTATAATACTGCCCCTATATACAAGAATATAACTTCTATAATACTACTCCTATATACAAGAATATAACTACTATAATACTGCCCCTATGTACAAGAATATAACTACTATAATACTGCCCCTATGTACAAGAATATAACTACTATAATACTGCCCCTATGTACAAGAATATAACTACTATAATACTGCCCCTATGTACAAGAATATAACTACTATAATACTGCCCCTATGTACAAGAATATAACTACTATAATACTGCTTTTATGTACAAGAATATAACTACTATAATACTGCCCCTATATACAAGAATATAACTTCTATAATACTGCTCCTATATACAAGAATATAACTACTATAATACTGCCCCTATGTACAAGAATATAACTACTATAATACTGCTCCTATATACAAGAATATAACTACTATAATACTACTACTATATACAAGAATATAACTATTATAATACTGCTCCTATGTACAAGAATATAACTAATACAATACTGCTCCTATATACAAGAATATAACTACTATAATACTGCTCCTATGTACAAGAATATAACTACTATAATACTGACCCTATGTACAAGAATATAACTACTATAATACTGCTCCTATATACAAGAATATAACTACTATAATACTGCCCCTATGTACAAGAATATAACTACTATAATACTGCTCCTATGTACAAGAATATAACTACTATAATACTGATCCTATATACAAGAATATAACTACTATAATACTGCTTTTATGTACAAGAATATAACTACTATAATACTGCTCCTATATACAAGAATATAACTACTATAATACTGCTTTTATGTACAAGAATATAACTACTATAATACTGCTCCTATATACAAGAATATAACTACTATAATACTGCCCCTATGTACAAGAATATAACTACTATAATACTGCTCCTATATACAAGAATATAACTACTATAATACTGCTCCTATATACAAGAATATAACTACTATAATACTGCCCCTATGTACAAGAATATAACTACTATAATACTGCCTCTATGTACAGGAATATAACTACTATAATACTGCCCCTATGTACAAGAATATAACTACTATAATACTGCCTCTATATACAAGAATATAACTACTATAATACTGCACCTATATACAAGAATATAACTACTATAATACTGCTCCTATATACAAGAATAAACTACTATAATACTGCTCCTATGTACAAGACTATAACTACTATAATACTGCTCCTATGCACAAGAATATAACTACTATAATACTGCCCCTATGTACAAGACTATAACTACTATAATACTGCTCCTATATACAAGAATATAACTACTATAATACTGCTCCTATGTACAAGAATATAACTACTATAATACTGCCTCTATGTGCAAGAATATAACTACTATAATACTGACCCTATGTACAAGACTATACCTACTATAATACTGCCCCTATGTACAAGAATATAACTACTATAATACTGCTCCTATATACAAGAATATAACTACTATAATACTGCCCCTATGTACAAGAATATAACTACTATAATACTGCTCCTATGTACAAGAATATAACTACTATAATACTGATCCTATATACAAGAATATAACTACTATAATACTGCTTTTATGTACAAGAATATAACTACTATAATATGCTCCTATGTACAAGAATATAACTACTATAATACTGCCTCTATGTGACAAGAATATAACTACTATAATACTGACCCTATGTACAAGACTATAACTACTATAATACTGCCCTATGTACAAGAATATAACTACTATAATACTGCTCCTATATACAAGAATATAACTACTATAATACTGCCCCTATGTACAAGAATATAACTACTATAATACTGCTCCTATGTACAAGAATATAACTACTATAATACTGACCTATATACAAGAATATAACTACTATAATACTGCTTTTATGTAACAAGAATATAACTACTATAATACTGCTCCTATATACAAGAATATAACTACTATAATACTGCCTCTTATGTACAAGAATATAACTACTATAATACTGCTCCTATAGTACAAGAATATTAACTACAATATAATACTAAGACTCCTATATACAAGAATATAACTACTATAATACTGCCCCTAATGTACAAGAATATAACTACTATAATACTGCCTCTATGTACAGGAATATAACTACTATAATAATGCCCTATGTACAAGAATATAATTACTATAATACTGCCCCTATATACAAGAATATAACTACTATAATACTGCACCTATATACAAGAATATAACTACTATAATACTGCTCCTATATACAAGAATAAAAACTACTATAATACTGCTCCTATGTACAAGACTATAACTACTATAATACTGCTCCTATGCACAAGAATATAACTACTATAATACTGCCCTATGTACAAGACTATATAACTACTATAATACTGCTCCTATATACAAGAATATAACTACTATAATACTGCTCCTATGTACAAGAATATAACTACTATAATACTGCCTCTATGTACAAGAATATAACTACTATAATACTGACCCTATGTACAAGACTATAACTACTATAATACTGCCCCTATGTACAAGAATATAACTACTATAATACTGTTCCTATATACAAGAATATAACTACTATAATACTGACCCTATGTACAAGACTATAACTACTATAATACTGCTCCTATGTACAAGAATATAACTACTATAATACTGCCCCTATGTACAAGAATATAACTACTATAATACTGCCCCTATGTACAAGAATATAACTACTATAATACTGCTCCGATGTACAAGAATATAACTACTATAATACTGCTCCTATGTACAAGAATATAACTACTATAATACTGCCCCTATGTACAAGAATATAACTACTATAATACTGTCCCTATGTACAGGAATATAACTACTATAATACTGCCCCTATGTACAAGAATATAACTACTATAATACTGCTCCTATGTACAAGAATATAACTACTATAATACTGCCCCTATGTACAAGAATATAACTACTATAATACTGCCCCTATGTACAAGAATATAACTACTATAATACTGCTCCTATGTACAAGAATATAACTACTATAATACTGCTCCTATGTACAAGAATATAACTACTATAATACTGCACCTATGTACAAGAATATACCTATTATAATACTGCCCCTATATACAAGAATATAACTACTATAATACTGCTCCTATGTACATGAATATAACTACTGTAATACTGCTTCTATGTACAAGAATATAACTACTATAATACTGCCCCTATATACAAGAATATAACTACTATAATACTGCCCCTATGTACAAGAATATAACTACTATAATACTGCTCCTATGTACAAGAATATAACTACTATAATACTGCTCCTATATACAAGAATATAACTACTATAATCCTGCCCCTATGTACAAGAATATAACTACTATAATACTGCCCCTATGTACAAGAATATAACTACTATAATACTGCTCCTATATACAAGAATATAACTACTATAATACTGCCCCTATGTACAAGAATATAACTACTATAATACTGACCCTATGTACAAGAATATAACTACTATAATACTGCTCCTATATACAAGAATATAACTACTATAATACTGCTCCTATATACAAGAATATAACTACTATAATACTGCTCCTATGTACAAGAATATAACTACTATAATACTGCCCCTATATACAAGAATATAACTACTATAATACTGCCCCTATGTACAAGAATATAACTACTATAATACTGACCCTATGTACAAGAATATAACTACTATAATACTGCTCCTAGATACAAGAATATAACTACTATAATACTGACCCTATGTACAAGAATATAACTACTATAATACTGCTCCTATATACAAGAATATAACTACTATAATACTGCTCCTATATACAAGAATATAACTACTATAATACTGCTCCTATATACAAGAATATAACTACTATAATACTGCCCCTATATACAAGAATATAACTACTATGATACTGCTCCTTTGTACAAGAATATAACTACTATAATACTGCCCCTATGTACAAGAATATAACTACTATAATACTGCCCCTATATACAAGAATATAACTACTATAATACTGCTCCTATATACAAGAATATAACTACTATAATACTGCTCCTATATACAAGAATATAACTACTATAATACTGCCCCTATATACAAGAATATAACTACTATGATACTGCTCCTTTGTACAAGAATATAACTACTATAATACTGCCCCTATATACAAAGAATATAACTACTTATAATACTGCCCTATATACACTATTATATAACTACTATAATACTGCTCCTATGTACAAGAATATAACTACTATAATACTGCCCCTATATACACAATATAACTACTATAATACTGCCCCTATGTACAAGAATATAACTACTATAATACTGCCCCTATATACAAGAATATAACTACTATAATACTGCTCCTATATACAAGAATATAACTACTATAATACTGCTCCTATATACAAGAATATAACTACTATAATACTGCCCCTATATACAAGAATATAACTACTATGATACTGCTCCTTTGTACAAGAATATAACTACTATAATACTGCCCCTATGTACAAGAATATAACTACTATAATACTGACCCTATGTACAATAATATAACTACTATAATACTGTCCCTATATACAAGAATATAACTACTATAATACTGCTCCTATATACAAGAATATAACTACTATAATACTGCTCCTATATACAAGAATATAACTACTATGATACTGCTCCTTTGTACAAGAATATAACTACTATAATACTGCCCTATGTACAAGAATATAACTACTATAATACTGCCCCTATATACAAGAATATAACTACTATAATACTGCTCCTATATACAAGAATATAACTACTATAATACTGCTCCTATATACAAGAATATAACTACTATAATACTGCCCCTATATACAAGAATATAACTACTATGATACTGCTCCTTTGTACAAGAATATAACTACTATAATACTGCCCCTATATACAAGAATATAACTACTATAATACTGCCCCTATATACACTAATATAACTACTATAATACTGCTCCTATGTACAAGAATATAACTACTATAATACTGCCCCTATATACACTAATATAACTACTATAATACTGCCCCTATGTACAAGAATATAACTACTATAATACTGCCCCTATATACAAGAATATAACTACTATAATACTGCTCCTATATACAAGAATATAACTACTATAATACTGCTCCTATTACAAGAATATAACTACTATAATACTGCCCTATATACAAGAATATAACTACTATGATACTGCTCCTTTGTACAAGAATATAACTACTATAATACTGCCCCTATGTACAAGAATATAACTACTATAATACTGACCCTATGTACAATAATATAACTACTATAATACTGTCCCTATATACAAGAATATAACTACTATAATACTGCTCCTATATACAAGAATATAACTACTATAATACTGTCCCTATATACAAGAATATAACTACAATAATACTGCTCCCATGTACAAGAATATAACTACTATAATACTGCTCCTATATACAAGAATATAACTACTATAATACTGCCCCTATATACAAGAATATAACTACTATGATACTGCTCCTTTGTACAAGGATATAACTACTATAATACTGCTCCTATGTACAACAATATAACTACTATAATACTGCCCCATATTTGAAATGTATTGGATTAATAATCATTCAAAAGAATACTTACTTGATTCAGAATATCCTGTTTCTGGATGACATGTAAAAATAAACAAACAATATAAACACATATTAACAACTGTTGGAGGTGTAGAATTGTGTATATCCATTACATTTTGATTTTTGCAATACTTTTAAATGACTGAATAAAGTTAATACATATCCTTCTGGCTGCCAATGACCAAAACATATGAAAACTATTTCCTTGTAAAAAAAAAAAAAAAGAATGAAGAAAAAAAAAAATATATATATATTTATTATTGTTATCACTATTTATTTAGAGAGCACCATTGATTCCATACAATATATATATATATATATATATATATATATATATATATATATATATTAATAATAATAATGTATTCATTATATGTTATATACATTTGTATCTACATATGATATTATTATATTTAACATATGTTAATCATATATAATAAATAATTTATTCTTAATTAATAATTTATATATATATCCGGTATATATATATATATATATATATAATATATAGATATATATATAGATATATAGATAGATATATACACATATATATATATATATATATATATATATATATATATATATATATATATATATATATGTATATAGATATAGATATATTAAAACTTTGTTAGAATGTATTGTATCATGTAAAGAATATAACTCAGAATGGCTGTTAATAAAAATAATAGAATTACAGTTGAGATGTGATATGATTTACTTGACTTTTTTTATTATTGTAATTCCAGATTTGTTCTGAACATAAGATGTGAAAATATAAAAAGGAAAAATACATAGAATAAAAATGTATATTAGGAAGTAAAGCGTTACATGACAAACAAATAGTAACAAGCGCTGCTCATGTTTGAGATTAGTTAAAGAATTGAGTATAGATTTTTGGACGGGAAATTATTATTAATTTTGGTTTATTTAAATGCATATATTTTGGGAAAAAAATTTTTTTTGCAATTTTATTTCAATAAAACTGGGCTTTTTTTTCTTTCTTTTTTAGCCGCTATGCTGCGCTGTCTGAATGAGAATCCGTCAAAGAGTTTATTCTTATCTTTGCTCTTGGATTTAAGACCAAAATATTGATCTCATCTTTTCTATGGTCTGTTGTGAGCCCAGAAGAACAATGAGAGTTATAAAATGACTCATCAGGACGAGCTCACTGACCGATCCTCAGTTAACTCATTCTGCAGCCAGCAATAGGAAATGTAACTCAGAGCTTTCATAGAGCGAACCATGCAACACTCTTGTAAAAATTATTTTTAACTAAAATTACATGCAGGGATCATTTGATTTCTTTCGGCTTCTTGTCTGTGGTCATAAAACAGCTGAACAATGATAAACTGAGTCATCAGGACGAGTTCACTGTCTGATCCTCCGTTAGTTCATTCTGCAGCCAGCATTAGGAAATACAACGCAGCATTTTCATAGGGCATACCATGCATCACTCTTAATGGAATCCTATTGTAGAAATGATTTTTACCAACCAAAAATACATTTTTTTGGGATTCTTTTCTATGGTCATAAAACAGCTGAGAGGAGTCCAGAAAAACAATGATAAAAGTTAACACCTCCTCAGGACGAGCTCACTGACCGATCCTCCGTTAGCTCATTCTGCAGCCAGCAATAGAAAATGCAACTCAGGAGTTTTATTTTGCAAACTATGAGCCCAGAATAACAATGAGAATTTTTATAAACATACACATGAGGACGAGCTGCCTGACCGATCCTCAGTTAACTCATTCTGCAGCCAGCAATAGAGAATGCAACTCAAGAGTTTTCGTAGGGCAAACCATTCGCCCCGTCACACCAGACGACGGGGCTGGGGATGCCGGCGGCGACTTACGGGAGTGCGCAGGTTTTTGCGCCCCGCCAGCGCTGCCGTCCCCCGTTTAGATGGGGCGACACCTCCAGCCCCGCGCTGTCGATCTGTCAGGCGGCATCGCCGCCCGGGTGTCTGGAAACCCCAGCGGCAATGCAGGACAATGAGAGCCTATGGCTCCCATCGCTTGACAGGTCGCCGGCACCCGGTTACATGGGGCGATGTGTGCACATCGGCCCCATGATGGTCGCCTGGTTTCAGAGCACTGCTACGTCGCCTTTACGCCGGCGATAGGCCACGCCCCCACGTCGCCTCTGTAATGGGCGGCGATATTGCCCCGTGTAACAGGGGCTTTATTGGTATCCTGTTGCAAAAATTATTGTTAACCAAAATTACACGCGGGATCATTTGGTGTTGATTTCTTTGGGCTTCTTTTCTGTGGTCGTTTTTGGACCCAAAGAACAAAAATAAAGTGTATAAACTCACTCATCAGGACGAGCTCACTGACCGATCCTCCGTTAGCTCATTCTGCAGCCAGCAATAGAAAATGGAACTCAGAGGTTTTATTTTGCAAACCTTGAGCCCAGAAGAACAATGAGAACTGTCACTCATCACGACAAGCTCACTGGCGGATCTTCCGTTAGCTCGTACTGCAACTAGCAAGAGAAAATGCAACTTAAAGTTTTCATAGGGAAAACGATGCAAAACGTATTCCTAATGTAAAAAAACGATGATTGCTTTGGGCTTCTTTTCTGTGGTCATAAAACAGCTGAAAGGAGTCCAGGAGTTGTAAACGAGCTCACTGACAGATTCTCAGTTAACTCATTCTGATTAGAATCCTTGCCGGAACGGGGTGTTTGGTTTTAGTGGCACGTTCACTGGATATATTAATATTAATAGAATTAGCGTATGTTATTCTGATCTCTATCTCATGACACTTCAGCCAGTACAGATATCATCCTCCGCTCTCTGGGGCTAATCTTAGTATTATAAATGAAGGCTATAATAATCCTTTTCTTAGATCTGCAGCGAGGGAACATTTATTCAAGTGTCTAATGAGATTTCTTCAGTCACATTGTACGAGTCGCCCCTCGACTTCGCTCTTATCGTGTCAGCAGTTCAAATAGCCAAAGGACATCTCAATCCAGAAATACAAATGCTGATAAAAGCGGCACGTCGGCAATTAAAGTGAGGCTCCTCGACGCGCCATCATGTTATCATGTCTGTGCCTCGACACAGCTAAATATATCTTCTGGAATAATAAATAAGATTCCATATTATTCAATATTCTTTGCTAATTCATTTCATAATCGGGGTGTGGCGAGACGACCGAGGACCCCAGCGCAGGACGTTGTCTGGGGCCGCTCAGTCTTTTCCCGCAATCACGTGTGTTTAAATGAAATATAGTCATAAACATGTTTGGGAAAATTATATCAAATATTTTTGTTACCAAGTTTTAAAAATAAACAAACAAAAACTTATTGTCAGTGTGTCGGTAGTTGATTGACAGCGCAGGCCTTCTCTCTGGTTCTGGGCTGCTCAGGTGTTCCATCTTCCCTGTGATTGCTCTGCTACTTTACTGAGCAGTCTCTCCCAGAATACTGCCGATCATACTTTCCATTTCAAGTGCTGTGTGACCAGCACTTCTATGTTGTCTTGTTCTAATCCTTGTTATCTGAACCTGGACTGTTTTTTTATTTCCCTTTTGTCTACACCCAGTACTTGTTTTGATGTCCTGGTATTTTGACCCCTGTGCAGTGACCTGCATACACCTTTGTTAACTCTCTGAATCCTCTTCATGCTCTCCTCTAAACATGACCCTGGACCGTTGCATGACTATGTCTCTGTGTACTCCCTTAATAGTATGAGCTCTCCTGAAACCAGACCCTGGATAGTTGCATGACTGTGTCTGTCTACTCCCTGAATCCTCTTCATGTTCTCCTGGAAACTTGACCCTGGATAGTTGCATTACTATGTCGATCTATTCACTGAATACTATGAGCTCTCCTGGAACCTGACCCTGCATAGTTGCATTACTATGTCTGTCTATTCCCTGAACACTACATGCTCTCCTGGAACCTAACCTTGTATAGTTGCATTACTACATATCTGTCTACACCCTGAATACTACAAGCTCTCCTGGAAACCTGATCCTGGATAGTTGCTTTACTAAGTCTGTCTACTCCCTAAATACTATGAGCTCTTCTGAAATCTAACCTTGTATAGTTGCATTACTACATATCTGTCTACACCCTGAATACTACACGCTCTCCTGGAAACCTGACCCTGGATAGCTGCATTACTATGTCTGTCTATTCCCTGAATACTACATGCTCTCCTGGAACCTAACCTTGTATAGTTGCATTACTATATATCTGTCTACACCCTGAATACAACAAACTCTCCTGGAAACCTGATCCTGGATAGTTGCTTGACTATGTCTGTCTACTCCCTAAATACTACGAGCTCTCCTGAAACCTGACACTGGATAGTTGCATCACTGTGTCTCTGTCTACTCCCTGAATACTAAGAGCTGTCCTGTACCCCGACCATAGGTAGCTGCATTTACTACGTCTCTGTCTACTCCCTGAATCCTACGAGTTCTCCTGGGACTTGATCCTGGATAGTTGCATTACTACCTCCCTCTCTACTCCCTGAATACTATGAGTTTTCCTGGAACCTAACAATGGATTACCTAACTTCCCTGCTGCCTATACTTCTGTAAGTACTGATTGTGTCACATTATTGCTATTAGTAGTGTCTAGCATCACATTCACCTTAGCTATCATTAGTGACTGGCATCACACCTACAGTATGTCTGAAAATAGCCTAAAAGGGAGGGAGGCAGCGGTATTCCGCAAAGTTTGTATTTGGACCCATTAGAGAATATTTGGTGATATGTTTGTTCGGACGATTATAAGGATTGTTGTTTGTTTTTTACCTTCACAAGATTAAAGAGACAATGTTTATGAATAGTGATGAGCGAGAGGTACCATGCTCAGGTCCTCAGTACTCAGATGAGCGCAACTCATGTACTCACTGTATAATGGAAGTCAATGGGAAACGCAAGCATTTCTCCGAGTCTATGGAAAAATGCTTGAGTTCCTCATTGACTTCCATTATACTCGAGAGTCGAGTTGATGCTTCTTTTTTACGTTGCATAAATTGACCTACGGAGCGTTTTACACACCCGCAACGTGTCGATTTCTCTATGCAAAGTTTTCCGTGCAGATTTTAGCCATAGACTTAAAATAAATGCAGATCTGCAAGTAAAAAAAACATTTTTAATATATTTTCATGCATCAAAAACAGATATGTGGCGCCCCGCCAAGCAGGCGTCAAAGAGGGGTACTGCACCCGTAAAAGAGGTACAGATACTCCAGCTGCAGGTGGATTCTAGGATGGTGGGTGGGACCCATACACCAGCACTCCCACACTAGCATGCATGGTGGGAGGTGACCCGGGAGGGAATAAAACCACCTCTAGGGGGAACAAGGAGGTCTTTGGTCTTTTGCCTTTAAGCCTTTGCTGCTAGGTCTCTCAGCTGAGGGACTAGGAGAGATGGAAGAAGAAAGAGTTTAAGGCAAAAGAAAGCTTCTCTAGGTGCAGACAGTCTGAAGGGAGTGAGGAACTTGAGGAAGTTCATCCCAGACAGCTTACCAGGCACCGGAGCCCGCACCTGTGGGATACTTTAGGACCACAGAGAATCCGGAGTCCCGTGAAGTCTACAATTCTCCTGGGCACCAGAACAGACCAGAAGAGGGTACCAGGCACCACCAAAGGAGCGAGCGGCCGTGAAGGTGAGAGAAGGAAGGAGGTCAGGTTGATTTCAAGTCACCAGGCTTCACACCTGGGAAGCAGAAAGGAACAGACGGGGTTAGAGCACGAAGGTACACCAAGGGTTCCACCATACCACCCGGGATCCATTTGAAGCCACCCGATAAGTTACCTGTCCTCATAACATCAGGAGTGCTGAACTGTAACTTTGTATACATGCAAGTGAACAGTAAAGTACCCGGAGGAAAAGTGACTTTTGACTCTGCTTGTTTTCCTTCCAATGAATGGCGTGGGTGTGCCGACGGTGGAGCGCGGAGCGGACCTACGTACTTTCGTCCATGAGAGCAGATCGCTAGGCGCAAGAGGCAGCAGTAGCAGAATGACCAGCTGTGGAGTACTGCGCCTTTCTACCACCCACTGCACCACCCGTCCAGACCTGGGACACAGGAGTTCAGACGGAACCAAGGGTTCCACCATACCACCTGGGATCCACTTGAAGCCACCCGTTACCTGTCCTCATATCAGGAGTGCTGAACTGTAACTTTGTATACATGCAAGTGAACAGTAAAGTACCCGGAGGAAAAGTGACTTTTGACTCTGCTTGTTTCCTTCCAATGAATGGCGTGGGTGTGCCGATGGTGGAGCGCGGAGCAGACCTACGTACTTTCGTCCATGAAAGCAGACCGCGAGACTGAAGAGGCAGCAGTAGCAGAATGAGCAGCTGTGGAGTACTGCGCCTCTCTACCACCCATTGCACCACCCGTCCAGACCGGGGACAAGGGAGTTCAGACAGAACCAAGGGTTCCAACATACCACCTGGGATCCACTTGCAGCCACCCGATACGTTACCTGTCCTCATATCAGGAGTGCTGAACTGTAACTTTGTATACATGCAAGTGAACAGTAAAGTACCTGGAGGAAAAGTGACTTTTGACTCTGCTTGTTTTTCTTCCAATGAACCTGTTCCCCTGCTCACTACACTGCCCCTGAGGTCCAGCTATACCTGTAGAGGACTTTACCACACTAGCCGCACTACCATCTACCTTCGGTGGACTGTGGTGGCGCTGGTGACACCTCACCAGGAACTACAGGTGGCGTCACGACAAACTTTATATAATCCCCTGTAAATAAAACCCTTTTTTGGAAGATAGGCCCAGGACATGGGATCAGGCGCGGCCACCACTCCACGTGACAGTTAACCCCTCAGAGCCTGACACCCGAGTACCCCAAAGCCTGGGCTCGACACATAATCCCCATCTAAGAATGTCCAAAAGGCAAATTGGACTTAACAAAACACCAAAACTGAGCCGGACAAAATTGTTGGCACCTCTCCAAAATTGTGGATAAACACCTTTGTTTCCAGCATGTGAGGCTCATTCACATTCACCTGTGGAAAGTAACAAGTGTGGGCAATATGAAAATCACACCTGAAACCAGATAAAAAAGGGGAGAAGTTGCCTCAATCTTTGCATTCTGTGTGCGTGAGCAGGCCAGACCGCATAACCAACAGGCCAGACCACATATCAAATATACGGGTTGGAGGTCACTTGGGTAATAGTGATCATAACTTAATAAGCTTTCAAGTATCCTTTACTAAGATGTGTAGTAGAGGGGCTACAAGGACACTAAACTTCAGGAAGGCAAATTTCCAACGGTTGAGAGATGATCTTAGTGCAATAAACTGGGACGATGTCCTGAGACATAAAAGTACACAACACAAATGGGAGATGTTTATTAGCATCCTGAATAGGACCTGTGCACAATATATACCCTATGGGAATAAGCATGCTAGAAATAGGAGGAAACCACTATGGCTAAATAAAGCGGTAAGAGGCGCAATACGTGACAAAAAGAAAGCATTTAGGGAATTAAAGCAAGTAGGTGTTGATGAGGCATTAAATAAATACAGAAAATTAAATAACATTTGTAAAAAGCAAATCAAGGCAGCAAAGATTGAGACAGAGAGACTCATTGCCAGAGAAAGTAAAAAGAATCCCAAAATATTTTTTAACTACATAAATAGTAAGAAACTAAAAATTGATGGTGTTGGCCCCTTTAAAAATAGTCTGGGTGAAATGGTGGATGAGGATGAGGAAAAATCCAATATGCTAAATGGCTTTTTTTCAACAGTATTTACACAAGAAAATCCCATGACAGACAATATGATCAGTGATAACAAAAACTCTCAATTAAATGTCACCTGCTTAACCCAAGAGAAAGTACAGCATCGTCTAAAAATCACTAAAATTGACAAATCCCCGGGCCCCGATGGGATACACCCCAGAATGCTACAGGAATTAAGTACTGTCATAGATAGACCATTATTTTTAATATTTAAAGATTCCATAATAACAGGGTCTGTACCACAGGACTGGCGTATAGCAAATGTGGTGCCAATATTTAAAAAGGGGACAAAAACTGAACTTGGAAATTATAGGCCAGTAAGCTTAACCTCTACTGTGGGTAAAATCCTAGAGGGTTTTCTAAGAGATGCTATACTGGAGTATCTGAAGAAAAATAACCTCATGACCCATTATCAACATGGTTTTACGAGGGACTGTCAAACTAATCTACTAAGCTTCTATGAAGAAGTAAGTTCTGGACTGGACCAAGGAAATGCAGTGGATGTGGTGTATATGGACTTTTCAAAAGCTTTTGATACGGTGCCACACAAAAGGTTGATACATAAAATGAGAGCAATGGGGATAGGGGAAAATATGTGTAAGTGGGTTAAGAACTGGCTTAGTGATAGGAAACTAAGGGTGGTTAATGGAACACACTCAGAATGGGTCACAGTTAACAGTGGGGTACCACAGGGGTCAGTGTTAGGCCCGCTTCTATTTAATATTTAATATATTTATTAATGACCTTGTAGGGGCATACAGAGTAGAATCTCAATATTTGCAGATGACACTAAACTTTGCAGGGTAATCAATACAGAGGAGGACAATGTTATATTACAGGAGGATTTATGTAAACTAGAAGCTTGGGCTGCTAAATGGCAAATGATCTTTAATGGGGATAAATGTAAGGTCATGCACTTGGGCAGAGGAAACAAAAGGTATAATTATGTGCTTAATTGTAAAACACTGGGCAAAACTGTCACTGAAAAAGACCTGGGTGTATGGGTAAATGACAAACTCACATTTAGTGGCCAGTGTCAGGCAGCTGCTGCAAAGGCAAATAAAATAATGGGATGCATTAAAAGAGGCATAGATGCTCATGAGGAGAACATCATTTTACCTCTATACAAGTCACTAGTGCGACCACACTTAGAATACTGTGTATAATTCTGGTCTCCGGTGTATAAGAAAGACATAGCTGAACTAGAGCGGGTCCAGAGAAGAGCGACAAAAGTCATTAGAGGACTCAGGGGTCTGCAATACCAAGACAGGTTATTAGAGAACTGAGGGGTCTGCAATACCAAGACAAGTTATTAAACTTGGGGTTATTTAGCTTGGAAAAACGAAGGCTTAGGGGTGATCTTATAATAATGTATAAATATATGAGGGGACAGTACAGAGACCTTTCTAATGATCTCTTTACTCTTAGGCCTGAGACTGGGACAAGGGGGCGTCCTCTACAGAGACGGGGACAAGGGGGCATCCTCTACGTCTGGAGGGAAGAAGGTTTAATCATAATCACAGACGTGGATTCTTTACTGTAAGAGCAGTGAGACTATGGAACTCTCTGCCACATGATGGTGTAATGAGGGAGTCACTACTAACATTTAAGAAGGGCCTGGATGCCTTTCTTGAAAACTATAATATTACCAGTTATATATACTAGATTCTTTGATAGGGCGTTGATCCAGGGATCTAGTCTGATTGCCGTATCTGGAGTCAGGAAGGAATTTTTTCCCCCAATGTGGAGCTTAGTGTTGCCACATGGTTTTTTTTTGCCTTCCTCTGGATCAACATGTTAGGCTATGGGTTGAACTAGATGGACTTAAAGTCTTCCTTCAACCTTAAAAACTATGTTACTATGTTACTAAGCATGGAGATCAGAAAGTGGAGAAGAGAACTGTCTGAGGACTTGAACACCAAAATTGTTGAAAAATATCTCAAGGTTAAAAGACCATCTCCAGAGTTCAAGAAGTTTACAACCCATGGCACTGTAGCTAACCTCCCTTGGTGTGCAGGGCAGTGAAAAATTGATAAAAGGTTGCGACGAAGGGTAGACTGGATGGTGAATAAGCCCCAATCAAGGTCCAAAGAAACAAGCTGTCCTGCAGGCTCAGGGTGCATCAGTGTCAGCGCGAACTATCAATCCACATGTGAATGAAATGAAAAGCTATGGAGAAGACCCATGAGGACCCCTCTGCTAACACAGAGAAAGACAAAAGCCAACATGTATGTGAGTAATCAAAGTCATTCTGGGAAAGTGTCTTGTGGACAGATGAGACCAATACAGAGCTTTCAGTAAGGAACATCATTCTATTATTTACCGAAAATGAAATGAGGCTGACAAAGAAAAGAGCATCGTGGTTAGAAATTGGCAAAGGATGGAAGGTGTTCACAGACCATATTGTGCTGATAGATAGAGCAGATGATTGTGAAAGTGCTTTTGCTTGCTGTCTGTGTCCCGCACTGGCAGCCCCGGGTTTGCACCTGAGATAGGAGGAGTGAGGGCTGGAGGGAGAAGTTGCTAGCTGCTGCTGACTGCTGCTGACTGCTGCATCCAGCTCCAGGGACCACTGTTCTGTTTCATAGGCTGGGGTGCACCCGGTGCTGCCAGTGCGGGACACAGACAGCAAGCAAAAGCACTTTCACAATCATCTGCTCTATCTATCAGCACAATATGTAACACCACTGTACCTGAGGAAGGAGTTGGGACTAACTCCGAAACACGTTGGAAGGAAATAAAGTTTATGGTGATGAACATCATCTGATCCTTTCTGGCATACGCAGTGCAGCGCAGGTCTGTGAACACCTTCCATCCTTTGTCAATTTCTAACCATGTTGATAATTTTGAGGTATGGACCTTGCAGCAGCCATCTTCTCATACCTTGTCGCTGGTTGTGTGCTACACAACCCCCCTAGGTGAGTGGCTAGTCAGATCTAGTCCCTACACTTATAAGTGATAAGACCCTATTCTGCTTCTCTTTCCCTCTTTAGTGTTTCAAAGAAAAGAGCATAGGACCTACAGTCACATATGGGGGAGGTCAGAGAAAAGAGCACAGAACCTACAGTCACATATGGGGGAGGTCAGAGAAAAGAGCACAGGACCTACAGTCACATATGGGGGAGGTCAGAGAAAAGAGCACAGGACCTACAGTCACATATGGGGGAGGTCAGAGAAAAGAGCACAGGACCTACAGTCACATATGGGGGAGGTCAGAGAAAAGAACACAGGACCTACAGTCACATATGGGGGAGGTCAGAGAAAATAACACAGGACCTACAGTCACATATGGGGAGGTCAGAGAAAAGAGCACAGGGCCTACAGTCACATATGGGGGAGGTCAGAGAAAACAGCACAGGACCTACAGTCACATATGGGGGAGGTCAGAGAAAAGAGCACAGAACCTACAGTCACATATGGGGGAGGTCAGAGAAAATAACACAGGACCTACAGTCACATATGGGGGAGGTCAGAGAAAACAGCACAGGACCTACAGTCACATATGGGGGAGGTCAGAGAAAAGAGTACAGGATCTACAGTCACATATGGGGGAGGTCAGAGAAAACAGCACAGGACCTACAGTCACATATGATGGAGGTCAGAGATGTTCTGGGTTGTTTTGCTGCCTTTGGCACCATGGACCTTGACTGTGTGCAAGACATAAAATCTGAAGATACCAAATGATTTTGGGGGACAATGTAGAGCCAAGTATCAGAAAGCTGGGGGTGTCCTAGGTCAGGGGTCTCCAGCAGGACAATGACCCCAAACATCAAGAAGCCCCAGAAATGCAGGAAACAAAGTGCTGGAGAAATCTAAAGAGGTGACAATGAGTCCGGATCTAAGGGCCACGTCACACCTGGCGCCGCCGGCGGAGATGTCGTCGGCGACGGGCGGGAGCGCGCACGTTTTTGGCGCCTCGCCAGCGTTGCCGACCCCATCGCATAAGATCGGCCGCCTGGTTTCAGAGCACTGCTCTGAAACCAGGCAACCATTCAAATGCGTCGCCCTCGCCCAGTCACATTGAGTGACACATTGGCGATGTTATGTGAACTGTCTCGCTTTGATTTATGGCTTTCTACACTCACTGAGGAATCTCCAGGTCTCCACAGGCCACTAATCATAGAATAATAATACAATCTGTTCCTCTTATCTTAGAATTTTGACTTGACTTTCCCAGCTCTTCTCTCTCCCGCCTCCCTAGCCGGACTCTCCTTTACGTCACTTATCGTATTTACTACATCACCTAACCCTGCTTATGTATATACTAGCTGTGAGCCCGATGCAAATGCATCGGGATTCTAGAACGTGCGTTAATTAGATTATAGTAGCTATATTATTTTTTTATTTATTTTTTTTTTTTTATTTCCAATTTTTTTGAATAACTTAATGTTATGAATATTTTATTTATTAGTTTTATTTTATTAGAATTAGTTAATGTTATGAATTTTTATATGGAATATTTTTTTTATTATTTATGATTTTATTATTGTAATTATTTATTATAGAATATTTTTAGAATATTATTTTTTTTTTTATTTAAATTGATTTTTTTTTTTATTTGAGTAATTTGAATTTCTTAGAATTAGTTAATGTTATTAATATTTTAATTATATATATATATATTTTTTTTTTAATTTTGATTTATTTTAATATTTATTATTTTTATTATTTGTATATTAATTTTTTATTTTAATGAAATTTATTTGTATTAGATTATTTTTTTTATTTAAATTAGTTAATTTAATTAATATATTAATTTTATATATTATTATTATTATTTTTTTTTTTTTATTGGGGGGTGTGAATACTTTTTGGGGGGGTGTAAGGACTTTTTGGGGGGGTTGAATACTTTTTGGGGGGGTGTGAATACTTTTTGGGGGTTGAATACTTTTTGGGGGGGGTTGAATACTTTTTGGGGGGGTGTGAATACTTTTTGGGGGGGTGTGAATAGTTTTTGGGGGTGTGTGAATAGTTTTTGGGGGGGTGTGAATAGTTTTTGGGGGGTTCAATACTTTTTGGGGGTGTGTGAATACTTTTTGGGGGGGTGTGAATACTTTTTGGGGGGGTTGAATACTTTTTGGGGGTGTGTGAATACTTTTTGGGGGTGTGTGAATACCTTTTGGGGGGGTTGAATACTTTTTGGGGGGGTGTGAATACTTTTTGTGGGGGTTGAATACTTTTTGGGGGGGTGTGAATACTTTTTGGGGCTGAGTGCTCGCAATGGCCGCGAAGTGGGCATTGCGAGTCGCTGGCCGAAAATCGAACCAGAGGCTCGGCCACAAAGTTAGCGATTTACCGCTCAGGCAGCGACTCGCGCTACATGAGCGGTAAATCGCTAACTTTGTGGCCGAGCCTCTGGTTCTATTTTCGGCCAGCGACTCGCAATGGCCGCTTCGCGGCCATTGCTCGCGCTCAGCCAGCGACTCGCAATGGCCTCGCGGCCATTGCTCGCGCAGGCCAACTGGTGACGTCACAGAGTGACATAGCCACGGTCTTTTCGGGGTCCGACACGGAAGTGCCTACGGCAATTATATAGTAGATATATATATCAGTACGATGGTATATGGTGGTAATTAGAGCACATGTATAGCAGCACTATAGTATATGGCGGTAGATTATAGTAAATGTATAGCAGCACTATAGTATATGGCGGTACATTACAGTACATGTATAGCAGTGCTATGGTATATGGCGGTACATTAGAGTACATGTATAGCAGCGCTATGGTATATGGCAGTACATTATAGTAAATGTATAGCAGCACTATAGTATATGGCGGTACATTACAGTACATGTATAGCAGTGCTATGGTATATGGCGGTACATTACAGTACATGTATAGCAGCACTATGGTATATGGCAGTACATTATAGCACATGTATAGCAGCACTATGGTATATGGCAATACTGCGGTCACCGCGGTCCCCCACTCCTCCTGGCCCCCGGTTGTCCACAGTAAAATTAAAAAAATCCTCAGTGAGGATACTCACCTGTCCGGCGGCTCGCTCCACCTCCGCCTTGTAGGTCCTACAGGCCTTTAGGACCTGTAGTTGCCTGGGCAAGCGATCAGCTGAGGAGGGGAGGGGGGGCAGGATTGTGTTGGGGGGGCAGAATGAAGCGAGCGGGGCAGAATGAAGCGAGCGGGGCAGAATGAAGCGAGCGGGGCAGGATGGAGCGAGCGGGGCAGGATGGAGCGGGAAGGGGGGGCAGGATGGAGCGGGAGGGGGCAGGATGGAGCGGGAGGGGGCAGGATGGAGGCGGGGGAAACAGGATGAAGCCGGGGGAAACAGGATGAAGCCGGGGGAAACAGGATGGAGCGGGGGGGGAACAGGATGGAGCCGGGGGGAACAGGATGGAGGCGGGGCAACAGGATGGAGGCGGGGCAACAGGATGGAGGCGGGGCAACAGGATGGAGGCAGGGCAACAGGATGGAGGCGGGGGGGGGGGCGGCAGGATGGAGCGAGCAGGGCAGGATGGAGGCGGGGGAGCAAGAAGAGGGGGCAGGATGGATTGAGCGGGGCAGGATGGAGGTGGAGGAGCAGGATGAAGCCGAAGGGGCAGGATTGAGCAGATGAGCAGAATGGAGCAAGCGGGGCCGGATGAGTAAGCGTGAGGGCAGGATGGAGGCAGGGGAGCAAGAACAGCGGGGGTGAGGATGGAGCGAGCAGGGCAGGATGGAGTGAACGGGGCAGGAAGTAGTGAGTGGGGCAGGAAGGAGCAAGGGGGGCAGGATGGTGGGTGGGGGGGCAGGATGGTGGGTGGCAGAGCAGGAGGGGGCGGGGCAGAATGGAGGCGGAGGGGCAGGATGGAGGCGGAGGGGCAGGATGGAGGTGGAGGGGCAGGATGGAGCCGGAGGGGCAGGATGGAGCCGGAGGGGCAGGATGGAGACGGCAGGGCAGGATGGAGACGGCAGGGCAGGATGGAGACGGCAGGGCAGGATGGTGGCGGGGGGAGGGGGGGGCGGGGAGGATGGAGGCGGCGGGGCAGGATGTTGGCGGGGGGTGAGGATGGTGGTGGGGGTGCGGGATGGAGTCGGGGGGGCAGGATGGTGTTGGGTGGGGCAGGATGGATAGGGGGGGGCAGGATGGAGGCGCTCCTCCTGACCCCCTCCGCTCCCCGTGGCACCCGTCCCTCTGGGCCTCCAGTCTCTGCGGCCCCCCTCCCTCTGGGGCTGCACACCCCCCTCCCCCCTCCTTCATGGTGATAATAAAACTAAAAAAACCTCAGTGAGGATACTTACCCTGCGGCGGCTCGCACCACCCGTCTTGTAGGTGGCAGGACAGGACCTGTCGTTGGCTGGGAAACCGATCTGCTGGGGTCAGTGGGCAAAGCGAGCGTCAGTGGGCAGAGTGGGGGATGAGTGGGAAGAGCAGGGGTTAGTGGGCAGAGTCATTGGGCAGAGCAGGGGTCAGTGGGCAGAGCAGGGGTCAGTGGGCAGAGCTGGGGTCAGTGGGCAGAGCTGGGGTCAGTGGGCATGGTCAGTAGCCAGAGGGGGGGGGTAAGTGGGCAGAGCAGGGTCAGTGGGCAGAGCGGGGGTGAGTGGGCAGAGTGGGGGGTGAATGGGCAGAGCAGGGTCAGTGAGCAGGATTTGGGGGTCAGTGGTCAGAGCAGGGTCATAGCGGGGGTCAGTGGTCAGAGCAGGGGTTAGTGGGCAGAGTGATTGGGCAGAGCAGGGGTCAGTGGGCACAGTCAGTAGGCACAGCAGGGGTTAGTGGGAAAAATCAGTGGGCAGAGCAGGGGTGAGTGAGCAGAGCAGGGGTGAGTGGGCACAGTCAGTGAGCAGAGCAGGGGTCAGCGGGCAGAGCGGGGGTGAGTGGGCAGAGCAGGGTTTAGTGGGCATAGCAAGGGTTATTGGGCACAGTCAGTGGGCAGAGCAGGGGTTAGTGGGCAGAGCGGCGGTCAATGGGCACAGTGAGTGGGCAGAGAAGGGTCAGTGGGTAGAGCATGGGTGAGTGGGCACGGTCAGTTGGCAGAGCAGGGGTCAGTGGGCATGGTGAAAGGGCAGAGCGGGGGGTGAGTGAACAGAGGGTGGTCAGTGGGCAGAGCAGGGTCAGTGGTAAAAGCAGGGGTGAGTGGGCAGAGTGGGAGTAAATGAGCAGAGCAGGGTCAGTAGGCAGTGTGAGGGGTCAGTGGGCAGAGCATGGTCAGTGGGCAGTGTGAGGGGTAAGTGGGCATAGCATGTTCAGTGGGCAGTGTGAGGCGTGAGTGGGCAGTGTGAGGGGTCAGTGGGCAGTGTGAGGGGTGAGTGGTCAGAGCAGGGTCAGTGGGCAGAGCAGGGTCAGTGTGAGGGGTGAGTGGGCAGAGCAGGGTCAGTGGGGTGTGTGAGGGGTCAGTGGGCAGAGCAGGGTGAGTGGGCAGTGTGAGTGGTCAGTGAGCAGAGCAGGGTCAGTGGGCAGAGCAGGGTGAGTGGGCATTGAGGGGTCAGTGGGCAGAGCATGTTCAGTGGGCAGAGGAGGGTCAGTGGGCAGTGTGAGGGGTCAGTGGGCCGAGCAGGGTGAGTGGGCAGAGCAGGGTCAGTGAGGGGTGAGTGGGCAGAGGATGGTCAGTGGGCAGAGCAGGGTCAGTGTGAGGGGTCAGTGGGCAGTGAGGGGTGAGTGGGCAGAGCATGGTGAGTGGGCAGAGCAGGATGAGTGGCCAGTGTGAGGGGTCAGTGGGCCGAGCAGGGTGAGTGGGCAGAGCATGGTCAGTGAGCATAGTGGGGGTGAGTGGGCAGAGAGGGGGTGAGTGGGCAGAGAGGGGGTCAGTGGGCAGAGCAGGGTCAGTGGTCAGAGTGGTGGTGAATGGGCAGAGCAGGGTCAGAGAGGGGGTGAGTGTGCAGAGTGGGGGTGAGGGGGCAGAGAGGGGGTCAGGGGGAAGAGTAGGGGGGTGAGTGGGCAGAGTGGGGGTGAGTGGGCAGAGCAGGATGAGTGGGCAGAGCAGGGTGAGTGGGCAGAGTGTGGGTGAGGGGGCAGAGTAGGGGGGTGAGTGGGCAGAGTTTGGGGGTGAGTGGGCAGAGTGGGAGTCAGTGGTCAGAGTGGGGGTCAGTGGGCAGAGCACGGTCAGGGGCAGAGTGGGGGTCAGTGTGCAGAGTGGGGGTGAGGGGGGCAGAGAGGGGGTGAGGGGTAAGAGTTGGTGGGTGAGTGTGCAGAGTTTGGGGGTCAGTGGTCAGAGTGGGGGTCAGTGGTCAGAGTGGGGGTCAGTGGTCAGAGTGGGGGTGAGGGGGGCAGAGAGGGGGTGAGGGGGAAGAGTAGGGGGTTGAGTGGGCAGAGTGGGGGTCAGTGGTCAGAGTGGGGGTCAGTGGGCAGAGCAGGGTCAGGGGCAGAGTGGGGGTCAGTGTGCAGAGTGGGGGTGAGGGGGGCAGAGAAGGGGTGAGGGGGAAGAGTAGGGGGGTGAGTGGGCAGAGTTTGGGGGTCAGTGGGCAGAGTGGGGGTCAGTGGTCAGAGTGGGGGTCAGTGGGCAGAGCAGGGTCAGAGTGGGGGTCAGTGTGCAGAGTGGGGGTCAGTGTGCAGAGTGGGGGTCAGTGTGCAGAGTGGGGGTGAGGGGGAAGAGTTGGTGGGTGAGTGGGCAGAGTGGGGGTGAGTGGTCAGAGTGGGGGTCAGGGGCAGAGTGGGGGTGAGTAGGCAGAGCAGGGTCAGGGGCAGAGTGGGGGTCAGTGTGCAGCGCAGGGGGATGAGTAGGCAGAGTAGGTTAGATCGGAACAGGACCTTTGATGACGTCACGATCATGTGATCTGTGACTCCACCCATCATCGTGACGTCATCAGAGGTCCTCAAGCAGGATGAAGAGAGATCGCGGCTGGCTTGAAGGAGCTGTGGTAAGAGGCCGGGGGGGTGACCGGACAGTGGAGGGGGTCTGTGCTGACAGGCGGGGGGTGACCGGAGAGTGGGGGGGGGGGCGATCGGGGAGCGGAGGGGCAGTGGTGATAGGCTGGGGGTGACCGGGCAGTGGAGGGCGGCTATGGTGACAGGCAGGGGGGTGATGGGGCAGCGGGGGGAAGTGTTGTGACAGGCGGGGGTGACCGGGCAGTGGAGGATGGCTATGGTGACAGGCAGGGGGGTGATGGGGCAGGCAGCGCGGGCAGGAGGAGGATCATCACTATTAATATGTGTGCTGACAGCGGCGACGGCTCGCAATGGCCGCTTCGCGGCCAATGCTTCGGCGTGATGACGTCACAGAGTGTGACATAGCCACGGCACGTCGGGGGCCGACATGAAAATGCCTTCGGCAATTATAGAGTAGATGTGTCTTCAGAATTTATGTCATTATCAGCCTGACAAAGGGGCCATAGAGTTTCGGAAGCTTGCTTTGCTTTTTCTTACCATCTTTTCAGTTCGCCATTAAAAGGTATCAACCACTGAGGACTCTCAGATTCCAATATATTTTTTGCGCAATATTCAGAAACACAGTAACAGTTCTTATAAAAGGTAGTCCATTACAGCTTATCATCAGGCATAAACCATTAGTTCGGCTATGTAGCCGATAACCGTGACCGCAGTTCACACAGGGAAGTGTACATAGCATATAGTCCTTCACTTCAGCAGATATGCCTGCAGCCAGGGGTGCATCTAGCCACCCTGCCGCCTGAGCCGATCGGAGGCCGGGGGGGGGGTGCTGGTGGATCTCAGCCCCGCCGCCCCTGCAGCCTACAGTGCCACAGCGCGCGCGCCCTCTTACCCCTGTTACCGGCGCCCGCCGCTGATGTTGGTGGCGCCGCCCCCTTCTCTCATGCCGCTCCCCCTGGCTGCCACCGCTCTGGACTCAGGGCTCACACTGTCCAATGGACGGTGCGGCCCTGCCTGCAGCATTCAATTACTGACATCTGTCAGTGCACACAAAGTCCCACTCAGGGTATACCTGCTCTTGGACCTTAGCAGAGAAAGATACAGGTCAGAACAAAGAGTGATCGGAAGACAGAGTCAATAATTATTTCAGGTTAAACTCAAACATAGACAAGAATAAAGAAGCCTTGTTACTCAGACAACAATTCTGAGCCGTAAATTGCAAAGGAATTGAAAATTTGTGCTGTCCCTTTAAAACGCCAGTTTCGGCATTGCTATAGAAAGCCTTGAAGTAGTGGCCGTGGGATGACAAGAATGATTCAACATCTACAATGTATCGCTGAGATAACATGGTCACCACTCGCCCTCAATTTCCTGGAATCTCGCCAGGTTTTAAGAATTTCTTCCTGGAAATTGATTTTCTGTGTAATTGTACTGACAAAATGCACATGGGATTCCTATGAGAAGTAAGAGCACATGCTGCGGCCATCAATCATGTGCTGAGAAAAGCACAAAGAATACTGCAAACCTTTGAACTCTCTTGTAACGTGGTCAGGTTCACATGATTGGAGAAGGCTGACATGGTACCAGTATTTAAGTATGGTAAGTAGATGGCGGAGAAGGATGTTATCGATACTATAGATGGTAAGGAGAACAAACAAATCAATTCTGGAACAAGTCAGGCCAGACATGTCAATGGCAGCTACGACTTGTCTACACATCATACGAAGAGAGCAATCACTGGAGAAGGACATCATGGTAGGAAGAATAAAAGAACAAGGTGAAGAGGAAGACCAGCTGGGCTTGATACAATCTAGATAACGGCGAAGAAAACCCAGGTGGCCCTATCTAGGCTTGCAGAAGACTCTGGAGGACCTAGGCTTGGTGAAGACTCTAGTGAACCTATCTAGGCTTGGGGAAGACTTTAGTGGACCTCTCGTTGCTTGGAAAAGACCTTGGTGGATATATCTACGCTTAGAGAAGACCCGGTGGACATATCTAGGCTTGGAGAAGAATCTGGTGGACTTATCTAGGCTTGGAAAAAAACCCTTTTGGACATACCTAGGCTTGAAGAAGACCCTAGTAGACATATCTAGGCTTGGAGAAGACCCTAGTGGTTTTATCTAGGCTTATAGAAGACTCTGGTGCACCTATTTCAGCTTGGAGAATACCCTGGTGGACATATCTAGCCTTGGAAAGACCCTGGTGGACATATCTAGGCTTGGAGAAGACCCTGGTGGATATATCTATGCTTGCAGAAGACCCTAGTGGACATATCTAGCCTTGGAAAGACCCTGGTGGACATATCTAGGCTTGGAGAAGACCCTGGTGGATATATCTATGCTTGCAGAAGACCCTAGTGGACATATATAGGCTTGGAGAAGACCCTGGTGGACATATCTCAGCTTGGAGAAGACCCTTGCGGACATATCTAGCCTTGGAGAAGATCCTGATGGACATATATAGGCTTGGAGAAGACCCTGGTGGACATATCTATGCTTGAAGAAGACCCTATTGGACATATATAGGCTTAGAGAAGACCCTGGTGAACATATCTAGACTTTGGGAAGACTCTGGTGGACCTATCTTGGCTTGGAGAAGACTCTGGTGGACATATCTAGACTTTGAGAAGACCCTGGTGGACCTATCTTGGCTTGGAGAAGACTCTGGTGGAACTATCTTGGCTTGGATAAGATTGATCTTCCTACAGATTGTTCATCCATTAAATCACAATGGCTCAATATTGAATTGAAGGGCATTAAAATAAATAAAAAGTAGGTGGATCTAGGCAACTACCATCCGGTAAGTCTGGCATCAGCAGTGTGCAACATATATGGGGCATTATAAGAGATGACCTGCAAAAATATATCACAGAGAATAAAGTAATACCAAACAACCACCATGGATTCCTGAAAGATGAGTCATGTCTAACCTACATGCTGGGTTTCTATTAGAAGGAAAGTGCAAATTTAGATGGTCTTGAGGCTCCACACAAAAGCCTTGTGCCAAAAGGGAATGTGTCAGAGATGCAGGGGTAGTGCACAACAGTGTAGGGTGAAATAGCTCCAGATCATTGTTCTGCAGTGCCGCATGGCATTAAACTTTGTCTTTTATGCATTTGCAAATTATCTCCGCTATCTCTATGTCTCTCTCGTCTTCTCCTTGCCGATTCTTGATTGACAGCGGAGAGCAGAGGTGACAATGTGCGGCAGAGTGTCTGTCTCCACTGTCAATCACATGCGTGGGCAGAGCCGTCATCATTCTAAAAAAGATATTGGAAAACTGGAGTCAGAACAAAGGAGGCGACTAGATTATTATGTGGCACCCCAGGGGTTAATGTGCCACAGTAACATCACCAAGGGTTAATTCCCCACACAACCCACAACACTACACTAGCGCCTCCAGGCCAGAAGCAGGAGCTAAAGCTGCTCCCCTATATATTCTGGTGTGGAGAGGAAGTGAGAAGTTAGTTCAGTTCCTTGGAGAACTGAGGAAGAAGGACTGGGGTGTAAAGGAGCTGCCTTAGGCTCCCCCATGGTCCGCTGCTCAATTCCAGGCCTAGCCAGGGTCTGAGGGAAGGAGTTATGATAAACAGAGGAACACATCTGGGAGACTGAGTTACCCTATAACTCGCCCCGGAGGAGCGCAAAGACCGGATACCAGATCCGAAATTGTGCCTGACACAAGCAGCACAGTAAACACCGGACTAGTGGAGGCTATATATCTTCACTGTACCGCAGCAAAGCAACACGGCGGGGTCAGAAACACACAGATAAGACTCAAGATGCCGAGCAAGTGGGTACCCGTGATAAGAGACAGGGCCGGCAGCCTAGGTAAAGCGGCAGCAGGGCCACACACACAGCGCAGTAGTCGGAAGCCAAGGACCCGGTCAGGGTGGGAGCAACCCGACCCCAGTACAGACTTCGTGGACAGTACTTGGGCTTGTTTAGCTTAATGTATGGATGCCTCAGAGGAGATTAGTGATGAGTGAACACTACCATGCTCCTGTGCTCTGTATTCAAAACGAGCAGGTTGGACGCTCGGATGGGGAACTTGAGCATTTTTCCAGAAGAGTCTCCGATATGCTGTATGTATAAATATAGACTTCTCGAAAAGCATGTCTACATTGTGCTCTCATCCCACCTCTTATCCAACTCATCCGCCCCCACCCCTCCACTGAAACTGCCCTGACCAAAATTACTAACGACATACTCGCGGCCAAAGCTAACAGACAGTTCTCCGATCTTTCCTTCTTGACCTGTCCTTTGTATTCGACATAGTCGACCACTGGCTCTACAGATTCCTCTCTTCCATTGTTATCACTGACCTCGCCCTCTCCTGGATCTCCTCCTACCTTACCAACCACACATTTAGTGTCTCCCACTCCACACGACCTCCTCGCCCATCCCTCTCTGTTGGGGTCCCTCAGGGCTCTGTCCTGGGGCCCCTCCTTTTTTCCATCTATACTCTTGGTCTGGGACAACTCATAAAGTCCCATGGTTTCCAGTATCACCTGTACGCTGATGACACTCAGATCTACCTCTCTGGCCAGACGTCACCTCTCTCCTGTCCAGAATCCCGGAGTGTCTATCAGCCATATCCTCCTTCTTCTCCTCTCGCTTCCTAAAACTCAATGTAGACAAAACCGAACTCATCATCTTTCCTCCATCTCACACAGCCTTCCTTACCAGACCTATCACAATAAATGGCATGCTCCACCACCATCAGACCGGGCGCTCCACCACCATCAGACCCGGGGCTCCACCACCACCAGAGCAGACCGGGGCTGCACCACACCACCAGAGCAGACCGGAGCTCCACCCCACCATCCGGACCCGGGGCTCCACCACCACTGACCGGGCACTCCACACCACCATCGGACCCGGGGGGCTCCACCACCACCAGAGCAGACCGGGGCTCCACCACTACCAGAGCAGACCCGGGGCTCCACCACCACCAGAGCAGGACCGGGGCTCCACCACTACCAGAGCAGACTCGGGGCTCCACCACCATCCCGACCGGGCACTCCACCACCATCGGACCCGGGGCTCCACCACCACCAGAGCAGACCGGGGCTCCACCACTACCAGAGCAGACCCAACCTACTGTCTCTCTCCCCATTGCCCTGTAGAATTAAGCCCGCAAGCGCTGGGTCCTCTCTCCCCTCTGTACCAGTCTGTCACTGTTAGTTTGTTCATTGCATTCTTAACTTGTTTGTATGTAACCCTTTCTCATGTACAGCACCATGGAATCAACGATGCTCTATAAATAATAAAATAATAATAATAATAATAATAATGTGTGGTCAATACAAAGGTCTGGAACATGACTTATTCATTACTTCTGGAGCTAAATAGGAAAGTAGAAGGACTGTGAAATATCCGACCACAAGAACTAGTTATAAATTCACTTGGGCAGCTCATCAAGATCCTCTGCTGGCAGCTCCTGTGTAATCCAGCAAGTGATGATGCCCCAGATGTACTGGATAGAGACAAGACCAAAGACGCTGCAGGACATGGGGGCAGGTTTAAGCCACTCAGACTGCTCACAGCGTAACAAAAGGCATTGTGGGTAATAAATTAACAATCTGAGAGCATCACATGTGATATTTTAGTGATACTCGGCTAAAGCTCTCTGCAAGCGTTACTGTGATCTGATCCTGTGATCTGCATTTGCAGCCTCACGCATAGTGCACTGCCCATGGATGACATCAGTGCCGTCCGAAGTTTCACACACACCCATAGACTTATATGAGTGAGCCTAGACTCGCTGCCAAACACAGCATGCTGCAATTTTTTTCCTAGGGTGATGTGGCCTGAGAAGAAAGTTGCAGATGAGAACTTGTCCTATTTATACTCTCGTGTGGAAATGACGAGCACAGAGAGAGGGGTACTCGATGGGTTGGGATGGGTTGATGGCTGTGTCGGGGAATCATGGGTGGTCGGGTTCCGGTTCCGTACCCTCTCTGTCCTTTGTTTGGAGGGGGGAATATTTACAAGGATTAATAGTCCGTGACGCCACCTGTGGATCCTGGTAATGTTAGATACCAGCGCTGCGGGCAGGCCACTGAGGTGATGGGATGCAGCTTAGTATGGCACAGCTCTCCACAGGTGGAGCTTTACCTCAGGGCAGCGAGGATGGATGAGGGGAGTAGTTGTTCTTACCCCTCTGAGGATGCTGAGGCCCTCCGGGCACCGGCGGGAAGGAAGACAGACACCGTTTCAGCTTCAACGTCCTTTTACTGGTATCGGCAGATGTCACACAAGACACGGTACAGTCTGGAAAAACGGGGACGTAGCTGCGGGTTCAGGGAGCCCCTATGGAGTCTGAAGATGATCCTCTCTTTATATCTTCCTCTTTGTCCTTAACCACCTTTGCAGAGCTCTCTCTCCAGTCCCCTGGTCTTGTACGGTTAGGTACGTATTGTCCTAGACCAGTACGGACTGGAGCAGCAGGAACGCACACTCTCCCGCCACCGGAATCTGGGCCGTTACCTTTGTAGTCTTGGACCGCTTATGGGCCTGAGGAGTGAGGTACCGTCTTGTGGCACCAACGGCTACCCAGTTTTAGGGCCCACGGCTCTTCGGTTTACGGTCAGGGATAAACCGCTGACCGCCTCGGCTTCCGTGTTGCCGGTGTTGACCCAGACGTTTCCAGCCGGCTCCAACCAGTGCTGGATCGTCCACTTCTGTCCCAGGTCACCCTCCAGAGACTCCTGTCACTAAAGCTGTCAGGCGCGTCCTAACTCACTGCCTTCCCAGAACTGTCTGATTAAAAACTCTTAACTTTCTGGTTTTCCCTCCTAACCTAGGCTCCACCCCCTTGGGACTTACTGTATATCAGTCCCCCCTATTCTAAGGTGGCCTAGTGTTGGGTGTTAATACAGACTCCATAAGCACAATCCCAAACCTTTAGCTACGGAGGCACTACACCTTCTATTTGGGGTGCAGTACCTCCCTGTGGCGCCTAGCCATAGGGGCGCCACACAAGAGCCCTAATAAACATATTGGGTTCTATTCATCATTGGTAAGTTTGTAGACCGAGATGCAGGATTTGTAGATGAGTGTGATAACTTTATGTGGTATTGTATGGTGGAAGGGCAACCAGTGCAATGACTGGCACAGAGTAGAGACATCGGAGTAATGGCTGAACATAACTATGTCCCTGGAAGCTGCATTCAGGGTAGACTTATTTATGGCAAGGCTACCTAATAAGCAGATTGGGTCCCATTTACCAAGCAGTTTTTGCCACAATTCTTGTGTAAAATTACTTTGAAGTTTGCAAAATCTTTCCACAACTTTTGTGATGTCTATATCAATTCTGGAAAACTTCAAAAACTTCTTCAAAAAATGAGTGGAGGTCGAGGCAACAGGGTGTGACTAAGCAAACCCAACAAATTATTCCAAATGTATGCAAAAACTTATTACAAAAATGTACACCAGCCCACTTCACAGCACTTGAAAGATGTGTCAAATTTATTAAAGAGGAGTACTCTTTTTATTGAACTCCAGTGCTCCCTACAGCGCACCGCATGGTCACATTTGGAACTGCAATGCCAATTTTTCATAACCATTAGTATTAATTGCAGATTTATCATGAGTTACAACTTGCTGTATGCAAAGTAACAGAATGACTGTTTTTATTGTATCTGTCTCCCGGTTGGCAGAACGCTGCTCATTTGTTGCCAGATAGCAAATACATCTGTTCACCACAATACACAACACAAACCTCTTCAGTGAGAAGATTTCTATCTGTTAAAATTTCACTGTGAAGCCGAGTATGAAAAAATGCTGAACAGATGAATATGGGGTTCAGTCAGTACCATTAGATGTCAATCCCCAGTTAGTCGGCAGCAGCAGGTACGTAGACGACATGTTTTTCAGACAGGAGTGCGGAGTAAAAAAGTCAAGAATGTTGGAAGCAGCTTGACAGCAAATAAAAGTACAGCTACCTCATGGGGTATGTGGTACTTTTTTTGGTAATAGAAAAATGACCACAACCTTTTACCAGCACCATTCTAGGGTAACACATCTTCCATTGAAGGCTAATAATTTGCACCATCTAAAGGGAACTTGTCACCAGATTTTTAATGTCTCAACAAAGACTAGCACCTTCAGCAGCCAGCACCTGTGTCTATATTATCCTGACTTCCCCTATAAGCCCCCCAAAAACCTCTTAAATTGTCCCGTGCTTAATGTAAATCCGTCCTTTTTGGTCTGATGGTCCTTGCTGCATTGTCTATCCATCCTGGTCACTGCTGATCATCGTCCCTCTTCCTTTGATTGATGTGGATGATGCCTTCTGAAGCATCCGCATAGCCAGGTGAAATTATGCACAGAGACATCACTGGCTTGCACATGCGCACTTTCCTCTGCCCTACTGTGAGCAGAGTTTAAACCATAAGTGACCATGCGTCATCCAGTAACCGAGTGAAATCTAGTGTCCCGTGTGTGTTTCTCTGCTTCTCCTATTCCTCATTCCCTGGCTGGCCTGTGGACCGTGGGGTGAGCCTAACGCAGCCCTTTTACACCCAGGTCCTTTCCCTCAGTCCTCTCAGGAACTGAACTAACTGCCACTTCCTCTCCACCCAGAATATATAGGGAAGCAGCCTTGACTGCCCCTTCTGACCTGGAGGAGCTAGTGTAGTGTTGTGGGTTATGTGAGGAATTAACCCTTGGTGTTGTTACTGTGGCACATTAACCCCTGGGGTGCCACACATGTTTCTATGGGAACGCATGCGTTCGCTTGCTTGACCTGCAGATGGCAGTGCATTACCATAGGAATACATGCATGCTTTGTGCTCTCACGGACCTTTCCGTTAGAAACAAGCTCTCTTGTACGCACAAAAAATGCAACAAAATGCGTTTTTTGTGCGTCTGGGAGACCTTGGTTTGTACACACGCGACCGCAAGCGAACGCTGGCACAATGCGTCCCCATGGTAACCAAAGGGACGCTCTATGCATGCGGTGCCGCACACGTTCGGTTGACTCTATACGCAGTGTTCTAAAACGCTAGTGCATACCTCCCAACTGTAGAAGAACAGAAAGAGGGACAGCAGATGCGGCGCGCCGCACAAATTTTAGCCCCCGCCCCTTACCCCGCCCCTGACCACACCCATTTACAAGTGACGGACATTCAGATACCCTTATTACTATTAGGCTGAAGGCACATCATCCGACATGATCCCAGTGCCTCGCACGAATGCAATGCGAGATAAACTCGCATTGCACAAGGACAAGTGATTTTCTATGATGTCGGGCACACTGGTGCGCATTTTAAGCATTGAACTCGCAAAGCGAGTTTCAGTCGCGGCATGCTGCGACTGCATGCCAGTTGCACGCATGAGCTACCAATAGAAATCAATGTTGTGATCCCGGCTGTGATCTCTGTGACAGCCGGGACCTGTGTGCGGCTTCCCCCGCCGCGCTGCTGGCGTTGGGGACGGATGCCCTCCCCCTCCTTCAGGCCTTCCCCTTCTCAAGATGGCCCCCACCTGTCACTGCCCCCCACGCCGCGATGACCTACCCCTCCTCTGGCCTCCCCCTCCTCTGGCCTCCCCCTCCTCTGGATGGCCCCCACGATGTCGGGTCTGTTTGCGGCTTCAGCCGCCGCGCTGCTGGGGACAGTGGCAGTGGCAGGGGCGGGGGCGGATGCCGATGACCTCCCACTCCTCCCCCCCCGATCCCCGTGTTCGGTCTCACCGCTCCTCGATCCTCGTGTCCGATCCCGCCGGTGTAGCCGCCGCTCTGCCTCCTCTCCTCGCTGGAACGCCCCTCCTCCAGTGCTGCTCCGTCCCGAGGTAAGTACCGTATGAATGAATGAATCAATCAATGATTGAATGAGTGAGTGGTTTTGTGGGTGTGTGAATGCGTGGGTGTGTGGGTTAGTGGATGTGTGGATGTGTGGGTTAGTGGATGTGTGGGTTAGTGGATGTGTGGGTTAGTGGATGTGTGGATGTGTGGGTGCGTGGGTTAGTGGATGCGTGGGTTAGTGGATGTGTGGGTGCGTGGATGTGTGGGTGTGTGGATGCGTGGGTTAGTGGATGTGTGGGTGTGTGGATGCGTGGGTTAGTGGATGTGTGGGTGTGTGGATGCGTGGGTTAGTGGATGCGTGGGTTAGTGGATGTGTGGGTGTGTGGGTTAGTGGATGTGTGGGTTAGTGGATGTGTGGGTTAGTGGATGTGTGGGTTAGTGGATGTGTGGGTGCGTGGGTTAGTGGATGCGTGGGTTAGTGGATGTGTGGGTGCGTGGATGTGTGGGTGTGTGGATGCGTGGGTTAGTGGATGTGTGGGTGTGTGGATGCGTGGGTTAGTGGATGTGTGGGTGTGTGGATGCGTGGGTTAGTGGATGCGTGGGTTAGTGGATGTGTGGGTGTGTGGGTTAGTGGATGTGTGGGTTAGTGGATGTGTGGGTTAGTGGATGTGTGGGTTAGTGGATGTGTGGGTGCGTGGGTTAGTGGATGCGTGGGTTAGTGGATGTGTGGGTGCGTGGATGTGTGGGTGTGTGGATGCGTGGGTTAGTGGATGTGTGGGTGTGTGGATGCGTGGGTTAGTGGATGTGTGGATGTGTGGGTTAGTGGATGTGTGGGTTAGTGGATGTGTGGGTTAGTGGATGTGTGGATGTGTGGGTGCGTGGGTTAGTGGATGCGTGGGTTAGTGGATGTGTGGGTGCGTGGATGTGTGGGTGTGTGGATGCGTGGGTTAGTGGATGTGTGGGTGTGTGGATGCGTGGGTGTGTGGGTTAGTGGGTGCGTGGGTGTGAGGATGCGTGGGTGTGAGGATGCGTGGGTGTGTGGGTGTGTGGATGCGTGGGTGTGTGGATGCGTGGGTGTCTGGATGCGTGGGTGTGTGGATGCGTGGGTTAGTGGATGTGTGGGTTAGTGGGTGTGTGGATGCGTGGGTGTGTGGGTTAGTGGATGTGTGGGTTAGTGGATGCGTGGGTGCATGGGTTAGTGGGTGCGTGGGTTAGTGGATGCGTGGGTGTGTGGATGCGTGGGTGTGTGGATGCGTGGGTGTGTGGGTTAGTGGGTGCGTGGGTGTGAGGATGCGTAGGTTAGTGGATGCATGGGTGTGTGGGTGTGTGGATGCGTGGGTGTGTGGATGCGTGGGTTAGTGGATGCGTGGGTGTGTGGATGCGTAGGTTAGTGGATGCATGGGTGTGTGGGTGTGTGGTGCGTGGTGTGTGGATGCGTGGGTTAGTGGATGCGTGGGTGTGTGGGTGCGTGGGTTAGTGGGTGCATGGGTGTGAGGATGTGTGTGGATGCGTGGGTGTGGGGTTAGTGGATGTGTGGGTGCATGGGTGTGTGGGTGCCTGGGTTAGTGGGTGCGTGGGTTAGTGGATGTGTGGATGCATGGGTGTGTGGATGCGTGGGTGTGTGGATGTGTGGGTGTGTGGATGCGTGGGTGTGTGGGTGCGTGGGTGTGTGGGTGCGTGGGTGCGTGGGTGTGTGGGTGCGTGGATGCATGGGTGTGTGGATGCGTGGGTGTGTGGATGCGTGGGTGTGTGGGTGCGTGGGTGTGTGGGTGCATGGATGCATGGGTGTGTGGATGCGTGGGTGTGTGGGTGTGTGGGTGCGTGGGTGTGTGGATGCGTGGGTTAGTGGATGTGTGGGTGCGTGGATGCGTGGGTGCGTGGGTGTGTGGATGCGTGGGTTAGTGGATGGGTGGGTGCGTGGATGCGTGGGTGTGTGGATGCGTGGGTGTGTGGGTGCGTGGATGTGTGGGTGCGTGGGTTAGTGGATGCGTGGGTTAGTGGATGCGTGGGTGTGTGGATGCGTAGGTTAGTGGATGCATGGGTGTGTGGGTGTGTGGATGCGTGGGTTAGTGGATGCGTGGGTTAGTGGATGCGTGGGTGTGTGGGTGCGTGGGTTAGTGGGTGTGTGGATGCGTGGGTTAGTGGATGCATGGGTGCGTGGGTTAGTGGATGTGTGGGTGTGGATGTGTGGGTGTATGGATGCGTGGATGTGTGGATGCATGGGTGTGTGGGTTAGTGGATGTGTGGGTGCATGGATTAGTGGGTTAGTGGATGTGTGGATGCGTGGGTTAGTGGGTGCGTTGATGTGTGCGTTGGTGGGTGTGTGGATGCGTGGGTTAGTGGATGTGTGGGTGCGTGCGTGGATGCGTGCATGGATGGATGTGTGACTGCATGTGTGGGTGTGTGCACGAATGGATGTGTACATGCGTGGATGATGGGTGGATGGATGGATGCAACAAGGTATCAAGTGTCCTCTTTTAGTCTCAGGGATCATAGTCATGGTGTACTGTATGACAGATCATTTTCATACAGTGCACCATAACTCTGACCCCAGAGGCTGTATGAAGAGGACACTTGATCCCTTGCTGCAATCTCTGGAGCAGAGGCGATCGAGCATCGTGGGACCTTCGTTGTGGACTACGTCGGATCTTTCTAATAAAGATGGAGTCTGAATTTTGTTTGTTTTTTTTTCCAAATAAAAAGATTTTTCTCTGTGTGTATTTATTGACTACTTACAAGAGATTCCTAATGGCGGGTCTAACATTGGCCCAATATTATGAATCTCGGGCTTAGTGCCAGCTGCCAATAAAAAGCTGGCATTAACCCCTTTATTACCCAGTTTGCCACCGGCACCAGGGCAACTGGAAGAGCATGGGTACAGCGCCAGAAAATGGCGCTTCAATGAATGCGCCATTTTCTGGGGCGGCTGCGGGCTTCAATTCGCAGCATGGGGGGCCCAGAATGCTTGGGCCTCTCCATGCTGCGGATTCCAGCCCCCGGCTGTCTAGTTGTACCTGGCTGGACCAAAAATGTGGCGGAGCCCCACGTAATTTTTTTTCTAGAATTTGTTCTAGAAATAAAAAAATGGGCTTCGCTGTATTTTTGGTTGCCAGCCAGGTACAACGAGGCAGCTGGGGGTTGGTGGCAGTCCGTAGCTGCCAAGTTGTACCTGGCTGGACCAAAAATATGGCGAAGCCCCACGTCATTTTTTTTATTACTTCTACCAATAAACTGACATGGAGCTTTGCCATATTCTTGGTTGCCAGCCAGGTACAACTTGGCAGTTGGGGGGCTGCAATCCTCATCGTGGAGAGATCCAAATGTTGTGGGCCCCCCCACGCTGCAAATTGCAACCCACAGCCACCCCAGAAAATAGCGCATTCATTGGAGGTGCCATTTTCTGGTGCTGTACCCCAACTCTTCCAGTTGCCCTTGCGCTGGTGGCAATGCTGGTGGCACACAGGGGCTCTCCATACGCAACATGGTGTCCGTTAACAATTGTTAGCGGACACCATGTTGCGTATGGAGAGCCCCTGTGTGCCTAAACATTGAAGCTCCCCCAGAAGTGACCCCATTGACAAATGAGTGGCAGCATCTGGATTTGTTCCTTGGGGGAGTCTAGTTTCCAAAATGGGGTCACTTGTGGGGGACCTCCAATGTTGAGGCACACAGGGGCTCTCCATACGCGACATGGTGTCCGCCAACAATTGGAATTGTTAGCGGACACCATGTCGCGTATGGAGAGCCACTGTGTGCCTCAGCATTGGAGCTCCCCACAAGTGACCCCATTATGCATCTGGATTTGTTCCTTGGGGGGTCTAGTTTCCAAAATGGGGTCACTTGTGGGGGAGCTCCAATGCTGAGGTACACAGGGGCTCTCCAAACGTGACATGGTGTCCGCTAACAATTTGAATGGAAATCAGCTCAAATTGTTAGCTGACACCATGTCGCGTTTGGTGAGCCCCTGTGTGCCTCAACATTGGAGCTCCCCCACAAGTGACCCCATTGACAAATGAGTGGCAGCAAATCAGTGCAGTTTTGACACCAGGAGAAGGGTGCTAGTTTGTCGGATCGCAGTAGGAATGAAAAAATCTCAAACGCACCACACTAGCACCACACTAGCACCGCACTAGCACCGCACTAGCACCCCACTAGCACCCCAATAGCACTCCACTAGCACTCCACTAGCACCGCACTAGCACTACTACACGCATCAAACTCGCATCAATATCGCGCTTCAAAAACGCGCCGTTTTTGAGGGATCAGTGTGCCTTCAGCCTTAAACTTCTGATTATTGCATTTTTGCTGCATTTTTTTGCCTTTTCCAATTCATTTGATGCGTTTTAGTGCAGTTCAATACTGACAGCACAGACTATGGGCTGCCCCATCATACAACACAGCAGGACGGCTGAGACTAGAGCCTGCCCTGCAGCATTGTGCAGTTTATAGCCAGGGATGTGCAGTCAGTAATCAAACCTCTGACTCCAAATCCTCAGTTTCCCTGAATCCAACCCCACCAAAATGGACACCGTCGTAGACTCCAACTCCACAGTCATGGTGTGCAGCCGGTAAGCCAAACCTCCGACTCCACCAAAATGGACACAGACTCTGAGTCCACAGTACTGTGTATTGCGCCCCCTGATGGCAGGCTGTCGTCCACTACAGGAGACAATACTAGCTCTGAAAATGCAGTAGGGAGATGGGAAAAAGTTCCACAAGGTGAACTATCACTGCAGCCTCCACCAGTCGGGCCTTTATGGCAGAGTGGCCCAACAGAAACCTCTCAAATGAAGGATTTCAGTGTACTGCAGAAAATGGATCAAAAAACGCAGAGTCTGAATGTAGCCTATATATCTCCATCCTGGTATATATGGTCCCCATCCTGGTATATGTGGTCTCCAACCTGGTATATATGGTGTCCCTGAGGGTCCATTCGCCACAGAGGTACTGCACCTTAGCCAGAGGTGTGGTACCTCCCCCCCACCCCTGGTAAGGAGAGGGCACTACCCGGTACCCACACATCCGCATCCAACACCAGCCCACTCTAGGCCAGGGGTGCTGAGGCAGAAGAAACCCCATGATGGGCAGACCCCATCTCTGGCTGGAGAAGGGGATTAGGTAGAGGAGTAGGTGGAACAGTTAGAAAGTAGTGGAGCACTAGGGAGTGCGCAGTCAGGGAGTCAGACCCGGAGACTGGAGTTGTGAGTAGCTTGCCCTGGGGAAGAGGATGGAGAGAAAGTTGGACCCGGGGACTGGAGCCAGACGAGCTCGTACCAGGTCAGAGAGGACGTAGAGTATCTCCAGAGACTGAGAGGGAGCTCTGAGGGGAGGGGGAGCACCTCTGGGTCGCCACAGAGCTCTGTGTGGAGGAAGCCCGTTCCAGTAATTGCCTGGTGGGACTTGCTGGAGGAGCTAGGCCACAGAGGGTACCGGCCCCAGACTAGTGGAAGACTTTAAGATTCAGCTAGCAAACCCGGAGGCTGCGGTATCTGTATGTGCAGCAGCCAAATCCGCACACAATCGCTGAAAAGGCAGCCGCATAGGCTCAAGGGGACAAGAGAGACGTCGCCCGACAGGACCCAAGGCTGCTGGCTCTGGACAGTGTGTGTGAAAGGCAGGAGGGCGAGAGCCAGCGCAGTGAGATGACCCGGAAAGGTACACACAAAGGTGGTACCAAACAAGTGCCACCAATCTGCCTGGGAATGGCTGGATCCCTGACTCGGAGTACACAGCACCCGGCGGGTCGGCGTACTCCAGAAACTGAGTAAACTGTGAAGACTGCACCCTGCTGTGTCCCCTGATTTATTTACTGCACGACCTGCCCTGGGTTACACTTGTGACCACCATCAATAGACTTTATAACTGCCCTGGGATCATGCTGTACCCGTGGAGAGCTGTAACATCCCTGCTGCATCACCCCAGTGGGTCTGAACCGCAGCGTCGGACATCCAATTGCTGAATACCACAGGTGGCGTCACAAATTTAATCCCATATAAGTATCCCCCATTTTTATGACACCACCAGGCTCACGGAGCCAGGTCACGCCACCGTGACATTCCCCAAAGAGAACTTAACTGTTCGGTCCGGTTCCGAGTACCTCATGGCCCTGGTGGGCGCGTCAGTATACATGTCCCTATTTTTCTCTAATTTAAGAAAGTATTCTACTCCACTTTCTTCAGCTCCCACATCACCCAGTGTCCTCTGTAACAACGCACAGCTGGTAGCTGACATTGGAGTGTGCGCCTTGATGCAAGAAGTGACTGTCATGTGCTGCCCTGTCACGGTACCGCAGACGTCAGCTGTCAGCCACAGTTTGGCCGTCAGCGTGTATCACAGTGCAGGAACCTAACGGGTCTCTGTACATCTCTGTACATCATTGCGCTTCAGCTTGATGCATGTCCTCGGATGCACATCCAGCTGTAGATCATACACTGATTGGCTGTTATATGCCATTCATCACAAGGTGGAGGAGGCAAAAAAATATATAGAATTCTGGCGATTTAATTGTTGTTTTTTGTTACGCTGTTTACCAATCACATTCATTTATTTTGGATTTTGATAGGACTTTTATGAATGCAGTGATACCAAATATGGGGGGGGGCGGTATTTATGTTTTGCTTTTTATGGGAAATAGGGTTGGTTATAAATTTTTGTTGTTTTTTCCCATATGTTTAAAGACACATTTTTTTTCTCTGTACTGTAATAGTCTCCTTAGGGGAGCTGAAGCTGTATGTTATCGCTTCTCCAGAATGCAGCAGTGCTACAGCCGCTATGTAGAGTGAAAATCATGTTCTTCTATGAACACCACATAAACGCTGGCCCTCACACAAGAACCGTCATGATAGGTATGGAGGTCTTCAGCAGACCCCTGGCTGTCATGGGAGCCCATCACATCCTCAGACGTCACACAATACTGACGCAGCCGACGCCTCCTGCCGGGACCGACGCGGCCGACGTCTCCTACCAGGACCGACGTCTCCTGCTGGGACCGATGTCTCCTGCTGGGACCGACATGGCCGATGTCTCCTGCCGGAACCGACACGGCCGACGTCTCCTGCCAGGACCAACATCTCCTGCCGGGACCGACGCGGCCGACGTCTCCTACCAGGACCGACGTCTCCTGCTGGGACCGATGTCTCCTGCTGGGACCGACGTCTCCTGCCGGGACCGACATGGCCGATGTCTCCTGCCGGAACCGACACGGCCGACGTCTCCTGCCAGGACCGACATCTCCTGCTGGGACCGACGCGGCCGACGTCTCCTACCAGGACCGACGTCTCCTGCTGGGACCGATGTCTCCTGCCGGGACCGACATGGCCGATGTCTCCTGCCGGAACCGACACGGCCGACGTCTCCTGCCAGGACCGACATCTCCTGCCGGGACCGACGCGGCCGACGTCTCCTACCAGGACCGACGTCTCCTGCTGGGACCGATGTCTCCTGCTGGGACCGACGTCTCCTGCCGGGACCGACATGGCCGATGTCTCCTGCCGGAACCGACACGGCCGACGTCTCCTGCCAGGACTGACATCTCCTGGCGGGACCGACGTCTCCTGCCGGGACCGACGCGGCCGACGTCTCCTGCCGGGACCGACGTCTCCTGCCGGGACCGATGTCTCCTGCTGGGACCGACGTCTCCTGCCGGGACCGACGTGGCCGATGTCTCCTGCCGGAACCAACACGGCCGACGTCTCCTGCCAGGACCGACATCTCCTGCCGGGACCGACGCCTCCTGCCGGGAACGACGCCTCCTGCCGGGACCGACGCGGCCGACGTCTCCTGCCGGGACCGACGTCTCCTGCCGGGGCCGACGCCACCTGCCGGGACCAACGCGGCCGGCGTCTCCTGCCAGGACCAACGCGGCCGACCTCTCCTGCGTTCACTAGTCTGTGGCACCCGCGCAGCTCCTGCTCCCTCTTGTGCAGGTGCGAGGGATGAACAGACTGTGGAGGACAGAGGAGATGTCAGTCATATCAATCAAGGCAGGAGAGATGGTGAATCAGGACCACAGTGAGCAACTGTCAGACATATAACTCTTGTACCCGGCTCAGCCTCTTTCTCTATTTTCTTTAACACATAGCGTATTTACCACTTTTTTTTGCAGTGGTGCTTTTTTGCACAAAAAAGCCCAACTGCATTCACACAGTGCGCTTTTCCCAGCGCACTTTTCCTGAGCCCATGTTATAATGCGACCAATGGGAAAATGCGCTGAAAAAAGTGGAAAGAATTGACATGGTCGTTCTTTTTGCGTGTGTGCTCTGCAGTGAAAGCGTGCGCACATCAAAGCGCAAAAATACGCAACGTGTGAATGCATTTCAGCAAAAGCCATAGCTTTACAGGATTGCGTATCCAGTGTTGCGTTTCACTGCATTTACACCAGCGCAAAATAGCAGTGCGTAGATGCAGTAAATACGCCACGGGTGAAGCCTTACTCCTGCTCTCTGTTATCAGCTTCTCATTTCCTGCCATATTGGTCACTGGTTTTAGTTCTTCATCCAGTGTATCGTTCTCCAGGGCCATATCTAGGGGAAACTGTGCTGGTTGTTATGGTGCTGGATAAGGTGAAGGTTATGTCAGGAGGGATTTACAGTGTGGATGTAGCAGAGCCGATATTGTACTAGATGTACAGAGCGAAGCTGTGGGCGTGAGGAGTGGAGCTGTGTCTCCATGAGGTTTATGGAGCGGAGCCGCGTGTGTAAGTGCCTGCATCAGGTGCACGGAGAGGAGCTGCGCCTGCATCAGGTGTACGGAGCGGAGCCGTGCCTGTATGAAGTGTACGGAGCGGAGCTGTGTCTGTATATGGTGTACGGAGCGGAGCCGCGCCTTTATGAGGTGTACGGAGCGGAGCCATGCCTATATGAAGTGTAAGGAGCCTGTCACCATACTTCTCTTCTGTTCTCTGTTATCATCACCCCTTTGTGTTATCCTTAGTCTGTGCTCCCATGTATTTGTGATACCTGTGTGCTGTACTCCTGGGTCCTGTCAGTTCCTCCCAGTCACAGGCAGTCAGTGATCCGGGCTCCAGTGTGGAGACAGAGCCCTCTGTGTCCCGGCTGCTGCTGTGCTGATGCATCCATCGCTGGGGAACTTCACAGAGGCCGTGCTGAGCCAGGATTGGATGACTGAGTTCCGTCCCCTCTACACAGTGCAGGAGAGAGGTCACACGACTCACTCTCTGCACTGTGATTGGAGCTCAGTCCTCCCAATGAGCTGCTGTGAGGGGGCGTGACCGGCAGCTACAGGGGGCGTGCAGCAATCAGTGAAATGCCAGAGAGCGGGACACTTCCAGTCCCGCACGGGACAGCGGGAAGCTTTGACTAAACTGGGACTGTCCCGTCAAATCCGGGACGGTTGGGAGGTATGACCGTGGGGTGAGCCTAACGCAGCCCTTTTACACCCCGGTCTTTCCCTCAGTCCTCTCAGGAATTGAACTAACTGCCACTTCCTCTCCACCCAGAATATAATAATAATAATAATAAAGCTTTATTTATATAGCGCCAACATATTCCTCAGCGCTTTACAATGTAGGGTTAGAGTACAGAAAATATAATACAGTAAGTAATTACAGTAGAGAACGAATACAGTACAATAATTGGATACAAAACAATAGGCATAGAATCAATGTAAAAAAGAAAATACAATAAATAAAGCAAGAAATGAAGGTGACCCTGCTCAAAAGAGCTTACAATCTACAACGGGATAGGGGTTGCACAAGGTACAGGGGCTTATTGCACTGATGGTCCAGGCATCTTGAGGAAATGGGGCATAGGGCTAAGCTTACATGGATGGTCATTATACAGTCTGTGTAGACCTTTTTTGGTTTGGTGGAGTTTATAGAAGAGTAAGGCTACTTTCACATTACGATTTTGAGGGAGCCGATGCTGTCCGATGTAAATCGGACAGCATCGGCTCCCTTCTAATGCCTGGAATCGGGTGCCAAATAGGCACCCGATTCCGGCATAAAATCGCTCCCTGCGGGGTGAAAAAGATAAAAAAAAAAAGTTTATTCTCACCTCCCCCCGAGCCCCCGCCGTCTTCCGCCATCTTCCGCCATCTTCTTTGAGGCTCCCGGTGGCTTCCGCAGGCTGCCGGTGTCAGCAGAGGGCTTCCTCTGCCTTATAGGACCTGCGGTGATGTCACAGTCACGTGACCGCGGGTTACCATGGTGAACCCGCGGTCACATGACTGTGACATCACCGCAGGTCCTATACAGCAGAGGAAGCCCTCTGCTGACACCGGCAGCCTGCGGAAGCCACCGGGAGCCTCAAAGAAGATGGCGGAAGATGGCGGAAGACGGCGGGGGCTCGGGGGGAGGTGAAAATAAACTTTTTTTTTTTTTTTTAACCCTTATGCTCCTAGTTAGGAGCAGTTTTACTGTACTGAGCATGCTCAGTACAGTAAAACGGGGTCCGAGGAGACATCAGATGTTTCCTCGGACCCTTCTCTATAGGGCCCCATGTTATAGGGATCGGACCTAATCGGATGTGCACTAAATGCCATCCGATTTGGTCCGATCCGAATCTGTCAGATTTAATTTTCGGTGCAAAAATCGGAGCAAGCTCCGATTTTTGCACCGATAATAAAATCGGACAGAATCGGATGGCATTTAGTGCACATCCGATTCGGTCCGATGCCCATAGGGATGCATGGAGGCCAAATTCGGATCCGATGCTGTCCGATTTTCATCGGACAGCATCGGATTTAGAAAAATCGTTATGTGAAAGCAGCCTTATATCCAGAGGGATAGCCCATTCACTGTCTACAGTACAAAGGACTTCTATTAGGGAGTATGATAGGCCGCCTTAAAAAGATACGTTTTTAGGGATCGTCTGAAGCCATGCAAGTTGTGGATAGTCCTGATTTCTTTGGGTAAAGCATTCCAGAGTTTTGGTGCAGCTCTGGAGAAGTCTTGGAGCCGGGAGTGGGAGGATCGGATTAGTACAGATGTCAGTCGAAGGTCATTTGAGGAACGTAGAGAACGGGTGGGGTGATAGACAGAGATGAGGGAGGAGGGGTAGGGGTTGCTGCATTGTGAAGAGCTTTGTGGGTGAGAACAAGCAATTTGAATTTGATCCTGTAGTATACGGGCAGCCAGTGCAATGACTGGCACAGAGCGGAGGCATCTGAGTAACGATTGGCCAGATGGGTGATCCTGGCTGCTACATTAAGGATGGACTGGATAGGAGAAAGTCTGGTGAGGGGGAGGCCGCTTAATAGAGAATTGCAATAGTCAAGGCGGGAATGGATGAGGGCCACGGTGAGGGTTTTTGTTGTTTCCAGGGTGAGAAAGGGGCGGACTCTAGAGATATTCTTCAGGTGTAAGCGACAGGAGCGGACGAGACATTGTGTGTGGAAGGAGAAGGAGAGATCGGTGTCAAACATAACACCCAGACAGCGAGCCTGCTGTCTAGGCGTTATCGTAGTGCCACAAACTGAGAGAGAGATGTCCGATTTAGGGAGGTTAGTGGATGGGGGGAGCAGAAGAAGTTCAGTTTTGGAAAGGTTTAGTTTCAAATAGAGAGTGGACATGATATTGGAAACTGCAGCTAGACAGTCATTGGTGTTCTTTACTACCGCAGGGGTAAGGTCAGGGGCTGAAGTGTATAGTTGTGTGTCATCAGCATAAAGATGGTACTGGAAGCCAAATCTGCTGATGGTCTGTCCAATCGGGGCTGTGTAGAGAGAGAAGAGGAGAGGGCCAAGGACTGAACCCTGAGGGACCCCAATAGTGAGGGGAAGAGGGGAAGAAGTGGCAAAAGATACACTGAAAGAGCGGTCAGAAAGATAGGAGGAGAGCCAGGAGAAGCAGTGTCCTTTATGCCAATGGAGTGCAGCATAGAGAGTAGGAGCTGATGGTCGACAGTGTCAAAAGCTGAAGAGAGATCAAGGAGAATAAGCAGAGAGTGGTCACCATTACGTTTTGCTGTCAGAAGGTCATTGGTCACTTTGATGAGGGCGGTTTCTGTAGAGTGAAGGGGGCGGAAACCAGACTGTAATGGGTCTAGCAGAGAGTGAGCGGAGAGGTAACGGGTGAGGCGGGAATAGACCAGGCGCTCCAGGAGTTTAGAGATGAAGGGGAGATTGGAGACTTGTCTGTAGTTATTTGTGCATGATGGGTCGAGAGTGGTTTTCTTTAATAATGGAGTAATGATCGAGTGTTTGAAGGAGGAGGGGAAGATGCCAGAAGAGAGGGAGAGATTGAAGATTGTGGTTAAGTGAGTGGTGACAACTGGAGAGAGGGACTGGAGCAGGTGTGAGGGAATGGGGTCAGTAGTGCATGTGGTGGGACGAGAGAAAGAAAGGAGCCTGGAGACTTCTTCTTCTGTGACTGGGTCAAATGTGGAGAGTGATCCGGAGGAGATGTGGGGAAGAATGGGGGTGGCAGTGCTTGGAGGCTGAGAGCTGATTTCCTGGCGGATGTTGTCTATTTTCTCCATGAAGTAGGAAGCTAGGTCATCAGCACAGAGGTCAGTGATGGGGGCCTGCACTTTAGGACTGAGGAGAGAGTGAAAGTGTCAAAGAGTTTTTTTGGATTGTTGGATAGTGAGGAGACCAGGGTGGTGAAGTAGGTCTGTTTGGCAAGGTGAAGGGCAGAGTTGTAGGTTTTGAGCATGAATTTATAGTGGATAAAGTCTCCTGGTGAGCGAGTTTTCCTCCATAAACGTTCAGCACTCCTCGAGCATCGCTGGAGGAATCGAGTTTGTGGTGTGAGCCAGGGCTGTTTTGTTCTCTGTTTGGAGGTTCTGAGGGTGAGGGGCGCTACTTGGTCCAGGGAGCTTCTGAGAGAGTCATTGTAGTGATTTACTGCCTGATCTGGGCAGGAGATTGAAGAGATTGGGGACAGAGATGAGATGAGGGAGTCTGTGAGTGCATGAGGGTTAATGGCCTGTAGATTTCTGGATGTGTGATAGGTAGGATTAGGCTGTGTTGGCCGAGGGTTAGTGAGTTTGAAGGAGAGAATGTTGTGGTCAGAGAGTAGAGGTGAGTTATCCAAGAGGGAGGATGAGCAGAGCCGGGTAAAGACCAGGTCAAGGGTGTTACCGTTTTCGTGCGTCTCAGAGGTTGAGAGCTGTGATAGGCCAAGAGAGGTAGTTAGAGATAGGAGCTGGGATGCAGATGTGGAGATGGGGCTGTTTATAGGAATGTTAAAGTCTCCCAGAATAAGGGTTGATAAATCTGAGGACATGAATATATAGAGAAGCAGCCTTAGCTCCCCCTTCTGACCTGGAGGCGCTTGTGTAGTGTTGTGGGTTGTGTGGGGAATTAACCCTTGGTGTTGTTACACATTAACCCTTGGGGTGCCACACATGTTTCTATGGGAACGCATGCGTTCACTTGCTTGGCCTGCGGATGGCAATGCGTTCCCATAGGAATACATGCATGCTTTGTCCACTCACGGACCTTTCCATAAAAAACAAGCTCTCTTGTACGCACAAAAAATGCAACAAAATAAATTTTTTGTGCGCCCGGGAGACCTTGGTTTGTACGCACGCGACCGCAAGCGAACGCTGGCACAAGGCGTCCCATGGTAACCAAAGGTACGCTCTATGCATGCGGTGCGGCACGCGTTCGGTCGGCTCTATACACCGGCCTTACAAATACTGAGGTAAAATCTCTCCAAACACTTACGTATAGTATGTGAGCTGTCCAGGGTCCTGAAGGCTTATACAGTAGATCTATGGGCAGCGCACAGCCATAGATCTACTGTAAATGCCTGCTGGACTTCAGACAGCGCACATACTATACGTACATTAGGTATAGCATGTGCGCAGCTCACAGGGGAGCCGGCGGCTTCATTCATAAAAATGTACAGAGCCGACAGGAGTCGGCTTACTATACATAACATATTAACCTATTACATGCCAACCTAAGTAGGTAGCATGTCCCTAGGGGGGGGTGGGCACCCCTAGAGAAATGAAGGGCATAATTAATTAAGCTTTATTCATAGATTTTAGAGTTTGCTCATCCCTGTGGCAGCATTACACATCCAGAGCAGTCCGGTTACCGGATTCCGGCTTGTCTGAAGCCAATTGCGTTCACCGCATCCGGATTTGGATGCGGTGAACGCAATTCTAGGAAAAAGTGTGACCCTAGCCTTACACCACACTGTTTGGCTGTGGTTTATTAGACCATTTATAGGATCTACATGCTATAACTTCCAGTTCTCCGGTTTTGGTGGTCTAAGATACACATTTACTATTATGGTGGTTATTTCATGATATAACTGTAGTGTATTCTGCTATATGCCTATTGTGCTAGTATTGATCGGAATTTAGCATTGTTATTAAACTGCCCGCTACCACCTGGCACTCATACCATATAGGGCCACACAGAATTGCTTTATCTCATGCATACATGGTTATAAACCTTCTTTGCTTTACACCTAGGGGTTGTTACCAGCTGCTTATGCGCTGATTCATTGTCTATGTCCTCTTTCCCCCCTTGTGTGCACACTATGTGCAGCGGGTGATGGTGGGTTTACACGTCCCGATATCGGCCCGATATCGGAGCCAACGACGTGGGAGCGCGCTTTTCCCGCCATCGCATCGCCGGTTTAGACAGCCCGATATCGGGATACAACGTCCCGACAATGTGTACGCCCCCCAACCCACGAACGACCAATTAACATGGGAGTGAATGGGTGACGTGGGCGTACACATCGTAGTTGGGCTGTCACACGGGACAATGCGGCTACAACGGCCATACGATATCAGGCGGTTGAATAGCACGCTCATTCAACCCCGATATCGTTTTGGCATCGTTCCAGCATCGCATTGTATGTTCAAACCGTACAACGCGCGAACGATATCGGGTCCAACTCCCGAACCCAGGGCCGGGACTACGACTAGGCGACCCTAGGCGGTCGCCTAGGGCGCCATCTAGTGGAGGGCGCATTTTTGGCCGGCCCCTGGGCTGGGAGGCCCCGTGCTGGCCGCCGGCGGCCTGGCGCGTCGGCCAGAGAGGGAGGAGGGCGGGAGTCCGACTTCCTGCTTCCTGTCCCGCGGCTCTGCCCGCCCCTCCTCTCCTCCTCAGTACAGCCAGCGGCGCGCCCAGCAGACGCACGGTGACGGCGGCCTCGGGATCGGTGGCGGTGAGTAGGCATATGCGGCGAGTTCCTGTTGTCGGTGGCAGTGCACGGTACCGCTAGACTAGTGGCCGCCAGATTTCCAGACCCATTGCTTGTGGAATTATGGCTGCGCTGCGCACCAGAAATGCAGAGCGCGCATCATGATAGGAGGACATCAGAACAAAGTCGATGAAGGACGGGGCAGCAGAATTATGCAATTAAAGATAGATGTCCTGTCCATGAACTGAAGTACATGTCTACATTACTCCAATTCTTCTTATTCTACATGTCTAAAAACCTGTAAATGTACTGTTTTGTTCTATGTACAGTGGATCAAGCAATTGAAAAATGTCCTATATGCTTCATATTGCTGGGGCCTGTATATACTGCTGGGGCCTGTATATTCCACTGTATATAGTGCTGGGGCCTGTATATACTGCTGGGGCCTGTATATACTGCTGGGGCCTGTATATTCCACTGGGGCTGCTGTATATAGTGCTGGGGCCTGTATATACTGCTGGGGCCTGTATATTCCACTGGGGCTGCTGTATATAGTGCTGGGGCCTGTATATACTGCTGGGGCCTGTATATTCCACTGGGGCTGCTGTATATACTGCTGGGGCCTGTATATTCCACTGGGGCTGCTGTATATAGTGCTGGGGCCTGTATATACTGCTGGGGCCTGTATATTCCACTGGGGCTGCTGTATATAGTGCTGGGGCCTGTATATACTGCTGGGGCCTGTATATACTGCTGGGGCCTGTATATTCCACTGGGGCTGCTGTATATAGTGCTGGGGCCTGTATATACTGCTGGGGCCTGTATATTCCACTGGGGCTGCTGTATATACTGCTGGGGCCTGTATATTCCACTGGGGCTGCTGTATATAGTGCTGGGGCCTGTATATACTGCTGGGGCCTGTATATTCCACTGGGGCTGCTGTATATAGTGCTGGGGCCTGTATATACTGCTGGGGCCTGTATATTCCACTGGGGCTGCTGTATATAGTGCTGGGGCCTGTATATACTGCTGGGGCCTGTATATTCCACTGGGGCTGCTGTATATACTGCTGGGGCCTGTATATTCCACTGGGGCTGCTGTATATAGTGCTGGGGCCTGTATATACTGCTGGGGCCTGTATATTCCACTGGGGCTGCTGTATATAGTGCTGGGGCCTGTATATACTGCTGGGGCCTGTATATACTGCTGGGGCCTGTATATTCCACTGGGGCTGCTGTATATAGTGCTGGGGCCTGTATATACTGCTGGGGCCTGTATATTCCACTGGGGCTGCTGTATATAGTGCTGGGGCCTGTATATACTGCTGGGGCCTGTATATTCCACTGGGGCTGCTGTATATACTGCTGGGGCCTGTATATACCACTGGGGCTGCTGTATAACCCTGGGGCTGCTGTATAACCCCTGGGGCTGCTGTATTACCCCTGGGGCTGCTGTATAACCCCTGGGGCTGCTGTATTACCCCTGGGGCTGCTGTATTACCCCTGGGGCTGCTGTATTACCACTGGGGCTGCTGTATTACCCCTGGGGCTGCTGTATAACCCCTGGGGTTGCTGTATAACCCCTGGGGCTGCTGTATTACCCCTGGGGCTGCTGTATAACCCCTGGGGCTGCTGTATAACCCCTGGGGCTGCTGTATAACCCCTGGGGCTGCTGTATTACCCCTGGGGCTGCTGTATTACCACTGGGGCTGCTGTATTACCACTGGGGTCTGTATATACCACTGGAGAGGCTGCTGTATACCACTTTGCTGGGGGCTGTATACCTGTGCTGGGGTCCACCCTCGGCTTATACACGAGTCAATAGGTTTTCCCAGGTTTTGGGGGCAAAAGTAGGGGGGTCGGCTTATACACGGGTCGGGTTATACACGAGTATATATGGGTAGTAATCCTACAATGTCTGCTGGACATGGTATGAGGAGGTTTATGGTTCAGTCAGTACACACTCCATACTTCATGGTAAGGGGAGGGTTTATGGCTCAGTACACACTCCATACTTCTTGTTATTAACCAGTTAATGCTCTCTTGTCCACCGCACTGCAGTTTCAAAAGAGGACAACAGCGAGACAAGCAGCAACATGGCATCAGAGAGTCCCTGACCTCGAAATAGAAGATCCTCAGATCCTGGTATTGTGACATAATATTAAGAATAATACTTTTTGCATTTATATTACACTATGAACTCCACAGCACTTTACATACATCATGAACACTGTCCCCATTGGGGCTCACAATGTAAACATCCTATCAGTATGTCTCTGTAGTGTGGTTGGACGAACCTTTTATAGGTCCCTGTTAAATTAAATTTACTTTCAAAGTATGCTGACATTTTTATTCCCAGACATATTTCGGGGGGGGGGGGGGGGGGGCGCCGTTTGCCTTACCTGCCTAGGGCACCAAAATGCCTTGTCCCGGCACTGCCCGAACCACGTGACTTTTGGTCGGAGTTGGGTCGGAGTTGGACGCCGATATCGCGACGTGTAAACCCACCATCACATGCACTTTATATTTACATCAATACAATTTGATTACCTTTGTTAATATCTGTGTCATTTACAACCATTTACCTGTATCAGACCCCTTACGGGACGGTGCGCAGGCTTTCCAAAAACGTATAGGTTTATGTCATCTCAGTTTTATTATTGTGATCATATTTCCATAATAATTTTCTGTGGTCAACTCGCATTTAATTTGTTACCACCAGTCTAATTTGTATATTGTGGCTATGGCTAGGGTCACATCTGCGGTTGGGATTGCAGATCCTGATCCGGTTTTGAGCATTAAAAACGCTCATAACCGGATCCGGATCCGCAGCCATAGGCTGCAATGCAAAAACCGAATCCAGTTTTCAACCCCGCTGTAAAACTCATGCAGGCTGCGTCCATTGCAGCGGTTGTAAAACCAGATCCGGTTTTTGTAACATGGGCGCCTATGGGACCGCATCCGGTTTTGAAAATTGCAAAAAATGCTCATTTCAAAACCAGATGCATTAATGCATCCACATCCGGAATGAGCATTGCATTTTGACCAATTTTAAGAATTATGAAGGCACAGTCCAAAACCACATCCGGTAATGGGGAGTCCGCCAAAGAGTAGGATTTCAGCAGCATTAATGCAGCGTTACCATAGTATAATGCTCAGCGTGTGCAAGAAGCCTTAGGTTAGGGTCACAGTAGCGTTTAGGATTGCGTTCAGGGGGTTCCACTCAAAAGATAGAATCTGGCAGCATTAGCACAGTGTTACCGTAATGGTAACGCTGCCTTAACGCTGCCAATTCATTCCCATGGGTGACGGAATCCCGAGCGCAGGTCAAACGCCAACATCTAAGTGCCGGAGTTTGAACTCTCGCGCTACATCAAAGGCCATCACATGAAGCGATGCGCTTGGAAATAGCGCGAGGTTTTAAACTCCGACACTTAGATGCCGGCGTTTGATCTGCGCTCGGGATTCCGTCACCCATAGGAATGAATTGGCAGCGTTAAGGCAGCGTTACCATTACGGTAAGGCTAGAGTCACACTAGGTTTGCAGCGTTTACCTGTGCGCTCATAAATAGCACATATCCGTACTTGTGTGTCAGGCGGCCGGCTGCTCTGTGAAACTGGTGCCCATAGGAATATATAGGCCGCCTGAACTCAGCGTTACAGCATGTTAACGCTTGCGCTCAGGCTGCAGAATTCTAAGTTTTAGATGGATTTGTCAGCCAAAAGGCTGACGCTAGTGTGACCCTAGCCTAACACTGTGTTAATGATGCCTAATTCTATCTTTTTAACGATACCCCCATGAATACAGGCAAAGCGCTGGTGTGACTCTAGCCTAACACTGTGTTAATGATGCCTAATTCTATCTTTTTAACGATACCCCCATGAATACAGGCAAAGCGCTGGTGTGACTCTAGCCTAATCCATGACAGCATGGCGTATACACCATATTCTACTACCGGTTCATACTTATCTCTCACAGCGTGGCGTATGCTCCACATTCTACTACCAGTATAGACTGATCCCTGACAGTACAGCGTAGGCACCATATTCTACTGCCGGTTCAAACTAATCCCTGAAAGTGTGGCGTATGCACCATAATCTACAACCGGTTCAGACTGATCCCTGACAGCGCAGTGTATGCACCATATTCTACAACTGGTTCAGATCATCCCTGACAGCACGGCGTATGCACCATAATCTACAACCGGTTCAGATCATCCCTGACAGCACGGCGTATGCACCATATTCTACAACCGGTTCAGATCATCCCTGACAGCACGGCATATGCACCATATTCTACTACTGGTTCAGATCATCCCTGACAGCACGGCATATGCACCATAATCTACAACTGGTTCAGGCTGATCCTTGCTAGCACGGCGTTTGCACCATATTCTACAACCGGTTCAAACTGATCCCTGACAGCGCAGTGTATGCACCATATTCTACAACCGGTTCAGATCATCCCAGACAGCATGGTATATGCACCATATTCTACTACCAGTTCAGGCTGATCCCTAAACGTGCAGCATACGCACCATATATTCTACTACTTTTTTAGACTGATTCCTGACAGCGCGGTGTATGCACTATAGTCTACTACTGGTTCAGACTGATCCCTGAGAGCACCGCGTATGCACCATATTCTACTACCGGTTCAAACTTATCCCTGACAGCGCGGTGTATGCACCATATTCTGTTACCGATTCAGACTGATCCCTGACAGCGCGACGTATGCACCATATTCTACCAGCGGTTCAGACTGATCCCTGATAGCGCAGCGTACGCACCATCTTCTACTACCGGTTCAGACTGATCCCTGATAGCGCGACGTATGCACCATATTCTACCAGCGGTTCAGACTGATCCCTGATAGCGCGGCGTATGCACCATCTTCTACTACCAGCGGTTCCGACTGAAACCTGATAGCACGGCGTATGCACCATATTCTACCAGCGGTTCAGACTGATCCCTGACAGCGCGGCGTATGCAACATATTCTACCAATGGTTCAGACTGATCCCTGATAGCATGGAGTATGCACCATATTCTACCAGTGCTTCAAACTTATCCCTGACAGTGTGGCGTATGGACCATATTCTACAACCGGTTCGGACTGATCCCTGACAGCGCGGCGTATGCACCATATTCTACAACCGGTTCAGACTGATCCTTGACAGCGCGGCGTACGCACCATATTCTACAACCGGTTCAGACTGATCCCTGATAGCGCGGCGTATGCACCATATTCTACCAGCGGTTCAGACTGATCCCTGATAGCGCGGCGTACGCACCATATTCTACAACCGGTTCAAATGTATCCCTGACAATGCGTCATATGCACCATATTCTACTTCCAGTTCAATATATCTCCTCGTGGTGACTGCAGCGGTCGTGAGTACACCCTACCAAAGTTGATTGTGGCTCACACAACCACTCCATGTTAACCACAAACTACTAAAAAAAAACCTTGTCTTTTAAACAATAAAGGCCCCATCACACGGGTCAATATCGCTATCAATGTCGCTCATACGTCACAGATTTTCAGTCGCTCAAACGACGTAGGGGCGACATTGCAGCGGGTGACAAAGCGATGCAACCAGCGATATGTCACTGATCGCCGATTGCAGGTTTTCGAGCAGACCGTAAACCTGTCGTTGATCGCTCAGTTGAGCTTGTGCATCGCTGTGTGTGACACTAAACTCAGCGGTGTGGTCTTCACAATACTCTTGCAATAGGACAAGCTGGATGGCAAAGCAAGTGCTAGGAATAGCCCAATAGTAATTTGAATGAAAAAAATAACTTTTGACCATGCCAAAGGAGTTGAGAGGAGAAGTCTTGAGTGAGGAAAAGAAGGGCTCAATCCTGGCTTTACTAGTAGAGAGCTACAGTGAGAGTAATGTTGCCTCCTTAAAATTTCGAAGATGGCAGTCCATTACAACAAGGTCAACAAGCAGACATTGGGGACAACAGAGCTACAGACTGGCAGAGGGCAAAAGCGACTCTCCACCGTCATCTTATGTCACTCAGCAACCACAGGACAACATCAAGTGATCTACTAAAGGAATGGCAAATGGCAGCTGGAGTGAAGTGCATGGCAAGAACAGTCTGTAACAGGCTCCTAGAGGCAGGGCTCGAGTCATGTAAAGCCTTTCATCAAAGAGAAGCAAAGGAGAGCCAGGCTGAAGTTTGCCAAAGACCATAAGGATTAGACCATGGAGGACTGGAGTAAGGTAATCTTCTCTGATGAGTCTAATTTTTAGCTTTGCCCAACACCTGGTCGTCTATCGGTTAGACGGAGACCTGGAGAGGCGTACAAGCCACAGTGTCTTGCACCCACTGTGAAATTTGGTGGAGGATCGGTGATGATCTGGGGATGCTTCAGCAAGGCTGGAATTGGGCAGGTTAATCTTTGTGAAGGACGTATGGATCAAGCCGCATACAAGGTTATCCTTGAAAAACACTTGTTTCCTTCTGCTCAGGCAATGTTCCCCAGCTCTGAGGACTGTTTTTTCCAGCAGGACAATGCCCCATGCCCCACAGCTAGGTCAATCAATGTGTGGATGAAGGAGCACCACATCAAGACCCTGTCATGGCCAGCCCAATCTCCAGACCTGAACCCCATTGAAAACCTCTGGAGTGTAATCACGAGGAAGATGGATAATCACAAGCCATCTAACAAAGAAGAACCGCTTACATTATTGTTCCAGGAGTGGCATAAGGTCACCCAAAAGCAGTGTGAAAGACTGGAGGAAAGCGGCCAAGACGCATGAAAGCTGTGATTAACAATCATGGTTATTCCACCAAATATTGATTTCTGAACTCTTCCTGAGTTAAAACATCAGTATTGTTGTTTCTAAATGAATATGAACTTGTTTGAGGTCTGATGTTTCTTTTTTATTATTTTGACAATTTCTCATTTGCTGCAAATAAATACATTTTTAGCTTTGTATTTCGTAGACAAGTTGTCAGTAGTTTATAGAATAAAAGAACAATGGACATTTTACTCAAAAATATAAGAGAAAAATCAGAGAAACTGAACATTTTGCAGTGGTCTCTTAATGTCTGCCAGAGCTGTGTATATCCGTGTCCCTCATTTTGGTGCTCCTCTAACATAAGGGTGAACTCAGCCATAGACATTAATAGAGAAATGAAATTTACCGCTAAACTTAGTGACTTACCGCTTCTGGATTATATTTGGACAGGACTCCATTACCATGAAACTCCTCCAAGACGTCCTTCAGCTTCTTGGTCGAATCTTAAAGAAATAAAAATGTATCCAGTGGTTAAGGGGACTTAGATTTAATGCAGCACTACAGCGGTGGGAGAAAAATGCATAATGAGTGAAATCTCTGAAAATCTCTAATAACCATACAGTTGTCATATTAAATAGTTATACTCTAGAGTCCATATTATAGTACAAAGACATCATGTAATGTATGTACATAGTGACTCCACTAGCAGAATAGTGAGTGCAGCTCTGGAGTATAATACAGGAGGTGACTCAGGATCAGTAATGTAATGTATGTACACAGTGACTGCACCAGCAGAATAGTGAGTGCAGCTCTGGAGTATAATACAGGAGGTAACTCAGGATCAGTAATGTAATGTGTGTACACAGTGACTGCACCAGCAGAATAGTGAGTGCAGCTCTGGAGTATAATACAGGAGGTAACTCAGGATCAGTAATGTATGTACACAGTGACTGCACCAGCACAATAGTGAGTGCAGCTCTGGAGTATAATACAGGAGGTAACACAGGATCAGTAATGTATGTACACAGTGACTGCACCAGCAGAATAGTGAGTGCAGCTCTGGAGTATAATACAGGAGGTAACACAGGATCAGTAATGTATGTACACAGTGACTGCACCAGCAGAATAGTGAGTGCAGCTCTGGAGTATAATACAGGAGGTAACTCAGGATCAGTAATGTAATGTATGTACACAGTGACTCCACTAGCAGAATAGTGAGTGCAGCTCTGGAGTATAATACAGGAGGTGACTCAGGATCAGTAATGTAATGTATGTACACAGTGACTGCACCAGCAGAATAGTGAGTGCAGCTCTGGAGTATAATACAGGAGGTAACTCAGGATCAGTAATGTAATGTGTGTACACAGTGACTGCACCAGCAGAATAGTGAGTGCAGCTCTGGAGTATAATACAGGAGGTAACTCAGGATCAGTAATGTATGTACACAGTGACTGCACCAGCACAATAGTGAGTGCAGCTCTGGAGTATAATACAGGAGGTAACACAGGATCAGTAATGTATGTACACAGTGACTGCACCAGCAGAATAGTGAGTGCAGCTCTGGAGTATAATACAGGAGGTAACACAGGATCAGTAATGTATGTACACAGTGACTGCACCAGCAGAATAGTGAGTGCAGCTCTGGAGTATAATACAGGAGGTAACTCAGGATCAGTAATGTAATGTATGTACACAGTGACAGCACCAGCAGAATAGTGAGTGCAGCTCTGGAGTATAATACAGGAGGTAACTTAGGATCAGTAATGTAATGTATGTACACAGTGACTGCACCAGCAGAATACTGAGTGCAGCTCTGGAGTATATACAGGAGGTCACTCAGGATCAGTAATGTAATGTATGTACACAGGGACTGCACCAGCAGAATAGTGAGTGCAGCTCTGGAGTATAATACAGGAGGTGACTCAGGATCAGTAATGTAATGTATGTACACAGTGACTGCACCAGCCGAATAGTGAGTGCAGCTCTGGAGTATAATACAGGAGGTGACTCAGGATCAGTAATGTAATGTACGTACACAGTGACTGCACCAGCAGAATAGTGAGTGCAGCTCTGGAGTATAATACTGGAGGTAACTCAGGATCAGTAATGTAATGTATGTACACAGTGACTGCACCAGCACAATAGTGAGTGCAGCTCTGGAGTATAATACAGGAGGTGACTCAGGATCAGTAATGTAATGTATGTACACAGTGACTGCACCAGCAGAATAGTGAGTGCAGCTCTGGAGTATAATACAGGAGGAAACTCAGGATCAGTAATGTAATGTATGTACACAGTGACTGCACCAGCAGAATAGTGAGTGCAGCTCTGGAGTATAATACTGGAGGTAACTCAGGATCAGTAATGTAATGTATGTACACAGTGACTGCATCAGCAGAATAGTGAGTGCAGCTCTGGAGTATAATACAGGAGGTAACTCAGGATCAGTAATGTAATGTATGTACACAGTGACTGCACCAGCAGAATAGTGAGTGCAGCTCTGGAGTATAATACAGGAGGAAACTCAGGATCAGTAATGTAATGTATGTACACAGTGACTGCACCAGCAGAATAGTGAGTGCAGCTCTGGAGTATAATACAGGAGGACACTCAGGATCAGTAATGTAATGTATGTACACAGTGACTGCACCAGCAGAATAGTGAGTGCAGCCTCTGGAGTATAACACAGGAGGTAACTCAGGATCAGTAATGTAATGTATGTACACAGTGACTGCACCAGCAGAATAGTGAGTGCAGCTCTGGAGTATAAATACAGGAGGTGACTCAGGATCAGTAATGTAATGTATGTACACAGTGACTACACCAGCAGAATAGTGAGTGCAGCTCTGGAGTATAATACAGGAGGTAACTCAGAATCAGTAATGTAATGTATGTACACAGTGACTGCACCAGCAGAATAGTGAGTGCAGCTCTGGAGTATAATACAGGAGGTAACTCAGGATCAGTAATGTAATGTATGTACACAGTGACTGCACCAGCAGAATAGTGAGTGCAGTGTGGCGCCCCGCAACGAGTGCGTCACAAGGGAGTATTGCAGCCGCAATATTCTCTAGACAAAGCAGTGCAATGGTTAACTCAGAGATCCAACCCAACATACAACACCTAGAACAGGGGACCAATCATAGGTCCTGGTGGGTGGAGTGTTAGGGTAGTGAAGTAGAACAGTAAGAGTCGAGTCTGGGATCTAGAGCTTAGACCACAGAACTTGGAGAGGAGCGGGGGCTCCGCACTCCGTGCGGGCCCCTGGGCCGTCACCGGTCGGGTGTCAGCACCTGAGGCCTTAACCACCGGGAATGGGCATATCTACACGGGTTCCCAAAAGACTCCCGTGCCCACAACTCACAGCCGGTTCACTGGTACCGAAGCTGGCAGCAGTTCACCTCTGCCACGCGAACCAGCCCCGTGGAGGAGCAGCTTTATAGGAGCACCCCACCACCAGCCAGTTTCCAGTCGTCTAACCAGCGGTGTACCCACTGAGGGACCCAAGGCTCCCCAAAGAATCCAGAACGTACAACATGGATAGGGCATTGAAGCAGCCTCCCCGTACCCGACCTGGTATTCCTGGGCGACGCTGGCAAGAGAAGCTAAGGAGGTAGAAAGGAGGTACACTGCGGATCTCTGAGGAGCACCATCACTGCTGAGTCCACCCGGTCTTCTACTCAACCACTGTAAGCCATGTACTGCCTGCTGGTGACAGTAAAGAACCGTTGCAGAGACTATCTGTGTCCGTGTCTCCTTATGAACTGTCCGTCATGAACTAAAGGTAACCGCAGCTGCCGCACAACATCTTGAGCAGCTCCAGCCCCCGGGGATCACCGCTCAGCCTGTGGGGAGCGTAACATCTTGCTGCTGTCCATCACCCCGGGAGGTTCCGCAGCGTCGGTAGCCCTTACCGAACTACTCATAGGTGGCGTCACGAAGAAAACAAATTAAACCCCCCTTTAATCTGTTCCCGTAAGACGTCCTCATTTTGATCTGCACTACACCGGGCCCCACTACCGGCAGGCGCGGTCCACCCGTGACAAGGAAGGAGAAGAATCGCCTGTATAAACCGGGAGTAACCCTGGCCCCTGGTGTGCGTCAGAAAATGGCGTCACGAACAGGATACGAGCAGGCCCGTTACCCAACGGGTATATTGTGCTTAAACTGGACTTTATTGTCTACAATTGGACTTTGTTCGTCCTAAAAAGAACTTTCCCGCCTTTACACCATTGGGTCAAGATGGCGCCCAAGATGGCGTTCCCGCCACAAGAAGCCGCCACGTGAAGCCCAGGAGTGAGTCAACCCCCCCCCTCACTGTGGGAGGGCTAAAGACAAAAAGGCGCCAAACTCTTTGTCCGCCCTGATTGCTCGAATCAACCATGGGGGCGGACCCCAAAGACTTTTCCCACGATTGGACTACAAAAGCCCAGAGGAGATGGGAGTGTCATACATAGACACACAGACGGAATTCCTGACCAGCTCAACCAGAACATCTTACCGGTTGATCGGGTGTGGTTTCCCTCCAAAGAAGAATGGCCAGCATGAGACTCCAAGACCTGATGCAGGAGGTCGAGGCGGAGGCCAGAGCAGCCATAAGCCAACCGGGTCCGGATCCTGCCCTTACCATAGATGGCAGCCCCGACTTCTGGCTAGAGGCTCTACAAGACCTCCGGGTGCGGTTACTAGAGACAGTGGAATGGACGATTCGCAGCTGGAGCGCGACCCTAGGCAGACGACTACACCATGCGATGCAGCAGAGCCGACCGGGTGCAGCTTCTCCAAGCCCAGACGACGTCACCAGCTTCTCGACCGCCTCACCCTCGCCTACCACCTGTCCTGCTCCGTCACCTGAGCCAATAGACTGTGTCATTCCGGTGGAGGCCGCAACTCGACCCGTTCCAGCGACCAACATCGCAACCGATTCCGTTCTTGAGCCGGAGCTCATAACATGCTCCATGGAAGAATTAGATCTCTACCAGGTTCCCACTGAGGAACCCGCGACATGTTTCACCACTACAGAGACAGTCGCCTGTTTTATCCCCGTACCGGAGGCTTCCCTTGCCATTGCCGAGGCCTACCGGGTAACCGGGATTGAAACACCTTTACCTGCGGAAACAGATGAAGAGGCAGGCAGCCTGGAAGCCCTGCAGGACGTCCCTACGGAAGGATCCGCAGCACCACCGCCCTGTTGTACAACGGAACAAGCTTTAATATCTCTCATCAACGAGCAGCCTGATGTGGTCATCGAGGAAGAGGTCGGAGAGGATGACGACGAGACCCACAGCACCGCTGAGGATTTCGACACCGGGTTCGCTTGGGGAGACAACAAAGAACTTCCTTCCGGGCACACAGCTCGGGTACACTGGTCGGGTGCACTGCCGACACCTTCCCCTGTGCCGTTCCACCGGGTTCCGATACAGACAGCCCGCCAAGTTCAAGCTTCCCGCCAAACCACCAGCTCCAATACTCATCTTTACACCCCGAGCCGTAACGACGGGGATGTACGCCAGAGACGACGAGAGGAGTGGCAAGCCCGAGAACGCGCCAACATGGAGGCCCGTGCCGAGGCTCGCCGCCAGCCGCCGCTGCCTGATGAACTCCGCCGTGAAGGTAGAATTTCCACCTTTAACTTACATACCGGGTGGGGGTTCGCTTGGGAGGTGGGTTTGAATGAGGAGGTGTTTGTGGGGCGCCGGGACGTTGAGTCAAACTTGCCAAGAGGACATCCCGATCGCGACCTATACCGGGGCGATATTATCACCTACGAGCGCTATGCTTGTGCAGATGGGTGGTTCGCTATCCGGGTGCGCCATCACCCTCAGAGCCAGTGACTTAAAAACTTGAACTTTCATCAATGACTCTGTTACCGTTAATCACTGACCGTGTGATCTTGCGGCTACAGCCTGGACTCTAGTTAAAGTACAGCCGACCGCCCGCCGGGTCCGCACAAAGTGATTACCTGTTTCTGTGCTTATATCACCAAAGCATTTCTTTACCTGTTTTTCTATTTTAATAAAAGTGTGTCATATATGTATAAAAATGTAAAAAAACCTCTGTAATGTGAGTAGTTTGACGCTTGGGGACAAGCTGATTTAACCAAGGGGGAGTGTGGCGCCCCGCAACGAGTGCGTCACAAGGGAGTATTGCAGCCGCAATATTCTCTAGACAAAGCAGTGCAATGGTTAACTCAGAGATCCAACCCAACATACAACACCTAGAACAGGGGACCAATCATAGGTCCTGGTGGGTGGAGTGTTAGGGTAGTGAAGTAGAACAGTAAGAGTCGAGTCTGGGATCTAGAGCTTAGACCACAGAACTTGGAGAGGAGCGGGGGCTCCGCACTCCGTGCGGGCCCCTGGGCCGTCACCGGTCGGGTGTCAGCACCTGAGGCCTTAACCACCGGGAATGGGCATATCTACACGGGTTCCCAAAAGACTCCCGTGCCCACAACTCACAGCCGGTTCACTGGTACCGAAGCTGGCAGCAGTTCACCTCTGTCACGCGAACCAGCCCCGTGGAGGAGCAGCTTTATAGGAGCACCCCACCACCAGCCAGTTTCCAGTCGTCTAACCAGCGGTGTACCCACCGAGGGACCCAAGGCTCCCCAAAGAATCCAGAACGTACAACATGGATAGGGCATTGAAGCAGCCTCCCCGTACCCGACCTGGTATTCCTGGGCGACGCTGGCAAGAGAAGCTAAGGAGGTAGAAAGGAGGTACACTGCGGATCTCTGAGGAGCACCATCACTGCTGAGTCCACCCGGTCTTCTACTCAACCACTGTAAGCCATGTACTGCCTGCTGGTGACAGTAAAGAACCGTTGCAGAGACTATCTGTGTCCGTGTCTCCTTATGAACTGTCCGTCATGAACTAAAGGTAACCGCAGCTGCCGCACAACATCTTGAGCAGCTCCAGCCCCCGGGGATCACCGCTCAGCCTGTGGGGAGCGTAACATCTTGCTGCTGTCCATCACCCCGGGAGGTTCCGCAGCGTCGGTAGCCCTTACCGAACTACTCATAGGTGGCGTCACGAAGAAAACAAATTAAACCCCCCTTTAATCTGTTCCCGTAAGACGTCCTCATTTTGATCTGCACTACACCGGGCCCCACTACCGGCAGGCGCGGTCCACCCGTGACAAGGAAGGAGAAGAATCGCCTGTATAAACCGGGAGTAACCCTGGCCCCTGGTGTGCGTCAGCAGCTCTGGAGTATAATACAGGAGGTAACTCAGGATCAATAATGTAATGTATGTACACAGTGACTGCACCAGCAGAATAGCGAGTGCAGCTCTGGAGTATAATACAGGAGGTAACTCAGGATCAGTAATGTAATGTATGTACACAGTGACTGCACCAGCAGAATAGCGAGTGCAGCTCTGGAGTATAATACAGGAGGTAACTCAGGATCAGTAATGTAATGTATGTACACAGTGACTACACCAGCAGAATAGTGAGTGCAGCTCTGGAGGATAATACAGGAGGTAACTCAGAATCAGTAATGTAATGTATGTACACAGTGACTGCACCAGCAGAATAGTGAGTGCAGCTCTGGAGTATATACTGGAGGTGACTCAGGATCAGTAATGTAATGTATGTACACAGTGACTGCACCAGCAGAATAGTGAGTGCAGCTCTGGGGTATAATACAGGAGGTAACTCAGGATCAGTAGTGTAATGTATGTACACAGTGACTGCACCAGCAGAATAGTGAGTGCAGCTCTGGGGTATAATACAGGAGGTAACTCAGGATCAGTAATGTATGTACACAGTGACTGCACCAGCAGAATAGTGAGTGCAGCTCTGGAGTATAATACAGGATGTAACTCAGGATCAGTAATGTAATGTATGTACACAGTGACTGCACCAGCAGAATAGTGAGTGCAGCTCTGGAGTATAATACAGGAGGTAACTCAGGATCAGTAATGTAATGTATGTACACAGTGACTGCACCAGCAGAATAGTGAGTGCAGCTCTGGAGTATAATACAGGAGGTAACTCAGGATCAGTAATTTACTGTATGTACACAGTGACTGCACCAGCAGAATAGTGAGTGCAGCTCTGGAGTATAATACAGGAGGTAACTCAGGATCAGTAATGTAATGTATGTACACAGTGACTGCACCAGCAGAATAGTGAGTGCAGCTCTGGAGTATAATACAGGAGGTAACTCAGGATCAGTAATGTAATGTATGTACACAGTGACTGCACCAGCAGAATAGTGAGTGCAGCTCTGGAGTATAATACAGGAGGTAACTCAGGATCAGTAATGTAATGTATGTACACAGTGACTGCACCAGCAGAATAGTGAGTGCAGCTCTGGAGTATAATACAGGAGGTAACTCAGGATCAGTAATGTAATGTATGTACACAGTGACTGCACCAGCAGAATAGCGAGTGCAGCTCTGGAGTATAATACAGGAGGTAACTCAGGATCAGTAATGTAATGTATGTATACAGTGACTGCACCAGCAGAATAGTGAGTGCAGCTGTGGAGGATAATACAGGAGGTAACTCAGGATCAGTAATGTATGTACACAGTGACTGCACCAGCAGAATAGTGAGTGCAGCTCTGGAGTATACTACAAGAGGTAACTCAGGATCAGTAATGTAATGTATGTACACAGTGATTGCACCAGCAGAATAGTGAGTGCAGCTCTGGAGTATAATACAGGAGGTAACTCAGGATCAGTAATGTAATGTATGTACACAGTGACTGCACCAGCAGAATAGTGAGTGCAGCTCTGGAGTATAATACAGGAGGTAACTCAGGATCAGTAATGTAATGTATGTACACAGTGACTGCACCAGCAGAATAGTGAGTGCAGCTCTGGAGTATAATACAGGAGGTAACTCAGGATCAGTAATGTAATGTATGTACACAGTGACTGCACCAGCAGAATAGTGAGTGCAGCTCTGGAGTATAATACAGGAGGTAACTCAGGATCAGTAATGTATGTACACAGTGACTGCACCAGCAGAATAGTGAGTGCAGCTGTGGAGTATAATACAGGAGGTAACTCAGGATCAGTAATGTAATGTATGTACACAGTGACTGCACCAGCAGAATAGTGAGTGCAGCTCTGGAGTATAATACAGGAGGTAACTCAGGATCAGTAATGTAATGTATGTACACAGTGACTGCACCAGCAGAATAGTGAGTGCAGCTCTGGAGTATAATACAGGATATAACTAATGATAATAAGGATGAAAATATTAAGGATGTGTTTTAATACAAATATTAATAATTTCTGATTACTGTATCTCCCTGCTTATTTTAATGCTTTATCCTTTACTCAATACATTTTTATGCAGATTTGAGGCAGTGTTTTTTATTTGTTCCATTAAGCTTTGATTCTGCACTTAAAAACCCAACTCGAGTTTTCAGGCTATATCTATATACCGTACACCATGTACAGCCTGCAGCATCTTTACAGGCACAGTAGGCAGAAACGTTCATGAACTCGCAGCCACTTTGCTTGGATAGATAATTGCAGCAGAATTTCTGCACAAAAAATAATGCAGGAGACTAAAACACAGAATATATGATACATACAAATATGGCTTAAATAGACCCTGTAAGCAGGATTCATCACTATATAGTAAAGTCTTGGACATACTGATTACACTGATACCAGAGGTGAAGGAATCCCATCTGTGGTTGTTGAATAATCTAACGTCTTCTCTACATTGGTGCAGAACTTGGGGGTCTTCATCTTCATCTTCTCCGCCCCTCCGCCCGCCTACTTTATTTCTTCTACAGGTCACAGATTATTCGGTGATCTGCCTCCTTCTTGAAATTACAAGCCGCTGCTGTCATCATTGCGGTGGGCAGCGTGTGCACAAGTCTTCAATCAAATGGCAACAAAGGCGGCGCATGCGCAGATGAATATTTAAGCTCATGCGCCACCACCATTACCGTTTTCTTGGAGACCGTGTGCAGTGTGATACTACAGAGTGTCTCCAATGGAACGCTGTGTAGTAAGATTGGAATTTCGGCCTAATGAACAGGTTATTGACCTGAAATCTTGGTTTGTGCATGCGCAGCATCAGGCTCCAGTTTATGGAGAACTGCGCGCAGTATGATTCTACAGGTCCTTATCACGAGTCTGCACTATGGGTGAGTGATGGTACTATCCTTCATGATTATTGTGTGCCCTTATACTTGTGCATTCCTTACGATGTGAATCTGTACTTTATGTGCTTGCCACTCATTGAGTGACTACCTGGCTGCAGCCTTCTGTGGGTTTCTCATATACTTCTTGTTAACGTTTACATGTCTGCTTTTATATATTCAATAAAAGTTATATTTTATTAACAAAAACTCCATAGTGGTTTTCCACTTATTTAAATGATTGAAAGGAGTGTTATTTACTTCCTAAAACATACACCTTGAGGGATGATTTGTATTTAAATATGAGATCATTGATTTACTTAAGGTGTTTGGTGATTTTGAATATTTATATTATATCCATTTCTGTGTTTTTCACAGCTTTTTCAAAATCAATGGATTACAGGGCCCGTGAATCCACGTGGCTCACTCAAATTAATGAAGTATTTGGGGGAAACCCCGGAGCAGTTCCTGACACTGGCAAAGGGACGCACACAGTACGTGTCGATAAGTTGAAACAGCTGATGCACAGGAGAACCAGACTTTGGTGGAATAAGGCCTTTCTGGAGAACTACATCCAGAGAGGCCTTATTCCACGGGGTCTGAGAATACAGGTATTTCCTTCCTTTGAAATCCAGGACGAATGGTTTAAGAAGAGTTGGGAGGAGCTTTCCAATAATTGCTCATGGGGATTTATGGAATTATTGTGTAAATTGAATGGCCAAACGATTTCTGAGATTGAAAAAGATATTGAGACTTTACAAACAGCTCTAAGGGTGGACTCCACTCCGGAACTTATGGACAAATTAAATAAGGATTTAGATCAGGAGATGACAAAATGGGAAAAAGAAATACGTTCAACAAAAACAAAGAAATTCAAGAGAGATCAGACTGACCTCCAAAATAATACAGTCTATAAGTGGAGAAAAGGGAAACCTCAAAAGGAAAGACCTAGAGCAGATTCTGCAGTCTCAGTGACATCTACAGAGGGTTCGGAGATTGGGGCCAGCAAGGAAATGGAACAACCTATACCACAATTTCCCAATAACAATAAAAATCCTAATAAAAGGAAAAATAATTCCCCAGTGAAACCCTTGGATAGAAAGAGAAAACCCAACCAATTGGAGGTAATAAATCTGTCTTCTTGTCCTCTTACTGTGGCCCAAGAGGAGGTCCTGAGTTTAGGTCTTAATTTTGTTCCTAAAAATTGTTTCGATTTTTTCACAGCCGTGAAGGACCTTAATTTGTTTGCACGGAAAATGATTTTAAAAAAACTACACACTAAAAGGGCGGACAATGAGATTGATCTGATGAGACTTGAATCTGATGCTCAAATTGCCCTTGAAGACCTGGAGAATGATGTACCTACACCACCAGGTATGTTCCCTCCTAATTTGATATCCAAATCTTCCACGTTCCCTTCCCTGTCGTTGTGCCCACAGGTCGAAATCTTTACTAAATTAGTGACAGAGGATTTCAAAAGATTGGCCAAATTTGGAGGTAAAGACAATCTTACTCCTGTGCAGAGGGCAGCACTTAAAGAGTTACGTGATCGTGATGATATAATCATCAGGAACTCTGACAAGGGAGGGAACGTGGTTGTGTGGCCAAAAACAGCTTATGAAAAAGAGGCCTATAAACAATTAAATAATAAGGATACTTACCAGAAAATAGCACATGACCCTACATCAGGCTTCATTGCTGAGTTGTTTGTGATCCTACAACGTGCCCGAGACGATGGGATAATCACAAAAAAAGTATTTGAAGGATTGTTGGTTGAAAACCCAAGAACTCCTACCTTTTATTTAATTCCTAAGGTGCATAAAGACCTCAACAATCCTCCTGGACGTCCCATCGTTTCGGGTAACGGGGGCTTATGTGAACCCTCCTGCAAAGTCGTCGAATTTTATTAGAAAAAATTAGTGGTCACACTCCCATCCTACGTGCGCGATACCACAGATTTATTAACCAAATTGGAAGGCCTGGTAATGACCGATGACATGTGGCTGGTAACAGCCGATGTCGAGTCCTTGTATACGTGTATCGCGCACGTGGATGGGATGCGGGCTGTGCGTCTTTTCCTGAGTATGACCGGCTGGGAACGTAGTCTGTGTGCTCTGATTGAGGAACTGTTGGAGTATATTCTAACCCACAATGTCTTCGTTTTCAATGACCGCTTCTACGTACAACAGCGAGGAACAGCGATGGGGGCGGCCTGTGCCCCATCGTATGCTAATTTATTTTTGGGCAGTTGGGAGCGGTCATTGTTACAGAATGAAGACATTGTGGGTGTTGAGAGCGTCCTACATTGGTTTAGGTATATTGACGATTTGCTATTTATTTGGCAAGGATCTAGACCAAGTTTGGATCAATTCATGGACGCTCTCAACAAGAATGATCTTAACATCAGGCTGACTTATCAGGCACACAGACGTGTTATGACCTTCCTGGATGTGCTGTTGGAGGTGGACGGGGACGGCACAATACAAACTGATGTGTACCGAAAAAGTACTGCTGTGAATTCCCTCCTCCACGCTTCATCAGCACATGATAGGAGTACCATTAAATCTATCCCAGCCGGTCAATTCGTACGAATGAGACGCATATGTTCAAGTGATGCGGTTTTTGAAAGACAAGCAGTGGATTTGCGGGAAAGATTCACAGCAAGAGGATTCAGCAATCGGAGTATAAAGCAGGGTTATGTGAAGGCCAAAAAAATGAGGAGGGAACAACTGTTATTTAACACCAAGGTCAAGTCGGCTGAATATGGTCCTATCAGATACATCTCGACCTTTAACTCTCAGTGGTCAAATATAAGATCTATCTTAAGTAAGCATTGGTCGGTGTTATTTACTGACGCAGTGTTAGCCAGACAATTATCAACACAACCTCTGCTAACATCACGGAGGGGTAGAAATTTACGGGATATCCTGAGTGCAAGCCATTATGTTCCTAAAAAGAATAATTTCTTTGGAGAAAGAACAGTAGGACCACTAATTGGATGTTATCCATGTGGCGATTGTTTGGCTTGTTCTCATGGTAACATTAAACGAGCTAAAGAATTTCACTCCTCCAATGATGAAGTACATAAGATCAATAAATACATTAACTGTAGCACTACTCACGTGGTCTACCACGCAACTTGTCCTTGTGGCAAGATTTACATTGGTCTCACCACGAGACAGTTGCGTGTTAGAGTACGTGAGCATGTCAGAGATATAGAGGGAGCCGCCAAAATCATAGATATTAATACATTAAAAACCCTACCGAAACATTTTAGGTTTTTTCATGCCTGTAATCCTAAAGGACTGATTATAAAAGGAATTGACCGAATTCAGGGGGGCATCAGAGGAGGAGATCTTGCTAAAACACTGGCACAAGAAGAGTGTAGGTGGATAGTCAAGTTAGATACACTTGCCCCAAAGGGACTTAATGAAGCCATAAGTTATGCCCCTTTTCTATAGAAAGCTGACCTCCTGTGCATCTTATACCATGCTGTGACAACTAGACAGATGTAACTGTGTGTGTCCTGTAGCCTTCTGTGATTTTAACTTATGTTTTGTATATTTTAGTTTTTTCCGAAACTGATAACGGAGACATTTCTGGAGCAGTGTCAATACACAGCCTTAAGACCACATCTGATGGTTATATTGAAGGGACTTTTGGTCGATAGGATGCAACGTCTTGATAAAATTCTGAAATCTGGCATGTGATGAATCATGAGTGGCGGCCATAATCACGATTTGTGAAGAGGGATTGTGAATATTAAATGTAACAATTAATCACATATAATTTGCTGTATATCTATGTACTGTAATATTAATATGTGAGGAAATTTGAGTTTTTATGTTTAACACTTGAATCACAGCTGGTACTGTGTCATATTTATTATCTCACATTTTTCACTCAATTTTTTCTTTTTCATATTTTAATCAGTGATACTGTCGTATATTTATATATATACATGCTTTTTTAACACTCATCTATAAGTATTTAAGTGTGTATGATTGTGTTGTATGAATGTCACTTCCCTTTCACTGTGACTGGCCCCTTTATACATTCTGTTTCTTCATCATGTCTGCTGACATGTTGACATTCTCCTTTAGTTCCAAAATGCCTATAGTAACTGAGCGGTCTTCAACAAAATGGCCGCCGCGGGGATTTTTCCATGATGTGCACATCGCTCTTGTGTTAAAGGCACCGACGGGTGCATTGCGCATGCGCGCCTATGACGTCACACACGTCCGGCGCCTGCCTAATCACGGGATAGCGTTTTTGACAGGTGGAATTGATACGCAAGCTGGCGTGACCTTTCAGGCTGTGTATTTAACAGCCAGTAATCACAATGAGAACTAGCCCCTGCGACCAAGCAGTGGCGAAACAGCTGTTAGGGGCGCGCTGCAGGTCAGGGCTCTCTGTGTGGCTGCCTAGGTCCTTATCACGAGTCTGCACTATGGGTGAGTGATGGTACTATCCTTCATGATTATTGTGTGCCCTTATACTTGTGCATTCCTTACGATGTGAATCTGTACTTTATGTGCTTGCCACTCATTGAGTGACTACCTGGCTGCAGCCTTCTGTGGGTTTCTCATATACTTCTTGTTAACGTTTACATGTCTGCTTTTATATATTCAATAAAAGTTATATTTTATTAACAAAAACTCCATAGTGGTTTTCCACTTATTTAAATGATTCTACAGACTGTCTTCAATGAAGTGGCACCAAAGGCGGAGCATGAGCATACCGAGATTTCAGGTTAATGACCTCTTCATTAAACCAAAATCTCAATCTGCGCATGCTCCGAAACAGCGCCATATTTTTGAAGACTGTGATTCTGTGGCGCCCTGCTGCCACAGGTAACCACAAGCTTCCACAGAGAGTATAACCTACAAACAACACCTTCCACCCCAGCACAGTAAGGGGAGCCCAACTTGCTGACTTTAGGCAAGATCCCCTATAAATACTGGTGCTGGGGGAGGAGTTAGACAGAGTGTGCAGACGCTAGGAGAGCTGAGAAGACGTCCTGGTGTGCGGTGCCATGCTAGGCCCGAACCAGTGACCCGGAGTAGTTCTTATGCCGTCCAGCCAGGCCCAGGAGTGGGATCGGAAGGCGAGGAGTACAGAGAACAGTGGGAGTAGAGGAGCCAGTGGAGGTTCGCCCAATTAAACACCGGACTTTGGGGGTCCGCACCTGAAGCAGTGCTTCAAGCCAGCAGAAAACTCCAACACACCGTGGAGACTTCAGTCACCCGGTCCCCCTGCGTACTCAACATTAAGGGAGACAGACACCGTAGTGAGGAGAGGGCAACGGTGATCTCCTGCGCGGGAGAGAGAGAGAAGTGAGGAGGTCAGCCAGGTTATACACAGGCAGGGCTTCAACAAAAGGAGAGAGAACTTAAGTAGGCCTTATACCCACTCTCTGTGGAAGTTCAAATTGTGCTTCTGGTCACCCGACAGTGCTCTGGACGTGTTACCTGCAGTTTCACCAGTAAAAGTTAAAGAGACACTCACCGGTGTGTGTGTGCATTATTCCTCCCTGTTCCCATGCTCCGTAGAGACTGTTTCACTATCCATTACCTTGGCCCAAGCCTCTACTCCGTACTTCCCACTCGACGCTGCCCCGGAGGCCCAGCTTCACCTGTAGGAAGCTTTACCACCCTTGCCGCAATACCAACACCCTCTGGAGGACTGCAGCGGCACTGGTGATCTCTCACCAGGTACTACAGGTGGCGTCACGAACCATTCTAACAAAAACTGTATTTAAGAAGTCACCGACCCCCAGAGCCACGGAATCAGGTGCAGCCACCAGTGATAGCGTTCCCCTGACACTGTGCCTGAGCTCTGAGTACCCCGTCCTGGGCGGGACAATTCTACACACTGTTCTCAATAAAACAACACTGGAAGCAGCGCATGCACAGGCCAGGATTTCTGCTTAATGAAGAGGTCTCTGAGCTGAAATTATGATCCGCGCATGCGCCGCATCTGGCATCATTTTATTGAAGACCTACAGAATCAAACTGCGCATGCGCAGCCTGCTGTGATGTTGGCAGCGGCGTGGAGTTTCAAGAAGCAGGCAGGTCACTGAATAATCAGTTCCTGTAGAAGAAACAGAGGCAGGCAGAGGGCAGAGAAGAAGATGACCTAACCCCAAGTCCCGCCATGATGCGGAGAAGACGTAATTAGATGAAAACTTTAGAGGAAGATTATTCAACAACCACGGATCGGATCCTTCACCGCAGGGATCAGTGTAGTCAGCATCACAGCAACATTATGGCCGAAACTTTACTTTATTGTGCAAAATCCTGCTGATAGAAGCTGATATTCCTTTATAGAGAACCTAACATTTCCTAGTTGCTTTCTTCTTCAAGTGGTGCAACTTTTCTCAGTAGACTAATATCAGCCTCCCTCCATTCATTGGTGAAATGCCAGCAATGACCCAAGATTGGGTATGAACGGTTTCAATCAAAGCCTTAAAACTGCCACTGCCTTCTCTTTCCCTTATCAGGACAGCACAATTCTTCCAGCCACCTCCATAACTGTTGCTGCCTTTTGTGACCGTAAACAGGAAGTCACAATGCTTCCGGCCACCTCAACAATTGCTGCTGCCTTCTATGTTCATTATTAGAACTGCACAATTCTTCCAACCACCTACATAACTGGTGCTGCCTTCTATGTTAATAATCAGGACAGCACAATTCTCCAAACCACTTCCATTACTGTCGCTAGCTTCTGTGTCCATAATCAGGATGGCACAGTTTTCCCAACCAGCTCCATAACCGCCTCTGACTTCTGTGACCCTAATCAAGACAGGAAAATTCTCCCAACCACCTCCATAACTGCCTCTGCCTTCTGTGTCGATATGAAGGACTGTACAATTCTCTTAAACACCTCCATAACTGTTGTTGCCTACTGTGCCCATAATCAGGATGGTACAATTCTCCCAACCAGCTCCATAACTGTTGCTGCCTTCTGTACCCATAATCAGGATGGCATATTTCTCCCAATCACCTCCATAAATGCCACTGCCTTCTGTATCGATATTAAGGACTGTACAATTCTCTTAAACACCTCCATAACTGTTGTTGCTTACTGTGTACATAATCAGGATGACACAATTCTCCCAACCATCTCCATAACTATCGCTGCCTTTTGTGGCCATAATTAGGATGGCACAGTTTTCCTAACTACTTCCATAACTGCTGCTGCCTTCTGTGGCTATAATAAGGAAGGCATAATTTTCTCAACCATATCCATAACTGTTGCTGCCTTCTGTGGCCATAATGATGATGACACAATTCTCCCAACCATCTCCATAACTTCTGCTGCATTCTGTGGCCATAATCAAGATGGCACACTTTTCTCAACCTCCTCCATTACTACCGTTCCCTTCTTTGTCCATAATCAGAACAGCACAATTTATCCAATCACCTGAATAACTGCCACTGCCTTCTGTGGCCATAATGAGGACAGCACAATTCTCCCAACCACCTCCATAACTGTTGCTGCCTTCTGTGGCCATAATCAGGATGGCAAAATTCTCCCAACCACCTCCATATCTGTCACTGCCTTCTGTGGCTGTAATGAGAAAGGCAGAATACTCCCAACTACCTCCATAACTGTTGTTGCCTTCTGTGACCATAATCAGGATGGCACAATTCTCCTATTCACCTCCATTGTTGCCGCTGAATTCTGTGTCCATAATCAGGATGGCACAATTTTCCCAACCAACTCCATAACTGTTGCTGGCTTCTAAGGCTATAATCAGATGGCACAATTTTCTCAACTACCTCCATAACTGCTGTTGCCTTCTTTGTCCATAATCAGAACAGCACAATTCTCCAAACCACCTCCATAACTGCCACTGCCTTCTGTGGCAATAATGAGGACGGCACAATTCTCCCAACCACCTCCATAACTGTCGCTGCCTTCTGTGGCCATAATCAGGATGGCAAAATTCTCCCAACCACCTCCATAACTGTCGCTGCCTTTTGTGGCCATGATGAGGACAGCAGAATTCTCCCAATCACCTCCATAACTGCTGCTACCTTCTATGGCCATAAACAGGACGTCACTATGCTCCCAATCACCTCCATAACTACTGCTGCCTTCTGTGGCCATACTCAGGACGGCACAATTCTCCCAACCACCTCCATAACTGTTGCTGTCTTCTGTGTCCATAACCAGGACAGCACAATCCTCCCAACCACCCTCATAACTGCCTCTGCCTTCTGTAGGCGTGTGTTCTATTATTTTACAGCTAGAAATGACCTTCAATAATATAATCTTTACTTCAGCTGCCAACGCCGAGAACAAACAGATCAAATATTTATAATGTGCCTAAAACCCTGACAATACTGGAGCGCAGGAGGGATAACATCGCTGATAAATATTCATCTACAGGCGGCATTCAGAATATTTACTGCGCTCTACGCTATGATGCTCCTTCACCAAGTTACAGCGTAATCTGTCTCTGCTACCGATGACAAATCTCATCACTACTATTTCGTCGCTTCGATGTGCACAGCACAATAAGCTTTATTTTACAGCTTTATTGTTATACTTTCACCCAATATCATGAATTTTAAGTAAAGAAAAACTTAAGGGGATCTGTTCTAATCCAATGCATAAATGAAACCTATGCGGACTAAAGCGGAGATGTGGCAGGATGGCCGTGATAGGCTAAAGAAATCTGGGAAGCTAGTCGGTTCCCTGACTGACCCTGTTCCCAGAATTACCTCTAATGGTGAAGACGTCTGAGTCACCACCCTTGCCCTGCTCCTGACCAGCCCCGGGGCTATCATACCCTCATCACAGCAACTAGTTGAGTATTTATTGGCTTTGTCCTTTTTTATAAAATAATCACATTCTTGAATATTTCTAGGCTGGGTTCTATTTTAATAATGATCTCATGTTTCAGTATTTATAGGCTGTGTCTTATTTTAATAAAAAAAATCTCATTGTTTAGTATTTCCAAGCTGGGTTGTATTTTAATACTGATCACATGCTTGAGTATTTATTGGCTGTGTCTTATTTTAATAAAAAAAAATATGTTTCAGTATTTAGAGGCTGTGTTCTATAAAAACAAATAGTCCCATTTTCAGCTATTTAAAGGCTGTAACCTCTGCATGAGAATTTGTAGGTTAAATTTCAGTTTATTAATAATAATAATAATAATAATAATAATACAAAGAATTTCAATATAGGCGGTATCTTATTTTAATAATACAATCACATTCTTGAGTATTTCTAGGCTGGGTTCTATTTTAATATTTATCACACTGTTGGGTATTTATTGGCTTTCTCCTTTTTTTTGTTAAAATAATCATATTTTGGATATTTCTAAACTGGATTCTATTTTAGTAATGATCACATGATTCAGTTTTTTTATAGGCTGTGTCCTATTTTAATTAAAAAAAATTTAATTGTTTAGTATTTCTATGATGGGTTCTATTTTAATAATGATCCCATGGTTGAGTATTTATTAGCTGTCTACTTTATTATTAAAATGAAAACATTCTTCAATATTTCTAGGCTGGGTTCTATTTTAATAATGATTACATGGTTGAATATTTATAGGCTGTGTCCTATTTTAATTAAAAAACAAATCCTATTGTTTAGTATTTCTATGATGGGTTCTATTTTAATATTGATCACATGGTTGTTTATTGATCGTCTTTGTCCTTTTTTTATTAAAATAATCCCATTCTTAAATCTTTCTAAGGGTGCCTTCGCACTGGGGTCAGGTCTAATCCGGGGCTCTCAGGGGGTGACAGCCTCGGACCGGATTACTATGGGGCCGGATGGAGCCAGATGGCAGCTACCTGCTATCTGGCTTCAATCTCTCCGGAAAAATCCAGGAGAAGTGGGATTTTTCTCCCGGACACAAAAACGTTACTTGCAACATTTTTGTGTCCGGGGAGAACAATCTCCCCAAAATTGGCGTCTCCCGGATCCTCCCGGTTTACCCCGGATCCTCCCAGATTACCCCGCATACTCCCGAAGCAATCCGCCGCTCCCTTAACATGGGAGCCTATGGGGCCGGATTGCCCCGATCCGGGAACCGGATACCGGCGGTGGCACGCCACTGTTATTTCAGGACCGTGGCTACCTCCCTGCGAGCCGCGGTCCTGAATCATCAGCAGCGGCAGCTGCGTCGGGCTGCACACCGGACCGGAGGGCATATTAGCCCTCCTGTTCTGTGTGCTGATCTGGTCCTGGGCTGTCAGGTTCACCCCTGACAGCCCCGGATCGGACCTGACCCGCAGTGTGAAGGAACCCTAAGCGGGGTTCTATTTTAATATTGATCACATGGTTGAGTATTTATAGGCTGTGTCCTATTTTAATTAAAAAAAATCCCATTTTTAGTACTTCTAAGCAGGGTTTTATTTTAATATTGATCACATTTTTGAGTATTTATTGGCTTTGTCCTTTTCTATTAAAATAATCCCATTCTCGAGAATGGCTCAGCTGGTTTCTATTTTAATATCGATCACATGGTTGAGTATTTATAGGCTGTGTCCTAGTGGCCGCGGCTGGGTACTGCACATGCACCCTCTAATTGAATCAATAGGGGGCAGATGTGCTATACCCAGCCGCAGCCACTATGCAGATCATCATATCCGACCGCTGCCGGCACTGGAAACAGCTGATCAGCGGAGATGCCAGGTGCCACCAATGAAACATTAATGACATATCCTAAGGATAGTCCATCCAACGCAAAAACACTTAGTCTACTTCTAGATGTTTTCCAAATTGGAAATATTTTTTTACACTGCACCTATGAAATAAAAATTGAAAAACGAATAGCGAACCAGATAATTTAACCCCTTCACACCATGACCAATTTCTAAATTTATTTTTTTTCTGCCAATATAGCTATATGAGGGCTTATTTTTAGTGGGACGAGTTGTACTTTAAGGCCGGCTTCACACCACGGCAGCGTCCGATCCGGGGCTGTCAGGAATGAACCTGACAACCCGGACCGGACCGGGTCAGCACACAGAACAGGGGAGCTAATATGCCCTCCGGTCCGGGGTGCAGTCGGACGCAGCTGACGATTCAGGACTGCGGCTCGCAGGGAGTTACCCGTAGTCCTAAAATAACAGGGGCATGCAGCCTCCGGTATCCAGTTCCCGGATCCTACCAGTACGAGGCAAACCGGCCCCATAGGCTCCCATGCTAGAGAGCGCTGGATTGCCCCAGATCCGGGAGGATCCGGGGGAATCCGGGAGATGCCAATTTGGGGATACTTTTCTCCCCGGACACAAAAACGTTGAAAGCAAGTTGTTTTATTTTCAATGTGGTAAAAGGGGGGTGATTTGAACTTTTGTGTTTGTTTTTATGTTTTTCATATTTTTTAAAGCTTTTTTTTGTTTTACTCTTTAATGTGTTTACTAGGCCCTTTTCAGGACTTGAAGCTGTGATCATCCGAATGCTTGTGCTGTAAAGAGCAGTGTACAAGGGTAGCGTTACACGTGTCAATGTGGCAGCGATGTCGGAAGCGATGCCGCGTTTGCACGCTCGCTCACCTCCGACATCGCTGCCTTAGCTGTCAGATGTTGCCTGCGACGCCGCTGCGATGTGTTGTTACACGGCAATAGGCCGCCAAATCGCTGGTGCAACATCGCCAGGTTTCTGAACAATGTCAGTAAACCTGGCAACTTGCAACCGGCGATTTATTGCGCACGATGCTGCAGCAAATTTCACTGACTCAGCAAAATTTCAGCAATGTTGCAGGCAACATTGCTACGTGTGACGGTAACTTTAGAATCAGCATCAACATCATAACTAACATCAACATCATTATCATCCTCATCAGCATCAGGATCAACATCAACATCATTAACATCAGCATCATCATCATCATCAACATCTGCAGCATTAACCTCATCAATATCAGCATCAGTATCATCATCAGCATCAACGTCAGAATCAACATTGGCATCAACATCAGCATCATCATCATCTTCATCATCAGTATCATCAGGATCAACATCATCATCAACCTCAACATCTGCAGCATCAACCTCATTAATATCAGCATCAGTATCAAAATCGACATCAACATCAGAATCAACACTGGCATCAACATCAGCATAAGCATCAAGATCAGCAGCATCATCATTATCAACATCTTCAACATCGGCATCATCAACATCAACATCAGCAGTAACATCAGCAGCAACATCAGCATCAGCATCACCATCATCATCAGCCTCATCAACATCAGCATCAACATCAAAATAAACATCAGCATCAACATCAAAATCAACATCAGCATCATCAACAACATCAATAGCATCAACATCAGCAACACTAGCATCAACATCATCAACAATATCAACATCACCATCAACAACAGCATCAACATCAACATAAGCATCAACATCAGTATCAGCATCAATACCAGCAACAACATTAGCATCAGCATCATCAACATTTGCATCAACATCAACATCAGCCCTGTACTGTACAGAAGAAGTTACGATCGTCTACGAATATCGCTCACAGTGATCACAGAAGGATCATCATAATAACAGACACAGATGTCATCATCTGACCCCTGGCTGTCACCCATCGACACCCCGCAGTCACATCATGGACACACTGATGGGAGTAGAGATGATGCGCTCCCTGTTGGTGCATGTTCAATCTCTAACAGCGGGATTTAACAAGTTAACAGTTGCAGAAGGATCTTTAATACACCTGCAGCTATTAAAGGCACCTGATGGCTTATTAAATCAGCCATCATGTGCGGTGAAAGATGCATGCTCAATGTGTGACACCGCATCAAAATATCACATAAATTTGCTCACTATGAATATATCAGTAATCACAGTTGGGTAATTTCTAAAAAATATTATCTACTGTAAAGAGCTTTATTGGATGTTAGAATCTTGGATATAAATGATAAAAAATATATCCATTACGTTAAGTTTACAGGATTGCCTCCTCCCACTTGACTGCGGGCTTGCACACCTCAACTGCAGTCAGGTGACTTGTGAGTCAAAAGAAAGGCAAGTAAGCTTGCCATTGGGACTTGCAATTGGCCACTGCAGTCAGGTGACTTGTGAGTCATAGAAAAGGCAAGTAAGCTTGCCATTGGGGCTGGCAATTGGCCACTACAGTTAGGTGACTTGTGAGCCATTGGAAAGGCAAGTAAGCTTGCCATTGGGGCTGGCAATTGGCCACTGCAGTCAGGTGACTTGTGAGTCATAGGAAAGGCAAGTAAGCTTGCCATTGGGGCTGGCAATTGGCCACTGCAGTCAGGTGACTTGTGAGTCATAGGAAAGGCAAGTAAGCTTGCCATTGGGGCTGGCAATTGGCCACTGCAGTCACTGAGTATAATATCACAATGGATGCCACCGAGACTGGTATATATGGAGAGATTGGAGCAATATTTAGGATACAGAAGACTTATCACATCACAAAAATATTCAGAATTGTTCCACAGCTGCAGAAAGTGAAAACCCTGTGTTTTCTACAGCAGCGTAAACTTTGCGGCATTGTGTCTCCAGTAACTACCTGCCATTATCCGCTCCCTGTTGCTATGACGATTCATATACCGCAATGCTAAATGCAAACGGTAATCTTTCCATGAGTTGTGTCATACAGAAGAAGGGCCATGGATACAATGCGGACGTGCGTGGGATCTCACAAACAGCTCCGACTGCTGCTAAACGTAATAACAAATAATATAATCTATGAAAAACAATTCAAGGTCTAAAATGCACAATAAAGCTCCTACAGCACGACCATCGAGCGCCTGAGTCTCTATAATGCGACAATATCTGGTTATCAGTTATTGTGGAGCAGAAATGGACGTTTCTCTAGGGTTCTATATAACAAAATGTGGGCAAGAATATTCCGTAACTACTATAATACTGCACCTATATATAAGAATATATCTACTATAATACTGCCCCTATATACAAGAATATAACTACTATAATACTGCTCCTATGTACAAGAATATAACTACTATAATACTGCCCCTATATACAAGAATATAACTACTATAATACTGCTCCTATGTACAAGAATATAACTACTATAATACTGCTCCTATGTACAAGAATATAACTACTATAATACTGCCCCTATCTACAAGAATATAACTACTATAATACTGCTCCTATATATAAGAATATATCTACTATAATACTGCCCCTATCTACAAGAATATAACTACTATAATACTGCTCCTATGTACAAGAATATAACTACTATAATACTGCCCCTATATACAAGAATATAACTACTATAATACTGCTCCTATGTACAAGAATATAACTACTATAATACTGCTCCTATGTACAAGAATATAACTACTATAATACTGCCCCTATCTACAAGAATATAACTACTATAATACTGCTCCTATGTACAAGAATATAACTACTACTAGCTGGGTGCCCGATGCACATGCATCGGGATTCTAGCAGAGCGAGTCTCTGACTCGCAATGGCCGCTTCGCGGCCAATGCTTCGCGCTGCTAAGGCGACTCGCAATGGCCGCTGCGCGGCCAATGCTTTGGGCGTATCCACATGACCACGCTGACTCGCAGCGTGAGCGGACTCAAGAATATAACTACTACTAGCTGGGTGCCCGATGCACATGCATCGGGATTCTAGCAGAGCGAGTCTCTGACTCGCAATGGCCGCTTCGCGGCCAATGCTTCGCGCTGCTAAGGCGACTCGCCATGCCCGCTGCGCGGGCATAGCGAGTCGCCTTAGAACTGCTCGCAATGGCTGCTGCGCGGCCAATGCTTCGGGCGTATCCACATGACCACGCTGACTCGCAGCGTGAGCGGACTCAAAAGGGGCAAAAAACCCATTCGTGATTATATAATAGATAATAATACTGCTCCTATGTACAAGAATATAACTACTATAATACTGCCCCTATATACAAGAATATAACTACTATAATACTGCCCCTATGTACAAGAATATAACTACTATAATACTGCTCCTATATACAAGAATATAACTACTATAATACTGCCCCTATGTACAAGAATATAACTACTATAATACTGCCCCTATATACAAGAATATAACTACTAAAATACTGCTCCTATATACAAGAATATAACTACTATAATACTGCCTCTATGTACAAGAATATAACTACTATAATACTGCTCCTATATACAAGAATATAACTACTATAATACTGCCCCTATATACAAGACTATAACTACTATAATACTGCTCCTATATACAAGAATATAACTACTATAATACTGCCTCTATGTACAAGAATATAACTACTATAATACTGCCCCTATGTACAAGAATATAACTACTATAATACTGCCCCTATATACAAGAATATAACTACTATAATACTGCTCCTATTCACAAGAATATAACTACTATAATACTGCTCCTATGTACAAGAATATAACTACTATAATACTGCTCCTATGTACAAGAATATAACTACTATAATACTGCCCCTATATACAAGAATATAACTACTATAATACTGCTCCCTATATACAAGAATATAACTACTATAATACTGCTCCTATATACAAGAATATAACTACTATAACACATATATACTCTCGGCTGATGTGCCCTGGAGGAAGCGCTTGGTCACGGCACACATTCACTCCAGCACATTTGTGTTGTTTGATGGAAATTAACTGAAGAGATTAGAATATTCAGAGCCAATCATACTTACATTCCGCATACTTTTGAAGTTGAGAGAACTCTGCAGGGCTGAGATTGACCCACTTTTCTTGGTTCGTCATTCTGGTCATAGAGATTCCAGTTGCAATAAAAAAGGACAAATGTGACAGTCTGAAGCCAGATAGAATGTATAGAATGTATAGAATTTTGTCTTCCAATCCCCAAAGAGTCTTTAGTCCGAGGTGACGGGATAATTACAGAGACGAGATCCCCTATGAGGTCATTGTGCGTTTAAAACCCTGAAAAGGAGACAAAAATACAATTGAAATAATTTCTTTTTTTCTAAAGCATTTTGCATATTAATTTAGCATATAAACATTACTAATTTTAGCACTAAACCATATGTTTATACTGATCCAAAATGATTTGAATCTCATCACATCACACAGGCTTAAAGCTCTGTTAACCTTGAGGATACGTGCCCCAGTGCAAGATTTGGATCTGGCCCTCCAGCATTCCCACCTCCGAATGTTAGTCAGATGTATGGGCCATCCTGACATACAGTATATTGTTCCCATCTTGGTATATATGTCCCCCATCCAGGTATATATGTCCCCCATCCTAGTAAACATGTTCCCCATCCTGTTATAAATGTCCTCATTCCTGGAATATACTGTATGTTCCCATCTTGGTAAATATGTCCCACATTCTGCATTAAAAAAATAAAAATTCTACTACGACTTGTCTACACATCATACAAAGAGAGAAATCACTGGAGAAGAACATTATGGATAGAACAATAGAAGGAACAAGGCAAAGAGGAAGACCAGCAACCTGATGACTTGATACAATCAAGATAACAGCAGAGAAGACCCTGGTGGATCTATCTATGCTTGGAGAGGACCCTGGTGGACCTATATAGGTTTGGAGAAGACCCAGGTGGACTTATCTAGGCTTGGAGAAGGCCCTAGTGGAGCTATCTAGGTTTTAAATATACCCTGAAGGACCTACCTGGACTTCGAGAAGACCCTGGTGGACATATCTAGGCTTGGATAAGACCTTGATGGACCTATCCAGGCTTGGAGAAGACCCTGGTGGACCTATTTAGACTTGGAGAAGATCCTGGTAGAGCTATATAGGTTTGCAGAAGACACAGGTGGACTTATCTAGGCTTGGGGAAGACCCTAGTGGAGCTATCTAGGCTTTAAATATACCCTGAAGGACCTATCTGGGCTTGGAGAAGACCCTAGTGGACATATCTAGGCTTGGAGAAGACTGTGGTGGACCTATGTAAGCTTGGAGAAAACCCTGGTGGACATATCTAGGCCTGGGTAAGACTCTGGTGGACATATCTAGGCCTGGGTAAAACTCTGGTGGACATATCTAGGCTTGGAGAAGACTGTGGTGGGCCTATCTAGGCTTGGAGAAGACCCTGGTGGACCTATATAAGTTTGGAGAAGACCCAGGTAGATTTATCTAGGCTTGGAGAAGACCCTAGTGGAGCTATCTAGGATTTAAAAAATACCCTGAAGGACCTATCTGGGCTTGGAGAAGACCCAGAGGGAGCAATATACGCTTGGAGAAGACTCTAGTGGACCTATCTATGCTTGGAGAAGACCCTGGTAGACCTATGTAGGCTTGGAGAAGACCATGATGGACCTATCTAGGCTGCACAAGATGAATCTTCATACAGAGTGATCATCCATCAAGTCGCCAAGGCTCGAAATCGAGTCAAAGACTATTAATTACGTAACTAAATCAGGACCAGGGAAAAGTGTTTGAAGGACTGTGTATTTCCCCCAGAAGTGACCCCATTTCGGAAACTACACTCCTCAAAGAATTACCTAGAGCAGGGGTGAGGAATTAATTTTCCTGAGGGGCCACATGAGAGACTGTGACTGTTGTGCCGTCAGACATGCCCATGTCCTTACAGTTATGTGACAACAAGCTTCTGATCCTGTTCTCTCAGCAGCTTGTCACCCAACATTGAGAGATTTAGGAAGGGCAGCTCGGTGGCTCGTGACTGTAGCGTGCAAATTGCATATGAGATGGGATGTAGGCGCCAAACTGAAATTTAGATTCGGCTCCTTCCACAGCTGGTGCTTGTCGTACTCCAACTTCTCTGCCTACTTCTTCTCCATCTCACATCAGATATCCATCAGCCAAGGGAAGCAGGAAGCTTCTTTCAGTTAACCTCCTCTCCTCTGACACAAGGTCAAGGGGATCGGCTGGGGGCCCCCCTGCAGGCTTGAGGGGCCCCCTAGCCAGTCGGGGCCCTGGTGCAGCTGAACCAGCTGCACCACGGTAGGTCCGCCCCTGCACCAGGTGTCACATCCCCAGAGTCTGCTCCTGTGACGTCTGCTTATGCCACCAGGTGCAGCAGTGTTCGCTACGTAGGTGGGGTTGGTGATGTAGTATTCTGACTTGTGGATGTGTTTGTATGGCTGCCCAGCTGCGGTCATTAACTCTGACTTCAGCCAATTAGGAAGTACTGCAGCCTATTGGAATCCTCTGTGTGTTGCCAGATATATTCCCTGGTTCACTTATTATTATCCTGCTTTGTATTATTGATTTTCCAGATTGATCGCTGCCTGTTTTTGGACTATTCTCCTACCTAAAGATTTTGTACTTCCTGACCCTTCTTGGCAACTTTTCTATTCCTGTACTGCAGCCTATCTATAGGCAGCAACCCCCTGGACCTTGTCTGGGTTTCCCCTTTTTACCTGTAACTCGGACGGACGTTACACCAGTGTCAGCACAGATGGTGAAGCCTTTGCAACTTGGAGCTACGTCTGCTTCCACCACCAGGCGGTGGTTATCCATATCTTCCTACGACTACTCCAAATCCTCCCCAATGCACATGACCCCATCCCTAACAGCAGCATAGTGTTGCATGTACAACTGTAAGAACATGGGTGACATAAGCCATAGAGCCTACAAGTTACTAATCACGCTGGATGACTCGCCTTCAGCTGCAATGGGCATTATCATAACTGAAAATGGCTGGAAGCTTCTGGCTGTCTTACTGTTCGGCAAAGTAATTCATGCATTATGCATGGCGCACATCCTGAATTTAATTGAGTAAACTTTCTTAAAGAAATATGACATAGCTGCAGAAAAAATACTGAACGGACCGCACGAAATATTATAAAGCAGGCGAACTAAGCATTGAACACGTCTCCAATTTTTTAAGTAAATATATATCTAAAGGTGCTATTGGCAATAATTTCTCACCAGATGTCCATAACAACCCATCCAATTCACACACACAAATAAATCAAACCATACATGTCCATTTTATGTGTAATAATGAGAAATGACACAGGAAAAAAGTATTCAACACATGAAGAAAGTGAGGTGTAAAAAGCCAGGGAATGTCATGATTCCAGCTGAAATCTATCAGTAATTAGAAAGCAATCCTGCCTCTTAGGGAACTATAATATCAGCTGGTTCAACTGATGGCCTATATAAAGGTGTCTCATTACCAAGGAGCACACAAAGAAACATCTCACGAGGGGTAAAACCAGTGAGCCGTCTCAAGATCTTCACAATGTTATTGGCTACAGAAGAAACTACTGAAGTTTCAAAGTAGGCACTGTTAGGGCCATAATCCAGTAGGTGAAAGAACATAATTTTATAATAAACCGTCCCCGACCAGGTGCTACCCACAAGATTTCACTCAGAGGAGTGAAAAGAATTATGAGAAGAGTTGTCTAAGAGCTACAGGAAGACATGAAATAAGAAAGTAAAATTGTTTAAAAGAAAACAATAAGTAATGTCCTCCCCTTCCATTGCCTGTATGCACACTCCCGTATGCTCACTCGTGTATGCACGCTCACCATGCAAGACTCCACTGATGAACATAAAGCGGGTTCAAGAGTGTTTAAAGTTTGCTCAACCACATATAGACAAGTCTGTGAAATACTGGAGAATATAGTCTGGTCAGATGAGACCAAAATTGAACTCTTTGGACGCCAAAATACACTATGTTTGGAGGCCAAAAGGCAAATCACCACAAAATCACCAACCGTGAAGTGCAGAGGTGGGAACATCATGGTGCGCAGCTTTTCAGCATACGGCACTGGCAGACTTCATATAATCGAAAGAATAATGAATGGACAAATGCACTGAGACATTTGACACGCCCACTCCAGGGCCGGGGAAGACTCGGTACCGGGCAGTTACTAGTTGTTCTCACGTCTTCACTTCTCGGTGATTTTCACGGGGACAGACTGGGGCCAAGACACAGTCCTGTGATTCTGGTGGTGTCATTTTAATAAAGGAGTGATGCTAGGGAAAGTCTGAGGGGATAAGGGGTATTCGTGACGCCACCTGTGGTATGCCGCTGCTGCAGAACCTCTGGGGATGATGACCGGCAGCTTACATAGTCCCGCTCCCCACAGGCAGAGCGCAATCCCCAGGGCAGGGGAGTGGTTCCCCCAGCTCGTACCTCGGCAATTGGTCACTCGGTCAGCAGTACCTTCGGTGTCATAGGCGGCCTCTGCGGCTGATGGTCGCCGCAAATAAAAGTCTCTCACACCACAGCTGCAGTTCCGTTACTTTTACTCAGGTGTTAAACATGGCCGCCGGGTACGCTCTCTGCCAGTCTCCGGTACTTTGTGCTTTCTCCAGAGCTGGGTTGATACAGTCAAGCCACGGTTGGTGCCCTTACTCTCCCTTCTAAGTGTCACAGTTCTTTGGTGGGTCTCTTCTCTCGGCATTATAAGGGGTAACTTCCATCTGAGGCGAGCAGGTTGTCGCTCTGCCCCCAGGCTCTCAACACCCTCCGCAGCACAGAGCTCAGGTACTGGTAATCACAGGTGCTTCTGTGCGTCCTGGACACCATTAGAATCCCTCCCGGGCACTGCTCCCTAGTTCGGCCACCTTCCCCAAGATGTGTTGGGTGTTCGGCCACAGCTCCTGTTAAAAATCTGAGGCCTCCGGTTTCGGCTTTGGCTTGAAGCTTCCGCACTGTCCTCCACTAACCTCTCTGTCTTGTCACATTCGGGCATATGGGTGACTGCTGTCTTCTCCGCACCTCAAGGGTTCTTTTCTGTCTCTACCAGTCAGTTCTCTCCCTCCCGCGGGCAAGCATAGCGGTGTAGCTTCAACCCGTGGGAGTCGGCACCACACCGCCTCTGCACTCCCGACGACCACTCCTCTGTCAGTTGATGTTACTCCTCTGTCTCCTACTACTGAACTAACATGTCTAACACTGTCCCGTCCCCCTTTTGTGGCCTGGGTCCTCCTTCAGGGTCCACCCATTGTCCCAGGGCCTGTCACTACGTGTGTAAGTGCTGTATTTTGGGCTCAACCATACCATCCCGACACCTGAAGACAACAGTGGCACTACACTCCCTAACCGCAGAAGTGCAGTTGGCGGTGGCGGTTTACCCAGAGGGGCGCCACACATTCTAGATAAAAATCTGCTGCCATCTACCAGGATGATGAAGATGAAACAAGGGTGGACATTTCGCAAGACAATGACCCCAAACACAAACACACAGCCAAGGAAACTCTCAATGGATCGAGATAAAGGAAATAAAGCTGCTAGAATGTCCAAGTTGATCAAACGAAAATGTCTGGAAGGAACTAAAGCTCAGAGATCATAGAAGGATCCATGGGACCTACAGGACGTGAAGAGTGTTTGTGTGGAGGAATGGGCCAAAACCCACCTGAGCAATGCAGACAACTATTGCTCATATCATGCAGCAGGCACTTTGGAGCTTGGGTTACCTTGAAATCCTTAAAAGGTTAAAGTATCTAAACTTTTTCAGTGTCAATTCTCCAGATCCTTAACCTGCTGAATTCTTTTAGATTATCTCATAGCTTAAAGAACTACTGAACATTCTTTAATACACATTCATTTTCCTTTAGGAAAATAAAAAGTTATGTAGCGTTCATAGTGAAAGAAAGCGACCTCACCGCCTGAAGACCATCCTAACCATTTCTGAAGTCGGAATGTCAATTTCGAGTCGCCGTGGGGTTTCTACATATGAGAAACAAGCAACAGGAATGAACTCTCCGAGCTTCTTATCACCATAAGACGTAGAAAAGAACAGAGACGTAAAGAAAAGGCCAAAAGCAAATCATAAATATTCTGCGTCTCTCGATTTTTAAGAATTCAGCTCAATTCCCCATTCTCTTTTATGTGCTGCATTCTCTTCACTCGGGCGATTTTTCAATCTACAAGAAAGTAATTTCGAATGTTGTGGATGTCTTACATCTCAAGGAAACTGAGACGGCGGGGAGGGTATTTATGTGTATGAGGCATAAAACTAGATTCTAAAGGTTCAAAAGAAATGTATACATGGAAGGGCGCATCATAGCATAACTCCCGCACTAGAAAGGGTTGGTCAACACACTGTAGGCGCTTTATGTATGTGGACATGCAGTACCATCCATGACCACTACACAAAGTATGGCACTGTGCCACCAGTACAGGATAAGTGATATAATGTATATACACAGTGACCTACTGCACCAGCAGAATAGTGAGTGCAGCTCTGGAGTATAATACAGGAGGTAACTCAGGATCAGTAATGTAATGTATGTATACAGTGACTGCACCAGCAGAATAGTGAGTGCAGCTCTGGAGTATAATACAGGAGGTAATTCAGGATCAGTAATGTAATGTATGCACACAGTGACTGCACCTGCAGAATATTGAGTGCAGCTCTGGAGTATAATACAGGAGGTAACTCCGGATCAGTAATGTAATGTATGTACACAGTGAGTGCAGCTCTGCAGTATAATACAGGATGTAACTCAGGATCAGTAATGTAATGCATGTACACAGTGACTGCACCAGCAGAATAGTGAGTGCAGCTCTGGAGTATAATACAGGAGGTAACTCAGGATCAGTAATGTAATGTATGTACACAGTGAGTGCACCAGCAGAATAGTGAGTGCAGCTCTGGAGCATAATACAGGAGGTAACTCAGGATCAGTAATGTAATGTATGTACACAGTGACTGCACCAGCAGAATAGTGAGTGCAGCTCTGAAGTATAATACAGGAGGTAACTCAGGATCAGTAATGTAATGTATGTACACAGTGACTGCACCAGCAGAATAGTGAGTGCAGCTCTGAAGTATAATACAGGAGGTAACTCAGGATCAGTAATGTAATGTATGTACACAGTGACTGCACCAGCAAAATAGTGAGTGCAGCTCTGGAGTATAATACAGGAGGTGACTCAGGATCAGTAATGTAATGTATATACACAGTGACTGCACCAGCAGAATAGTGAGTGCAGCTCTGGAGTATAATACAGGAGGTAACTCAGGATCAGTAATGTAATGTATGGGCACAGTGACTGCACCAGCAGAATAGTGAGTGCAGCTCTGGAGTATAATACAGGAGGTAACTCAGGATCAGTAATGTAATGTATATACACAGTGACTGCACCAGCAGAATAGTGAGTGCAGCTCTGGAGGATAATACAGGAGGTGACTCAGGATCAGTAATGTAATGTATATACACAGTGACTGCACCAGCAGAATAGTGAGTGCAGCTCTGGAGTATAATACAGGAGGTAACTCAGGATCAGTAATGTAATGTATGTACACAGTGACTGCACCAGCAGAATAGTGAGTGCAGCTCTGGAGTATAATACAGGAGGGAACTCAGGATCAGTAATGTAATATATTTACAAAGTGATTCAACATTTGTGATTAAATCTATGTGTAAATTGCTAGGTAGATCTGAAAAGTATATCCATGCTTTAAAGGCACATGTGTTTGTTTCCCCCTCGGATACATACAGTATCACCGTCATTTACCAAACATTGAAAAAAATAACCTATAATTGTCAGGATGACTAGCTGAGCAGGAACCATAAAGCACTAGCATTATGTACAGGACCCGGCACGGCTCCTCCCGGTACACAATGCCTCGTTGGAAGGCTTCAGTACATTATCCATTTAGATTCCATAGAGCGCGCCGAGCTCGGTTCACGACTTCTCCCTTTGTCTGAGCTGAATGCTGATTGCAATTCTCCTTGAATCTGAACCTCAATACATAACATGTAAAAGCTCGGCTGGAAGAGTCGTGTTTACGCGCTACGACCATAACCGTACTTATAACCGCGCAAATAAGCCCCACTGGAAAACCGTACGCCCCCTTATTGACGGAGACGTCTCATGTATCCATTAGAATGAAAACAACAAAGTTCCGCTGTTTTTACATGACTCATTCATACAAACAGCAAAGTGCGGTGACATCGGAATATGTGATCATATAAGACCTCCATGACGCCCCCACGTTCATAACCAACAAGGACAACAAGTCCTGGGGCGCCATCACATCTCCATTTCTGCTGGGGCCACAGATCACTGTATGTCCTTTTATGAAAGTATTTTCAGCCCAAAATGAATCTGATAAGCAGGAAAATATTATTACCGGTATGTACCGATTGCTCCTGACTTGGACAAGTTACCTTGATACCGTGTTAGATCAAGGCTCCGTATAATTACACAGGTATACTAAATTCGGGTTTATGACAATCTCTCAAATCTAATGACCAATTCTTATGTTTTCTTATGCCATGGTTTAAAAAAATAAACACTTCAATTTTTAGCCATCACGTATGGATTTGGCACAACGTGCACATAAGATTACGTACAAGAGCGATGAACATGAAAAGTCTTTGTTGTAACCAAAAACTTACTCAATAATATTCATAATAATATATTGATCATCCATTCTGCAACTTTATTTGCACTTGTGCCTTTTCCTTTCCTCTCATTCCCTTTCTCTTATAGAAGGTTGTGGATCTTCTCTGTGAAGCCTCCATTAGTCGTCCCCCATCATGGTCACATTCCATCTTTCTCTTATAGAAGGCTGTGGATCTTCTCTGTGAAGCCTCCATTAGTCGTCCCCATCATGGTCACATTCCATCTTTCTCTTATAGAAGGCTGTGGATCCCTCTGTGAAGCCTCCATTAGTCGTCCCCCATCATGGTCACATTCCATCTTTCTCTTATAGAAGGCTGTGGATCTCCTCTGTGAAGCCTCCATTAGTCGTCCCCCATCATGGTCACATTCCATCTTTCTCTTATAGAAGGTTGTGGATCTTCTCTGTGAAGCCTCCAGCAGTCGTCCCCATCATGGTCACCTTCCATCTTTCTCTTATAGAAGGTTGTGGATCTTCTCTGTGAAGCCTCCAGCAGTCGTCCCCCATCATGGTCACATTCCATCTTTCTCTTATAGAAGGTTGTGGATCTTCTATGTGAAGCCTCCGGCAGTCGTCCTCCATCATGGTCACCTTCCATCTTTCTCTTATAGAAGGTTGTGGATCTTCTCTGTGAAGCTCCAGCAGTCGTCCTCCATCATGGTCACCTTCCATCTTTCTCTTATAGAAGGCTGCGGATCTTCTCTGTGAAGTCTCCAGCAGTCGTCCTCCATCATGGTCACCTTCCATCTTTCTCTTATAGAATCCTGCAGATCTTCTCTGTGAAGCCTCCATTAGTCGTCCCCCATCATGGTCACCTTCCATCTTTCTCTTATAGAAGGCTGCAGATCTTCTATGTGAAGCCTCCGGCAGTCGTCCTCCATCATGGTCACCTTCCATCTTTCTCTTATAGAAGGTGCGGATCTTCTCTGTGAAGCCTCCATTAGTCGTCCCCATCATGGTCACCTTCCATTTTTTCTATAGAAGGTTGTGGATCTTCTATGTGAAGCCTCCGGCAGTCGTCCTCCATCATGGTCACCTTCCATCTTTCTCTTATAGAAGGTTGTGGATCTTCTCTGTGAAGCCTCCAGCAGTCATCCTCCATCATGGTCACCTTCCATCTTTCTCTTATAGAAGGTTGTGGATCTTCTCTGTGAAGCCTCCAGCAGTCGTCCTCCATCATGGTCACCTTCCATCTTTCTCTTATAGAAGGTTGTGGATCTTCTCTGTGAAGCCTCCAGCAGTCGTCCTCCATCATGGTCACCTTCCATCTTTCTCTTATAGAAGGCTGCAGATCTTCTCTGTGAAGCCTCTGGCAGTCATTCCCCATCATGGTCACCTTCCATCTTTCTCTTATAGAAGGCTGTGGATCTTCTCTGTGAAGCCTCCAGCAGTCGTCCTCCATCATGTTCACCTTCCATCTTTCTCTTATAGAAGGCTGCAGATCTTCTCTGTGAAGCCTCCAGCAGTCGTCCTCCATCATGTTCACCTTCCATCTTTCTCTTATAGAAGGCTGCAGATCTTCTCTGTGAAGCCTCCAGCAGTCGTCCTCCATCATGTTCACCTTCCATCTTTCTCTTATAGAAGGCTGCAGATCTTCTCTGTGAAGCCTCCAGCAGTCGTCCTCCATCATGTTCACCTTCCATCTTTCTCTTATAGAAGGCTGCAGATCTTCTCTGTGAAGCCTCCAGCAGTCGTCCTCCATCATGTTCACCTTCCATCTTTCTCTTATAGAAGGCTGCAGATCTTCTCTGTGAAGCCTCCAGCAGTCGTCCCCCATCATCTTCATGTTCCATCTCCTTGGTATTGTCAGTTCATCTCCCTTTGCTCTTGCACAAGGCTACAAATCTGAAACCTCCAGCAGTTGTCCTCCATCATGTTCATGTTCTTCTACCATGGTATTGTCCTTTCATCTCCCTTTTCTCTTCTAGAAGGCTGCAGATCTTCTCTGTGAAGCATCCAGCAGTTGTCCCCCATGATCTTCCCGTTCCATCTCCTTGGTATCATGCTTCCATCTCCCTTTTCTCTTACAATAGGCTGCGGATCTTCTATGTGAAGCATCTAACAGTCGTCTTCTATCATGTTCAGGTTCCATCTAGCTTGATATTGTTGTCCCATCTTCTTGATATACTGATGAAATCTTTCTCCTTGCACTTTGCTAACAGATCCAATGTTTTCAGGAAAGTAATCCATATGGGAATGTAAAAAATGTAACTTCAAACTCATCAGACAACCCAAGAGTTTGAAACGTTTCAGCATTTTCTCCACGATGGACTTAAATTTTGGATCTTTGTTGTTACCTCAACATTTCTTCATATTTTCATTAGGAGAGTCCCAATCCCTTTTCTAAACAGCTTTCAATTTTATTTTGAACACATCATCCTTCATGAGTTTTCGAATATCCAGACCCACAAGAATACCATCTGTACCACTCCGGCCAGTGGGGCCCATCTCCAGGGTGCAGGGAGATCGGGTCCCATCTGGCCGCTGCGTCCTCCTGTGCCCTGCATTCATAGCTACCCAGTCCATGCTCCCGCAATGTCTCTTCAGCCTGCGGTGGCTTCCTGGCCTGTCTCCTCTGCCTCCTCACTTCCGGGTGCGGGGGAATGAGTATAGGGTGCAAGTGCACTGCTGTCAAGTGATTTAAAGGGCAGTACACTCTTTTCTGTAACTACCTCTAAGCCAATGGCTAAGAGGTATGTATATACTTAAGACCCTCACTTCCCTTGGGAGCCAGTTTCAGGTGCCTGACCAGCGGCAGTATATTTGCTTAGTCTTATCAAAATACTAATACTCCATGTTTCTTGCTTCTAGTGCTGGAGTCCAGTCTACCTGCCATCAAGCCGGCAGATCCTGACGGCACCCTCTGACCATCTGGACCTATTCTTGATAATCCAGTTGGGTTCCCCCTGAGTTTCTCCAGCAGCTCCGGTCCCTCCACTGGTCTTCATTTCCCGGCTACCTTCCCTCCGGTATCACTGGTCCCCTTGGGTCTGACCCTCTGGTCGTTGTGCTGTTTCACTTGAGCCTCCATAGCTGTGCCAGGACAAACCCTGTATAGGGGTCTGCTCTTTGGTACTCCCTCGGGGAAATTCGGTGTTTCGGCTCAGAGGACTTCCCTTGTGGGTTTCCCTGTCATTGTATTCCAATAAAGCCTTCTCATTTATCTAACATCCTTGTCCGGATAGCTTCTGGGTTCAGCTTCCACAGTATCACCTGTGGTTAAGTGTGTTCACTAACCTCCCTCCACCCGCCCTGGCGGGACACCGTTCTTCAGTTCTACTTCAGAAAGCTCCTGAAACTTGGAACACCGGAACGTTAGAGTCTCTCCTTCTTTCGGTAGAGTTTTCACAAACTGCTTCGGCAGTCTAAGCTTCATGTGGAGTGGTGGAAGGAGAACTTTAGTGGAATCAACTAAACTTTCTGCAACTATGTTCTTGAGTCCAGATTGCAAAGATGTTCTTGTTGGCCAACATTTTTGGCTCCAGTGATGAGTACCATTCACAGAAGCATGGGTGGGGGGGGGGGGGGGGTCACGTATCCTCCTTATTGCCAAATGAGCAAAATGAAAACTTTCAGATCACGACATATTCACCATCCTTGGATTCTTGCCTTTTTAACAGAAAATTCATAAATCTTTCCCGTGGATTACACCTGGTTTTTCAGGATGCTCCACTGATTTCAACAGAAGTGATTGGCACTGTTTGTGTCCCAAAAAAATTAAAGTAGACCTCTTTATTCTATTTTCAGCCAACTTCTTTAAAAAAGCTGTTATATGTATAGGAACATGCATTGTTATCCAGCACCGAGACCTTGAGTGCTGATTGTTATTGCCCACATATTCTCATAATAATAAGAAATTAAGTATTTAATCAATGATCTTGCTTTCAAACTGAAGACGACAGGACAGGGGCTTCCAATGCCCATAATTTACTGATTTATATGCAACGTTCTGTATCTTAACTCTCTTCCATGTGGGGAGCCGATTAGCATACGATAATCAGAGGAGCAGGTACATCGATGACATCTCAATATGGTCAACGAATTTTAATTTAGCAATTTGTGAAACCATCGCTGTCTTTACCCATTTTCCAGACGGATTCAATATGAAACGCTTTTGATGTGTTTTTGAAAAATGTAATTTTATTAAAGGCTCAGAGCGTGACTTGTTTTTTAATATCTCCCGTTACAACTTTTAAGCAAGATATATACAGTGCCTACAAGTAGTATTCAACCCCCTGCAGATTTAGGTGGTTTGATAAGATGCAAATAAGTTAGAGCCTTCAAACTGCAAACAAGAGTAGGATTTATTAACAGAAGCATAAATCTTACAAACCAAAAAGTTATGTTGCTCAGTTGAATTTTAATACATTTTAAACATAAAAGTGTGGGTCAATTATTATTCAACCCCTCAAACCACCAGCATTCTGTTTGGTCCCCCTAAAGTATTAAGAAGTAGTTCAGGCACAAAGAACAATGAGCTTCACATGTGTGGATTAATTATCTCTTTTGCCAGCCTTTTCTGACTATTTAAGACCCTCCCCAAACTTGTGAACAGCACTCATACATGGTCAACATGGGAAAGACAAAGGAGCATTCCAAGGCCATCAGAGACAAGATCGTGGAGGGTCACAAGGCTGGCAAGGGGTACAAAACCCTTTCCAAGGAGTTGGGCCTACCTGTCTCCACTGTTGGGAGCATCCTCCGGAAGTGGAAGGCTTATGGAACTACTGTTAGCCTTCCACGGCCTGGACAGCCTTTGAAAGTTTCCTCCCGTGCCGAGGCCAGGCTTGTCCGAAGAGTCAAGGCTAACCCAAGGACAACAAGGAAGGAGCTCCGGGAAGATCTCATGGCAGTGGGGACATTGGTTTCAGTCAATACCATAAGTAACGTACTCCACCGCAATGGTCTCCGTTCCAGACGAGCCCGTAAGGTACCTTTACTTTCAAAGCGTCATGTCAAGGCTCATCTATAGTTTGCTCATGATCACTTGGAGGACTCTGAGACAGACTGGTTCAAGGTTCTATGGTCTGATGAGACCAAGATCGAGATCTTTGGTGCCAACCACACACGTGACGTTTGGAGACTGGATGGCACTGCATACGACCCCAAGAATACCATCCCTACAGTCAAGCATGGTGGTGGCAGCATCATGCTGTGGGGCTGTTTCTCAGCCAAGGGGCCTGGCCATCTGGTCCGCATCCATGGGAAGATGGATAGCACGGCCTACCTGGAGATTTTGGCCAAGAACCTCGGCTCCTCCATCAAGGATCTTAAGATGGGTCGTAATTTCATCTTCCAACAAGATAACGACCCAAAGCACACAGCCAAGAAAACCAAGGCCTGGTTCAAGAGGGAAAAAATCAAGGTGATGGAGTGGCCTAGTCAGTCTCCTGACCTTAACCCAATTGAAAACTTGTGGAAGGAGCTCAAGATTAAAGTCCACATGAGACACCCAAAGAACCTAGATAACTTGGAGAAGATCTGCATGGAGGAGTGGGCCAAGATAACGCCAGAGACCTGTGCCGGCCTGATCAGGTCTTATAAAAGACGATTATTAGCTGTAATTGCAAACAAGGGTTATTCCACAAAATATTAAACCTAGGGGTTGAATAATAATTGACCCACACTTTTATGTTTAAAATTAATTAAAATTCAACTGAGCAACATAACTTTTTGGTTTGTAAGATTTATGCTTCTGTTAATAAATCCTACTCTCGTTTGCAGTTTGAAGGCTCTAACTTATTGGCATCTTATCAAACCACCGAAATCTGCAGGGGGTTGAATACTACTTGTAGGCACTGTATATGTAATATGTATTGAACACGTCACCAATTATTGACATGAATTTCTCACCAGAGGTCTGTAACAAGTCATCCAATCCACATAGGCGAATAAATCAAACCATAGGTGTTTATAAATGAAGTTACAGTCATATGAAAAAGTTTGGGCACCCCTCTTAATCTTACTCTTTTTTTTTTTGTTTAAAATTGTTTTTTTGCCACAGCTATTTCAGTGTGATATATGTAATAACTGATGGACACAGTAATATTTCAGGATTGAAATTAGGTTTATTGTACTAACCGAAAATGTGAAATATGCATTATATCATGATTTGAATACTCCTAACTACTTTTTACTGACTTACTGAAGTACTAAATTGGTTTGGTAACCTCATTGAGCTTTGTACTTCATAGCCCGGTGTATCCAATCATGAGAAAAGCTATTTCAGGTGTCCACTTGCAAGTTGTTCTCCTAGTTGCATCTTCTCTGAGGAGTGGCATCATGGTGGGCTCCTCAAAACAGCTCTCAAATGGTCTGAAAAAAAAGATTGTTCAACATAGTTGTTCAGGGGAAGGATACAAAGAGTTGTCTCAGAGATTTAACCTGTCAGTTTCCACTGTGACGAACATAGTAAGGAAATGGAAGACCACAGGGACAGTTCTTGTAAAAGCCAGAAGTGGCAGGCCAGCAAAAATATCAGAAAGGCAGAGAAGAAGAATGGTGAGAAGAGTCAAGAACAATCCACAGACCACCTCCAAAGACCTGCAGCATCATCTTGCTGCAGATGGTGTCACTGTGTATCGGTCAACAATACAGAACACACTGCACAAGGTGAAACTGAAATTGAACTCTTTGGATGCCATAATACACACCATGTTTGGAAGCCAAAAGACACTGCATATCATATTTGCTTATGGATTATGGTTCAAGAGAAATTAAAACTAATAAACATGGCCTAGACAAAAATGATGGTTCCACTAGAACAATAATGAAAATAATCTGACCATAGGAACATGTGAATCTAAGGCGTGACTCGTAATTATCATGGCTTTAAGATGTCTTCAAACTGGCGGATGCTCCTGTTACTACAGCTGCACATCATATTCAGAAGTACAATGTCTTTTGGACTGTATCTGACCTCCCTGTATGTGGCTGCAAGAGGAAAACTGATGACAAATTGAAGTGATGGATAAAATAAGAGAGCCAAGGACAACTACCGGAACCAAAAAGATTACAGAAGTCCCAGTTTAAGGTCCGTCAGTGTCAGATCACTCCATCAGGCACTCTCTTGACCACAATGGACTTCATGGAAGATGACTGAGGAGTTATTGGACTTTGGGGACCATTATACTATATACCTATATGTCATGCTGGTGGGTGTGAACCCACTGCGCCATGGGACCTGGTTCACCCTGAAGGAGGAGAACTTAGTGACTACTTGATCCTTCACTAGAGTCTCTGACAGTGAGGATAGGCCTGCTGCTGCAGGTAGGGGCCACGTACCACTCCAGTAGAGTTCTTAGCAGCTGGCCCCCAATGGTCAGAAGTGCAGGCACAGACTCAAGTGTAGGCAGCATGATTGGAACAGGCACGCAGACTGCTACACGTAGGCAGGTTGGTGGTGGCAGATGGAAAGTTACTGGCAGGAAGGCTGATACTTGCGGGTATGGCAGGTACTGGCGGGTTAGGCATGTACTGTACAGTAGGTACAAGCAGGTACTGGCAGGTATGGCAAGTTCAGCAGGTATTGGAACACAGGTACGGGTTAGCAGGAACAGATATTGGACACAAGGAAACACAGGAAACGAGACCTGACACCTAGTAAAAGTGTCTGATTATGCTGTTCTAGCATCTTCCATAGGGGGAGAGTGTCTTAAGTACCTAGTGACCTCCAGCCATTGGCTAGGGACACATACAGAGTGCATGCACGGCCCCTTTAAGAACCAGGGACTGCACGTGCTTGCACCCTAAGTGCACTCCTAAGTGACATGTTTGGCATCCACAGGCCCCAGAGCAGGAAGTAGGAGCTGGGGCACCGGGACAGGCGCCATGGAGCGGACAAAGAGTGAGTTGGTGACCCTACTGCAAGTTCGATGGCACTGTCATTACAATGGGAGGCATTACACTGTGTAGATCGCTAAATGAGGGCCATTATACTGTGTGGAGGGTTATATGGGGACCGTTATACTTTTTCAGGGGCTATGTGGGGGTCATTACACTGTATGAAGGGCTATGTGAGAGGCCATTATACTGTTTGGAGGGCTATGTGGGGCCATTATGCTGTTTTGAGGGCTACGTATTGGCCAATATACTGTTTGGAGGGTATGTGGGGCCATTATACTATGTTGTGGGACATTAGGGGCCATTATACTGTGTGGACGGCTATATGGGGCCATTATACAGTTTGAGGCGCAATGTAGGGGCCATTATATTATGTTGTACGACTGTGGGGGCCATTATACAGTGTGGGAGGGTATATTAGGGCCATTATACTGTTCGGAAGTCTATTTAGGGGCCATTATACTATGTTGTGGGACTGTGAGGGCCGTTATACTGTGTGGAGGGCTATATGGGGCCATTATACAGTTTGAGGGGCTATGTAGGGGTCATTATATTATGTTATATGACTGTAGGGGCCATTATACAGTGTGGGAGGCTATATTGGGTCTATTATACTGTTTGGAAGTCTATTTAGGGGCCATTATACTATGTTGTGAGACTGTGGGGGACATTATACTGTGTGGAGGGCTATATGGGGCCATTATACAGTTTGAGGAGCTATGTAGGGGTCATTATATTATGTTGTATGACTGTAGGGGCCATTATACAGTGTGGGAGGCTATATTGGGGCTATTATACTGTTTGGAAGTCTATTTAGGGGCCATTATACTATGTTGTGGGACTGTGAGGGCCATTATACTGTGTGGAGGGCTATATGGGCAGCATTGTATTGTATTGTATTGTGGGCTATGTGGAGGCCATTATTGTTGTGAGACAGTGGGGGCCATTATATTGTGTTGGGGTATCTGGTGCCTTATAATGTGTGTGGTGGAACTGTGAGAACATCATTGTTTTGGGGGCAATGTGGCAGCATCATACTTTGCAGAGTTGGGATACCGTGAGGTCATCATATTGTGTGTGTGTGTGGGGGGGGGGGAAGATACTGTGAAGGAATTCATTGTAAGGGTATCCTACTGTATTTTGGGGGCAGTATTGCTGGCGGCATGCTCTATGGAGGCTTTTAAGGCTACTTTCACATCTGCGCTTTTGCAAATCCGGCATCCTGCAAAATTGCGGCAAGTCTGAATTCTTTCACATGCATTCCCTATGGGACATGTGCGCCATTGGTGGTTTTACTGCGATCCAGCAGTTTAAAATCCTAGCTTGCACCGGCTTTTGTCCGTTGTTGCAAGTGCTGGATTGGCAGAACACAGTCTTGCCTCGATCCTGCTGCAAGGGTGACGGCTTCAGTTTTTTCAAGCCGGTTTTGAAAAGCGGCAGCTCAGGCATAAAAAGGTTAAGGCTGGCCTCACACCACGGTAAGATCCGATCCGGGGCTGTCTGGGATGACCCTGACAGCCCGGACCGGATCAGCACACAGGACCGGAAGGGCCAAATGTGCCCTCGGTCCTGTGTGCAGCCGGATGGCTGTAAATGCAGCAGTAGCTGCTGATTTTTCAAGACCGCGGCTAGCATGGAGCTAGCCGCGGTCCTAAAACATCAGCGGCGTGCAGCCGCCGTATTCCGGTTCCCGGATCCGGGAGGATTCTGGTGACTGTGCCTATGACACCTAGATAACATTTTTTTTTGGGGGGGGGTGCAACTAATTGGGACTTCAGCTATGGGACCCATGTTTTCCATGTTTGCTCTTTGTTGCAGCCCTACTATATGTATAGTATAGCAGATATGACTTGTTATTTTCACAGATGAAGCAGAAGCGCAGGTTGGGAGTCCCACGTTGGGCGCCAACTGTACAACACATAATAGCCATTCTTTATTGAATTTGCAGCTTATGAATTGTTCCTGCCAGCCCTACATTTGCTGCGTATAATTGGACACAGCATTTGTCTGGATATTAGTAAATACATCCACATTTCACCGTTTGCTGCGGATGAAAGTCGCGTTGTGTTTAATGTGCAGCTCTTACTGTCGGGGATTTATGGCTCTCGCAGGCGGCTTTGAGATTCTTCCCATCGACAGATGATTCTGCCTGAAATATCTATTGATTTACAGTGTTTACATGAAAATGAAGCTGGAATAGACGATAAATGGTGACCCTTCAGATTCTAGAAATATAATTACTATTACATGGCGAATACGCATGTCCTGTGAACAGGTCAGCACCAAAACAGGTTTAGTAATATAAGACAGGATTCATACAACGGTTCAAGTCAGATGAGCCCAATTCATTAAAAGGCGTATGTCTGAAAACTGGCATCTGGCAGGGGCAGTATTATACCCTGTGTGCAGAATTATTAGGCAACTTAATAAAAACCAAATCTATTCCCATCTCACTTGTTTATTTTCACCAGGTAAACCAATATAACTGCACAAAATTTTGAAATAAACATTTCTGACATGCAAAAACAGAACCCAAAAAATGAGTGCCCAATATGCCCCCTTTCTTTATGATGACACTCAGCAGCCTCCATCCATAGATTGTGTCAGTTGCTTGATCTGTTTACGATCCACATTGCATGCAGCAGCCACCACAGCCTCCAGACACTGTCCCCAGAGGTGTACTGTTTTCCCTTCCAACACTGTCCCCAGAGGTGTACTGTTTTCCCTCCTGTAGATCTCACATATTAGGAGGGACCACAGGTTCTCTATGGGGTTCAGATCAGGTGAACAAGGGGCCAGTCATTATTTTTTCTTCTTTTAGACCTTTACTGGCCAGCCACGCTGTAGAGTAGTTGGATGCATGTGATGGAGCATTGTCCTGCATGAAAATCATGTTTTTCTTGAACGATACCGACTTCTTCCTGTACCACTGCTTGAAGAAGTTGTCTTCCAGAAATCTGGCAGTAGGTCCGGGAGTTGAGCTTCACTCCATCCTCAACCTGAAAAGGTCCCACAAGTTTATCTTTGATACCAGCCCATACCAGTACCCCACCTCCACCTTGCTGGGGTCTGAGTCGGAGTGGAGCCTCTGCCCTTTACTGATCCAGCCTCTGGCCCATCCATCTGCCCATCAAGAGTCACTCTCATTTCACCAGTCCATAAAACCTTTGATAAATCAGTCTTCAGATATTTCTTGGCCCAGTCTTGGTATTTTATCTTATGTTTCTTGTTCAGAGGTGGTGGTTTTTCATCCTTCCTTACCTTGGCCATGTCCCTGAGTATGGCACACCTTGTGCTTTCTGATACTCCAGTAACTTGCAACTCTGAAATATGGCAAAACTGGTGGCAAATGGCATCTTGGCAGCTTCACGCTTCATTTTCCTCAATTCATGGGCAGTTATTTTGCGCCTTTTTTGCCTTCACGCTTCTTGCGACCCTGTTGGCTATTTGCCATGAAACCCTTGATTGATCGGTGATCACGCTTCAAAAGTTTGGCAATTTCCAGACTGCTGCATCCCTCTGCAAGACATCTCACAATTGTGGACTTTCAGAGCCGTCACATCTCTCTTCTGACCCATTTGCCTAAGGAAAGGCATTTGCCTAATAATTAAGCACACCTTATATAGGGTGCTGATGTCATTACACCACACCCTCCATCATTACAAGAGATTCACATCACCTGGTTTACTTATTGGTAGTTGGCTCTCAGCCTATACAGCTTGGAGTAGGACAACATGGATAAAAAGTATCATGTGATTCTAATACTCATTTGCCTAATAATTCTGCACACAGTGTAGTAGTTTTATTCTTGTAATAGGGGCAGTATTATAGTAGTTATATTCTTGTATATAGGAGCAGTATTATAGTAGTTATATTCTTGTACATAGGGCAGTATTGTAGTAGTTATATTCTTGTATATAGGAGCAGTATTATAGTAGTTATATTCTTGTACACAGAGCAGTATTATAGTAGTTATATTCTGTACATAGGCAGTATTATAGTAGTTATATTCTTGTACTATAGGAGCAGTATTATAGTAGTTATATTCTTGTATATAGGGGCAGTATTATAGTAGTTATATTCTTGTACATAGGGACAGTATTATAGTAGTTATATTCTTGTACATAGGGCAGTATTATAGTAGTTATATTCTTGTACATAGGAGCAGTATTATAGTAGTTATATTCTTGTAATAGGAGCAGTATTATATAGTTATATTCTTGTATATAGGGGCAGTATTATAGTAGTTATATTCTGTACATAGAGCAGTATTATAGTAGTATATTCTTGTACATAGTGAGCAGTATTATAGTAGTTATATTCTTGTACATAGGGGCAGTATTATAGTAGTTATATTCTTGTATATAGGGCAGTATTATAGTAGTTATATTCTTGTACATAGGGCAGTATTATAGTAGTTATATTCTTGTATATAGGGGCAGTATTATAGTAGTTATATTCTTGTACTATAGGGACAGTATTATAGTAGTTATATTCTTGTACATAGGGGCAGTATTATAGTAGTTATATTCTTGTACATAGGAGCAGTATTATAGTAGTTATATTCTTGTACATAGGAGCAGTATTATAATAGTTATATTCTTGTATATAGGGGCAGTATTATAGTAGTTATATTCTCGTACATAGGAGCAGTATTATAGTAGCTATATTCTTGTACATAGGGGGCAGTATTATAGTAGTTATATTCTTGTACATAGGGGCAGTATTATAGTAGTTATATTCTTGTATATAGGGGCAGTATTATAGTAGTTATATTCTTGTACATAGGAGCAGTATTATAGTAGTTATATTCTTGTATATAGGAGCAGTATTATAGTAGTTATATTCTTGTACATAGGAGCAGTATTATACTAGTTATATTCTTGTACATAGGGGCAGTATTATAGTAGTTATATTCTTGTACATAGGAGCAGTATTATAGTAGTTATATTCTTGTATATAGGAGCAGTATTATAGTAGTTATATTCTTGTATATAGGAGCAGTATTATAGTAGTTATATTCTTGTACATAGGAGCAGTATTATAGTAGTTATATTCTTGTACATAGGGGCAGTATTATAGTAGTTATATTCTTGTACATAGGAGCAGTATTATAGTAGTTATATTCTTGTACATAGGAGCAGTATTATAGTAGTTATATTCTTGTATATAGGGGCAGTATTATAGTAGTTATATTCTTGTATATAGGAGCAGTATTATAGTAGTTATCTTCTTGTACATAGGGGCAGTATTATAGTAGTTATCTTCTTGTACATAGGGGCAGTATTATAGTAGTTATATTCTTGTACATAGGGGCAGTATTATAGTAGTTATAGTCTTATACATAAGAGCAGTATTATCTTATATATAAAACCCGAAGGCCACATCCGGAAAAGGCCACGCCTACTTCCGTGATGGTCTTCGCCCAGGCTCATCCAGTGCACTGTAGCCAGGCTGCCCCCGGCTACAGGCACCGGCACACGGAACGTTCCGATCTCGGAAGTTCCGTGTGCCCTCCAGCCACTCCCCTCCACCCTCTGCCCTCCAGCCAGTAGCTACATACCGGGGGGCAGGGGGGGCCCATTGCCCGCCACCTCGGGGGCCCACACACACCCTGGGGATACCCGTGCTCCCTGCTGTCTGCCTACAGAGGAGGGAGGGCGGGACTTCCTCTCCTGCAGCTCTGCCCGCCCCTCCTCTCCTCTCCTCCTACAGTACATCTGATTCCCGGCCCGTGGTGAGTCTGCAGCCCCACACGCTGCTCTGTCCTCCAGCCTGTGTGCCTCCCTCTGACCCCTCCAGCCTGTGTGCCTCCCTCTGACCCCTCCAGCCTGTGTGCCTCCCTCTGACCCCTCCAGCCTCTGTGCCTCCCTCTGACCCCTCCAGCCTCTGTGCCTCCCTCTGACCCCTCCAGCTTCTGTGCCTCCCTCTGACCCCTCCAGCCTGTGTTCCTCCCTCTGACCCCTCCAGCCTGTGTGCCTCCCTCTGACCCCTCCAGCCTCTGTGCCTCCCTCTGACCCCTCCAGCCTCTGTGCCTCCCTCTGACCCCTCCAGCCTGTGTGCCTCCCTCTGACCCCTCCAGCCTGTGTGCCTCCCTCTGACCCCTCCAGCCTGTGTGCCTCCCTCTGACCCCTCCAGCCTCTGTGCCTCCCTCTGACCCCTCCAGCCTCTGTGCCTCCCTCTGACCCTCCAGCCTCTGTGCCTCCCTCTGACCCCTCCAGCCTCTGTGCCTCCCTCTGACCCCTCCAGCCTCTGTGCCTCCCTCTGACCCCTCCAGCCTGTGTGCCTCCCTCTGACCCCTCCAGCCTGTGTGCCTCCCTCTGACCCCTCCAGCCTGTGTGCCTCCCTCTGACCCCTCCAGCCTGTGTGCCTCCCTCTGACCCCTCCAGCCTGTGTGCCTCCCTCTGACCCCTCCAGCCTGTGTGCCTCCCTCTGACCCCTCCAGCCTGTGTGCCTCCCTCTGACCCCTCCAGCCTGTGTGCCTCCCTCTGACCCCTCCAGCCTGCGTGCCTCCCTCTGACCCCTCCAGCCTGCGTGCCTCCCTCTGACCCCTCCAGCCTGCGTGCCTCCCTCTGACCCCTCCAGCCTGCGTGCCTCCCTCTGACCCCTCCAGCCTGCGTGCCTCCCTCTGACCCCTCCAGCCTGCGTGCCTCCCTCTGACCCCTCCAGCCTGCGTGCCTCCCTCTGACCCCTCCAGCCTGCGTGCCGTCCTCTGCCCTCTCCAGCCTGCGTGCTGTCCTCTGCCCTCTCCAGCCTCCGTGCCGTCCTCTGCCCCTCCAGCCTCCGTGCCGTCCTCTGCCCTCTCCAGCCTCCGTGCCGTCCTCTGCCCTCTCCAGCCTCCGTGCCGTCCTCTGCCCTCTCCAGCCTCCGTGCCGTCCTCTGCCCTCTCCAGCCTCCGTGCCGTCCTCTGCCCTCTCCAGCCTCCGTGCCGTCCTCTGCCCTCTCCAGCCTCCGTGCCGTCCTCTGCCCCTCTCCAGCCTCCGTGCCGTCCTCTGCCCTCTCCAGCCTCCGTGCCGTCCTCTTCCCTCTCCAGCCTCCGTGCCGTCCTCTTCCCTCTCCAGCCTCCGTGCCGTCCTCTGTCCTCTCCAGCCTCCGTGCCGTCCTCTGCCCTCTCCAGCCTCCGTGCCGTCCTCTGCCCTCTCCAGCCTCCGTGCCGTCCTCTGCCCTCTCCAGCCTCCGTGCCGTCCTCTGCCCTCTCCAGCCTCCGTGCCGTCCTCTGCCCTCTCCAGCCTCCGTGCCGTCCTCTGCCCTCTCCAGCCTCCGTGCCGTCCTCTGCCCTCTCCAGCCTCCGTGCCGTCCTCCTGCAGCCGTTCCTCTGCAGCCGTCCTCTGCAGCCGTCCTCTGCAGCCGTCCTCTGCAGCCGTCCTCTGCCCTCTGCAGCCGTCCTCTGCCCTCTGCAGCCGTCCTCTGCCCTCTGCAGCCGTCCTCTGCCCTCTCCAGCCTCCAGCCGTCCTCTGCCCTCTCCAGCCGTACTCTGCCCTCTCCAGCCTCCAGCCGTCCTCTGCCCTCTCCAGCCTCCAGCCGTCCTCTGCCCTCTCCAGCCATCCTCTGCCCTCTCCAGCCGTCCTCTGCCGCCTCCAGCCTCCAGCCGTCCTCTGCCGCCTCCAGCCTCCAGCCGTCCCCTGCCGCCTCCAGCCGTCCCCTGCCCCCTCCAGCCGTCCCCTGCCCCCTCCAGCCGTCCCCTGCCCCCTCCAGCCGTCCCCTGCCCCCTCCAGCCGTCCCGGGTTGGCCACATGTTGACTCAGGATCCAGGCGCCGGAGAAGACGCAGGGTCGGTGGTAAGTATAGCGGAGTTGTGTGTGTGTATGTGTGTTTATGCGCTGACCACTCTGCCCACGCCGCTGCGTTGACCACTCTGCCCACGCCACTGCGCTGACTAATCTCAGCGCGCGCAGTGCTAGCCAGTGAGCCACCATATACTCTGCTAACCACAGAGCCGCCTGTATACACACAATTAATTTCACCGCACTACCCTAACTATTAGTAAATAAACTATACATGGATTCTAGACTACCCGATTCTTTAGAATCGGGCTGCCATCTAGTAGTAGTTATATTCTTGTACATAGGAGCAGTATTATAGTATTTATATTCTTGTACATAGGGGCAGTATTATAGTAGTTATAGTCTAGTACATGGGGGCAGTATTATAGTAGTTATATTCTTGTATATAGGTAGCAGTATTATAGTAGTTATATTCTTGTACATAGGAGCAGTATTATAGTAGTTATATTCTTGTACATAGGAGAAGTATTATAGTAGTTGTATTCTTGTACATAGGGGGCAGTATTATAGTAGTTATATTCTTGTATATAGGTAGCAGTATTATAGTAGTTATATTCTTGTACATAGGAGCAGTATTATAGTAGTTATATTCTTGTACATAGGAGAAGTATTATAGTAGTTGTATTCTTGTACATAGGGGACAGTATTATAGTAGTTATATTCTTGTATATAGGGGCAGTATTATAGTAGTTATATTCTTGTACATAGGAGCAGTATTACAGTAGTTATAGTCTTGTACATAGGAGCAGTATTATAGTAGTTATATTCTTGTATATAGGGACAGTATTATAGTGGTTATATTCTTGTACACAGGGTCAGTATTATAGTAGTTATATTCTTGTATATAGGAGCAGTATTATAGTAGTTATATTCTTGTATATAGGAGCAGTATTATAGTAGTTATATTCTTGTATATAGGAGCAGTATTATAGTAGTTATATTCTTATATATAGGAGCAGTATTATAGTAGTTATATTCTTGTACATAGGGGCAGTATTATAGTAGTTATAGTCTTATACATAGGAGCAGTATTATAGTAGTTATATTCTTGTACATAGGAGCAGTATTATAGTATTTATATTCTTGTACATAGGGGCAGTATTATAGTAGTTATAGTCTAGTACATGGGGGCAGTATTATAGTAGTTATATTCTTGTATATAGGTAGCAGTATTATAGTAGTTATATTCTTGTACATAGGAGAAGTATTATAGTAGTTGTATTCTTGTACATAGGGGACAGTATTATAGTAGTTATATTCTTGTATATAGGGGCAGTATTATAGTAGTTATATTCTTGTACATAGGAGCAGTATTATAGTAGTTATATTCTTGTACATAGGGGACAGTATTATAGTAGTTATATTCTTGTATATAGGGGCAGTATTATAGTAGTTATATTCTTGTATATAGGAGCAGTATTATAGTAGTTATATTCTTGTATATAGGAGCAGTATTATAGTAGTTATATTCTTGTATATAGGAGCAGTATTATAGTAGTTATATTCTTATATATAGGAGCAGTATTATAGTAGTTATATTCTTGTACATAGGGGCAGTATTATAGTAGTTATAGTCGTGTACATAGGAGCAGTATTATAGTAGTTATATTCTTGTACATAGGGGCAGTATTATAGTAGTTATATTATTGTACATAGGGGCAGTATTATAGTAGTTATATTCTTGTACATAGGGGCAGTATTATAGTAGTTATATTCTTGTACATAGGGGCAGTATTATAGTAGTTATATTCTTGTACATAGGAGCAGTATTATAGTAGTTATATTCTTGTACATAGGAGCAGTATTATAGTAGTTATATTCTTGTACATAGGAGCAGTATTATAGTAGTTATATTCTTGTACATAGGAGCAGTATTATAGTGGTTATATTCTTGTACATAGGGGCAGTATTATAGTAGTTATATTCTTGTACATAGGGGCAGTATTATAGTAGTTATATTCTTGTACATAGGAGGCAGTATTATAGTGTTATATTATTGTACATAGGAGCAGTATTATAGTAGTTATATTCTTGTATATAGGAGCAGTATTATAGTAGTTATATTCTTGTACATAGGAGCAGTATTATAGTAGTTATATTCTTGTACATAGGGCAGTATTATAGTAGTTATATTCTTGTACATAGGGCAGTATTATAGTAGTTATATTCTTGTACATAGGAGCAGTATTATAGTAGTTATATTCTTGTAATATAGGGGCAGTATTATAGTAGTTATATTCTTGTACATAGGGCAGTATTATAGTAGTTATATTCTTGTATATAGGGCAGTATTATAGTAGTTATAGTCTTGTATATAGGGGACAGTATTATAGTAGTTATATTCTTGTACATTAGGAGCAGTATTATAGTAAAAAACAGCAAAAATAGCCAGCACCACCAGAAAAAAATTTGAAATAAAAATTGTGCAAATGCACATATAACCTCTGACTATATAATATAAAATTTGAGATACTGGGCAAAAAAAATTGATCAATCTCTTGAGCCACCCCACCAAACGTCAAGGCCATCACAAGTTAGGGTGGTCCTATCTATATCTTTCCATCCTAGTTGTGTTTTACAGCCTCAACATAAAAATATAGTGGGCCACACTAAAAGCTAGCATTCACCTGGAATATCTCAAGTCTGCCGCCATATTGCCAATCTAAATCAAGTGAATAAATGCAACTCAGGTCCACCCACCTGCAGCTGACGCCAAAGCCATGTGGATTTTTCACAGTTAACCCTCACTGCACCAGACCAGCACACATGAATAAGGGCAGAACAGGTCCAAGCAAATGGAGCCTGAAATATATGCTGTGCCATTACAGCCTCCTGAATGCATTAAAAGCAAGACCACATTGAATGCACACATACCTGAAGCATATATAAAAAAATGTAGAGCCCCATCTGAGAATGCCGTGACGTGGCAGGGTGGCTCAAAGAATTGATCAATTGTTTTCCAAATGTCTCAGTTTTAAAGAAATTAATCTGTCCACATGCATTTTTTGTACTTCGTGCTAATCACAGGCAGCGCTGGCTCCTTGGCTTTTTTTATTCAGTATTGTAGTAGTTATACGAGGGGTAGTATGGTTTGGTTATAAGTTTGTATGTAGGCAATGTATTCCAGTATTATAGTATTATTCCTGTGTTGCACAGTGGCGGTTTGTTACTTTGTAGACAGCCTTGATGTTTAACTTCACAATATGCCTCACATGCTCTTTTTGTCAGTTTTCTCTACTCTTCTCTTTCATTTACTGTCACAAGGTCTTTTAGCTGCAGAAAAGTTTTGTTCTTTGATCTCGGTTTGTAGCTGAACTGATGTTAAGTTTTCAAAAGAAAAAGAGAAAAATCCGAGATGTGGAGTATACGGTGTGCGCCTGCTGTCAGCCGTATGATGGAAATTAATACTTTTTGATTCTGTGGCAGAGACGCTGGAAGCATCTTGTCCGCCTCTAAGATTGCACTTTGTCAGAGCTAAATAGTGAGAAGTCGATTCAAAGACTGCGGAAGACATGCAAAGCCGCAGAGGTAGAGCTAGAGCTTCGTTTAATGCTGTGGCTTCTTGTTTTCAGCACTGTCCACCTCCTGTGACCATAGATGACCCTAATAGGACATTATTCCCACTATTCTGCTGCTCCTATCTAGGACTGCCCCATCTGAGAATGCCGTGAAGTGGCGGGGTGGCTCAAAGAATTGATCAATTCTTTGTTATCAGCTATTTTGCCATCATGAGAATTACCTTACTGCACATAAGGTTATGATCCGGCAGGAGAATTCTGGATTATTTGGAAGAATCCTCATGTTCTGCTGGGTACTGACAGTTTCCTTTCTTCCCTATCCCTACCCGGTGGTAAAAACTAGGGATGTGGAGTCAGAGTTGTGGAGTTGGGGGTCAGGGTCGGTGTCCATTTTTGAGGAGTCAGAGTCGAATTTAGGGAAATTGAGAAGTCGGATGTTTGGTTTACTTCCTTCAAGCCATGGTTTTGGAGTCGGAGTCGTGGAGTCTGTGTCCATTTTGGTGGAGTCAGATTCAGGGAAATTGAGGAGTTGGAGTCAGATGATTGGCTTACCGGCTCCACAGCCCTGGTTGTGGGGTCGGTGTCATGGAGATGGTGTTCATTTTAGTGGAGTTGGAGTCAGAAACGGAGTCGGATTCAGGGAAATTGAAGAGTCGGAGTCGGAAATGTAGTCGGATGATTGGCTTACCGATTCCACAGCCTTGCTTGTAGAGTCAGACTCATTGAGTTGGCGTTGAAGTCCATTTTGGTGGATTTGGAGTCGGATTCAGGGAATTGAGGAGTTGGGGTCAGATGATTGGTTTACTGACTTCACAGTCATGGATGTGGAGTTGGAGTCGGTGCCCATTTTGGTGTAGTTGGAGTAAGAGTCGGATTCAGGGAAATTGAAGATTCCGAGTTGGAGTTGGATGTTTGGCTTACTGACTCTACAGCCATGGTTGTGAGGTCAGAGTTGTTGAGTCAGAGTCAGTGTCTATTTTGGTGGAGTCAGGAGTCAGATTTAGGGAAACTGAAAAGTCGAAGTTGGAGTCGGATATGTGGCTTACAGACTTCACAGCCATGGTTGTGGAGTCAGATTCATGGAGTTGGTGTCATGTAATCTGCCCTTCTGTAGGCAGGGCTTAGTTTTCTTTCAACTCTGTAGATAAATGACAAGACCTACAGAGTAGGACAACGTAATATGGAATAATGATGCAATAACAATGAACCCAACAAACGTTTCGCAGATAGCTTCGTCAGGAGTGTATATAAATGGGCATATAATACCTCCATTTTTTCCCTGATTTACAATGGTTTGGTGAATCAGAGGTAAGTTCTGATAACAAGGAATGTTACAATTAGTGATGAGCAGGCACTGCCATGTATAGGTACTTGGTACTCGAAACAAGCAGTTGGGTGCAACTCGAGGACCTGAGTATAATAGAAGTCAATGGGAAACTCAAGCACTTTGCTGGATGATCTACACTCAGGTACTCAAGTTGTGCCTATCCGAGCATCTACTGCTCGTTTCGAGTACTGAGCACCCCAGCATGGTAATGCTCCCTCATCACTAGTTACAATTAGTGATGGGTGAGCACTAGCATACTCAGGTGCTCAGTACTCCAAATGAGCATTTGGACGCTCGGATGGGTGCAACTCGAGTATGCAAGTATAATGGAAGTCAATGGGGAACATGAGCATTATTCACCGAAAACTCTTCCAGAAATAGGCTGTAGTAGGGAGGGTACTTGAGTAGCACACCTTGAGTACTCACGTGCGTGTAATGGAAGTTAATGGTGAACTTGAGCACTTTTCCAGAAAAATCTATATTCGGTACTCGAGTGGCACCCATTCGAGCATCAATTGCTCGTTTCAAGTACTACGCACCTGAGCATACCGTAGTAGTGGTTGCTCATCTTTAACTACAATTAGTGATGAGTGAGCTCTACCATGCTCAGGTGCTCTGTACTGAAAACAAGCAGGTTGGACGCATGGATGGGCGCACCTCGAGTAGGCAAGTATAATGGAAGTCAATGGGGAACTCGAACATTTTCTTGAGTGCGCCAGTCCAAGCATCAACTGTTCATTTTAAGTACTGAGCCCCCAAGCATGGTAGTGCTCCCTCGTCACTAGTTACAATTAGTGATGGGTGAGCACTAGCATACTCGAAACAAGCAGTTGGCCACTCGGATGGGTGCAACTCGAGTAGGCAAGTATAATGGAAGTCAATGGGGAACTCGAACATTTTCTTGAGTGCACCAATCCAAGCATCAACTGTTCATTTTAAGTACTGAGCCCCCAAGCATGGTAGTGCTCCCTCGTCACTAGTTACAATTAGTGATGGGTGAGCACTAGCATACTCGAAACAAGCAGTTGGCCACTCGGATGGTTGCAACTCGAGTACGCAAGTATAATGGAAGTCAATGGGGAACTTGAGCATTTTTTACCGGAAACTCTGCCACAAAAATGCTCGAGTAGAGGGGATACTTGAGTAGCGCCCACGAGTACCGAGCACCTGAGCATGGACGTGCTCGCTCATGACTAGTTACAATGTTTCAGATGGTTTCATGGTTGTTGGACACATCATTGGACTGGGACAGCATCATTTATATAGGGGACAAGACCCAAATTGAATAGCACTACCAACATTTGTATGGTGCTTATGGAAATCGTGCTCTTATCAGCCTGGCAAATTTGGGACTATTAGCAAATATGCTTCCCTGGGGTGCCCTCTTCCACTCCCTCCGAGATAGCAACACCCATTGACCCAAAAGTTGATTACCCGTCCTTTGTGGCTTTTTCTGTTTAAATGTCAATCAATCCATCAATCCTTGCTCCAATTGGTCCCTTGCATCAGCTCTAATTAGTTATTCAAAAGTAAACCTGCGCACTATCACTATGTAATAGATTAGTTAAAGGGAAATCAATAAAACTGACCAGCGTTTATGATTCGACAGATCAGTACGATTACATAGATACCCAACATGGATAGGTTTTGCGTTACTTAAACGGTGAAAAAATATAAAACAAAATTTGGAAAAGAAAAACCCCAAAAGTTGCTTGTGTCTCACCTTTCCGAAAACCTCAACATTTGTCATTTTTAGGTCTTGACTCTGTAGTGGTCTGATAATATGTTCTATCTACCACATTGCTGTATACAGATGTAATCACGGACTCCTATGAACGCCGGCTACAGGATGAGATGACAGACACAGGGGTCTTCAACAAACACCTGCAGTGGTGGACCTTGTGGCAAGAGGGCCCTGGTGCAGCAACTGCTGATGGTGAGGAGCGGGGAGGGTTGCTGCTAGCGGATGACGGCGAGGGGGGTTTAGGTGGGTGCTAGCAGGTAACGGCCAGGAGCGGGGGGGAGGGGGGTTGGGTTAAGCTAACAGATGACGGCGAGGAGCGGGGTGGTTTTGGGGGGGTGCTATAGGTGCTGCGGCTCCTACCTGCGCCGGGCCGCGCAGTCCTGGGAGCCGAGGCGGCAGAGGAGAGGAGGGGTGGGATCAGGAAGCTTCCGTCAGTTGACCCCCTCTCCTCTGACACAGGGTCATGGGGGTTGGCTGGGGGTCCCCCTGCAGGCTTGAGAGGCCCCTAGCCGGTCGGGGCCCTGGTGCAGCTAAACCAGCTGCACGACAGTAGGTCCATCCCTGCTCACCTGTCATCACAACTCATCGGCATCCTGCAATCGAGTTGGGGGGACGCGCTAATGAGGAGTAAGAAGAGTGCATGCCTCTGCTGGCATGTGTTAAATGCTGCTGTCAGAGACTGACAGCGGCATTTAACAGGTTAGAATCCAAGGGCAAAGTGCCGTTCCACCCGCAACTGTTAGAGGCAGATGAAGGCTGGATAAGTCAACCTTCATCTCAAAGAAAGGAGGATGACCCATGACATGCATAGAACATCATATGTCGTCAAGAGGTTAGAGAGTAACAAAAGACAAAACTGTTCTGCACTTATGGTAACTCACATGGGAATAAACAGGGCCTCCCTCTATATTGGTGCACCTGACCCAACCGATTCCTGCACAGACTAAAGTTCCGAGCTGCACAAGCCCTGGTGGCACCTGCACAGGCTGAAACATCCCTAACCATAAAACTAGGAGATACAATCTTGAACCTGGCTACCTAAAAGGCCGTTGAGTGTTCTTCCTACCTCCTTAGGATCTGGAGAGAGATATTGAGATCTATGCCCCTGAATAAGAAAACCGTGCAAAGATAGAAGAGATCCTAAGTGAGAAAGCATAAATCACGAATACAAAGAGAAAAAGTAATTACTGCAAGAAAGAATAACCTCATATTACCTATCTGTTGGCAGGAGAAAGGAATACGATAGATTGATGTGAAAGCAATGATAATTAACCTAGTTGGTCTATATCTGGCTGGCATAAATCCTTGGCAGTGTACCTGGAACTCCAAGCAGGATCCACATAGGAATATAACCAGCAGAGTAGACCAGCATGGGGAAGGTATAAATAGCCGCACACACAATGTGACAGGGCAGACTAAATGACAACTCAAAACACCTGGTGGCTGAAAAGAATTAAACAAAAGTAAAGATAATTAGGACTCAAACGGAGACTGAACCTGCTGTGGCTTATCGGTGAAGGAAGCTGATTACACAGCATAGGGCTGCCGGATCGAATCCTGAGGCATGACAAAAACAAAGATATTCCATACAGAAGCGTCGCTCAGGCGTTCAGATAATATAATGCTTAGTCTGACTCTTATCAGGACTTATTAGCACAACTAGATGGTGGCCCGATTCTAAAGAATCGGGTAGTCTAGAATCCATATATAGTTTATTTACTAATAGTTAGGGAGTGCGGTGAAATGAATTGTGTGTATACAGGTGGCTCAGTGGTTAGCACTGTATATGGTGGCTCAGTGGTTAGCACTGTATACAGGTGGCTCAGTGGTTAGCACTGTATATGGTGGCTCAGTGGTTAGCACTGTATATGATGGCTCAGTGGTTAGCACTGTACGGTGGCTCAGTGGTTAGCACTGTATACGGTGGCTCAGTGGTTAGCACTGTATACGGTGGCTCAGTGGTTAGCACTGTATATGGTGGCTCAGTGGTTAGCACTGAATATGGTGGCTCAGTGGTTAGCACTGTATATGGTGGCTCAGTGGTTAGCACTGTATACGGTGGCTCAGTGGTTAGCACTGTATATGGTGGCTCAGTGGTAGCACTGTATATGGTGGTTCAGTGGTTAGCACTGTATATGGTGGCTCAGTGGTTAGCACTGTATATGGTGGCTTAGTGGTTAGCACTGTGTATGGTGGCTCAGTGGTTAGCACTGTATATTGGTGGCTCAGTGGTTAGCACTGTATACGGTGGCTCAGTGGTTAGCAGTGTATATGGTGGCTCAGTGGTTAGCACTGTATATGGTGGGTGAGTGGTTAGCACTGTATATGGTGGGTGAGTGGTTAGCACTGTATACGGTGCCTCCGTGGTTAGCCCTGTATGGTGGGTCAGTGGTTAGCACTGTATGGTGGCTCAATGGTTAGCACTGTATATGGTGGCTCAGTGGTTAGCGCTGTATGGTGGCTCAGTGGTTAGCACTGTATACGGTGGCTCAGTGGTTAGCCTTGTATACGGTGGCTCAGTGGTTAGCCTTGTATACGGTGGCTCAGTGGTTAGCCTTGTATACGGTGGCTCAGTGGTTAGCACTGTATACGCTGGCTCAGTGGTTAGCACTGTATACGGTGGTTCAGTGGTTAGCACTGTATATGGTGGCTCAGTGGTTAGCACTGTACGGTGGCTCAGTGGTTAGCACTGTGTATGGTGGCTCAGTGGTTAGCACTGTATATTGGTGGCTCAGTGGTTAGCACTGTATACGGTGGCTCAGTGGTTAGCAGTGTATATGGTGGCTCAGTGGTTAGCACTGTATATGGTGGGTGAGTGGTTAGCACTGTATATGGTGGGTGAGTGGTTAGCACTGTATACGGTGCCTCCGTGGTTAGCCCTGTATGGTGGGTCAGTGGTTAGCACTGTATGGTGGCTCAATGGTTAGCACTGTATATGGTGGCTCAGTGGTTAGCGCTGTATGGTGGCTCAGTGGTTAGCACTGTATACGGTGGCTCAGTGGTTAGCCTTGTATACGGTGGCTCAGTGGTTAGCCTTGTATACGGTGGCTCAGTGGTTAGCCTTGTATACGGTGGCTCAGTGGTTAGCACTGTATACGCTGGCTCAGTGGTTAGCACTGTATACGGTGGTTCAGTGGTTAGCACTGTATATGGTGGCTCAGTGGTTAGCACTGTACGGTGGCTCAGTGGTTAGCACTGTATACGGTGGCTCAGTGGTTAGCAGTGTATATGGTGGCTCAGTGGTTAGCACTGTATACGGTGGCTCAGTGGTTAGCACTGAATATGGTGGCTCAGTGGTTAGCACTGTATATGGTGGCTCAGTGGTTAGCACTGTATATGGTGGCTCAGTGGTTAGCACTGTATATGGTGGCTCAGTGGTTAGCACTGTATATGGTGGCTCAGTGGTTAGCACTGTATATGGTGGCTCAGTGGTTTTCAGTGTATATGGTGGCTCAGTGGTTAGCACTGTATATGGTGGCTCAGTGGTTAGCACTGTATATGGTGGCTCAGTGGTTAGCACTGTATATGGTGGCTCAGTGGTTAGCACTGTATATGGTGGCTCAGTGGTTAGCACTGTATATGGTGGCTCAGTGGTTAGCACTGTATTTGATGGCTCAGTGGTTTTCACGGTGTGAAGGCTTAGTGGTTTGCACAGTGCGGTGGCTCAGTGGTTTTCACAGTGCGTTGGCTCAGTGGTTAGCACTGCGCAGTGGCTCAGTGGTCAGTGCAGCATGGAGGCAGAGTGGAATTCGCAAGATGGAGGCAGAGTGGTCAGCGCTGGATGGAGGCAGAGTGTTGAGCACAGGATGGGGGCAGAGTGGTGAGCGCAGGATGGGGGCAGAGTGGACAGCGCAGGATGGAGGCTCAGTGGTCAGTGCAGGATGGAGGCTCAGTGGTCAGCACAGGATAGAGTGGTGAGTGCAGGATGGAGGCTCAGTGGTCAGCACAGGATGGAGGCTCAGCGGTCAGCACAGGATGGAGGCTCAGCGGTCAGCGCAGGATGGGAGGCTGAGTGGTTAGCGCAGGATGGAGGCTCAGTGGTCAGCACAGGATGGAGGGTCAGTGGTCAGCGCAGGATGGAGGGTCAGTGGTCAGCGCAGGATGGAGGCAGAGTGGTCAGTGCAGGATGGAGGCAGAGTGGTCAGCGCAGGATGGAGGCTGAGTGGTCAGGACAGGATCGAGTGGTCAGCGCAGTATATAGGCTCAGTGGTCAGCACAGGATGGAGACTCAGTGGTGAGCACAGGATGGAGGCTCAGTGGTCAGCACAGGATGGAGGCTCAGTGGTCAGTGCAGGATGGAGGCTCAGTGGTCAGCGCAGAAAGGAGGCTCAGTGGTTAGTGCAGGATGGAGGCTCAGTGGTGAGCGCAGGATGGAGGCAGAGTGGTCAGCACAGGAAGGAGGCAGAGTGGTGAGCGCAGGATGGAGGCTCAGTGGTCAGTGCAGGATGGAGGCTCAGTGGTCAGTGCAGGATGGAGGCTGAGTGGTCAGCGCAGGATGGAGGCTAAGTGGTCAGTGCAGGATGGAGGCTGAGTGGTTAGCGCAGGATGGAGGCTCAGTGGTCAGCACAGGATGGAGGCTCAGCGGTCAGCACAGGAGTGAGTGGTCAGCACAGGAGTGAGTGGTCAGCACAGGAGTGGTCAGCACAGGATGGAGGCTGAGTGGTCAGCGCAGGATGGAGGCTGAGTGGTCATCGCAGGATGGAGGCAGAGTGGTCATCACAGGATGGAGGCAGAGTGGTCATCGCAGGATGGAGGCAGTGGTCATCGCAGGATGGAGGCAGAGTGGTGATCGCAGGATGGAGGCAGAGTGGTCATCGCAGGATGGAGGCAGAGTGGTCATCGCAGGATGGAGGCAGAGTGGTCATTGCAGGATGGAGGCTGAGTGGTCATCGCGATGGAGGCAGAGTGGTCATCGCAGGATGGAGGCTGAGTGGTCATCGCAGGATGGAGGCTGAGTGGTCATCGCAGGATGGAGGCTGAGTGGTCACGCAGGATGGAGTGGTCAGCACAGGATAGGAGGCTGAGTGGTCAGCACAGGATGGAGGCTGAGTGGTCAGCACAGGATGGAGGCTGAGTGGTCAGCGCAGGATGGAGGCTCAGTGGTCAGCGCAGGATGTAGGCAAGTGGTCAGCGCAGGATGGAGGCAGAGTGGTCAGCGCAGGAATGGAGGCAGAAGTGATCATCACAGGAAGGAGGCAGAGTGGTCAGCGCCGGATGGAGGCAGAGTGGTCAGCGCAGGATGGAGGCAGAATGGTCAGCACAGGACAGAGGGTGAGTGGTCAGCCAAGGACGGAGGGTCGGTGGTGAGCGCAGGACGGAGGGTTGATGGTGAGGCCAGGATGGAGGGTTGGTAGTCAGGGCAGGACGGTGGCTCTGTGGTCAGCAGAGGACGGAGGCTCGGTGGTCAGCGCAGGACGGAGGGTCGGTGGTCAGGCGAGGACGGGGGCTCTGTGGTCAGCAGAGGACGGAGGCTCAGTGGTCAGCGCAGGACGGAGGCTCGGTGGTGAGTCTAGGACGGGCGGCTCTGTGGTCAGCAGAGGACGAGGCTCGGTGGTCAGCGCAGGACGGAGGCTCGGTGGTCAGCGCAGGACGGAGGCTCGGTGGTCAGCGCAGGACTGAGGCTCGGTGGTCAGCGCAGGACGGAGGCTCGGTGGTCAGGCCAGGACGGAGGCTCGGTGGTCAGGCCAGGACGGAGGCTCGGTGGTCAGCGCAGGATGGAGGCTCGGTGGTCAGCGCAGGACGGAGGCTCGGTGGTCAGGCCAGGACGGAGGCTCGGTGGTCAGGCCAGGATGGAGGCTCGGTGGTCAGCGCAGGACGGAGGCTCAGTGGTCAGCGCAGGACGGAGGCTCGGTGGTCACAGCGCCAGGACGGAGGCTCGGTGGTCAGCGCAGGACGTAGGCTCAGTGGTCAGCGCAGGACGGAGCTCGTGTCAGGCAGGGAGGCTCGGTGGTCAGCAGACGGAGGCTCAGTGCAGCAGGATGAGGCCGGTGGAGCGCAGGCGAGGGCGAGCCAGCGGACCCGGTGGGGTGGAGCCAGGGGGAGCCCCGAGAGATAGGCGGAGCTTGACGGGAGCCCCGGGGAGGTGGGCGGAGCTTAGCGGGAGCCCTGCGAGGTGGGCGGAGCCTGTCGCGAGCCCCGCGAGGTGGGCGGAGCCTGTTGCGAGGCCCGCGAGGTGGGCGGAGCCAGGGGAGCCCCGGGAGGTAGGCGGAGCTTGACGGGAGCCTCGAGGTGGGCGGAGCCTGTCGCGAGCCCCGCGAGGTGGGGGGAGGCTGTGGCGAGCCCCGCGAGGTGGGCGGAGCCTGTCGCGAGGTGGGCAGAGGCGTCTGGAGCAGTGAGTGCAGAGGCGGCTGGAGCGGTGAGTGCAGAGGCGTCTGGAGCGGTGAGTGCAGAGGCGGCTGGAGCGGTGAGTGCAGAGGCAGCTGGAGCGGTGAGTGCAGAGGCGTCTGGAGTGGTGAGTGCAGAGGCGGCTGGAGCGGTGAGTGCAGAGGCGGCTGGGACAGACAGGATCGTTCCTGGCCGGAACGTTTCTCGGCGGGTCCCTGTAGCCGGGGGCAGCTCGGCTACAGTGCACTTGGTGACGTCACCCCCATGGGTCCGGAGACCGTCACGGAAGTGGCCTTCGGCTTTTATATATTAGATATATTAGATTAGATTAGATAGCATCAAAAAGACATGCTATCTTGAACGTAGAACAGCATTATAGCTAAGGCAATAAGAAAAAAAGAGACACTTAGCTTATAAATATGGCCATATCGATAACCGCCCAGTAGCCATGTCGAGGCGTGTCTCTTTTACTGGCTCCTAATCTACTTTTGTACCTGCACTTTCAGTCACAGCCTCTCTCTGGATTGAAAAAAATGTCTTTGAATGGCCGAGTAGAAACCTGCTAACAGAGACAATAGCACCTTTGGCTAGCGGGAGAAGAGTACACTGCAGACGGTGTGACCCCATAATCCAAGCAAGAAAAAACTGTGACACTCCATTATGCAATGTATGTAGGTGCAAAGCTGAACATGACACATTGTAACACAAAGACAACGGCACTCATACACTAAGACATGCTATCTTAAATATTTAACAACATTATAGCTAAGGAATTACGAAAACAATGAGACACTTTGCTTATAAATATGGCCATATCGATGACCGCCCAGTAGCCACATTGCGGCGTGCCTCTTTTACATGGGGTCACACGGTCTGCAGTGCACCCTTCTCCCAATAGCCAAAGATGCTATTGTCTTGGTTAGCAGGTTTCTATTCGCCCATTCAAAGAAAGTTGTTGTTTTTTATCCAGAGCGAGGCTATGACTGAAAGTGCAGATACAAATGTAGATTAGTACTCAGTAAAACAGACTCAACTTGACGTGACTACTGGGTTATTAGTATGGCCGTATCCTCTGCAAATACCTTCATTGGCTCCAAATTCAGATCAAACTACTAACATTGACCTACAAAGCTGTCCATAATCTGTCTCCTCCATATGTCTCCAAATTATTCTCCCAATATCTTCCAACATGTAATCTCCGGTCTTCCCAAGGTCTCCTTCTCTCCTCCACACTTATACATTCCTCAGTCAACCAAAAGACATCTCCCGAGTATCCCCCACCCTTTAAACTTCTGTGCCCAACATGTCCAATTATCCACCACAAATGGAAACTTCATATGGAACCTGAAAAATCATGTCTTCAAGAAAGCTACAACCAGCAATGACCCTGCTGCCTCCTCACCACCACCAGAGCTGCCGCCTCACCACCACTGGACCTGCCGCCTCACCACCACCGGAGCTGCCGCCTCACCACCACTGGACCTGCCGCCTCACCACCACCGGAGCTGCCGCCTCACCACCACTGAAGCTGCCACTTCACCACCACCAGAGCTGTCACCTCACAACTACCGGAGCTGCCGCCTCACCACCACTGGAGATGCCGTCTCACCACGAGCGGAGCTGCCACCTCACCACCACCAGAGCTGCCGCCTTATTACCACCGGAGCTGCCACCTCACCACCGCCAGAGTTGCCACCTCACCATGACCAGAGGTGCCACCTCACCACCATAAGAGCTGCCGATTCACCACCACTGGAGATGCCACCTCACCACCATAAGAGCTGCCGCTTCACCACCACCAGAGCTGCCACCTCATCAACACCGGAGCTGCCACCTCACCACCACCAGAGTTGCCACCTCACCATGACCAGAGGTGCCACCTCACCACCATAAGAGCTGCCGATTCACCACCACTGGAGATGCCACCTCACCACCATAAGAGCTGCCCTTTCACCACCACCAGAGCTACCGCCTCATCACCATTGGAGCTGCCACCTCACCACCACCAGAGCTGCCGCCTCACCACCACCAGAGCAGCCACCTCACCACCACCAGAGCTGCCCCCTCACCACCACCAGAGCTGCTGCCTCACCACCACCAGAGCTGCCACCTCACCACCACCAGAGCTGCCCCCTCACCACCACCAGAGCTGCCACCTCACAACCAACAGAGCTGCCCCCTCACCACCACCAGAGCTGCCCCCTCACCACCACCAGAGCTGCCGCCTCACCAACACCAGAGCTGCCGCCTCACCACCACCAGAGCTGCCACCTCATCAACACCAGAGTTGCCACCTCACCACCACCAGAGTTGCCACCTCACCATGACCAGAGGTGCCACCTCACCACCATAAGAGCTGCCGATTCACCACCACTGAAGATGCCACCTCACCACCATAAGAGCTGCCCATTCACCACCACCAGAGCTACCGCCTCATCACCATTGGAGCTGCCACCTCACCACCACCAGAGCTGCCGCCTCACCACCACCAGAGCAGCCACCTCACCACCACCAGAGCTGCCCCCTCACCACCACCAGAGCTGCTGCCTCACCACCAGAGCAGCCACCTCACCACCACCAGAGCTGCCCCCTCACCACCACCAGAGCTGCCACCTCACAACCAACAGAGCTGCCCCCTCACCACCACCAGAGCTGCCCCCTCACCACCACCAGAGCTGCCACCTCACCACCACCAGAGCTGCCCCCTCACCACCATCAGAGCTGCCACCTCACCACCACCAGAGCTGCCACCTCTCCACCACCAGAGCTGCAGCTTCACTACCACCAGAGCTGCCGCCTCACCACCACCGGAGCTGCTGCAACCCCTTACCTATTGTCTCCTCTCCATTATCCTGCAGGGTCCTCTCCCCTCTGTAGCACTTTGTCATTGTTAGTTTGTTCACTGTAATTTATATGTGAAAGTATTTTTTTACGTAAACCTTTCTCATATACAGAACCAGCAACCAATGGCACTATGATAATAATAATAATAATAATAATAAAAATAATAATAATAATAAAATAATAATAATAATAATAATAATAATAATAATAATAAATAATGTGTTTCGTCTACATTAAATGTTTAATAAAGTTTTATTTATTAAAAAATTGCTTAAAAAAAGCTGTTGCATTTTGCAGCTTTTTTCTTCCCGTGCTCACTACGGGTGAAAACACCCTACAAAAACACTGAAAGAATTGACATGCTGCAGTCATCAATTTTAATCAGGAAAAAAGAACGTGTGTGCAGAAGATTTCTGACATCTCATCGCTTTTGCTGGTGCTGTAAAAGGCAACACTTAATGTGCATAAAAAAACTGCAAAAAAGACTCTGGAAAAACACTGCATGTGAAGATATCCCTATCTAATATATAAAAGCCCCAAAAATAGCTCCACCTATAGGACATCATGAAAATTACAGTTAAACTGGAATGTGAAGAAGGCCATAAGTTTGGTTATCAGTCAGGTTTGGTTGATTAGTCAAAGAAAACAGCGCCACCTATAGGACATGTGTGTTGAAGGGCCAGGAACACTGGCCACTATGCAGGCATTCATTATCACCTGCACCTGGGTCGGCTCCGTCATACCCTTGGGGCAGACCCATCCAAGTGCTGCACTTCTTCTCATTTGTGTTTTACTCTGGAACGCAGGCAGCCACCGTGGCTCCTCAGCGTACAGGGGAAGACGTCACATAGGGGTGAGTGGGACAGCGCACAAAAGGGGACAGAGAGCACACAGTGAGAGAGACAACAAGGGAGAGAGAGCACACAGGGTGAAGAGAGAACACAGGTGGAAGAGAGAGCATACAGGGAATGGAAAGTTCACAAGGGAGAGAGAGCGCACAGGGGTAAGAGAGCGCACACAGGGGGAGGAAAAACCACAAGGGAGAGAGAGTGCAGAGGGGCAGAGATAACACAAGAGGAGAGAGAGTGCACACAGGGGAGAGACAGCACAAAGGGAGAGAGCATACAGGGGGAGAAATAGCACAGGGTTGATAGAGCGCACATAAGGGGGAGAGACAGTACAAGAGAGAGAGACCACATGGGGAAGAGACAGCAAAAGGGAAGAGAGAGTGCATAGGGGAGAGGAGAAAGCAAACAGGGTGAGTGTGACAGCACACAATAGGGGACAGAGTGCAAGGAGAAAGAGGACACTGGGAGAAGAGAGAGCACACAGGGGGAAGAAAGACTACAAGGGGTAGGGAGTGCATAGGGGGAGAGACAGCAAAAGTGGAGAAAGAGCTCACACAGGAAAATAGACCATATAAGGGAAGAGAGAGTGCACAAGAGGGGAGAGACAGCGCAAGGCGAGAAAGAGCGCACAGGGGGAGAGACAGAACGAGGGGTGAGAGCGCATATAGTGGAGAGAGACAGTACAAGGGAAGAGAGAGCACATGGGGTAGAGGCAGCACAAGGGGAGAGTGTACAAGGGGAGAACTAGCACAAGGGGAGAGAGAGCACAGGGGGAGAAATAGCTTAAGAGGAGAAAGTGCACATGGGGGAGAGACAGTACAAGAGAGAGAGCACACGGAGAGGAGAGAGCACGCAGGGGGATGGTGAGTAGCAGCAGTGCCTGTCATGTCACGGCCGCCCCGTACAGCAGCGGCTCTCCCCACCTTCCTCGGTGGAGCTGTGATTAGTATCGGGAGTAGTTAGACTAATAAATAATCGCCGATGTTCTAGAATCCTCCGATGCGATAGGATCGGGCGCGGGAATGCTGCTTGTTAATTTGTCTTCATCTCCTCTGACTGATGGTCGTGTTTTGCTTTAGAAAAACAAGAAAAAACACGGTGGATTGAAAAACCTCGGCTGCAAACACAGAAGCTCCTAAGCCGGGTCATAATCCGTCAGGTAAATTGAATCTGGAATTGGCGACGTGAAGAAGCTGCGAGGATTCTCAGTCCTGGAGAATGGCGGCTCGCTGCTATCAGGACGCGCCTGACACATTGACAGCCGGACAGAAGATGCCAAGCAATCACTCCACGCTTCACTGCGGCACATTAAAATGGAATTATCAACAACGGGGATTGTAGGGAGAAGAGGTGACGGAGGATGATCTGTGAGCCGGGGACCGAAGAGTTCAGTGTATAACATATAACGATCCGGAAGGTGAAGACGGAACATTGGAATCACCTGAATCAGCAGCACTGAAAAATTCAGGTGTTACTGCTCCGAAATGACTGATTCATGGTTTCTTAATTATCTATGAAATATCGTTCGGGCCACGGGCCCTGGGCTGTAGCCCAGTTTGCCCTCATTATATACCGGCCCTGTCTATGCTTTTGTTTCCAGTGATAGGGTAAAAAATAACAATGATCACAACTTGGCCAATGTTCGGGAGGTAAGGGGATATAATATTCCCTAGTGATGAGCAGGCACTACTATGCTCGGGGGCTCGGGACTCCAAATGAAGAGGTCGGACGCTCAGATGGGATCAACTCATTTACCAAGTATAATGGAAGTGAATGTGGAACTTGAGCATTTATCCAGAAGGTCTTCCAGGAAAATGCTTGAGTTCCCCATTGACTTCCATTATACCCGGTACTCATAACGAGTAACGAGCAGTTGAGCATGGTAGGACTCGCTCATCACTAATGTTCACATTAGAGCCTCAATTTCCCAGGTACAAGAACACCTATTTTATCAATCACTGGATTCCTAGTGGCAAAAAGTTAAGCAACTTTCTGAGATGTCTACATCAGGGGTCCCCAACCTGTAGCTTGGGAGCCACATGTGACTCCCGGTTGTACTCCAGCTTGGTGCATAAGCACGAGGTCTAGCAAACAGCTCTGAAGAGGAGGTCTCCCCACAAAGAAGAGCAGATCTGAATTAGGGAAAGATAGTTCGCCTGGATCTCGGTATACTGCCACAGAGTGATTTTGGTGGAAAGGTTTGATTGGTGTCACTACTGTGAGGGGGCAACAGCTGAATGTGGCTCACAACCCTCTCTTGGAGCTGGATGTAGCTCGCGACCCTCTCTCAGAGCTGGATGTAGCTTGCGGCCATCTCTTATGGTACCTTTACACGCCGCCACGGCAGGCTGGATACATCGCGCTACTTCACGTGCACGAGCACGCTCAAACGGCTACAAACGGTCAACGCACCCTCTTTACACGCCGCCACAAGGTGCGCTACGCCACGCTACATCTATAGCTAGCTACATCGCCGGGTGTCTCAAGTAGCCAGCTGTTGCTCATTTACACACCACTACAACCAGCTACTATGGGCGGACCTGGTGCAGCAGGGACAGCACATAGGCGTGCTCCAATTGTGGATTACAAGACTTCCGTACGCTGATAGGACGAAGCAATAACATCCTGATTGGGCAGGCAACGCAGGAGGCTGAGTAATACATGACGCTCGAGCGATTGTGTAGTGTGACTCGTCAGCTCCTTTAAATATGCCTCCCTATGCAGCGACTACCAATCGTCATGCAGCAGCTTCCACCAATGATCGCACATGGGGCGCGGTAACATGGAGCCGAGGTCACGCCTTAGCTACATTGCAGCTACAGCCCCGGGTGTCCAGAGTTCCCTTCCGTTGCCTCTTTACACGCCGATACAGCTCGCTACCATCGGCGATGTTGCCTTAAGTTTATGAGCAGAGACCATAAACAGATGTATCTGTCGCCGGCTGTAGCGTCGCCTCTTCAGACGCCGCTACTACAGGCGATATGGACGCTACAAGCTACAATTGTAGCTTGTAGCGCGATGTATCCAGCCTGCCGTGGCGGCGTGTAAAGGTACCATTAGAGCTGGAGTTAGCTCGCGATCCTTTCTTGGATCTGGATCTAACTCGTAACCCTCTCTTAGAACTGGATGTAGCTTGCAACCCATTTTTGGAGCTGGATGTAGCTTGCGAACCTCTCTTGGAGTTGGATGTTGCTTGTAACCCTCTCTCAGAGCAGGAGGTAGCTTGCGAATATCTCTAGGAGCTGGATGTATCTCGCAACCCTACTCTTGGAGCAGGATGTTGCTCTTGACCCTCTCTTGGAGCAGGATGTTGCTCTTGACCCTCTCTTGGAGCAAGATGTTGCTCTTGACCTCTCTTGGATTTGAATGTTGCTTGCAACCCTCTCTTGAAGGTGGATGTAACTTGCGACTCTCTCTTGAAGGTGGATGTAGCTTGCGACCTCTCTTGGAGCTGGATGTAGCTTGCGACCCTCTCTTGGAGCAGGATGTTGCTCTTGACCCTCTCTTGGAGCTGGATGTTGCTCTTGACCCTCTCTTGGAGCTGGATGTTGCTCTTGACCCTCTCTTGGAGCAGGATGTTGCTCTTGACCCTCTCTTGGAGCAGGATGTTGCTCTTGACCCTCTCTTGGAGCAGGATGTTGCTCTTGACCCTCTCTTGGAGCAAGATGTTGCTCTTGACCTCTCTTGGATTTGAATGTTGCTTGTGACCCTCTCTTGAAGGTGGATGTAACTTGCAACTCTCTCTTGAAGGTGGATGTAGCTTGCGACCTCTCTTGGAGCTGGATGTAGCTTGCGACCCTCTCTTGGAGCTGGATGTTGCTCTTGACCCTCTCTTGGAGCTGGATGTTGCTCTTGACCCTCTCTTGGAGCAGGGTGTTGCTTATGTCCCTCTCTTGGAGCAGGATGTTGCTTATGACCCTCTCTTGGAGCAGGATGTTGCTCTTGACCCTCTCTTGGAGCAGGATGTTGCTCTTGACCCTCTCTTGGAGCAGGATGTTGCTCTTGACCCTCTCTTGGAGCAGGATGTTGCTCTTGACCCTCTCTTGGAGCTGGATGTTGCTCTTGACCCTCTCTTGGAGCAGGATGTTGCTCTTGACCCTCTCTTGGAGCTGGATGTTGCTCTTGACCCTCTCTTGGAGCAGGATGTTGCTCTTGACCCTCTCTTGGAGCAGGATGTTGCTTATGTCCCTCTCTTGGAGCAGGATATTGCTTATGTCCATCTCTTGGAGCAGGATGTTGCTTATGACCCTCTCTTGGAGCAGGATGTTGCTCTTGACCCTCTCTTGGAGCAGGATGTTGCTCTTGACCCTCTCTTGGAGCAGGATGTTGCTCTTGACCCTCTCTTGGAGCAGGATGTTGCTCTTGACCCTCTCTTGGAGCAGGATGTTGCTCTTGACCCTCTCTTGGAGCAGGATGTTGCTCTTGACCCTCTCTTGGAGCAGGATGTTGCTCTTGACCCTCTCTTGGAGCAGGATGTTGCTCTTGACCCTCTCTTGGAGCAGGATGTTGCTCTTGACCCTCTCTTGGAGCAGGATGTTGCTCTTGACCCTCTCTTGGAGCTGGATGTAGCTTGCGACCCTCTCTTGGATCTGGGTGTAGCTTGTGATGTGACCCTCTTTCAGAGCCGAATACATTTCTTACGGTCAGAAAGGTTGGTGATCTCTGGTCTACATTAAAAATAAATTCTACCATTTTGCAGTTGTAATGTCTGTAAGTCTTTTATGTAGCTGAGTAATTTTGCAAAAAAGTTACTAATTTCTCAGAGTGCCCATGGTTCTGATGACTCTCACTGAATTCCCTTCCCCAGATCCGGATCTGAGCGTTTCTACCGCCGACACCAAGGACAGCTGATCGGCATTGGTACCAGGTGTCGGACCCAGGCCAATCAAACATTGATGACCTGTCCAATGGATATGGTATTCAATGTTAAAGTAGAGGACAACCTCTTTAATGAAGAAGAGTAGAAGAATAGGAAAATATCTACAGATAAGTTCAATGGTACAAACTCAGATGGTTAAGGATAGGGCTGTGGAGTCGAAGTCGTGAAGTCGGAGTTGGTGCCCATTTTGGTGAAGTCAGAATAAAATGATCGACTCCAAAGCTTAAAATATATAATAAATTAGGCACCATAATTCAATGCAGTGTGTGCTATATATTATTATTATGATCTATGTAAATATCTTGATTATTGTATCATAATAATGATTAAAAGTCTGATGTTCAAGTTGTACTACAATAAATTTATCACTTAAAGAAGAGCTGTGAATGAGGGAGTCGAAGTTGTGGAGTCGTGAATCATGCAGTCGGAGTCATGGAGTCGGGAGTCGTAGAGTCGGGAGTCATGGAGTCAGAGTTGTGGAGTCGGGAATCATGCAGTCGGAGTCATAGAGTCGGGAGTCATGGAGTCGGGAGTCATGGAGTCGTGGAGTAGGGAGTCATGTAGTCAGAGTTGTGGAGTCGTGGACCCAAGTCATGCAGTCGTGAGTCATGCAGTCGGAGTCATGGAGTCTGGAGCCGTGGAGGCGGGAGTCGTGGAATCGGAGTCATAGAGTCGTAGAGTCGTGAGTCATGCAGTCAGAGTCATGGAGTCTGGAGTCGTGGAGTCGGGAGTCATGGAGTCAGAGTTGTGGAGTCGTGGAGCCCAAGTCATGGAGTCATGAGTCATGCAGTCGGAGTCATGGAGTCTGGAGTTGTGGAGTCGGGAGTCATGGAATCATGGATTTGGGACTCGTTGAGTCGGAATCAGAGTTGTGAAGACAAAAGTTGTGGAGCTGGGAGTCGTGGAGCTGGGAGTCGTGAAGTTGAAGTCACAGTCAAGGAAATTGAGTTGGTGATTTGGTTTAAGACTCCGCAGCCCAAGGTAAAATTTGCACCGTTATTACGGGGGGAGGGGGCATAAGTTTGGAATAAAGGGGCTGAGAAGAAAAAGGAAAACTGTTCAAAAATCAGTGGAAATCGTCCGTCAGTGGAAATGAGCGGGGAAACTCAATGTATCAACTCTTCCAGTAGACCGAAGGGAATCTTCAAGATGTTCGGAGACAGCCGCCACCTACGACTTCACCATTTTACTAAGACAATTGACCTGTTCATACCAAACCTTGTGTGCTGCCGATGTGACGCCTGCCGTATCCATGGATTTCCATATCTCGCAGAGTAGAGTTTATGATCTTCCAGGGCTATTTGCTCGGTTTACAATGTAGAAGCTTTATAGAGAAAATGAAATAATTTACTCCTACACGAAGACGTCTCGTGGCCTATAATACGTGTCGTTATGACAATGTGGCAGAGGTGACATTGTCCTCTTACCCGCAGGTGGTTGGAGAGAGGGTGGCGGTTCACCGCTGTTTATCGAGAGCTGAAACAGTAACGCACTGACTACGTAATGGCAGAGCTCCCAGATATGATTAATGTATGGATCGTAATAGAAAAGACTGTAAAATACAGGTGGATATGTTCTCCAATTGTTCCTTTGGTGCATAGTGATATCCAATGACTCAAAATAGATACAACCGCAAAAGGATAAGCACAAAAAAGAGCAAAATTTGTGCGAAAATGTGACCCCAAAACACACAGGGACCAGTCTTTTTCCCCGTGTCTCTGCCCTCCCCTTCCCTCTCTCTGCTACCTCCATTCGTCTCTCTGCCCCCCTTCCCTCTCTCTGCTCCTCCTCTCGTCTCTCTGCCCCCCTTCCCTTTCTCTGCTCCTCCTCTCGTCTCTCTGCCCCCCTTCCCTTTCTCTGCTCCTCCTCTCGTCTCTCTGCCCCCCTTCCCTTTCTCTGCTCCTCCTCTCGTCTTTCTGCCCCCCTTCCCTTTCTCTGCTCCTCCTCTCGTCTCTCTGCCCCCCTTCCCTTTCTCTGCTACCTCCTTTCGTCTCTCTGCCCCCCTTCCCTCTCTCTGCTCCTCCTCTCGTCTCTCTGCCCCCCTTCCCTTTCTCTGCTCCTCCTCTCGTCTCTCTGCCCCCCTTCCCTTTCTCTGCTCCTCCTCTCGTCTCTCTGCCCCCCTTCCCTTTCTCTGCTCCTCCTCTCGTCTCTCTGCCCCCCTTCCCTTTCTCTGCTCCTCCTCTCGTCTCTCTGCCCCCCTTCCCTTTCTCTGCTCCTCCTCTCGTCTCTCTGCCCCCCTTCCCTTTCTCTGCTCCTCCTCTCGTCTCTCTGCCCCCTTCCCTTTCTCTGCTCCTCCTCTCGTCTCTCTGCCCCCCTTCCCTTACTCTGCTCCTCCTCTCGTCTCTCTGCCCCCGTCCCTTACTCTGCTCCTCCTTTCGTCTCTCTGCCCCCCTTCCCTTTCTCTGCTCCTCCTCTCGTCTCTCTGCCCTCTTCCCTTTCTCTGCTCCTCCTCTCGTCTCTCTGCCCCCTTCCCTTTCTCTGCTCCTCCTCTCGTCTCTCTGCCCCCCTTCCCTTTCTCTGCTCCTCCTCTCGTCTCTCTGCCCCCTTCCCTTTCTCTGCTCCTCCTCTCGTCTCTCTGCCCCCTTCCCTTTCTCTGCTCCTCCTCTCGTCTCTCTGCCCCTCTTCCCTTTCTCTGCTCCTCCTCTTGTCTCTCTGCCCCCCTTCCCTTTCTCTGCTCCTCCTCTCGTCTCTCTGCCCCCTTCCCTTTCTCTGCTCCTCCTCTCGTCTCTCTGCCCCCGTCCCTTACTCTGCTCTCCCCTTAATTTAATAAATGAATTAATCTAATTCAAATTTAGATACGAATTTAAATCACCCTTCGCTGATTGGTCCCTGCGGTGAGCGGCAACCAATCAGCGAAGCGGCTCTTGCCTTGGCGGGAGATGTGAATCCCGCACCGCTCAGCCAATCAGCCAATTTAAATCACGTGCCAAGAGCGCTGATTGGTCGCGGTGACAATCAGCACGGTTGGCGCATGACGCGCTTTGGCGGGGGATTTGAATCCCGGTTGCCATATCGGAACTTGGGTGTTCAAATATGGCGGTCGGGACACTTCGGCTGCGCCGCCGCTGACCTCCGTGCGGTGTGTCTACCGGCTCGCGCCACTGATCTACTCACAGTAGACTGAGGTCTGTGTCACTTACTTTTGCCACTTGTGTCGCTATCCTACAATGGTGCTGCAGTGCATTGTGGGATAGTGACATAAGCGCCGGAAGCCTGTGACACATATTATTGGTGATTAAACTACAAGCAGAGGAATCTATTTCATGTGTTTATTTCTGTTAATGTTGATGATTAATGAAAATCCAAAGGTCATTATCTCAGAAAATTTAAGTATGGAGGATAAAGGGTCTGAGAGGTAAAATATCACAAAGCTCTCACTGATCTCAGGGAGACCAGTGGAGGAAGACACTGCGGGCAGCCGGCTAAAGTGCTCAACATAGTGATATCCATGGTGCATTGCCCCCTGGGAATTTAAATATGCAAATGGAGTCCGTGGAACCTCGTTTAAGAGTCTCAAACACAGGACTAGCCAGATATCCCTCCAGGGAAGGACCTGGCCCTGGGGTCATCCACACTGATGAGGAGCAATACCCCGAAACAGCTGTCTGTGGATGGATACCTGGCTTTGGTAATTCCCTTGTCATATCTTTAAGGTCCTAACTGAACGGGATAGTGACTGAAAGAGCCACTTAATATGGTGGTTATGGTGGTCTCTGCAAGGAGTCCACCCCAGGGCTAGGTCCTTCCCTGGAGGGATATCTGGCTAGTCCCATGTTTGACACTCTTAAACAAGGCTCCACGTACTCCATTTGCATGAGAGATAAAATATTACCTAAATAGGTGTCAGAGGCTTCACCTTGTGTGGTTGTGAGAGTCACAACTACTATAACAGCAGATCACGGCTGCTGCAGTCCCCAGCGTGGTGCATATAGAGTAGGGAGGGTGAAGGGTTAAACACTGCACTGCCGTATTCCACCAGACATCAAAGGGGCAATATAATATTGATTTATTAGTCAACGCTTTTCAGCACTCCCAGAAACATGGCAATATCTTCCTCCCCCACTGACCCTCCTTCCCTCCATCACCGAAGGAGAACTTCACACCTCTTCTCCAGATCGCACCTCCCCACTGGACCCCATCCCATCCCACTTCCTCTCCAACCTCACCACAACACTTATCCCAGCCCTAACCCACCTCTTCAACCTATCACTAACTTCTGGTACCTTTCCTTCTGCTTTCAAACATGCAACAATTACACCTATCTTAAAGAAGCCATCCCTCGACCCGACCTCTACATCCAGCTACCGGCCCATATCTCTACTCCCGTTCACTTCCAAACATCTCGAAAAGCATGTGCACACTGTACTCTCATCCCACCTCTCATCCAACTCTCTCTCTGACAACCTTCAATACGGCTTCCGCCCCCACCACTCCACCGAGACTGCCCTGACCAAAATTACTAATGACTTGCTCACGGCCAAAGCTAACAATTCTCCGTCCTCCTCCATCTAGACCGGTCCTCTACATTCAACACAGTCGACCACTGCCTCTTATTACAGATTCTCTCTTCCGTTGGTATCACTGACCTTGCCTCTCCTGGATCTCCTCGTACCTTTCCAACCGCACATTTAGTGTCTCCCACTCCCACACGACCTCCTCGCCTCATCCTCTCTCTGTTGGGGTCCCTCAAGGCTCTGTTCTGGGGCCCCTCCTTTTTTCCATCTATACTCTTGGTCTCGGACAACTCATACAGCCCCATGGCTTCCAGTATCACCTGTACGCTGATGACACTCAGATCTATCTCTCTGGCCCAGACGTCACCTCTCTCCTGTCCAGAATCCCAGAGTGTCTATCAGCCATATCCTCCTTCTTCTCCTCTCGCTTCCTAAAACTCAATGTAGACAAAACCGAACTCCTCATCTCTCCTCCATCTCACACACCTTCCTTACCTGATCTATCTATCACAATAAATGACATCACACTTTGCCCTGTACCTGAAGTCCGCTGCCTCGGAGTAATCCTTGACTGTGCCTTGTCCTTCAAACCGCACATCCAAGCCTTTGCCACCTCCTGCCGCGTCCAACTCAAAAATATTTCCAGAATCCGTCCCTTCCTCAACCCTCAATCTGCTAAACTACTAATACATGCCCTCATCATCTCCCACCTCGACTACTGCAACCTCCTCCTCTGTGGCCTCCCTGCTAACACTCTTGCACCTCTCCAATCTGTCCTTAACTCTGCTGCCCACCTAATCCCCCTCTCTTCTCGCTATTCCTCCACTTCTCCCCTCTGCAAATCCCTCCACTGGCTCCCAATTCCCCAGTGTATCCAATTCAAACTACTAACATTGACTTACAAAGCCGTCCACTATCTGTCCCCCCATATATCTCTGAACTAATCTCCCGATATCATCCATCTTTGATCCTCCCAAGACCTCCTCCTCTCCTCCACACTTGTACATTCCTCATCTAACCGCCTGCAAGACTTCACCCGAGTATCCCCCATTCTCTTGAATTCTGCACTTCAAAACGTCCGACTGTCCCCCACACTCAGAACCTTCAAGCGGAACCTGAAAACCCATCTCTTCAGAACAGCCACCTCACCACCACTGGACCTGGCTCTCCATCACTGCTGGACCTGGTGCTACTCCACCGCTGGATCTGGCGCTCCATCACCATGGACTTGGCGCTCAATCACCATGGACCCGGCGCTCCACCAACATGGACCTGGCGCTCCACCACTATGGACCCAGCGCTCCACCACCATTGGACCCAGCGCTCCACCACCATTGGACCCAGCGCTCCACCACCACCAGAACAGACCCAACCTACTGTCTCTCTTCCCACCGCCCTGTAGAATGTAAGCCCACAAGGTCAGGGGTCCTCTGTCCCCTATGTATGGGTCTGTCACTGTTAGTTTGTTCATTGTATTTTTAACTTGTTTGTATGTAACCCTTTCTCATGTACAGCACCATGGAATCAATGGTGCTCTATCTATCAATAAATACTAATAATAATAATAATAATAATAATAATAATAATATGATATTGATTTTTAATAATATTCTAATTCTTTGAGATACACTATTACCTGTGCTTCTATATAATAATTTACAGGGTAGTGTGTAAAATGAATGATGAGATGATTCCTTTATCTCTACATAGTGAAACAAGTGTGTTGTGCCAACTACTGATCATGTTTGGGGGGTAAGTGATGTACTACTGCAAGGGGGCCCACCGGGAGATTGCCCCGCTCTCCCATCAGCCAGTCCGAGCCTGATTGGCCCGATTTTGCTTTCAATTTTTTCCTCTCCGCCTACAAAGACCTATAACTTTTTTTTGGCTTTTTGGACGAAAGAGTTGCTTTAGGATTAGGACTTGCTTTTTTCATTTTGCAGCACGAACTGTAAATTTAATCTCCTTTATTTCCTGGGAGAAAATGTGGTTGAAGTGAACTTTTATTTATTTTTTACTGTTTTCTTCCTTTTTTGTACTAGTCTTGAACCTGTGATCTTTGTACAATATACTGCAGTGTAGTTGCAAGGATCATCAAGCTACAACTTCCCGACTTTGGATACATCATACAAAGAGAGAAATCACTGGACATCACGGTTGGAAAAATAGAAGGTACAAAGTGAAGAGGAAAACTAGCTACCCGATGGCTTGACACACTCAGGATAACATTGAAGAGGACTCTGGTGGAGCTATGTAGGTTTGGAGAAAACTGTTGTTGACCTTTCTAGGCTTGGAGAAGACCCTGGTGGACATATCTTCTCTTTGAGAAGACCCTGGTGGACTATCTAGGCTTGAAGAAAACCCTGATGGACCTACAAAGCCTTAGAGAAGAACCTGGTGGACCTATCTAGGCTTAGAGAAGACCCTGGTGATACTATCTAGGCTTAGAGAAGACCCTAGTGGACCACTCTAGGCTTAGAGGAGACCCTGGTGGACATATCCAGGCTTAGAGAAGACCCTGGTGGACCTATCTAGACCTGCCGAAGATCTGTCTTCCTACAGGAGTGTTCATCCATAAAGTCGCTAAGACTCGTGGGATGATCCTGGGATGTGATTGTCAGTGTCAGTTTCTGACAATTTGGTGGCAGTGGTGAGATTGATAGTGTCGATCACTGATAAATTGGTGGCAGTGATGGCACATCTTCGTGATTTCTCTGATAATTTGGTGGCAGCTGTGAAATTGATAGTGTTGGCTCCTGAGAAATGGGTGGCAGCAGTGGGATCGGTAGCATAAGTTTATGACAATTTAGTATCAGTGGTGAGATTAATAGTGTCATTCCCTGACAAATTGGTGTCAGCGGTGAGATAGGTAGTGTCGGTCCCAGACAAATTGGTGGCAGCAGTGAGATAGTTAGTGTCATTCCTGACAAATTGGTGTCAGCGGTGAGATAGGTAGTGTCGGTCCCAGACAAATTGGTGTCAGTCGGTGAGATAGGTAGTGTCAGTCCCAGACAAATTGGTGTCAGCGGTGAGATAGGTAGTGTTGGTCCCAGACAAATTGGTGTCAGTGGTGAGATAGGTAGTGTCAGTCCCAGACAAATTGGTGGCAGCGGTGAGATAGGTAGTGTCAGTCCCTGATAAATTGGTGTCATGGTGAGATAGGTAGTGTCGGTCCCAGACAAATTGGTGTCAGCGGTGAGATAGGTAGTGTCGGTCCCTGACAAATTGGTGTCAGCGGTGAGATAGGTAGTGTCGTCCCAGACAAATTGGTGTCAGCGGTGAGATAGGTAGTGTCGTCCCGACAAATTGGTGGCAGCGGTGAGATAGGTAGTGTCGGTCCCTGAAAATTGGTGGCAGCGGTGAAATAGGTAGTGTTGGTCCCAGACAAATTGGTGCAGCGGTGAGATAGGTAGTGTTGGTCCCAGACAAATTGGTGTCAGCGGTGAGATAGGTAGTGTCGGTCCCTGATAAATTGGTGGCAGCAGTGAGATAGGTAGTGTCGGTCCCATGATAAATTGGTGGCAGCAGTGAGATAGGTAGTGTCGGTCCCAGACAAATTGGTGTCAGCGGTGAGATAGGTAGTGTCGGTCCCTGATAAATTGGTGGCAGCGGTGAGATAGGTAGTGTCGGTCCCTGATAAATTGGTGGCAGCAGTGAGATAGGTAGTGTCGGTCCCTGATAAATTGGTGGCAGCAGTGAGATAGGTAGTGTCGGTCCCAGACAAATTGGTGTCAGCGGTGAGATAGGTAGTGTCGGTCCCTGATAAATTGGTGGCAGCGGTGAGATAGGTAGTGTCGGTCCCTGAAAATTGGTGGCAGCAGTGAGATAGGTAGTGTCGGTCCCTGATAAATTGGTATCAGCAGTGAGATAGGTAGTGTCGGTCCCTGATAAATTGGTGGCAGCGGTGAGATATGTAGTGTCGGTCCCTGATAAATTGGTGGCAGGGGTGAGATAGGTAGTGTCGGTCCCTGATAAATTGGTGGCAGCGGTGAGATAGGTAGTGTCGTCCCATGAAAATTGGTGGCAGCAGTGAGATAGGTAGTGTCGGTCCCTGACAAATTGGTGGCAGCAGTGAGATAGGTAGTGTCGATCCCGATAAATTGGTGGCAGCAGTGAGATAGGTAGTGTCGGCCCTGACAAATTGTGTCACGTAAATAGGGTAGTGTCGGTCCCAGACAAATTGGTGTCATGGTGAGATAGGTAGTGTCAGTCCCCAGACAAATTGGTGCAGGGTGAGATAGGTAGTGTCGGTCCCAGACAAATTGGTGTCAGTGGTGAGATAGTAGTGTCGTCCCAGACAAATTGGTGTCAGCGGTGAGAAGGTAGTGTCGGTCCCATGACTAAATTGATGCAGCGGTGAGATAGTAGTGTCGGTCCGACAAATTGGTGTCAGGTGAGATAGGTAGTGTCGGTCCCAGACAAATTGGTGGCAGCGGTGAGAATAGGTAGTGTCGGTCCCTAGTCAAATTGGTGTCAGGCGGGGTAGGTAGTGTCGGTCCCGACAAATTGGTGTCAGTGGCAGGGATGGTAGTGTCGTCCCTGACAATTGGTGTCAGTGGTGAGATGGTAGTGTCGGTCCCTGCCAAGTGCCATAAATAATATGTCTGACTACGTCAACAATGCAATAGTTACCAATAATAGAATGCAATGGAATGACCCAAAATGCCAAGTGAGTCGCAAAGTTCCAGATGGGGTAAATGATGATGCCGAGGGTCAGGTAATCTGTGAATTTTTTTCTATTTACCTTGTATTTATTATGTTTGGCCTCGGAGTAAAATAAGAAACATTCAATTCCCTATGAATGACTTCAATAGAAATCTCAACAGATTCGCTCATCTCGTGTTTTGCCCGTTCTACATCTACAGTTTTACTCCTTAATATTCAGGAAGATTTGGATATTTCACACTTGTCTCTATCAATTAGTGTAAGATGCCGGGACTCAGCATCGGGGATGTGTAGGAAATATATGTTAGGAAAGTCGCCATGTACGAGCTACAAATGTCAGCACAAGCCTTTTCCATTCAGGTTGTCTGGTTTCCCTCAACAGAATGAGTCACAGTGGAATTCTCACAAAGGATTACAGACGATCCCTCAATGTGCTCCAATGATCCCATCAATGTGCTCCGACCACTCCGATCCTCAATGTGCTCCGATCCCTCAATGTGCTCCGACCAAGGCGAAGATAGATCATCACCTCCAAGAGCCAACAGGAGACATAACCGGAATAATAGCAATATGGTGACATTCATTGACAGACGGCATCCCCATCCTATCAGACCTCACACTACTCAAAATACACAGACAACACAACTACAATACGTTCAAATACTGTTTTCATGGTTTACATATATATTATGGCAATTTGCTCACTGAGCGTGTTGGGGGATACTCAATGCACAGGACTGAGGCAAACAGGCACATTTTTCTGTAAACATAAACTCCATTCGTTTACTACAGCATAAACCTCATACATGATACAGTCCATTAACATCAACGGAACATTAGTGACACAAGTCTGTTCCAATGGCGGATACGCCCACATGGCACTTACTTTCATAGTTCATTACAGTGTGTCAGTGCAGGCATCACAGCCCACACATAGACCTCAGGGCCACTTTACACACACCAACTTATCTGTCCAACTTCTGACCAACTTACTGGTTGCAGTGAAATCATGGACACATTGCTCCATTTTGTGGCTGTGTACAAATGTAACAATGTGTCCATGATTTCACTGCAACCAGTAAGTTGGTCAGAAGCTGGACAGATAAGTTGGTGTGTGTGTAAAGTGGCCTCACAGTCCACCATCAAGGAAACTTCCTCACTGGGATCACCAACTCATGTCGGTTCCAGACACTCAGCAGGACTGAAGCTTCCTGAAGACAGAGACATTCTAGGCTCCCCCATGGTCTCCACACCGTGTGTCTTCCAGGAGACCAGCCACTTCCAAGCATCCCATCCCAGGCGCCTTCCAGGACAGCAGCTGCGCCACATACTAGGAGCAAGCCATCTCTCTCTCTCTCCCTCTCTCTCTCTCTTTAATATACATATAAAAAGATTACATCTTTAGATAGATAGATAGATAGATAGATAGATAGATAGATAGATAGATAGAGATTGATCAATTTTTTTTGCTAAATATCTCAAATATTGTAATATTATACAGTTTGGAAGTAATATGTGCATTTGCACAATTTTTATTGCAACCTTTTCTTCTGGTGGTGCTGGCTTTTTTTTGCTGATGATTTTACTATAATACTGTTCCTATGTACAATAATTAACTACTATAATACTGCCCTATGTCAAGAATATAACTACTATAATACTGCTCCTATCTACAAGAATATAACTACTATAATACTGCCCCTATTACAAGAATATAACTACTATAATACTGCCCTATGTACAAGAATAAATACATAATACTGCCCTATATACAAGAATATAACTACTATAATACTGCTCTATGTACAAGAATATAACTACTATAATACTGCCCCTATTACAAAATATAACTACTATAATACTGCCCTATGTACAAGAATATAACTACTATAATACTGCCCTATTACAAGAATATAACTACTATAATACTGCCCTAATACAAGAATATAATACTATAATACTGCCCCTATGTACAAATATAACTACTATAATACTCCCCTATTACAAGAATATAACTACTATAATACTGCCCTATGTACAAGAATATAACTACTATAATACTGCTCCTATGACAAGAATATAACTACTATAATACTGCCCCTATGTACAAGAATATAATACTATATATGCTCCTATGTACAAGAATATAACTACTATAATACTGCCTCTATATACAAGAATTAACTACTATAATACTGCCCCTATGTACAAGAATATAACTACTATAATACTGCTCCTATTACAAGAATATAACTACTATAATACTGCTCCTATTACAAGAATATAACTACTATAATACTGCTCCTATTACAAGAATATAACTACTATAATACTGCCCCTATATACAGAATATAATACTATAATACTGCTCCTATTACAAGAATATAACTACTATAATACTGCCCTATGTACAAGAATATAACTACTATAATACTGCTCCTATATACAAGAATATAACTACTATAATACTGCTCCTATGTACAAGAATATAACTACTATAATACTGCTCCTATGTACAAGAATATAACTACTATAATACTGCCCTATATACAAGAATATAACTACTATAATACTGCTCCTATTACAAGAATATAACTACTATAATACTTCCTATGTACAAGAATATAACTACTATAATACTGCTCCTATTACAAGAATATAACTACTATAATACTGCCCTATATACAAGAATATAACTACTATAATACTGCTCCTATTACAAGAATATAACTACTATAATACTGCCCTATATACAAGAATATAACTACTATAATACTGCTCCTATATACAAAATATAACTACTATAATACTGCCCTATTACAAGAATATAACTACTATAATACTGCCCTATGTACAAGAATATAACTACTATAATACTGCTCCTTATACAAGAATATTAACTACTATAATACTGCCTCTATTACAAGAATATAACTACTATAATACTGCCTATACAGAATTAACTACTATAATACTGCCCTATGTACAAGAATATAACTACTATAATACTGCCCTATACAAGAATATAACTACTATAATCTGCCCTATATACAAGAATATAACTACTATAATACTGCCCTATTACAAGAATATAACTACTATAATACTGCTCCTATGTACAAGAATATAACTACTATAATACTGCTCCTATTACAAGAATATAACTACTATAATACTGCCCTATAACAAGAATATAACTACTATAATACTGCCTATTACAAGATATAACTACTATAATATGCTCTATTACAAGAATATAACTACTATAATACTGCTCCTATGTACAAGAATAAACTACTATAATACTGCCCTATTACAAGAATATAACTACTATAATACTGCTCCTATGTACAAGAATATAACTACTATAATACTGCCCTATATACAAGAATCTACTATAATACTGTCTGTATCAGAATTAACTACTATAAACTGCCAATGTACAAGAATATAACTATATATTACTGCCATTATACATTTGCAATCAAGAATAATACTATAATACTGCCCTATGTACAAGAATATAACTATATAATACTGCACCTATTCAAGAATATAACTACTATAATACTGCTTCCTATGTACAAGAATATAACTACTATAATACTGCCTATATACAGAATAATAACTACTATAATACTGTCCCTATGTACAAGAATATAACTACTATAAACAGCCCCTATGTACAGAATTTACTACTATAATACTGCCTCTATTACAAGAATATAATATATAATCTGCTCTCTATGTACAAAATATAACTACTATAATACTGCCCTATGTACAAGAATATAACTACTAATACTGCTCCTATGTACAAGAATATAACTACTATAATACTGCTCCTATGTACAAGAATATAACTACTATAATACTGCCCTATTACAAGAATATAACTACTATAATACTGCCCCTATGTACAAGAATATAACTACTATAATACTGCCCTATTACAAGAATATAACTACTATAATACTGCCCTATATACAAGAATATAACTACTATAATACTGCCCCTATTACAAGAATATAACTACTATAATACTGCTCCTATGTACAAGAATATAACTACTATAATACTGCTCCTAGTTACAAGAATATAACTACTATAATACTGCCCCTATATACAAGAATATAACTACTATAATACTGCCTCCTATGTACAAGAATATAACTACTATAATACTGCTCCTATGTACAAGAATATAACTACTATAATACTGCTCCTATGTACAAGAATATAACTACTATAATACTGCCTCTATTACAAGAATATAACTACTATAATACTGTCCTAATACAAGAATATAACTACTATAATACTGCTCCTATGTACAAGAATATAACTACTATAATACTGTTCCTATATACAAGAATATAACTACTATAATACTGCTCCTATGTACAAGAATATAACTACTATAATACTGTCCTATGTACAAGAATATAATACTATAATACTGCCTATATACAAGAATATAACTACTATAATACTGCCCTATAGTACAAGAATATAACTACTATAATACTGCCCTATATACAAGAATGTAACTACTATAATACTGCCCCTATTACAAGAATATAACTACTATAATACTGCACCTATTACAAGAATATAAACTACTATAATACTGCCTCTTATACAAGAATATAACTCTAACTGTCCTTTACAGAATAACTATATAATACTGCTCCTATGTACAAGAATATAACTACTATAATACTGCCTCTATGTACAAGAATATAACTACTATAATACTGCTCCTATTACAAGAATATAACTACTATAATACTGCTCCTATATACAAGAATATAACTACTATAATACTGCTCCCTATGTACAAGAATATAACTACTATAATACTGCCCTATTACAAGAATATAACTACTATAATACTGCTATACAAGAATAAACTATAATACGCCTATTACAAGAATATAACTACTATAATACTGCCCCTATATACAAGAATATAAGTACTATAATACTGCCCTATATACAAGAATATAACTACTATAATACTGCTCCTATGTACAAGAATATAACTACTATAATACTGCTCCTATGTACAAGAATATAACTACTATAATACTGCCTCTATGTACAAGAATATAACTACTATAATACTGCTCCTATGTACAAGAATATAACTACTATAATACTGCACACACTATATATCACATATGCTGCTGATCAATCCCCGATCTGTTCCTTGATTCTCCTGTAGACGCAGCACAATCCGCCTGAAAAACAAATCTCATAGCAACTGGAGGGTTTTGTTATTTTCTGCACATTAGTCATTTGCAGTTCTATGGAGATAAGTTAGATAACCTCCGCGGGTGAATGTTTTTTGTGTTTTAATGATCAGTTTTGCATCTTTTTTTCTTCATATAGAAAATGAATCGGTTGATTTCCAACATAAATGGTTCATGGAGGTGAAAGAGTGAAAGAATAACATGTTATGGCTTCAAAGCTTCCAATGAGATGTGACACCGGTGACCTTAAAGGGAATCTGTCACCAGGTTTTTGCCATCCAATCTGAGAGCAACATAATGTAGAGACAGAGACCCTGATTCCAGCGATGTGTCACTTACTGAGCTGCATGCTGTCATTTTCATAAAACTACTGTTTTCTCTGCTACAGATTTAGCAGCTCATGTATATGCTGGACTACCATGCAGCAGGTCAACTAGTCCTGTTAATCTCCAGCTTATTAAACAATGATTTTGTCATGACTACACTGACCAGCCCAATAAGTCACACATCGCTGGAATCATGATCTCTGGCACCTACATTATGCTACTCTCAGATTAGATGGCAAAGTGCTGGTGACAGATTCCCTTTAAAGGTATGTTGTAGCTGCAAAGCTTCCATTGAGATGTCACACCGAAGATCTTAAAGGGAATCTGTCACCAGGTTTTTGCCATCCCATCTGAAAGCAGCATAATGTAGAGACAGAGAATCTGATTCCAGCGATGTGTCACTTCCTGAGCTGCTCACTGTCCATTTTGATAAAATTACTGTTGGTGGTTTAGCAGTTCATGAATATGCTGGACTACCATGCAGCAGGCCAACTAGTCATATATGATAATCTCCAGCTGAATAAACAGTGATTATGTCAAAACATCACTGAGGAGCCCAAATAGTGACACATCGTTGGAATCAGGATCTCTTATTGCTGGAATCTGGAAGTCACAAAAATGCTGGACTACCTTGCAATAAACCAACTAGTCCTGTAATGATAACCTCTTGCAAATTAAACAGTGATTTTGTCAAAACTACACTGACCAGCCCAGTAAGTGACACATCGCTGGAATCAGGATCTCTGGCCCTACATCATGCTACTGTCTGGTTAGGTGACAAAAATCTGGTGACAGATTCCCTTTAAAGGTATACACCCATCAAAAGTGGGTGTTATTTAAACTTTAAACGGTATTTAAGAAAAATGTTTTTCTTTTCACTTCCATCGATATTATGAATGAATGGTTAAATATTGCTCCTTTCAAACAGTTCAAGGTCAACATCTTCTGATTAATTGTGGTATCAGAACCTTAGTCACCTGTCTGCCTGTGACTTCCAGTATTACTGTATCCTGTCTGTGGTATTCAGGATGTCTCCTGCTTGTCTGCGGGTTTCAGTACTTCTGCAACCGGACTGTGATATCCAGAACATCATGAGCTGTGATATCATCTATTGTGAATGGTGGATCCTGTGTTATCTACTGTATATAGAGGTGTTATCAGTCATTGTACAGGAGGAGGTGAGCTGTGATATCACCTATTGTGAATGGTGGCTCCTGTGTTATCTACTGTATATAGAGGTGTTATCAGTCATTGTACAGGAGGAGGTGAGCTGTGATATCATCTATTGTGAATGGTGGATCCTGTGTGATCTACTGTATATAGAGGTGTTATTAGTCATTGTACAGGAGGAGGAGGTGAGCTGTGATATCATCTATTGTGAATGGTGGATCCTGTGTGATCTACTGTATATAGAGGTGTTATCAGTCATTGTACAGGAGGAGGAGGTGAGCTGTGATATCACCTATTGTGAATGGTGGATCCTGTGTTATCTACTGTATATAGAGGTGTTATCAGTCATTGTACAGGTGGAGGTGAGCTGTGATATCACCTATTGTGAATGGTGGATCCTGTGTTATCTACTGTATATAGAGGTGTTATCAGTCATTGTACAGGAGGAGGAGGGGAGCTGTGACATCACCTATTGTGAATGGTGGATCCTGTGTTATCTACTGTATATACAGGTGTTATCAGTCATTGTACAGGAGGAGGTGAGCTGTGATATCACCTATTGTGAATGGTGGATCCTGTGTTATCTACTGTATATAGAGGTGTTATCAGTCTAAAGTCATCTATACAGAAAATGAAGTGTGGGTTAGTATTTACCTTTGTAGCCAACTTGACAATTGAACATTATAAAAAAAATTGTTTAACATAATAAGCTGTTTGAAACTTTATTTTTTTTGTTGGACACATCCCCGTTAATGCTTCTCTGACACTTCTCCTTTAAGATAATTTGGTTTGCGGTTTTTATGTATCATCAGTGTAGGGGGTCTGTGCCTTCCCTGTATTGTATATCCTGCCTGGTTACTATGAACCGTCCGTGTGTCTTCATCTCTATTTATCTTGGACGCGTTGATTAATTGGCGGAATGTTATGAAATTATTATTAGCGCCGAGCGCTGCAGTATACGGTATAATGGACGCCCCCTTGTGACACCCGTCCACCCGGAGCTATGCATTCACATTAAACACGTGTCACGCTCCACAACAACAACCGACTAATGACAGAATCTACTAATCCTTTTTCCTGGAAGTCGTTGTGCAATTTTATATTCATATTAATGACTGTTGATAGCGGATCTGACACGTGCGGCGCGCCGCTGATTTGTTGTTGGGACGGTAGCTAGGTATTCCTTTATGGATACATTGAAAAAGACCAAGGCAGAACATTGAGGAGCTTAGACTGGTCGTACTGCCAAGCCGAAAGGGAGGTCGGAATCCTGACTGATACATGTTACTTATGAGTTCTTTAACCCCTTCATGACTGATATACGTATATAACATACATTTTATTGTATCACCAGGATATCGTTAAAGAAGGCAAAGTCCTTGCAATCTGTATCCCCCAACTGGCCATGTTCACATCAATACCTTCAAGGGGGAAAAAATCCTTACTGCTGGGTTACATTCAGGCTCAGACTGGCACACCGGAGAAGCGGGAAATCCTCTGGTGGGCCCCTTTGCAGTAATATGTCACTTACCCCCTCAACATGATCAGTAGTTGGCACAATAAACTTCTTTCACTATGTAGAGATAAAGGAATCATTTCATAATTCATTTTCAAACTACCCATATAGGAGCATAAGTATATTGGGAATGTAATATTTGCATACAGTTGATCAGTGGGCCCCTGGAGTCAATGTCACCCCAGTCTGACACTAGTTACATTGAGGACAGAGTATGGAGTCAATTCATCATGGGAGTCAATGATGTTAAAAGGGTTTACCCAGGACTTAGATATTGCAGACCCAGCTTTGGTTCTGCATCCTGAAGAAATCTCAATTTACAGACACGATGTTTTGGGATATTGCTCATCGTGAGAGCAAAGTATGAGAGCTGATTTGGCTGTGGGATCTAAGTGGGTAAGGTTTCTCCTTGTGGAGAGTGACAGCCAGGTTTGGCAGGGTCGATATTGACTTTTAGGATTGCTACTTCTAAAAGGTGGTGCTAGAGTTCAAGTTCTCTTCCTCTCTAAAAAGACAATTTGCATATTTTATTTCCCAGAGGAGCATTGCGGCATTTAAGTCTCCTTGGTTCTTTATCCTGAAGAAGTTCACTGTGTATGGAGCCGGAGAGACATGTGTTGCCAGGTAATGTGGATCTAAGGGGTAAGGTTCCTCCTAGTGGAGATTGACATTCCAATAATGAGTAGACTTAAAAGTCACAATGCTGCTGTGGGAAGTAAAATATACAAATTGTCTCTTCATGGAATTAGTAGACTTGAACTCTAGTGACACCTATTGGAAGTAGGAATTCTAAAATTTAATATCGACCCTATAATGAGCTTTGTCATTTGACTTAGGATAAAAGCCAAACCAAAATCTCAATTTGCAGACATGGTGTTTTGGGATATTGCTCTTCGTGATTTCAAATAGGAGATCTGATTTGGCTATATGAGAAGCTAAGACTTGGATCTAAGGGTAAAGTTATATTATGTGGAGAGTGACAAGCTGTCACGCTTCCGGGAGAAGGCGCCCTAGAATGGACCCACTGGGCCGTGGTACCGGACTCCCCTGGGTGAGCTGGTCCTAGTTTAACCAACCCCTATACAGGGATTGTCAGGGGCAAGCCCAGGGGGTCTAAATGCCACAGCTGCTAGTACCAGGGGGGCAGCTTGTAGGGTTAGCCTATACTACGGTATAGCTAAGGAGGATTCGAGGTAACAGGGCCCAAGGCTAGGAGTGCAGGACTGGTTCTACCGGGGGAGAGCACAAACAGGACCTGACCAACAGCCAGCAAAGCAGAAGCTTAACTAACTCAATAATCAGGCACCTCCCATCAGTGGTGGTGGCCTGATATACCAGAGGATGGGCAGCTATTAGTCAGGGGGAGTGTCAGTTTGAGCCGTGCCGGCCCCTAGAGTCACAGGGGAGGAGCGCACGCCTAGTGCACCGCTCATTACACTCATGAAAACCGACCACTGCAGTGTGCAGATGCGTGAGACGGGCGTCAAGCAGACAGGAAGGGGACCAAGCAATGGCTCCGAGACACAGCACACCTGAACGCCGGATACCCGATTGGCAGAGGAGCGGAGGATGCAGACCCAGCAGAGGTGAGCTGGGGAGCGGTGTTAGGGGGACCTAACACATGCCAGGTCTGTCAAGGTTATATAGAGGCTAAGACCTGTCCCAACTTCCAGTAAAGAGACCAAGACCCACTCCAACTTCCTGTAGAGAGACAAATACCCATCCCCACTTCCAGCAGAGAGACCAAGACCCATCCCCATTTCCAGTAGAGGCCCCCAAGTCCTGTCCCCACTTTCAGTAGAGAAACAAAGACCCAATTCCACTTCCTGTAGAGACACCAACACATGCTCCACTTCCAGTAGAGAGAGTAAGACCCACCCCTAATTCCAGTAGAGGGACAAAGACTCATCCTTACTTTCAGTAGACAGACTAAGGCCCAAGCTTACTTCCAGTAGAGAGACAAAACCACATCAGCACTTGCAGTAGAGAGACCAAGACTCACTTCCTGTAGGGAAACCAAGACCCACCCTTACCCCCAGTAGGGAGACAAAGACATCCCCACTTTCTTTAGAGAAACATAGACCCACCCTCACTCCAGTAGAGAGGCCAAGACCAACATCCCCTTCCCGTAAAGAAACCAGGACCCACTAATACCTCTAGTAGAGAGAAAAAGACCTACCCCTGCTTCCAGTAGAGAAACCAAGACCCATCCCCACTTCCAGTAGAGACTAATACCCACCCTTACTTCCAGTATGGAGACAAAGACATCCCCATTTCCTATAGAGAAACCAAGATCCACCCCAACTTCCAGTTAGGAGACCACGACCAACACCAATTTCCTGTAAAGACAAATACCCTTCCCCACTTCCAGTAGAGAGGCCAAGACTGACCCCCGCTTCCAGTAGAGAGACCAAGACCCATCCCCATTTCCAGTAGAGACCCCAAGACCTGCCCCCATTTCCAGTAGAGAAACAAAGACCTAATCCCACTTCCTATAGGGAGACCAACACATGCTCCACTTCCAGTAGAGACGAATACCCACCCCTAATTCCAGTAGAGGGACAAAGACTCATCTTACTTCTAGTAGAGAGACAAAACCACATCAGCACTTCCAGCAGACAGACCAAGACCCATTTCCTGTAGGGAAACCAAGACCCACCCTTACCTCCAGTAGGGAGACAAAGACATCCGCACTTTCTGTAGAGAAACATAGACCCATCCTCACTTCCAGTAGAGACAAAGGCATCCCAACTTTCTGTAGAGAAACCAAGACCCATCCCCACTTCCAGTAGAGAGACTAAGACCCACTCTTACTTCCAGTAGGGAGACAAAGACATCCCCATTTCCTTTAGAGAAACCAAGACCTGCCCCCTCTTCCCCTAGAGAGACCAAGACCCAACCCCACTTCCTGTGGAAGGAAAAATTCCTGCCCTGTAATCTCTACGTCTCTGCTGATAAAGAAGGTTAATCAGAAGGGAAACACCTTGTGGCACTTAAGGCCCCATCACACACGTCAATGTCGCCAGCGATCTGATCGCTGGTGACATTGACGGCTGATCGCAGGTGAGCTGTCACACAGGCAGACTCACCAACGATCAGTACCAGCGAGCGCATTGGTATCCATGTAAACAAGCGGGCAACTAAGCGCCGCCCGGCGCTTAGTTACCCACTGTTTACCATGGATACCAGCTCCCAGCACTTGCTGAGAGGCGCTGGGAGCTGGCTGATCGCGCGTCTCCTGGTGTCACACGTATCGCTGTGTGTCCACTGGGCAACCATCAACCAGCGATTTATCGCTTGTTGATTCACCATGTCACATGCATCAATATCGCTGCAATGTCACGTGCATCAGCGACATTGACAGCGACATTGACGCGTGTGACGGCCCCTTTAGAAGAGAATTTTTGGGGAAGACAAGAAAAATAAAAGTGATTTTCAGATTGTTTGTTCATCCCGTTCTGTGTCCCTTTAAGAACATAACTATAAGTATTCGAGTTTTGAAAGAAAATAAAAACTTGTTTATTTTGTTAAAAATATATCTCAAGAACTTTCCAGCTAATATATAAACATCTAGAAGGTCAATGCACAGAATCCACTGGAGCAATTTTATGAAGAACGATAAGGAGTGCACAAGGTCATCCATCATAATTAGAGAGGAGAAAGTCTCATCTCCAGCGTCTACCAAACCCGATACACAGCCGGGAAAATACAGAGAAACTGCAGCTCTAATACAGGCGGGAATAAAGCCTCATCATATCATCTCTGCAATATACCTATACATGTACTGTGTCCTGGCTTACAGCATCATTATAATTTACTAGATGGCGGCCTGATTCTAAAGAATCGGGTAGTCTAGAATCCATATATAGTTTATTTACTAATAGTTAGGGGAGTGCGGTGAAATGAATTGTGTGTATACAGGCGGCTCTGTGGGTAGCAGAGTATACGGTGGCTCAGTGGTTAGCACTGCGCGGTGGCTCAGTGGTTAGCACAGCGCGGTGGCTTAGTGGTTAGCACTGCGCGGTGGCTCAGTGGTTAGCAGTGAGTGCCGTGAAAGTGGTCAGCGCGCTCATCACAGTGCCGTGGGCAGAGTGGTCAGCGCAGCGCCATGGGCAGAATGGTCAGCGCAGCGCCGTGGGCAGAGTGGTGAGCGCAGCGCCGTGGGCAGAGTGCGGCATGGGCAGAGTGGTCAGCGCAGCGGCGTGGGCAGACTGGTCAGTGCAGCGGCGTGGGCACAGTGGTGAGCGCAGCGGCGTGGGCAGAGTGGTCAGCGCAGCGCCGTGGGCAGAGTGGTCAGCGAAGCGTCGTGGGCAGAGTGGTAAGCGCAGCGCCGTGGGCAGAGTGGTGAGCGCAGCGCCGTGGGCAGAGTGGTGAGCGCAGCACTGTGGGCAGAGTGGTCAGCGCAGCGCCGTGGGCAGAGTGGTGAGCGCAGCACTGTGGGCAGAGTGGTCAGCGCAGCGCCGTAGGTAGAGTGGTGAGCACAGTGCCGTGGGCAGAGTGGTCAGCGAAGCACCGTGGGCAGAGTGGTCAGCACAGCGCCGTAGGTAGAGTGGTGAGCACAGTGCCGTGGGCAGAGTGGTCAGCGAAGCGCCGTGGGCAGAGTGGTCAGCACAGCGCCGTGGGCAGAGTGGTGAGCGCAGAGCCGTGGGCAGAGACTCGCGAGACTTCCCGGACGCCATATTGGATCCAGTAGTTCGGGGGCGGCGACATGTGGACTGAGGATGCAGGCGGCGCATGCAGGGCCGGTGGTAAGTATAGGTGTGTATAGGTGTGTGTGTGTGTATAGGTGTGTGTGTGTATAGGTGTGTGTGTGTGTGTGTGTGTGTGTGTGCGTGTGTCTGTGTCCCCGCGTACGGCCGCCATCTTGCTTCACCCTCAACGGGTGTAAAGATGACAAAGTCACGGAAGTGGCGGCCAAAGTGACGGAAGTCACTTCGGATTTTATATATTAGATGATCTATCACATATGAGACTGTATTATAACAGTTATATACTTGTACATAGGAGCAGTATTATAGTAGTTATATTCTTGTATATAGGGGCAGTATTATAGTAGTTATATTCTTGTACATAGGGGCAGTATTATAGTAGTTATATTCTTGTACATAGGAGCAGTATTATAGTAGTTATATTCTTGTACATAGGAGCAGTATTATAGTAGTTATATTCTTGTACATAGGAGCAGTATTATAGTAGTTATATTCTTGTACATAGGAGCAGTATTATAGTAGTTATATTCTTGTATATAGGAGCAGTATTATAGTAGTTATATTCTTGTACATAGGAGCAGTATTATAGTAGTTATATTCTTGTACATAGGAGCAGTATTATAGTAGTTATATTCCTGTACATAGGAGAAGTATTATAGTAGTTATATTCTTGTACATAGGAGCAGTATTATAGTAGTTATATTCTTGTACATAGGGGCAGTGTTATAGTAGTTATATTCTTGTATATAGGAGCAGTATTATAGTAGTTATATTCTTGTACATAGGAGCAGTATTATAGTAGTTATATTCTTGTACATAGGGGCAGTATTATAGTAGTTATATTCTTGTACATAGGGGCAGTATTGTAGTAGTTGTATTCTTGTATATAGAGGCAGTATTATAGTAGTTATATTCTTGTATACAGGAGCAGTATTATAGTAGTTATATTCTTGTACATAGGGGCAGTATTATAGTAGTTATATTCCTGTATATAGGGGCAGTATTATAGTAGTTATATTCTTGTATATAGAGGCAGTGTTATAGTAGTTATATTCTTGTATATAGGATCAGTATTATAGTAGTTATATTCTTGTACATAGGAGCAGTATTATAGTAGTTATATTCTTGTATATAGGAGCAGTATTATAGTAGTTATATTCTTGTATATAGGAGCAGTATTATAGTAGTTATATTCTTGTACATAGGAGCAGTATTATAGTAGTTATATTCCTGTACATAGGAGCAGTATTATAGTAGTTATATTCTTGTACATAGGAGCAGTATTATAGTAGTTATATTCTTGTATATAGAGGCAGTATTATAGTAGTTATATTCTTGTACATAGGGGCAGTATTATAGTAGTTATATTCCTGTATATAGGGGCAGTATTATAGTAGTTATATTCTTGTACATAGGAGCAGTATTATAGTAGTTATATTCTTGTACATAGGAGCAGTATTATAGTAGTTATATTCTTGTATATAGCAGCAGTATTATAGTAGTTATATTCTTGTATATAGGGAGCAGTATTATAGTAGTTATATTCTTGTACATAGGGGCAGTATTATAGTAGTTATATTCTTGTACATAGGAGCAGTATTACAGTAGTTATATTCTTGTATATAGGAGCAGTATTATAGTAGTTATATTTTATTACATAGGAGCAGTATTATAGTAGTTATATTCTTGTATATAGGAGCAGTATTATAGTAGTTATATTCTTGTATATAGGGGCAGTATTATAGTAGTTATATTCTTGTACATAGGGGCAGTATTGTAGTAGTTATATCTTGTACATAGGGGGCAGTATTATAGTAGTTATATTCTTGTACATAGGGGCAGTATTATAGTAGTTATATTCTTGTACATAGGAGCAGTATTATAGTAGTTATATTCTTGTACATAGGAGCAGTATTATAGTAGTTATATTCTTGTACATAGGGGCAGTATTATAATAGTTATATTCTTGTACATAGGAGCAGTATTATAGTAGTTATAGTCTTGTACATAGGAGCAGTATTATAGTAGTTATATTCTTGTATATAGGAGCAGTATTATAGTAGTTATATTCTTGTATATAGGGGCAGTATTATAGTAGTTATATTCTTGTACATAGAGGCAGTATTATAGTAGTTATATTCTTGTACATAGCAGCAGTATTATAGTAGCTATATTCTTGTATATAGGAGCAGTATTATAGTAGTTATATTCTTGTATATAGGAGCAGAATTATAGTAGTTATATTCTTGTATATAGGAGCAGTATTATAGTAGTTATATTCTTGTACATAGGAGCAGTATTATAGTAGTTATATTCTTGTACATAGGGCAATATTATAGTAGTTATATTCTTGTACATAGGGGCAGTATTATAGTAGTTATATTCTTGTACATAGGAGCAGTATTATAGTAGTTATATTCTTGTACATAGGAGCAGTATTATAGTAGTTATATTCTTGTACATAGGAGCAGTATTATAGTAGCTATATTCTTGTATATAGGAGCAGTATTATAGTAGTTATATTCTTGTATATAGGAGCAGTATTATAGTAGTTATATTCTTGTATATAGGAGCAGTATTATAGTAGTTATATTCTTGTATATAGGAGCAGTATTATAGTAGTTATATTCTTGTACATAGGGGCAGTATTATAGTAGTTATATTCTTGTACATAGGAGCAGTATTATAGTAGTTATATTCTTGTATATAGGGGCAGTATTATAGTAGTTATATTCTTGTATATAGGGGCAATATTATAGTAGTTATATTCTTGTACATAGAGGCAGTATTATAGTAGTTATATTCTTGTACATAGGAGCAGTATTATAGTAGTTATATTCTTGTACATAGGAGCAGTATTATAGTAGTTATATTCTTGTATATAGGAGCAGTATTATAGTAGTTATATTCTTGTACATAGGGGCAGTATTATAGTAGTTATATTCTTGTATATAGGAGCAGTATTATAGTAGTTATATTCTTGTACATAGGGGCAATATTATAGTAGTTATATTCTTGTACATAAGGGCAGTATTATAGTAGTTATATTCTTGTACATAGGAGCAGTATTATAGTAGTTATATTCTTGTATATAGGGTCAGTATTATAGTAGTTATATTCTTGTACATAGAGGCAGTATTATAGTAGTTATATTCTTGTACATAGAGGCAGTATTATAGTAGTTATATTCTTGTACATAGGAGCAGTATTATAGTAGCTATATTCTTGTACATAGGAGCAGTATTATAGTAGTTATATTCTTGTACATAGAGGCAGTATTATAGTAGTTATATTCTTGTACATAGGAGCAGTATTATAGTAGTTATATTCTTGTACACAGGAGCAGTGTTATAGCTAGAGATAATAAATGTAACTACAGTATATCACAGATCTCTAGCTCTGAAGTGTAGTGATTTTCTCCAGGTCATAGAATAACAATATCACCTTGTTCTCTATGAAGATCTGATGTTTCGTATTCTTCCTTTATGTTACATATGACTGGATAACATTTGTCCTGTTCCTTATTTTTTTCCGTCCTCCAGTGTCAATGTGATCTTAGCACAGAATTTCTGTGAATGTAAATCCTATAAATGGGGGAATATTCGGATGTAACGTGGATACTTTTCCTTTTTAGCTTCTCCTGCTCTCGGATTTCGGTTCATTTACACTTTCAGGATGTAAACGTTATCAGCGAGTGAGATAAGTGAGACAGTTTTTATTACACCCTTTAATGTTCCTAATTAAATAAAGTAAAACATATACTTTTTAATGACTAATTAACAAACAAGCGGGGTGGAAAACATAATTTATCATGTCTATCAGAACAGCGAGGAACCTACGCAAAATTACAGCCGTCGCCAGCTGGTGACCTCCATCTATACATGCTGGTGTGCCGATGATGCCTCATGCTGTAGATGGCGCTATGTTTTATAAGTGTAGCGCCATCTGGTGGTTGTAAGAAAAAAAATTACAGTCAAGAAAAAATATATTTTCCTATTAAACAAACAGGGACTTATCTGTCACGCCTGGGCGAGGGAACACCCCAGTGCAACACAGAGAGTAACAACGGGGGTGTAAAGGAGAGAAGCAGTGGAGTAACTAGAGTCCGATGGGCTCCACTGCAAAATGTAGACCTGTGCGACCCCCCGCGCACACATTGGTCAGATATATGGGTCCCGTGTAACGTTCTACACCCTATAAAGACTCACAAATTGATCCCTCTGCCCCATCATTATGCATTAATGTCCCTCATCCTGGTATATATTGTCCTCCTTCTTCACCCCCATCGTCTTCCAATTATTAAAATGCACCCCCATTATTTTTCATTTAGTATAATGCAGCCTCATAGCCCTCCATATAGCATAATGTAGCTTCATATATGCAGCCTCATAGATCTCCAATGCAGCGTCAAAGCCCTCCATATAGTAAAATGCAGCCTCACATCCTTCCATATAGTATAATGCAGCCTCATAGCCCGCCATACAGTATAATGCAGCCTCAGTCCTCCATATAGTATAATGCAGCCTCATAGCCCTCCATATAGTATAATGCAGTCTAATAGCCCAAAAGGCACAGCGCCCCTCCTCTCCCTCTCTTTTCACCCAGAGGACCCTCGTCGCCACTCCAGCAGGACCTCCTCCAGCAGCTCCCAGTGGCCGCTGGGTGCTGCAGTTGCAACTGGTAGCCGCATGATCCCGGCGCCATCTTGCCGGCGGCTCTCCCGATCCTGCCTCCCCATGCAGCGGTGGTCCCACAGCTGTCATCCAGTGCCGCTGCTGGGACTCCCGGTGGGTCCGGTAGGTAAGCGGCCCCAGCATCATTCCACTGTAACTGTCTCCTGCGGCCCCACTGCAGCCGCTGGGTGCCACGTGCAGGGCCTGCGACCGTGGCTCTCCCTGCATCGTCCTGCCTCTCCCGCAGCAGTGACCCCGCGGCTGTCATCCAGAGCCACTCGTGGGACTCCCGGCGGGTCTGGCAAGTGAGCGGCCCCCACCACCACTCCACCATGACTGTCTTCTGTGGCCCCGCTGCAGCCACCAGGTGCCATGTATGGGGCCCGCATGAGCCTGGCACTGGCTCCATCCCGCTGGCGGCCCTCCCAGCTCCAATCAAGTTAATTCTACAGCCCAGCAGCAGTGCACTCGCAGCTCTCATTGAGGGCTGCTCCTGTGACCCCAGATGGGTCTAGCGGGTGGACGTCCTCCACCACGGCCCCGCTGCAACCACTGGGTACCAGGAGTGAATCCGAGGCCGCACAACCCTGGCACCGGCTCCATCCCACCAAAGGCCCTCCCAGCATTGCTCCAACAAGTCCTCTCTCCCCGCTGCATTGCATCCCTGGCTGCACTACACCCCTGGCTGCACCTCATCCCTGACTGCATCTTATCTGTGGCTCCATATCATCGCAGGCTCCATCACGTCCCCAGTTTCCACCATGTCCCTGGCTTTATCACGTCTCTGGCTGCATCTCATCCCTGGCTTAATCTCATCCCTGGCTTCATCTCATCCCTGGTTACATCTCGCCCCTAGCTGCATCATATCCCTGGCTGCATCATATCCCTGGCTGCATCATGTCCCTGACTGCATCTCATCCCTGGCTTCATCAAACCCTGCACCAATTCCTTGTTACATACTGTATCATCCTAAACTGTATCTCACACTGGACTACACCCCATCCCTGGCTGCTCCTCATCCCTGGCTGCACCTCATCCGCACTGCCAGCACCCTGCAATGACCCCATCACCCTTGCTCACTGTCGCGCTCCTCCCAACCCCTGGCAACATCTCCTTACCTACAGTCATGGCCAAAAGTATTGACACCCCTGCAATTCTGTCAGTTTCTTCCTGATAATGATTGCAATCACAAATTCTTTGGTATTATTATCTTCATTTAATTTGTCTTCAATGAAAAAAACACAAAAAGAATTGTCCTAAAGCCAAATTGGATCTAATTCCACATCAAACATAAAAAAGGGGGTGGACAAAAGTATTGGCACTGTTAGAAAAATCATGTGATGCTTCTGTAATTTGTGTAATTAACAGCACCTGTAACTTCCCTGTGGCACCTAACAGGTGTTGGCAATAACTAAATCACACTTGCAGCCAGTTGACATGGATTAAAGTTGACTCAACCTCTGTCCTGTGTCCTTGTGTGCACCACATTGAGCATGGAGAAAAGAAAGAAGACCAAAGAACTGTCTGAGGACTTGAGAAACCAAATTGTGAGGAAGCATGAGCAATCTCAAGGCTACAAGTCCATCTCCAAAGACCTGAATGTTCCTGTGTCTACCGTGCTCACTGTCATCAAGAAGTTTAAAGCCCATGGCACTGTGGCTAACCTCCCTAGATGTGGACGGAAAAGAAAAATTGACGAGAGATTTCAACACAAGATTGTGCGGATGGTGGATAAAGAACCTCGACTAACATCCGAACAAGTTCAAGCTGCCCTGCAGTCCGAGGGTACAACAGTGTCACCCCGTACTATCCGTCAGCATCTGAATGAAAAGGGACTGTATGGTAGGAGACCCAGGAAGACCCCACTTCTTACCCCGAGACATAAAAAAGCCAGGCTGGTGTTTGCCAAAACTTACCTGAGAAAGCCTACAACGTTTTGGAAGAATGTTCTCTGGTCAGATGAGACAAAAGTAGAGCTTTATGGGCAAAGGCATCAGCATAGAGTTTACAGGAGAAAAAAAGAGGGATTCAAAGAAAAGAACACGGTCCCTACAGTCAAACATGGCGGAGGTTCCCTGATGTTTTGTTGTTGCTTTGCTGCCTCTGGCACTGGACTGCTTGACCGTGTGCATGGCATTATGAAGTCTGAAGACTACCAACACATTGTGCAGCATAATGTAGGGCCCAGTGTGAGAAAGCTGGGTCTCCCTCAGAGGTCATGGGTCTTCCAGCAGGACAATGACCCAAAACACACTTCAAAAAGCTCTAGAAAATGGTTTGAGAGAAAGCACTGGAGACTTCTAAGGTGGCAGCAATGAGTCCAGACCTGAATCCCATAGAACACCTGTGGACAGATCTAACAATGGCAGTTTCGAGAAGGCGCCCTTCAAATATCAGGGACCTGGAGCAGTTTGCCAAAGAAGAATGGTCTAAAATTCCAGCAGAGCATTGTAAGAAACTCATTGATGGTTACCGGAAGCGGTTGATCGCAGTTATTTTGGCTAAAGGTTGTGCAACCAAGTATTAGGCTGAGGGTGCCAATACTTTTGTCTGGCCCATTTTTGGAGTTTTGTGTGAAATGATCAATGTTTTGCTTTTTGCTTCATTCTCTTTTGTGTTTTTTCATTGAATTTAAATGAAGATAATAATACCAAAGAATTTGTGATTGCAATCATTTTCAGGAAGAAACTGAGTATTATCGGACAGAATTGCAGGGGTGTCAATACTTTTGGCCAACACTGTACTGTACCTCACCCCCGGCTCTATTCATCATCCGCCTGACATCCCCCCTGCTGCATCTCACTCCCGGCTGGACATCATCCCTGGCTGCATCTTACCCCTGGCTGGCCCAACTGCATCCCATCCCCGGCCACGTGCCCTCCTTGCTCAACCCCATCCCCGAGGTTTCCTCTTCTCTATTAGCTGCATACATAGCTGCTACCTACAATGTTCCCACTCCTTTTCACCCTCACCCCCATTCTACTTCACTTCCTGCCAGCCCCGCTCATCAATCCACCACTAAGGAATTGGTGATCTCCTCCTCCATCCTGCCCGCTCACCTCACCCGCTCCTCCGAACTGTTCCTCCATGCACAGTCCCTTCTCTCCAAGCACACACGCCCACCACGTAAACTCTCCTGCTCCCACCTTCTAACCCTCTTGCTGCTTCTCATACTCGCAGGTGAAAGTTTCCCCAATCGTGGTCCCCCCGTCACATCTCCTCACTCACCTCTAACCCATACCCATTCCCCAAAGTGAACTCTCGCAAGCTTCATAACCTCATACCCATTCAACCTTCCCCCTCCCCCACTCCCCCTATCTGGAGCACTCTGGAACGCTCGTTCAGTATGCAACAAACTCTAATTCACCCATGACCTCTTCATCTCCAACAAATTCTCATTCCTTGGTATCACCGAAACATGGCTTACCCCTCTGACATGGCTTCCCCAGCTGCACTCCCCTATGGCGGACTCACTCTCTCACACACCCCGTCCCAGCAACACCCATGGCGGAGGTGTTGGAATACTCTCGTCCGACGGTTGCTCCTTCACCCCAATTTGACCGCCGCCTTCTACCTCCTTCCCCTCCTTCGAGGTACACTCCGTCCGCATCTTCTCCCCCTGCAACCTTCAGCTGGCTTTCATCTTTCGCCCCAAGTATCTACCTCCACCTTCCTCGACCACTTCACCACTTGGCTTCTCCACTATCTTTCCTCCGACATCCCCACTATCACCATGAACGATTTCAACATCCCCATCGACACCCCCCACTCTGCTGCCTCCAGATTCCTATCTCAGAACTCCTTCTTCGGGCTTTCCCAATGGTCCTCCTCAGCCATTCACAAAGACGGTCATACGCTTGATCTCATCTTCACCCGCCTGTTACCTCACTGACCTCTTAAACTCACCCCTCCCCCTATCCAACCACAACCTATTGACCTTCTCCTCCCTCTCCACCCCCCCCACCACGTTCCCCTCCGGAAACTCACTCATCCCTGCAGAAACCTTAATCTCATTGACTTCCACTCATTCTTCGAATCCCTTCGCCCTCTCACAGACTTAGCTTCCCTTGATGTCAACTCTGCTTCCACTCTCTATAACACCACATTAGCTTCAGCCCTCGATCAGGTCGCCCCCTCACACACACCAAAACCCGAATATACAGACAACCCTGGCTCACCACCCTCACAAAAGAACTACGTCGGACGTACAGGACGGCCGAGCGGAGATGGAAGAAATCCCAGTTCGTGGAGCACTTCACCATGTACAACCAATCTCTCTCCAACTTCAAGAATGCACTCACCGCCGCAAAACAAACCTACTTCACTTCTTTAATTAATGCACTGTCCCGCGACCCCAAACAATTATTCAAAACTTTCAACTCCCTACTCCATCCCCCTGCACCTCCTCCCTTCCCCCTCATCTCTGCCGACGACTTTGCCACCTTCTTCAAACAGATCAAAGAAAGCTTTGACCCACTGTCCCTTGTCCCCCCAGCCCCCCATCACCACCCACCCCACTTCATCCAAAGGAAGTTTTTCCATCATGACAGTGATCCAGTTGACAGGGTAGGGGGTACTCGGATACTGGGACAGGGGGTTACTTCGGTGGGGGGATCATGGCTGGTCGGTCCCCGGTTCTGTGCCCTGGACCCTCAGTGGCGGGGTTTGGGGTGATGATGATGGGGGAATTGGTATCGTGACGCCACTCTGGTAATAGGGTTACCAGCGCTGCGGCCGGCCACTGAGGTGATGGAAATGCAGCTTTGGTAGTACAGCTCCCCACAGGTGGAGCTTTACCTCAAGGCAGCGGGGTGGATGAGGGGAGTAGTAGTAGCGGTTCTACTGTGAACGCTGCAGGCGGCGGCGGGGAATCAGGCACACACAATAGTCTCTGGTTTCAGTACCTTTTTACTGTTTTCCGGTAACAGGTACAGTCCAGGAGGGTAACCAGGTTTCAGTGCAGCTTGAGACATTCACCTTGGAGAGTTGTGAGGCCTCTTCTGTTATTGTGTGCGGTAATTAGTCCTGCCTGTAGCTGACCCTGCCGCTCTTTCTCCCTCTCAGGGTGCTGTTCCACAACCGACAATGAGGACCTTTCTGTGGGATCGCTAGTCTCTGCTTAGGTCCCTGGACCTATGATTGGTCAGGTTTGGAGTCTTCTACTTGTTACTTCAGGGGGACTAGATCCTCCTGGTCTGTCCGGGCTTTTCCTGCTACTATGGATTATTAGCAGGTGTCGACTCCGGTGTCCGGGTAGCTAAAGGGTTCTCAAATCTGTTCCCTTCTTCTTACTTCTTCCACTGGCCTCTGTCCCTCTTCCTAGGGTCCAGCATGGCTGGGTCAGTGTTCCCTGGTCCTGGGCCTGGCTTAATCCCAGCGACCATCTCCTTCACTGCTCTGGGCCGACTAACTCCCTTGCTGTCCCTGTGGAACTGACTCCTCCCCTCAGACCTGGATCTTTAGGGGAACTTGCTTAAGGCAGCAAGTAGAGCTCCCCCTCCAGGTCTGGGGTGGAAGGTGTTGTGTGCTGTGTGTACCAAGGTGTATACCTGTCCCTGCACCGATGGGTCCTGTGGCAATCCCCCACAGGGGTGCCACAACAGATCAACTCGCAACACCTCACCACCTGTGCTCTTGACCAGCTCCCCTCCTACCTCATCCCAAACCTCACCACAGTCCTCATCTCTGCCCTAACCCATCTCTTTAACTTATCATTCCACTACCGGCGTCTTCCCCTCATCCTTCAAACATGCCTTGATCACACCCATCCTGAAAAAACCCTCCCTAGACCCATCATCTGTCTCTATCGCCTCATATCTCTTCTCCCCTTTGCATCAAAGCTGTTTGAACAACACGTCCACTCCAAACTGTCCTCCCACCTCTCCTCCTGCTCCCTCTTCGACCGCATACAATCCGGTTTCCGACCTCATCACTCCACCGAAACAGCCCTAACTAAAGTCACTAATGACCTACTGACCGCGAAGAGCAAGCGATATTACTCCATCCTCCTCCTCCTTGACCTATCTGCCGCCTTCGACACTGTCGACCACTCCCTCCTACTCCAGATCCTGGAATCTCTCGGCATCACTGACCTAGCCCTCTCCTGGATCTCCTCATACCTAACAGACCGGACCTTCGGCGTCACCCACTCCCACACCTCTTCCTCGCCCTACCCCCTATCTGTTGGCGTCCCCCAGGGATCGGTTCTGGGACCACTACTCTTCTCCATTTACACCCTCAGCCTTGGACAACTCATTGAGTCCCACGGCCTCCAGTACCATGTCTACGCCAACGACACCCAGATCTACCTCTCTGGGCCCAACATCACCTCCCTACTATCCAAAATTCTGCAATGCCTATCCACCATCTCATCCTCTTTCTCTGCTCACTTCCTCGAGTTGAACATGGACAAAATTGAGTTCATAGTTTTACACCCAAGTCCCTCTCCCCCTCTATCAAACATATCCATCACTGTCAATGGCTGCACACTCTCCCCAGTCCCCCATGCCAAGCGCCTTGGGGTTACTTTCGACTCCTCCCTCTCCTTTAAGCCTCACATCCAAGCTCTCGCAACCTCCTGTCGACTGCAACTCAAACACATTTCCCGGGTCCGCTCTTTCCTTGATCACGACACTGCTAAAACCCTTGTTCATGCTCTCATTATCTCTCGCCTCGACTATTGCAACCTCCTGCTCACCGGCCTCCCCACTACTTCCCTTGTACCTCTCCAATCCATCCTAAACTCTGCTGCTCAACTCATCCACCAGTCTCCCCACTACTCCCCTGTCTCCCCCTCCGCCAAGCCCTTTACTGGCTCCCCATCTCTCAGAGATCCCGATTTAAAACCCTAACCACAACATATAAAGTCATCCATCACCTGTCCCCCCAATACATCTCCCACATGGTCTCCCGCTACCTGCCCGCACGCAACCTATGATCCTCCCAAGAACTCCTTCCTCCTTCTCTACTCCCCCCATATCTCGTCCTCCCCCAACTGCATACATGACTTCTCCCGTGCATCCGTCATACTCTGGAACTCCCTCCCCCAACACATCAGACACTCACCTACCCTTGGAAACTTCAAAAGAAACCTGAAGACCCACCTCTTCAGACAAGCCTACAACCTACAATGAGACCCGGTCGCCGCACCATCACACGATCGGTGCTTTCCCCTCCTACCGTTTCCTCATCCGCCCCTCGTAGACTGTGAGCCCTCGTGGACAGGGTCACCTGTCCTCCTGTACCTGTAATGACTTGATTGTCCATATTTACTGTATTTGTCCACGTTCTGCCCTCTTCATATGTAAAGTGCCATGGAATCTAATGGCGCTATATAAATAAATAATAATAATAATAGTCCCTCCATACAGGATAATGCAGCCTCATAGTCCTCAATATAGTATAATGCAGCCTTCATAGCCCTCTATACAGTATAATGCAGCCTCATAACTCTCCATATAGTATAATGCAGCCTCATAACTCTCCATATAGTAAAATGCAGCCTCATAGCTCTCCATTTAGCATAATGCAGCCTTATAGCCCTTCATATAGTATAATGCAGCCTCATAGCCCTCCATATAACATAATGCAGTCTCATAGCCCTCCATATAGTATAATGCAGCCTCATGGCCCTCCATGTAGTATAAAGTAGCCTCATATATGCAGCCTCATAACTCTCCATATAGTAAAATGTAGCCTCATAGCCCTCCATATAGTATAATTCAGTCTCCATAGCCCTCTATACAGTATAATGCAGCCTCATATCCCTCCATACAATATAATGCAGCCTTACATCCTTTTATATAGTATAATGCAGCCTCATATCCCTCCATTATATTAAAGTGCAGCATCATAAACCCTTCATATAGTATATAAGTATAATGCAGCCTCATAGCCCTCCATAACATAATGCAGCCTCATAGCCCTCCATACAGTATAATGCAGCATCATAGAACCTCCATATAGTATAATGCAGCCTCATAGTCCTCCATATAATTTAATGCAACCTCATAGCCCTGCATGTAGAATAATGCAGCCTCATAGTCCTCCATATAATATAATGCAGCCACATAGCCCTTCATAAAGCATAATGCAGCTTCATAGCCCTCCATATAGTATACTGTAGTGTCATATAAGCAGCCTCATAACTATCCATATAGTATAATGCACCTCCCCTCCTCCCCCCATAATCCTCTGGACACCTTGTTCCCTGTACTTACCTTTCCTAGTTCCCCTGCTGCTCCGGTCTTTACACAAAAACTTAAAACACAGGAGGAGGAGGTGGTGCCGGCGTGTGCTCCACTGTGGAACGCATAAAGCAGGAAGTGCCGCCTACTCCTAGTATGGAGGAGGTGGCACCAACCTGCTATATGCGTTCCTATGTGGAACGTACATGGAAAGCCAGGCCATGGTAAGAGGAAGCAACAGGAGAGGGTGTGGGTAGTATAAGGATGGCCTGCCCCTAGGATGCAGGACGATCCCTGACACAGGGGTCGCATAGCGACTATGTGCTCTGCCACGCAGTGACATGGATGAGTATCCTCGGAGATGCACATGGATGTGACCCAGGTGCTGGGGTTGGCAGGAGCAGGCCCCTGTATCTCCGGGCCCATCCCAGTCGCGATCTCTAAGACCCCTATTGTTACGCCCCTGGAGAGGAGGGTCCCAACAGTATGGTGAGGGGAGACAAGTTCCCTCCTAAAAGTGTCGGTGCCCTAAGCTCCCTAACATTCCTATACCGGTCCTTACCCCCGTTGCCATCACATGCTTAATCCCCTGATAGTAAACAGACCAGTGGGTGCACTCAATTTCAAAACTGCAATAATAGGACACAGAGGAACAAAGACAGACTGGGGAACATAGACAAAGGAAGGAAGCACCAACTCCATAGCTGCAGCTGCACCAGGCCTGCACGAACAGGATTCCGCAGCTGCCAGAGAGACTTCCTCCACCAACCATTGTCAGCATAGGTGTGGATTATATAACCCGCATCAATGCAATGATTAATCCTGGCACACTCTCCACTTTGGTGCTCAGTAATGGGATGGCACACCCAATTAAATCAAAGATAGTACGGCACACATAAACTTCATCAAATTTTCATTTATTGATGAACAATAGTTTACTCGTTAGCAGTAACTGCTGACATGTAAGACTATTGCTTCATGAATAAATGAAAAATTTGATGAAGTTTATGTGTGCCACTACGATCTTTGATAACTGGCATCAAGTGATGGGACATTTGACTATTTAAAGTGGAAGGGAGTGGTCATAAACCTGTCTAATTTATATTGGTAGAAAAGTAGGACTTTTACACTCCTAAGAAAGCTACTATGCTAACCTTTGACCCAGCCATGTCAGTAGCATCTTAGACCATACAGTACAAATTCCTTGCTTTTACTATTGGTACATCTAAACTCTACTAAGAACACCCTGAGTTCGTATCTCACATACATTGCACTCTTTTTCTCTGACATTACTAGTCACTCTCACGTTCACACATAGTTATCGTACATTGTTCGCAGCTATGCTGCAACGTATACTGCACATGGCACAGTGGAATTAACCTTCATGCATAACATACTCAATATACCTATAAATATTACTATCTGGTGTCAATGAAGTAGTGTGACGACTCGGCATCAATGAGTAGGATCTGGCCAGTGGTATTCTTAGTTATGCCAGACATACTATTCCTTAGTTCTGTAAGTCAAGGGACATGAGCTATTGGTTCATGAGAGACTGTCCGGTGCCCCCTTTTGTCTGATATTTTGTGGAACATTGCTGATTGTGTCCCTGTGGTGTTCTAGACTACATCAATTGGAGGACAAATATGCGCTCGGATTAAACCCAGTGAACAATGAGAACAGCCATGATTGTCTCCCAACAATCCTGTGGGGCACAATGCCCTAAAACGGGAGCTGAGGGATATAGAAACAGGCCTGCTCCTGTCACCAGTGTGATTCTACAGTCTAGGACCGTGGATTCCGCTGGTGGATTACAGAACTGCTTTACTGCCCAACTCTGAGCTCACAAATGTCTTAGAAGAACCCAGGTTAGGACTGCCTGATCACCTAGCCACATACCTCATGTCACGTATTGACAGCTTTACAGTCCACGTGTTATGCTGCTGTAGTTTAACTGGAGTTTCCTTTGGCACTTCCAGAGTTAATGCCAGAATGCTGCTGTAGTCTATGCTGTGTGCGGCTCTGCAGGTGGAGGGGTGTGTCAGAGCTCTAATCTCCACTCCCTCAGCCTTTAAGTAGTTCCACTTCCCTCCACTGGGTGTCACAGATAGAGTTCAGTCTCTACTTGAACCCTGTGCACTAAGGACGTGCTGTGCGGCTGCTGTTCCTTTCCATAAGAGCGGCTGGGTTTTCCTGGTCCATGGATGGAGGTAGGGGCTCTTAGCGTAGGCTGATCAGGAGCAAAGGGCAAGGGTAGTGGCCTGGAGAGGTAATTCCCAGGATCAGGGTGAGCCGGGGACCCCAGTCTAAGGGTCAGACTAGTTCCCCAGTTCTCCTTTGCCCATCTTACCATCTTGCCTCCTGGTTCCCTATCCGCTATACCACCCCATGACTCCTAGCTATACTTGTCAGCTTCCTAAGCTTTCCGCTACCTCCTTTTAGTGGGTGCCTGCCAAAAGTGGGGTGCTGCTGGCTGGGGTAGTTGGCCCTGGGTCCCCTGAAGTCGTGATTTTGATCCCTTGTGAGTTAGTGGAAGGGTGAGACTCTACGACTTGCACCATCTTGAGTCCTTACTGTGAATCTACTATAGCGCATGCTGTTGGCTATTGGTGACCCGATAAGTCTTACCGGAGCATGGTACCGTTACCCTGTGTTGTCTGAGTAGTGTTCTGCCCACAGGGTAGGAGCACAGGCGTTCAGTGGGATGAGCCCCAGGCAGTCAGCGGACGAGAGCACCCACCGGCCCTCGTGTCTCCACAACTAACACCAGTTATGGTGCACACATTGGTTTACTCAATGACGTGCGCCTCGGAGTTTACTGGGCAGATGCGAAATGTAACATAAATACGTCTGTGCTATCTGCATTCTCATCAACCTGCGGCTATCCCGAGTCGTGCACACAAATATCTCCAGCGTCTCTGCTTCATGTCACCATTGTGAACGCTCTCCGCTCCTCCAGTGTAAAACAATCAACGTGAGCGCGGCCCGAGGATCCCGAGTACCACCTCTTGGCAGGGACAAATATTTGGATGTTTGCAGCGTTTAGACATTGGAAAGAACATATGTGTTTATGAGTCCTGTCACACATTGTAATCACAGCGCCAAGAGCCACGACTCAGCCCGCCAAAAAGAAGACATATCACCTGTGTGGTCACCCGAGGTCACAACCCATGGGGGGGAGGGACACTGACCCAATCATGTACGACTGCGCTGTAAGCTGTGATAATATTACCCACCATGATTTTACAGGATTTTGGGACTTGAAATATAAGCCCTACTCGAAAAATGAGCCCTACTTAAAGTAAGGGTCAGTGTTGGGGAAATCTGGGCAAGCGACAGGGCCCTCACTACCTTAAGGGGCCCCCGATGTTTCTATTTCGAGGTTAAGACTTCTTAAGGATCTTTGGTGACATCTTAGTAATGTGACTATGAGGTCACCAAAGGTCCTTATATCTGTGGGAGTCTAGAGGAACCTGAAGAGGAGACAGACTGGTGTGTATCATATGTGCAGTGTGTGTACATTACATAAGTATGTGTAGTATGTGTGTATACATGTGTATGGGCAGTGTGTGTATATACTGGTGTATGTGCAGTCTAAGGGTACCGTCAGACCTGTCGACGGCGCTGGAGATGTCGGCGGCGACTGGTGGGGGCGTGCACGTTTTTGGCACCCCGCCATTGTCGCCGTCCCCCATTTACACGAGGTGACACCTCCAGCGATCTGACAGTGGCAACGCCACCGGGGTGTCTCAAACCCCTAGCGGCGATGCAGTACAATGGGAGCCTATGGCTCCCATCGCCTGTCAGGTAGTCGTCGGCCGTTTACATGGGGCGATGTGTGCACATCGCCCCAGATCGGCCGTCTGGTTTCACATCACTGATGTGAAACCAGGCAACCACTCAGAGGCGCTGACATCGCCCCTTTACATTAGGTGACGCAGGGGCGATGTCGCCGCTGATAGGCCACGCCCTATGTAATCGGTGGCGATGTCGACAGGTGTGACATGGCCTTCATTGTTTCTTGTGTCTGCAAGATAGGGAGCTCCCCGCCCCTGCCTGTGAGCCTTGCACATAAAAAGCCGCCTCCTGCAGCGTGTCCATGTTGGACATATTCCTGTCTGAATCCTGTTCTATAGGTACTATACACTACACTTGTTCAGGTTTGTAATCAGCTAGGGACTGCTCTGACATGGGTTACCTTGACGATTGGTGAGCGGCTTACGTGACATTTTTTGCAAAAACGTATCAACTAAATACCCTGCTTTTTAACACTTTTTTTTTCATCAGCACTTGCTCCTTACTTTATTTATTACAACAGGTATTTTTTATACGTTTGTTTTATTGTTCTTTTGTGATTCAAAAGCCATTTATTTTCAAACTACTGTGTTTTTTCTTTCTAAATCGCAATGACAACCAAAAACATCCAAATAACCCTGATCAAACGTTCACATCCCCTGGTGATTTTGGCCTGATAACGTGCACAGACGTTAACACGAATGGCTAATAAAGGTAACATCCTCACCTGTGGCCTGTTTGTTTGTAATCAGTGTGTGCATAAATGCTGAGTGAGTTTCTGGATCCAGACAGACTCTTGCATCTTTCATTCAGCCACTGTGTTTCAGGATTGTGAGTCATGGGGAAAGCAAAAGAATTGTCAACGGATCTACGGTAAAGATAGTTGAACTGTATAAAACAAGAAAGAGATACAGAAAGATATCCAAGGAATTGATAATGCCAGTCAGCAGTGTTCAAACTGTGATTAACAAATGGTAAATCATGGACTCTGTAAAAACCAAACCACGATCAGGTAGACAACAATGTGTATGTGCAATGTGTGTGTATATACATGTGTATGTTTGTCCAGTGTGTGTCAAGTCAAAGATATGACATATTATGAAATGACCAGTTTGTTTAAACCAGTCAGACATAGAGCAACACTGCTGGAAGATTACATCCCAACAGGGTTATTTTTTATTATAACCACAATAGCATGTCATTCATGCGGCAGCTTCTACCTGACCATGGGTTTCGCCTAGGGCTTCTACCTTCTCCCAAGAGCTCGCCTCTGGGAAGGAGCCAATTGGCAAAACATTTCATGTGTTTTTAACTAATTTATACTTGTGAGTATACTAAGAAAACCCCAACTGGAAGCTTCTTTAAGGTTAATTATTGATAGTATTGCTGGTGGTGATCCTTTGTGGAACTACCGGTCTCAGCAGGACTGATCGCAAAATTATTGGATGGATGAATTCATCAATACAAGAAGCAGAGAAGGGAGAAGATTCTGCTGTAAGGATCATTGATGCGGTAAAGCTGTTTTTTTATCTCTATTTGGAGGTGTTGATGCTCGCCCCTAGTCCCTGTTCTTCACTACTTCCCCCGTCTGCACCCAGCCTGCACCAAGCCTGTACCCGGCCTGCACTCAGCCTGCTCCCGGCCTGCACTCAGCCTGCTCCCGGCCTGCACTCGGCCTTTACCTGGCCTGCACTCTGCATGCTCCCGGCCTGCACTCTGCCTGCTCCCGGCCTGCACTCGGCCTGTACCCGGCCTGCACCAAGCCTGTACCCGGCCTGCACTCAGCCTGCACTCTGCCTGCTCTCGGCATGCACTCGGCCTGTACCCGGCCTGCACCAAGCCTGTACCCGGCCTGCACTCAGCCTGCACTCTGCCTGCTCCCGGCCTGCACTCGGCCTGTACCCAGCCTGCACTCAGCATGCACTCTGCCTGCTCTGGGCCTGCACTCGGCCTTCTCCCGCCTTGGCCCGGCCTGTACTAGGCCTGTACCCGTCTGCACCCGGCCTGCACTCGGCCTGTACCCGGCCTGCATTCTGCCTGTACTCGGCCTGCACTCGGCCAGCACCTGGCCTGTACCCGGCCTGCACTCAGCTTGCACTTGGCCTGTACCCGGCCTGCACTCTGCCTGTACTCGGCCTGCACTCGGCCAGCACCTGGCCTGTACCCGGCCTGCACTCAGCTTGCACTTGGCCTGTACCCAGCCTGCACTCTGCCTGTACTCGGCCTGCACTCAGCCAGCACCTGGCCTGTATCCGGCCTGCACTCAGCTTGCACCCGGCCTGCACTCGGCCTGTACCCGGCCTGCACTCTGCCTGTACTCGGCCTGCACGCAGCCAGCACCTGGCCTGTACCCGGCCTGCACTCAGCTTGCACCCGGCCTGCACTCGGCCTGTACCCGGCCTGCACTCAGCCTGCACCCGGCCTGCACTCGGCCTGTACCAGGCCTGCACTCGACCTGCACTCTGCTTGCTCTCGGCCTGCTCCCGGCCTGTACTAGGCCTGTACCCGGCTGCACCTGGCCTGTACCCGGCCTGCACCCAGCCTGTACCTGGCGTGTACTCAGCCTGTGCTGTACCCAGTCTGCACTTAGCCTGTACTTGGCCTGCACTCAGTGTGTACTCAGCCTGCATTTGGTCTGTACCCGGCCTGCACTCAGCGTGTACCTGACCTGCACTCGGTCTGTACTAGGCCTGTACCCAGATGCACCCAGCCTGTACCCAGCTTGCACTCAGCCTGCACCTGGCCTGCACTCAGCCTGTATTGTACCAGGCCTGTACCTGGCCTGCACCCTGCCTGTACCTGGCCTGCACTCGGCCTGTACCCGGCCTGCATCCGGTCTGTACCCGGCCTGCACTTGGCCTGCACCTGGCCTGCACTCGGCCTGTACCCGTCCTGCACCCGGCCTGTACCCGGTATATGCAGCTCAGGTTGTAATCACTTCCAGCAGAAAATCAGTTTTCTCATAATTATCTCAGGGTGGGTGAGGAGGGGTACGCAGCTGCAGCTGAGCCTGATCTGTACAGTGATAGATTACAGCCAGCTCCGCTCACATCAGTACCGGAGTGCTGGCGCCAACATGACAACATGAGTTGTGAATTTCTTTTCACTCAATATCAAGCACAAAATGTGAACCTGCCGGCCATCACTAATTAATCGGCTCAAGGCATCTAACCGTCCGGCGTCATGAGTCAGTAATTACACGGAAAAGGCCGTATGCCGGCGAAACGTGTGCCAAACCCGAAGTGGGATTATTTATATCCATACAAAACATAGAAATGAGGAGCCCTGGAGTGTCAGGAATTACCAGAGATAGATAGATAGATAGATAGATAGATAGATAGATAGATAGATAGATAGATAGATAGATAGATAGATAGGCTATGTTCACACACAATTTGCATTTTTTTTAGCACTCTTAAAAGCACTTGCGTTTTTTTAAGAGTGCTAAAAAATGTCCCTTGTGTGTCTGAAAGGATTTGCCACGTTTTTGGACTTAGTCATTTTTCACCAAAAACGCAGGCAAAAACGCAAGCGTTAACACAGGGTGCATAAATGTGCCTTTTAAAAACGCATGTGTTTCCCATAGGGCCCCCATGTTAAAAAAACGCATGTGCGTTTTTTCAAAACGCATGCGTTTTTTTTTTAACATGGGCCCCTATGGGAAACGCATGCGTTTTTTGAATGGCACTAAAAGGTACTAATGTACCATGCGTTTTTGCATGCGTTTCCCATAGGGCCCCATGTTAAAAAAACGCATGCGTTTTTGGAAAAACGCACATGCGTTTTTTTACAGCACCCAAAAACGCTGCATGCAGCGTTTTTTGGACTAGGGGTAAAAAACGCAAATGGATCTGAAAAACGCAGCTACACTCAAATGTACCCTGCGTTAACGCACCTGCGTTTTTTTTAACAGCCCAAAAACGCAGAGATGGTCAAAAAAAACGCATGTGTGTGAACATGGCCATAGATAGATAGATAGATAGATAGATAGACAGACCATAGATAGATAGATAGATAGATAGATAGATTATAGATAGATGATAAAGAGATAGATAGATAGATAGATAGATAGATATAGATAGATAGATAGATAGATAGATAGATAGATAGATAGATAGATAGATAGATAGATATAGATAGATAGATAGAATCGATAGATAGATAGATAGATATAGATAGATAGATAGATATAGATAGATAGATAGATAGATAGATATAGATAGATAGATAGATAGATAGATAGACAGACCATAGATAGATAGATAGATAGATTATAGATAGATGATAAAGAGATAGATAGATAGATAGATATAGATAGATAGATAGATAGATATAGATAGATAGATAGAATCGATAGATAGATAGATAGATATAGATAGATAGATAGATAGATATAGATAGATAGATAGATATAGATAGATAGATAGATAGATAGATATAATATCAGAAAAACTGCAAAGCACTCGTTACACTGTGCGAGAGGTGCAAGCTGTGTCGCTGGATCAACAAGAAACAAAAGAATCACTGCTGCACTCAGTCTAACCAAAAAGTGTATGCTAACAAGCAAATGGTTTGAGAAAAAAATTAAAACATCCGTTTCTTTCTAAAAAAACTCAATACTCACTTTTTTATTAAAAACCGGGGCTCTTGGTACACTCATTGGCTCCACCCAGCTGCAGATTGCACCCCCACCGAGCCCAGGTGCTCAGGGATCAGGATGAGGTCAGAGGGACCAGGGAGTCCACGGACAAGGATCTGGCAGGGATGTCAGCGTAGGACCCTCCGGACCCCGGGGCCGCCGAGTAGTGGCCGGAGGGCAGGCATACATTGGCCAATGAGTGTACCAAGAGCCCGGTTTTTAATAAAAAAGTGAGTATTGAGTTTTTTAGAAAGAAACGGATGTTTTAATTTTTTTCTCAAACCATTTGCTTGTTAGCATACACTTTTTGGTTAGACTGAGTGCAGCAGTGATTCTTTTGTTTCTTCTAGATAGATAGATAGATAGATATAGATAGATAGATATAGATAGATAGATAGATAGATAGATAGATAGATAGATAGATAGATAGATACTCTACACACACAAACAGAAGAATTCTATGGATTTCCTTAATATGTAGGTTCATTCACTGTATGTATATTTTCAGCATTATAATATTCAGATTTTCGACACCACGGCCAAGGATTTTATGTAAAAACTAATCTTTATATCTTTAAATCTCTTAAACTAGAATTATCCCATATAAAACCTAACATTAAAAATGATAGACCTTATAATGAATTGCAGCCAAATTTATTACCCACAAAAATGACAGACTGAGAAACTCCTGGTGGCCAAAAGAAGAGGGGATTTCCATAGTCATCTCTGAACACTTTCTCAAAACACTAGCAGTCACCCCTGAGGGCTATGGAGGGGAAAACATTCTAGATGTATATGCCTACTAGTGTGTTCAGTGCGAGCTGTAAGAAATCTTATACAGGGAGCTCCCCCTAGTGGTGGCTGCAGACAGAATCTTAATTTTATGTTATTCTGTGGTATAAAAGGGACGTTCTACCCCCCTAGTGGTGACTGCAGACAGAATCTTATCATGTATCTCAGTATACAGGGAGCTACCCCTAGTGGTGACTGCAGACGAATCTTATCATATATCTCTGTATACAGGGAGCTCCCCCTTGTGTGAGGCGGCTGCAACAGGATTTTTATCATGTATCTCTGTATACAGGGAGCTCCCCCTAGTGGAGGCTGCAGACAGGATTTTATCATGTATCTCTGTATACAGGGAGCTCCCCTAGTGGTGACTGCAGACAGGATCTTGTCATGTATCTCTGTATACAGGGAGCTCCCCCCTAGTGGTTGACTGCAGACAGATCTTATCATGTATCTCTGTATACAGGGAGCTCCCCCTAGTGGAGGCTGCAGACAGATTTATCATGTATCTCTGTATACAGGGAGCTCCCCCTAGTGGTGACTGCAGACAGGATTTTATTATGTATCTCTGTTTACCAGAGAAGCTCCCCCTAGTGGTGACTGATGACAGGATCTTATCATTATGATAATCTCTTGTATAAAGGAGTATTTTTCCCCCCTACTGGTGTTGCAGACAGGACCTATATCCATTGTACAATATTTTGCATACAGGGAGCTCCCCTAGTGGTGCTGCAGACAGGCACATACTCTTTATCATGTATCTTCTGTAACAGGAGCTGAGGCCCCTATGTGCACGGCTATCAGACAGAATCATTTTTCATGTATCTCTGTATACAGGGAGCCCCTAGTGGTGACTGCAGACAGAATCTTATCATGTATCTCTGTATACAGGAGCTCCCCCTAGTGGTAGTTGCAGAAAGAATCAATCACGTAGCAATAACTGCTGATTTATTATCTATATACAGAAGTTACACAGAAAGAAAAACCTTTAAATAGTAAAATTTTAGCTTTTTGCAGTCACCACTAGAGGGAGCTCAGAACTGACTGTATATGAACCTCAATAATAACACAGCATGTATTGAGCTCCCTCTAGTGGTGGCTGTTGTTAGTCAGAATTGTGAAAGGAACCTGGAACTTGGAACTTTGTATCAGAAAACCAAATCCAATCTCTAGAAAAATACATCATTGAACAATGTTATAACAACTGTGCACTATCACTTTAAGGGGGGTTTACGGTATTTTTTGGCACATTTTATTGACATACCGAAGATATCTCATTGGTGGAGATCAGAACCCAGATCCAAGAAATGAATGGAGTGGAGAATGTCAAATATAGCAATATACAATATAAGGCACTGAAAACATGTTCAGTTCAACATATCCATTTACTGATGTAGCAGAGCTGAGTTTGTCATTTAGTCCATCCTATGGCAAAAAAACTATATTTAATGATTCCACAGGACTAAAGGAAAACTGACTATATCTCTCAATGTGTTACCAGGATGCCTGATTGAGGAGTCTCAGGAAGGGCTTCATGACAAACTCAGCTCTGCTATATCTGCAGTCACCTCTCTGAGATACTCGGATGGTTTCCATTAGAGTTACACATCTATGACAGCTTAATAGCAGTCGTTAAACTATCAGCTTTTCTCTCTTCTGTAGCTGAGCTGAGTTTGTTAGATGTGGGATGGATAAAAAGGTAAGATGTAGCAGAGCTCAGAAAGCCAGATATAACTGGATTAGATGTCAGATACAGCAGAGCTATGTTTGTTAGGTTTAGATGTTACAGAGCTAGGTTTGGCAATGATAACACAGCAAGGTTTGTCATATGTTTTAGGGCTGAATATGAAGATGTATTTGTCACATGTAGCAGAGCTGAGTTTGTTAAACCTGGCAGAGCTAAGCTAGAGAGATGAGCCATAGTAAAGCTGTTTGTTACAGTGGTTAGATGGGTATGTGAGATGTTCTTTGCTTGAATATGCCAGATGCAGCAGAGCTGTGTTTGTCAGATTTAGCAAGCTTTTTAGGTCTATTAGACCAATTCGGATCAGATATAGCAGAGTTGAGGCTCTAACATGCTGTAAGGCTGTATCAGATGTAGCAGAACTGTGTGTGTCACGTGTAGTCAAGACAGACGTGGCAGATGTAGCAGAGCCAAGTTTGTATGATAAAGTAGAGCTAGGGTTGTCATGTTTGTCAAAGCTCATTCTGTGATGTAGCAGAGCTATGTTTGGACCAGATGTAGCAGCATTGAGTCTCTTCTGCATTGGGGCTAAAGGTCTCAAATGCGGCAGAACTGTGTGTCAGGTGTAGTCAAGATAAGTGTGGCAGATGTAGCAGAGCCAAGTTTTTAAAGAAATAATTTTATCATATAGGGGCTAAGTTTGGACCAGAGGTATCAGATGTAGCAACTTTCTGCTTACCAAAGGTAATAGAAGTGTGTGTGTGTCAGGTGTAACAGTCAGAACTGGCAGATGTAGCAGATCTGGCTTTGAAAAAAACTAAGTCTGACATGTATGGCAGAGCTAAATTTGTCATGTCCTTGTAGCGGAGCTGTGTTCATCATATGCAGAGTTCTGTTTGTCGTGTCCAGGACTAAGTGCAAAGTGCAATGGGGCTCGATATGTAATGTTGCCTTATAGTCAAATTCCTCTCGACTACATCTGTAGCCAACACTATACTAGTACAATAAAGATGACGGCCCATTACTCACCCCTAAGCCCAAACCATTATTACTGAAAGATCATCATGCCCTCATCATCCCCCTCATCATCCCCATCATCATCCCCATCATCATCCCTTCATCATCCCCCTCATCATCCCCCTCATATCCCCATCATCATCCCCCTCATCCCCTCATCATCCCCCTCATTATCCCATCATCATCCCCCTCATTCTTCATTTCACCCAAAAACACCCTTATTACTGAAATCATCATCCCCATCATCCCCTCATCATCCCCTCATCATCCCCTCATCATCCCCTCATCATCCCCCTCATCATCCCATCATCATCCCCTCATTATCCCCATCATCATCCCCTCATCATCCCACATATCCCCATCATCATCCCCCTCATTATCCCCATCATCATCCCCCATCATCCCCCATCATTATCCCCATCATCATCCCCTCATACTCATCATCCCCATCATCATCCCCCTCATTATCCCCATCATCATCCCCGCTCATCATCCCCTCATCATCCCCATCATCATCCCCACATCATCCCCATCATCATCCCACTCATTTATCCCCCTCATCATCCCCATCATCATCCCCATCATCATCCCCATCATCATCCCCATCATCATCCCCATCCATCATCATCCCACTCATCATCCCCATCATCCGCCATCATCATCCCCCTCATCATCCCCTCATCATCCCCATCATTATCCCCATCATCATCCCCCTCATTATCCCCATCATCCATCCCCCACATCATCCCCTCATTATCCCCATCATCATCCCCTCATCATCCCCATCATCATCCCCCATCATCATCCCATCATCATCCCCCTCATCATCCCCATCATTATCCCCCTCATCATCCCCCTCATGATCCCCATCATCATCCCATCATCATCCCTCATCATCCATATCCCATCATCATCCCCTCATCATCCCCATCATCATCCCCCTCATCATCCCCCTCATCGCCATCATCATCCCCATCATCATCCCCTCATCATCCCCATCATTATCCCCCTCATCATCCCCCTCATGATCCCCATCATCCCCATCATCATCCCCATCATCCCCTCATCATCCCCATCCATCATCATCCCCCTCATCATCCCCTCATCATCCCCTCATCATCCCCATCATCGCCATCATCATCCCCCTCATCATCCCATCTATCCCCTCATATCCCCATCATCATCCCCCTCATCATCCCCATCATCCCCATCATCATCGCCATCATCATCCCCCTCATCATCCCCATCATCATCCCCCTCATCATCCCCATCATCATCCCCTCATCATCCCACATCATATCATCCCCCTCATGATCATCCCCTCATCATCCCCCATCCCATTCCCCTCATACCCATCATCATCCCCCTCATTATCCCATCATCATACCCCCATCATTATCCCCACATCTCACCTCAACTCACATCATCATCATCCCCTCATCATCCCTCATATCCCCTCACCCATCATCCCCTCATCATCCCCATCATCATCATCCCATCATCATCCCACCCTCATGATCCCCATCATCATCCCCCATATCATATCATCCCACTCATCATCCCATCATCCATCATCACCCATCATATCCCTCTATCCCTATCCCCCATCATATCCCCATCATCACCCCCTCATATCCCCCATCATCCCCCTATCCCACTCATCATCCATATCCCATCATCATCCCACATCATATCCATCTCTCCCCATCATTATCCCCATCTATCATCATCCCCCTTCATCATCCCCCTCATCATCCCCTCATTATCCCCATCATCCCGCATCATCCCCCTCATCATCCCCATCATCCTCATCCATCATCATCCATCATTATGATAATAAATTGTACACTAACAATAATTAATAATAATAATAATAATAATAAATAATAAGAATAGTGTTATTATTTTTATTTATTATTATTATTATTAGTAGTAGTAGTAGTAGTAAGAGTAGAAGTACTAGTAGTATAGTTTTCATTAATTTATTATTATTCAATATAATTCTTTTTATTATTTATGCATTTTTCATTTTTTAAAATAAAGATACACAAAATTATTATTATTATTATTATTATTATTTAAATAATATTGAATAATAATAATGCTTTAATGATGATAAATCTTACACTACTACTACTACTACTACTACTACTTCTACTAATAATAATAATAATAATACAAATTATATAATAACACTAATAATCATATATTTGTGAATCTTTATTTTAAAAAATGACAAATATTAATATTTAATAATAACAATAATGCTAAGCTAATAACAGTATTAATGAATTAATGCTAATTATACTAATACTACTACTAATAAATATTAAATAATAACTCTAATAACAATATTTATTATTAATAATAATACATTTTTGTATCTATATTTAAAAAAATGAAAAATACATAAATAATAAAAATAATAATATTGAATAATAATAAATTATGATAATTATAGTACTACTACTACCACTACTACTACCACTACTACTACTAATAATAATTATAATAATAATAAAAAAATAACAACACTAATCATAACAATAAATGTTTGAATCTTTATTTAAAAACAAAAACACCTGTACCTATACACCCGTCCTGTGTTCACCACCTGTACTTATCCCCCCACGTCCTGTGTTCACCATCTGTACCTATAACACTCCCATCCTCTGCGCACCACTTATACCTATCTCCCCAAGTCCTGTGTGCACCACCTGTACCTATCCCCCATGTCCTGTGTGCACCACCTGTACCTATCCCACCCTGTCCTGTGTGCACCACCTGTACCTACCCCCCCATGTCCTGTGTGCACCACCTGTACCTATCCCACCCTGTCCTGTGTGCACCACCTGTACCTATCCCCCCATGCCCTGTGTGCACCACCTGTACCTATCCCACCATGTCCTGTGTGCCACCACCTATCCCCCATTCCTGTTCACACCTTATATCCCCCATGTCCTGTGTGCACCACCTGTACCTATACCCCCATGTCCTGTGTGCACCACCTGTACCTATCCCCCATGTCCTGTGTGCACCACCTGTACCTATCCCCCATGTCCTGTGTGCACCACCTGTACCTATCCCCCATGTCCTGTGTGCACCACCTGTACCTAAACCCCCATGTCCTGTGTGCACCACCTGTACCTATACCCCCATGTCCTGTGTGCACACCTGACCTATAACCCCCCATCCTTGTGCACCCACCTGTACCTATACCCCACATCCTGTGTGCACCACCTGTACCTATCCCCCATGTCCTGTGTGCACCACTGTACTTATCCCCCATGTCCTTGTGTGCACCACCTGTACCTATAACCCCCATCTGTCCTGCTACTGTGTCACCACCTGTACCTATCCCCCCATTCCTGTGCACCACCTGTACCTATAACCCCCCATCCTGTGTGCACCACCTGTACCTATCCCCCCATGTCCTTGTGCACCACCTGTACCTATACCCACCATCCTGTGTGCACCACCTGTACCTATCCCCCCATGTCCTGTGTGCACCACCTGTACTACCTATCCCACCATGTCCTGTGTGCACCACCTGTACCTATCCCCCCAATGTCCTGTGTGCACCACCTGTACCTACCTATCCCACCATGTCCTGTGTGCACCACCTGTACCTACCCCCCCATGTCCTGTGTGCACCACCTGTACCTATCCCCCCATGTCCTGTGTGCACCACCTGTACCTACCCCCATGTCCTGTGTGACACCTGTACTATCCACCATGTCTCCACCTTACCTACCCCCCATGTCCTGTGTGCACCACCTGTACCTATCCCCCCATGTCCTGTGTGCACCACCTGTACCTATCCCCCATGTCCTGTGTGCACCACCTGTACCTATACCCCCCATGTCCTGTGTGCACCACCTGTACCTATCCCCCCATGTCCTGTGTGCACCACCTGTACCTATCCCCCCATGTCCTGTGTGTCACCACCTGTACCTATCCCCATGTCCTGTGTGCACCACCTGTACCTATCCCACCATGTCCTGTGTGCACCACCTGTACCTATAACACCCCCATCCTGTGTGCACCACCTGTACCTATCCCCCATGTCCTGTGTGCACCACCTGTACCTATCCCCCATGTCCTGTGTGCACCACCTGTACCTATCCCCCCATGTCCTGTGTGCACCACCTGTACCTATCCCCCCATGTCCTGTGTGCACCACCTGTACCTATCCCCCCATGTCCTGTGTGCACCACCTGTACCTATCCCACCATGTCCTGTGTGCACCACCTGTACCTATACACCCCCATCCTGTGTGCACCACCTGTACCTATCCCCCCATGTCCTGTGTGCACCACCTGTACCTATCCCCCCATGTCCTGTGTGCACCACCTGTACCTACCCCCCATGTCCTGTGTGCACCACCTGTACCTATCCCCCCATGTCCTGTGTGCACCACCTGTACCTATCCCACCATGTCCTGTGTGCACCCCCTGTCACCACCTGTACCTATCCCCCCATGTCCTGTGTGCACCACCTGTACCTATCCCCCATGTCCTGTGTGCACCACCTGTACCTATCCCACCATGTCCTGTGTGCACCACCTGTACCTATCCCACCATGTCCTGTGTGCACCACCTGTACCTATAACACCCCATTCCTGTGTGCACCACCTGTACCTATCCCCCATGTCCTGTGTGCACCACCTGTACCTATCCCCCATGTCCTGTGTGCACCACCTGTACCTATCCCCCCATGTCCTGTGTGCACCACCTGTACCTATCCCCCCATGTCCTGTGTGCACCACCTGTACCTATCCCACCATGTCCTGTGTGCACCACCTGTACCTATCCCACCATGTCCTGTGTGCACCACCTGTACCTATCCCTTCATGTCCTTTGTGCACCACCTGTACCTATACCCTCATGCCCTGTGTGCACCACCTGTACCTATACTACCATGTCCTGTGTGCGCCACCTGTACCTATCCCCCCATGTCCTGTGTGCACCACCTGTACCTATAACCCCACCATCCTGTGTGCACCACCTGTACCTATACCCTCATGCCCTGTGTGCACCACCTGTACCTATCCCCCCATGTCCTGTGTGCACCACCTGTACCTACCCCCCATGTCCTGTGTGCACCACCTGTACCTATCCCCCCATGTCCTGTGTGCACCACCTGTACCTATCCCCCACCACCTCTAGCCAAAAAGGGATTGCACAGTCTTTCCTACCTGGTTCAGTTCCTTCCATTGAGGGCTCCAGACTCCTCCAGCCCTGGGGCCCCTGGGATGCTGCTGTTCTCCTGACCCCCTCCTCAGATGGCAGCCTGCCTGCAGAGGATGTCAGGCAGCAGCTGGGGGGGGGGATGTTTAGCAGAGGACAGTGGGTTTTTTCTCCCCTCTTGCTTATTCCTTTGCACAATTCAGATGATCTGATCCTTTTCCTACCTTGTTGCTGCACTAATGAAATCCAGCAGCACAATGTCACCAGGCTCCATCTAGTGGATTTAATGAAGGATTCATTCACCATTAATTTCCTTGTTTATGTCCCCCCCATCCTCCACCTCTCTCTCTAGCATGTCTGTGTTTTCTGTATAAAGCGGGTGGTCCAGGAGGGGAGGATGAGGAGGAGGAGGATGAGGAGGAGGAGGCTGTCCCCCCCCCCACTCCAGCCCCATCCCTTCCTCGGATCCTGCAGTCTTTCTCAGCCTCAGTGATGTCACTGTACAATCCTCATCCCCCCCCCGGGATTCCCCTATACTGGATGGAGAGCGCTCACTTCTTTCTATTTTGTTTATTTCTTTATTATATCATTTCATTGCTGTTTTTATATATTGCATGCAGATGTCACGTTCCCCCTGCGCTGGTGGGTTATGTAATCCCTGCACATCCCGGGGGACAGATTAGCGTTACGTCCCTCCGAGAGACGCAAGGGAAAAGAATGTGACGATTTTAATAACCGACACCGCGGTTTATGAAATAATGGGTTTTAATGGTCATTTCACACAAGGCCGGAGGGAGGTGCGCTAATATATGAGGATAAAACCTAAAAGAAAAATTAGCACATACCCTATAATAAAGTGTGTAAAGAGGAGGGGGTGTACTAACATATGAGGATAAAACCCAAAAGAAAAATGAGCGTATACCCTATAATAAAGTATGTAAAGAGGAGGGGGTGTACTAACATATGAGGATAAAACCCAAAAGAAAAATGAGCGTATACCCTATAATAAAGTGTGTAAAGAGGAGGGGGTGTACTAACATATGAGGATAAAACCTAAAAGAAAAATGAACGTATACTCTATAATAAAGTGTGTAAAGAGGAGGGGGTGTACTAACATATGAGGATAAAACCCAAATGAAAAATAAGCGTATACCCTATAATAAAGTATGTAAGGAGGAGGGGGTGTACTAACATATGAGGATAAAGTCCAAAAGAAAAATGAGCGTATACCCTATAATAAAGTATGTAAAAGGAGGGGGTGTACTAACATATGAGGATAAAGTCCAAATGAAAAATAAGCGTATACCCTATAATAAAGTGTGTAAAGAAGAGGGGGTGTACTAACATATGAGGATAAAACCCAAATGAAAAATAAGCGTATACCCTATAATAAAGTGTGTAAAGAGGAGGGGGGTGTACTAACATACGAGGATAAAACCCAAAAGAAAAATGAGCGTATACCCTATAATAAAGTGTGTAAAGAGGAGAGGGTGTACTAACATATGAGGATAAAACCCAAAAGAAAAATGAGCGTATACCCTATAATAAAGTATGTAAAGAGGAGGGGGGTGTACTAACATATGAGGATACAACCCGGAAGAAAAATGAGCGTATACCCTATAATAAAGTGTGTAAAGAGGAGGGGGTGTACTAACATATGAGGATAAAACCCAAATGAAAAATTAGCTTATACCCTATAATAAAGTATGTAAAGAGGAGGGGGGTGTACTAACATATGAGGATAAAGTCCAAAAGAAAAATGAGCGTATACCCTATAATAAAGTGTGTAAAGAGGAGGGGGTGTACTAACATATGAGGATAAAACCCAAATGAAAAATGAGCGTATACCCTATAATAAAGTATGTAAAGAGGAGGGGGGTGTACTAACATATGGGGATAAAACCCAAAAGAAAAATGAGCGTATACCCTATAATAAAGTATGTAAAGAGGAGGGGGGTGTACTAACATATGAGGATAAAACCCAAAAGAAAAATGAGCGTATACCCTATAATAAAGTGTGTAAAGAGGAGGGGGTGTACTAACATATGAGGATAAAACCCAAAAGAAAAATGAGCGTATACCCTATAATAAAGTGTGTAAAGAGGAGGGGGTGTACTAACATATGAGGATAAAACCCAAAAGAAAAATGAGCGTATACCCTATAATAAAGTATGTAAAGAGGAGGGGGGTGTACTAACATATGGGGATAAAACCCAAAAGAAAAATGAGCGTATACCCTATAATAAAGTATGTAAAGAGGAGGGGGTGTACTAACATATGAGGATAAAACCCAAAAGAAAAATGAGCGTATACCCTATAATAAAGTATGTAAAGAGGAGGGGGTGTACTAACATATGAGGGGAAAACCCAAATGAAAAATGAGCGTATACCCTATAATAAAGTATGTAAAGAGGAGAGGGGTGTACTAACATATGAGGATAAAACCCAAATGAAAAATGAGCGTATACCCTATAATAAAGTACGTAAAAGGAGGGGGTGTACTAACATATGAGGATAAAACCCCAAAGAAAAAACACAAAATGGGCATATACCCCATAATAAAGAATGGAAAGAGGAGGGGGTGTACTAAAATATGAGGATAAAACCCAAAAGAAGAACACAGAATGAGCGTATACCCTATAATAGAGTATGTAAGAGGAGGGGGTGTACTAACATATGAGGATAAAGTCCAAAAGAAAAATGAGCGTATACCCTATAATAAAGTATGTAAGGAGGAGGGGGTGTACTAACATATGAGGATAAAGTCCAAAAGAAAAATGTGTCGCCCCAGGGTGTGGGGTTCTCGGGTATCAGGCGGCAGAAGGGGTTAACGGTGTTGTCACGGGGAATGGCGGCCGCGCCTGACCCCGTGTCCTAGGGGGGAAGGTTCTCTTGAAAAGGGGAATTATTTACAGGGGATTACAGTTGTGGCCAAAAGTATTGACACCCCTGCAATTCTGTCAGATAATCCTCAGTTTCTTCCTGAAAATGATTGCAATCACAAATTCTTAGGTATTATTATCTTCATTTAATTTGTCTTCAATGGAAAAAACACAAAAGAGAATGAAGCAAAAAGCAAAACATTGATCATTTCACACAAAACTCCAAAAATGGGCCGGACAAAAGTCTTGGCACCCTCAGCCTAATAATTGGTTGCACAACCTTTAGCCAAAATAACTGCGATCAACCGCTTCTGGTAACCATCAATGAGTTTCTTACAATGCTCTGCTGGAATTTTAGACCATTCTTCTTTGGCAAACTGCTCCAGGTCCCTGATATGTGAAGGGTGCCTTCTCCAAACTGCCATTTTTAGATCTCTCCACAGGTGATCTATGGGATTCAGGTCTGGACTCATTGCTGCCACCTTAGAAGTCTCCAGTGCTTTCTCTCAAACCATTTTCTAGTGCTTTTTGAAGTGTGTTTTGGGTCATTGTCCTGCTGGAAGACCCATGACCTCTGAGGGAGGCCCAGCTTTCTCACACTGGGCCCTACATTATGCTGCAAAATGTGTTGGTAGTCTTCAGACTTCATAATGCCATGCACACGGTCAAGCAGTCCAGTGCCAGAGGCAGCAAAGCAACCCCAAAACATCAGGGAACCTCCGCCATGTCTGACTGTAGGGACCGTGTTCTTTTCTTTGAATGCCTCTTTTTTTCTCCTGTAAACTCTATGTTGATGCCTTTGCCCATAAAGCTCTACTTATGTCTCATCTGACCAGAGAACATTCTTCCAAAACGTTTTAGGCTTTCTCAGGTAAGTTTTGGCAAACTCCAGCCTGGCTTTTTTATGTCTCGGGGTAAGAAGTGGGGTCTTCCTGGGTCTCCTACCATACAGTCCCTTTTCATTCAGACGCCGACGGATAGTACGGGCTGACACTGTTGTACCCTCGGACTGCAGGGCAGCTTGAAAGTGTTTGGATATTAGTCGAGGTTCTTTATCCACCATCCGCACAATCTTATATAATTTATATTGAGTGTCAGGGAAGCAGTCTATCTGTGCATGTACAATGTATATCAAGTGTCAGGAAAGCAGCACTATCTGTAATCATACAGTTTATATTAAGTGTCAGAGAAGCAGTACTATCTTTACCTATGCAATTTATATTGAGTGTCAGGGAAGCAGTACTATCTGTACCAGTATTTTTATTAAGGCGAGGTAATGAGGCAGTACTATCTGTACCAGTATTTTTATTAAGGCGAGGTAATGAGGCAGTACTATCTGTACCAGTATTTTTATTAAGGTGAGGTAAGAGGCAGTACTATCTGTACCAGTATTTTTATTAAGGTGAGGTAATGAGGCAGTACTATCTGTACCAGTATTTTTATTAAGGTGAGGTAAGAGGCAGTACTATCTGTACCAGTATTTTTATTAAGGTGAGGTAATGAGGCAGTACTATCTGTACCAGTATTTTTATTAAGGTGAGGTAATGAGGCAGTACTATCTGCACCAGTATTTTTATTAAGGCGAGGTAAGAGGCAGTACTATCTGTACCAGTATTTTTATTAAGGCGAGGTAAGAGGCAGTACTATCTGTACCAGTATTTTTATTAAGGCGAGGTAAGGAGGCAGTACTATCTGCACAGTATTTTTATTAAGGCGAGGTAATGAGGTAGTACTATCTGTGCCAGTATTTTTATTAAGGCGAGGTAAGGAGGCAGTACTATCTGTAGCAGTATTTTTATTAAGGCGAGGTAAGGAGGCAGTAGTATCTGCACCAGTATTTTTATCAAGGTGAGGTAAGGAGGCAGTACTATCTGCACCAGTATTTTTATTAAGGCGAGGTAAGAGGCAGTACTATCTGTACCAGTATTTTTATTAAGGCGAGGTAAGAGGCAGTACTATCTGTACCAGTATTTTTATTAAGGTGAGGTAATGAGGTAGTACTATCTGTGCCAGTATTTTTATTAAGGCAAGGTAATGAGGTAGTACTATCTGTACCAGTATTTTTATTAAGGCGAGGTAAGGAGGCAGTACTATCTGTACCAGTATTTTTATTAAGGCGAGGTAATGAGGCAGCACTATCTGTACCAGTATTTTTATTAAGGCAAGGTAATGAGGTAGTACTATCTGTGCCAGTATTTTTATTAAGGCGAGGTAAGGAGGCAGTACTATCTTTACCAGTATTTTTATTAAGGCGAGGTAAGAGGCAGTACTATCTGTACCAGTATTTTTATTAAGGTGAGGTAAGAGGCAGTACTATCTGTACCAGTATTTTTATTAAGGCGAGGTAAGAGGCAGTACTATCTGTACCAGTATTTTTATTAAGGCGAGGTAATGAGGCAGTACTATCTGTGCCAGTATTTTTATTAAGGCGAGGTAATGAGGCAGTACTATCTGTGCCAGTATTTTTATTAAGGCGAGGTAATGAGGCAGTACTATCTGCACCAGTATTTTTATTAAGGCGAGGTAATGAGGCAGTACTATCTGTACCAGTATTTTTATTAAGGCGAGGTAATGAGGCAGTACTATCTGTACCAGTATTTTTATTAAGGCGAGGTAATGAGGCAGTACTATCTGTACCAGTATTTTGTATTAAGGTGAGGTAAGGAGGCAGTACTATCTGTGCCAGTATTTTTATTAAGGTGAGGTAATGAGGTAGTACTATCTGTACCAGTATTTTTATTAAGGCGAGGTAAGGAGGCAGTACTATCTGTACCAGTATTTTTATTAAGGCGAGGTAATGAGGCAGTACTATCTGTGCCAGTATTTTTATTAAGGCGAGGTAAGGAGGCAGTACTATCTGTGCCAGTATTTTTATTAAGGCGAGGTAATGAGGCAGTACTATCTGTACCAGTATTTTTATTAAGGCGAGGTAATGAGGCAGTACTATCTGTACCAGTATTTTTATTAAGGCGAGGTAATGAGGCAGTACTATCTGTGCCCTGTCTTCGTACCTGAGATTTGCTTCCTTTTACACATGTATCCAGAGGCTTGACCTCGTTGCGTACACGCTGTTCTCTCTCGTACGGGCACGGACATCATACATGGCATACCCCCAAACATGGCACCTCTATACATGAATCAGCGATTCCATTATGAATCCTACATTCCTTGCTGTTACTGTGGAGCAATGAGGCTCATCCATTTTTTATACCGGAGCTTTGTATAATTTATCAGACACTCCAGATTCCCGTTCACCCATGACTGGTGCGCGCTACTGAACCATCCACTGCTAATCCGGTCACACATTCGGGATGACACTTTGCTTTGGCACCAGAATGGGGCAGATTTGGGTTCCTGATGACTCTTGTGCGGCTTCTTTATGACCACGTTCACCGTTACTAGTTACAATGTAGCAGTGGCCATTGCGATTGTTGGTGCATGAACACAATCCGCCATCAATCACTTGCCTTGGTGTCAATCAATAGTCTTTTAGCTCTGATCTATTAGCTATGATTGATGGCTCAAGCTTAACTGCCTTGTCTATTGGAGTTAGTTACGCTCCCCTGATGAGGTGGATCCTCCAAGCTCAAGGCCAGGATGGGCACACGTGCGATAGGCATTGGTGCAGCAGGTAGCAACAATGAGTAGTTAAGGCTCGGGAACTCGGGAAGCAGGGAGCGGAGGTAATGGAAGCTGTAAGAAGACAATAAACCAATAGCAGAGGTACTGGATTCCACAGACAGACAGCTGACTGGTAGCTGAGGTTTGGAAGCTGCAGGCAGACAGGACACCAGTAGCAGAGGTACTAAAAGCTTCAAGCAGAAAGATATGTAGCAGAGGTATTGGAAGCTGCAGGCAGACAGGAGGCTGAAAACAGAAGTACTGGAAGCTACAGGTAGACTATAGACTGGTAGCAGAGATACTGGAAGCCATAGGCAGACAGGAGACCAGTAGTAGAGGTATTAGAAGAAGCAGTAACTCAGGAGACCAGTAGCAGACGTATAGGAAGCTGCAGGCACTCAGGAGACCAGTAGTAGAGGTACTAGAAAGCTTAGGCAGACAGGTGCCCTGTAGCAGAGGTACTGAATGCTGCAGGTGGAAAGGAGACCTGTAGCAGAGGGACTGAAATCCACAGGCAGACAGGAGACCAGTAGCAGAGATTCTTTAAACCACAGGCAGTCAAAAGACCACTAGTAGAGGTATTGGAAGCCAAAGTCAGACAGGAGACTGATAGCAGAGGCACTGAAAGAAGCAGGCAGTCAGGAGACTGGTGGCAAAGGTACTAGAAGCTGATGGCAGACAGGGACCTGTAGTAGAGGTATTGGAAGCTACAAGCAGACAAGAGACTGGTAGCAGAGGTACTGGAAACTACAAGCAATCTGGAGACCAGTAGCAGAGATACTGGAAGCCGCAGGCAGAAAGGTGACAAGCAACAGAGGTACTTAAGGCTGCAGACACACAGGAAATGAGTAGCAGAGATACTGGAAGCCACAGTCAGACCTCAGATTGGCAGCAGAGATTTTGGAAGCTGTAGGCAGACAGGAGGCTGATAGCAGAGGTACTGGAAGCCTAAGGCAGACAGGAGACTGGTGAAAGAGGTAATTGAAATGACAGAAAGTCAGTAAAGTGGTAGCAGAGGTACTGGAAGCCACAAAGACAGGAGACTGGTAGCAGAGGTACTGGAAGCCACAGTCAGACAGGAGACTGGTAGCAGAGGTACTGGAAGCCAAAATCAGGCAAGAGACTGGTAGCAGAGGAAACTGGTATGTTTATTGGTGAGCCTTATATAGGCCAAGGCAGATACTCAAATAGGAGCACGCCAAGCCACGTGCAAAGCCCGACATAGAGCACAACAGAACAGAGATTAGCAAGAGAGGAGCAAAGCCCTGTTACTGGACAGGGGTGTAACAGAGTCTCAGCTAGTCTGAAATCCACTTTCTTTCTCATTTTATGGTAAATTTAGATTTCAGTATATTCCTCCATGATTTACACTGCAGCCTATCCACAAAATATAAAATAGATGTTAGGTGGATGGGACCCGCATCTTGGGAATGGAGTTAGGATCTACAGCAGGCTAATTCTCATCTCAGTTATTCATATCCTTTAGTGTTGAAATGGGATTAACCCTTTAAGATGATATAACTTTGAGCCCTTGCTGCCACCACTAGAGGGAGCTCAGGCACCTACTGTATACAGGTTCATTTTTGAGCTCAAGGCAATGTACTCCTGAGCTCCCTCTAGTGGTGATGAAGAAATTTAATACCAAATTGTTTTGCAATGGAAGTGACTTGGAGCTCTGTATTAGAAAACTGAAACTCTGCATAGCACAAATGTCACTTAAATGTTAAAATTGTTAAATAGTACAAAAGATATTGAAAAAATAAAAATAAAAACCTTAAAAGTCTCAATAACCTCCTTTATTTCTCTTCAAAAATAAAGTCCAATTTCTACAGAAAATAATTATTGTTATTACTGTACTACTGCCCAAGTTGAGTTTCGCCAATTTTTACTTCTTCTGGGGCTCCAGCCTTCTATCCCGGTGATTACCGCACCCTGTGAAGCTTCTGCTTTCTAAGTTCAGGTTTATTACAAGATTTTTAGCTTTCTTTCGGGATAGGACCTTGCTTTCCCTCTTGAGGTTGTTTAGGCTACTGTATTCTTGTAATAGGGTGGAATTAAATATGATGAGCAAGAAGATGAATGGTAATGACTTAGGTTGATGATGATGGTGATGAGTATTGATTCTGGTAATGATGGTGTTTAATGATGTCATAGATTGATGATGATGGTAATGGAGAGCAGACACACTGTTTAGTAGCTTTCATGAGTGGGAGTCCATGTATGGAGACACCCCCCCCCCCCATCAATCGTAGGAAGGGGCATGATCATTTATCTTCTAGGGCGAGCTGAGTAATGTACACGCTAAATAAATAGTCTGAGTTTTTTGGAAATTCGGCTCAATTTTGAGTCATTCTATGGATGAACGCTCTGTAGGAAGACCAATCTTGTGCAGCCTAGATAGGTCCACCAGGGTCTTCTCCAAGCCTAAAAAGGTCCACCAGGGTTTTATGCAAGCCTAGCTAGGTCCACGAAGGTCTTCTCCAAGCCTAGATAGGTCCACCAGTGTCTTCTCCAAGCCTAGATAGGTCCACCAGGGTCTTCTCCAGGCCTAGATGGGTCCACCAGGGTCTTCTCCAGGCCTAGATGGGTCCACCAGGGTCTCCGCCAAGCCTAGATAGGTCCACCAAGGTCTTCAAGCCTAGACAGATTCACCAGAGTCTTCTCAAGGCCTAGCTAGGTCCACCAGGTTCTTATCTAATCATAGATAGGTCCACCAAGGTCTCCGCTAAGCCTGGATAGGTCCATCAAGGTCTTCTCCAAGCCTAGATAGGTCCACAAAGATCTTCTCCGAGCCTAGATCGGTCCACAAGGGTCTTCTGCAAGCCTAGATCGGTCCACCAAGGTCTTCTCTGAGCCTAGATAAGTCCACCAGGGTCTTGTCCATGCCTTGATAGGTCCACCAGGGTCTTATCTAAGCCTAGATAGGTCCACCAGGGTCTCTGCCAAGCCCAGATAGGTCCACAAAGGCCTTATTCAAGTCTACATAGGTCTACCAGGGTATCTGCCGAGCCTAGATAGGTCCACCAAGGTCTTCTCCAAGCCTAGATAGATTCACCAGGGTCTTTTCAAGGCCTATATAGGTCCATCAGGGTCTTATCTAATCATTGATAGGTCCACCAGGGTCTCCGCCAAGCCTGTATAGGTCCACCAGGATCTTCTCCAAGCCTAGTTAGGTCCACCAAGGTCTTCTCCAAGCCTAGATAGGTCCAACAAGGTCTTCTCTAAACCTGAATAGGTCCACCAGGGGCTTCTTGAAGCCTAGATAAGTCCACCAAGGTCTTCTCCAAACCTGGAGTGGTCCACCAGGGTCTTCTCCAAACCTAAATAAGTCCACCAAAGTCTTCTTCAAGTCTACATCGGTCCACCCGGGTCTTCTCTGCCGCTATCTTGGTGTATCAAGCCACTGGGTCGCTGGTCTGAAACTGCCACTAATGAACACTGCTAAAATGTTACTATAATGCATCTCATGGACAAAAGAATGGGCCCCCTTCACATCCAACCTTCAAGGGCATTTTCTGCCCTCCCATCCTAAATCCATAGTCCTTAATTTGAAGTTGCCCCTCTAAGATGTAACAGCGCCCACTCTTCTAAGAAGGATTCCTGCAAGATTTTGGAGTTATCTGTTGAATTTTTTTCCCCTTCCTCCAGAACGGCATGTTGGGAAGCCACACTGATGTATCTAGTTTAGTTTTGGATGGGACTGAGGTCTGAGCTCTGTGCGGCCGTCATCTTCCCCCCCTCCATGTCTGTATGGACCTTGTGCACTGAGCACAGTCATGGGAACAGAAAAGGGTCTTCTTCAAGCTGTTCATACAAAGTTGGAAGCTACAATTGTCCACAATGTTTTGTTCCCTTCATTGGAGTAAAGCCGACCCCTGATAACTGCCCAGAGCATTATCTTCTGTACAGCGTGTACAATGCAGTCAGGGTTAACACAAGATGGTGCATGTGACAGAAGTCTCACCATTTCGCTGGCTTACCAAAGACTTTGCAGGATCCAGGCCCCACCAAGCCAGCCACACCTTTCTTTTCATGGGCAGTGTTGGGCACCCATTGACAGGAGGAAGGGAAAAGCTTAAGAAGCTCAGCAAGCACCGTGAGCAGGGCCGGCGTCAGCACCCAGCGCACCCCGGCAAGTGCCGGGGCCCTCCACAGCTCAGGGGGCCCACTCACCATCAGTAACAGGCAGTCCTGATATGAAGGGGCCCATTAGTGACAGAAAGCCCTGATGGCGGGGGCCTCGCAGTAGAGTGCGGCTCGCACTGTAGCGATCCGAGAGTTATGTGGCTAGGTGATCGGTTGTCCCAACCTGGTTTCTCCAAACAAACTCATGGGCTCAGTGTTGGCAGTGGAGCATTTCTGTAATTCTCTGGCTGTAACATGGTCCCTAGGCTGAGGTCCGGTAGAACCACACCTGTAACAGGCGCAAGCATCTTTTGATAACCCTCTTCTCCCATTTTAGTGCATTGTGCCCCACAGGATTGGTAGGAGATGGCTGCTCCCTCATTGATCGCTAGCTCAATCCATCTGCGTAATTGTCCTCTGAATGATACAGTCTAGTACACCGCAGGGGGCTGATGCAATCTGTAATTAGAAGACATTCCACAAATTACTAAAAGGGGGCACCCAATCAGTCTCACATGAAACAAAGGCTTATGTCCCTTGAATTACAGAAAAAAGGAACAGTACATAAAGTATGCAATAATTAAGAGTAGTTCACCCCCCCCCCCACAAGTGGACAGAGTCTTTTCATGGAAGCTGAGTCATCACACTCTCATCTGAGGAAATCAGATAAATTTAATACAAGTGACACGCTAATCAATAGGAGATTGATCTGAGTGTTGACCAGGGGCGAACATATCATTGGTGCTACCTGTGCAGCAAAACGGGGTCCTAGAAGGGGGCCCACTTCTAAATGAGGTGTCATTGTGTATTATAATGAGGTATCGGACAGCAAAGGGCCCATAGATTGTTCTTGCACAGGGGCCCCTCCTGTCTCTGTCCGCCAGTGGTCTCGGCTTAGTGTTATCAGATGATAGAATCGTATCACTGGTGAGAAGGTGGAAAACAAAATTTCTCCATTTTCTCCATTAAGTGAGTGCGTAGATGTAATTCGAGTGCAGTCTGAGGATTTCCACCCACCCATAGACTTGCATTGCTAATAGTGAAGGTGAGTGATGATACCATAGATCATAGTAATGTTTTATGTCAATGAAATCAATGCTGATGTGCCTGTTTCGGTTGCGGCAGGTGGTAACAATCATTGCATGGGCAATACATTGATAAGGCTTCTCTCTGCAGACTGCAGCTATAATTACCTGCTCCTAGGCGCCAAGAATCAATTCTGTTGCTTGCAGAAAATCTCCCGCTTGTGTCTTTTTAACAAACCTGATTACAATTTAATTTGCCAACATTGAATAGAAGCGGAAAGAACAATCGCAACACGAAGAACAACTAATGAGTTCTCGCCGCCGCTCCTGGCCACGTATGTAACCGACTCTAAGCTAGACGAGTACACAATATTCCATATCACAACTCATTGATTTTATGCGGCAATATATAATGGTGATGTATGGGAAACGTATCATGATATGCGACACATTGTGACAGTCTCACCCTCTGCACTTACAGCTGAGAGATCATGCATGTCTCACAAGGACAAATATGTATTCCTAGATGTTGGCCCGATCTATCGCATTGGGGGATTCTAGAATGTGTGTAATTGTATATTAATCCAACTACTCCCACTACTAATTGTAGCACCACCGAGGAGGACGGAGGGAGCTGCTGCTGCACAGGATGGCCGTGGCTTGGCAGATGCTGCTGCTCTCTCGTGTTGTGCTGTCTCTCCCTACTGTGTGCTCTCTCTTCCTCATGTGCACTATTTCAGCCCTTGTGCTATCTCTCTATCCTTGTGCTCTCTTTCCCCTGTGCACCCTCCCCCCTGTGCGCTCTCTCCAATTGTGCATTGTGCCCCACCTGTGCGCTCGCTCTCCCCTTGTGCTGTCTCTAACCCATGTGTGCTCTTTCTCCCCTTGTTCACTCTCTAACCTTGTGCTCTCTCCCACCTGTGCGTTCTCTCTTTCCGCTGTGTGCGCTCTCCCTTTTGCTGTTTCTCCCCTTGTGCACTCTCTCCCCTTGTGCTGCCTCTCATCCTTGTGCACTCTCTCTCCCCTTGTGCTGTCACTCTCCCCTTGTGCTGTCTCCCTCCCTTGTGCTGCCTGTCCCCTTGTTATCTCTCCCCTCTGTGCTCTCTCTCCTTGTGCTCTCTTTCCCGTGTTTGCTCTCTCTCCTCTTGTGCTATGTCTCACCCATGTGTGCTCTCTCCCTTTGTGCTGTTTCTCTCCCCTTGTGCTGTCTCTCCCCCTGTGTGCTCTCTCTTCCCTTATGCTGTCTGTCATCCCTATGCACTCTCTCTCGCCTTGAGATGTCTCTCCCCCCTGTGCGTCGGACCCCAGGGCCGTGGGGTACTCTTTACCAGGCAATACTGTCTCTGGGGAGCAGAGGTGTAACTAGGTTTTCTGGCACCCGGGTCAAAGATTTATTTTGGTGCCCCCCCCACTGCCGCCAATTTATTTTTATATATATATATCTATATATATATACCTTATATACAGAGTGTCTCTCATATACACAGTATATACACCTCATAGTGTGTGCCTGCATGATGATGTATACATATATATACGGTATATATATGTATACATCATCAGGCAGGCACACACTATGAGGTGTATATATGTATATATCAGGCCCTGATGTATACATATATACACCTCATAGTGTGAGTGTGCCTGCCTGATGTATACATATATACACCTCATAGTGTGCCTGCCTGATGTATACATATATACACCTCATAGTGTGCCTGCCTGATGTATACATATATATACCTGAGGTATATATATGTATACATCAGGCAGGCACACTATGAGGTATATATATGTATACGTCAGGCAGGCACACTATGAGGTGTATATACGTATACATCACCAGGCAGGCGGCACACACTATGAGGTATAATACCTCATTGCGTGTGCCTGCACCTGATGTATACATATTTATATATATACACCTCATACTCCCAGCCCAGGACAGGCACCCCCCCCCCCCCCGTTTAGGTTACTTTATTACTTGTAGAGTAGTAGCCTAGGCGTAGCTATTCAGGACGGACCGGACTCAGAGGAGGCAGGCCGCAGGCAGGCAGGCTGCAACAACTCGGAGCTCCTCTTCTTCTTCTGTCTTCTCTGTCCCACTGTGCGGCGCGCTGGGTGACGTCAGCCGCAGTGCGACGTGACCCGGGGGTGGGAACTGCTGCCCTGCTGCCAGGGGGCGAACCAGCAGCACTGGTTGTGCACGCACAGCGCCGCGGGCGCCCGTGCACTGCACAATATGCAGGGCGGCGCGGAGGAGATTAGCTCCGGCGCTGCAGTGCCACCGCAGCCGGACGCCTGGTCACCTGATGATGGCGCTGGCGCCCCCGCACTGAGTTGCACCCGGGGCAAAAGGTTCGGCTGCACCCCCCAAATACGCCCCTGCTGGGGAGCCACGGGAGTCGAGACCTGATTTCCGTGACCCCGGGTGCAGCTGAAAAGGGGATTTGCTGGCTTGGTATGGAAAGGGGATTATGAAAGGGAGTGTTTTGTGACGCCACCCGTGGTCTGTGGCTATACTGGGCCACCGCTGCTGCAGAACCTCCGGAGTGATGGATGGGCAGCTTGGATAGAATGGCTCTCCATGGGCAAATCAGTTCCCCGGGGCAGTGAAGGTAGTTTAGGTGTAGTGTGCAGGACAACAGGCACAAGCAATAGGCAGATTCACTGTTTTGTTGGTCACTCAGTCTTTACTTGGGTAGCTGACTTCAGGCAGTTGTCCGCAGTGTCTTTGCTGAGAGCAACTTAGGGTTCCTTCTCACCCGGCTGGGTCTTTAGCTCCCTCACTGCGCTCTGTGTTGGTTCCTGCTGCTTCAGCTAAGCTGCCGGTCCTGTCTCTTCCTGCGAGGTGCGGGTATGACAGGCAACTTGAGTCCTTTCTAACCCTTGTCTTGGGTATCTCTTCCTGAACTCTCTCCATTGCTGTGTTTCCGAGCACGGTATGGCTGAGGAACCTGGAATTCCCCACCTTCCGGTGTTGCCTGCCGGGACGTTAGACCCTGCACAGTCTCGGACCCGGTGTCCATTCTATGCGCCTTCCTCTGGGATGAGCACGGTGTCACTCGGCTCCCCAGGTGTTTCTGCAACTCTCCTCGGACCCTAGCCTTAGGCCTGGCACCGAGTCAGCGATCCTGGGACGAGGTCTACAGCCTCAGTCCACCAGGATGTCTTCCTCAGTCCTCCTAGGAACTGAACTAACTGGCTCCACCTCAGACCAGAATTTATAGGGGAGCTGACCCTGAACCCAGGCTTGGTCTCCATCTTTTGGCCTGGAGGCAGAAGGTGTTGTGTGTGGTTTTCCTGCCAGATGAGAAGACCCTTTTGTTGCCCTCAGTGTGACACCACCACCCAGGGCAGTGATGACACAGTGGCACTAAGACCCTGGGGTGCCACATGCACTCTCTCCCATTGTGCATTGTGCCCCACCTGGTTGCTCTCTCTCCCCTTGTGCTGTCTCTAACCCCTGAGCACTCTCTCTCCCCACGCACTCTCTAACTTTGTGCTGTCTCTCACCCCTGTGCACTCTCTTCCCCCTGTGCACTTTCTCTTATCGCTGTGTGCTCTCTCCTTTTTTGCTGTTTCTTACCCCAGAACACTCTCTTTCCCTTGTGCTCTCCCCTTGTGCTGTCTCTAACCTTGTGTTGTACCTGCACCTGTGTGCTCTCTCTCCCTTTATGCTGTCTCTCTTCCCTTGTGCTGTTTCTCCCTATGTGTGCTCTTTCTTCCCCATGTGCACTCTCTTCCCTTGTGCTGTCTATCCCCCTGTGCATTCTCTCTTCTCAATGTTCGCTCCCTCTTCCGTTGTGCTGTCTCTCCACCCTGTGTGCTCTCTCTCCCCTTCTACTGTCTCTCCCCCATGTGCTCACGTATCTTGTGCTCTCTCTCCCCTGTGTGCTCTCTCTCCCCTTCTACTGTCTCTCCCCCATGTGCTCACGTATCTTGTGCTGTCTCTCCCCCTGTGCACTCTCTCATCTTGTGCATTGGGTCCCTTCTGTGCACTCTCTCCCCTTGTGCTCTCACCCCTGTGCACTCTCTCTCCCCTTGTGTGCTCTCTCCCCTTGTGCTTTCTCTCACCCCTGTGCACCGTCTTCCCCTGTGTGCTCTCTCGTCCCCTTGTGTGCTCTCTCCCTCCTTGCTGTTTCTCACCCCTATGCACTCTCTTTCCCGTGTGCTGACTCTCACCTCTGTGCGATCTCCTCTTGTGCTGTTTCTCTCCCCTTGTGTTTTCTATCCCCTTGTGTTGTCTCTCCCCTGTGTTCTCTCTCTTCCCTTGTGCTATCTCTTGCCCCTGTGCCCTCTCTCTTCCCTTGTGCTGTCTATCTTCCCTTTTGCTCTCTCTCTCTCTATGTGCTCTCACTTCCCTTGTGTCTTTCTCTTCCCCCTGTGTGCTCTCTTCCCCTGTGCTGCCTTTCACCCCTGTGCGCTCTCGGTCCCCTTGTGCTGTCTCTCCTCGTGTTAGCTCTCCTCCTTGTGTGCTCTCTCTCCTTGTGAAAAGTAAAGATAAGATAACCATCAGCATTTGGACAAAGACTGACCAGGCAGGTGCTCAGGAGGGAAGAAAACCAATGACAGAGCAAGAGGTCACCAGATCGAGACCGAGTTCCGAGACCGAGATACGATACATGTACTAGATAGATAGGAAAGAGCCCCTTATGTCTTTGTGTGCTGTGAATGGTAGATATAATAGCAGTTATTCTCTACTCAAAAGCTCAGAGACAATTGAAAATTAGAGATAGGGCCCCCAAAGGGGAAATTTGGTGAAAATTCAAGTTACAGGTCATATAATGAGGAGAAATAGACCAAGGCATGACACATGTGTAACATAGAGACAGGTGAAAAAATGCATCATGTAATGTGAATGGTAGATATAATAGCAGTTAGTCTCTACTCACAAGCTTAGGGACAACTGAAAATTATATATAAGGCCCTAAATGGGAAATTTGGTAGAAATTTGGAATACAGGTCATATAATGAGCAGAAATAGACCAGGACAAAGGCATAACACAAGTATAACAGACACAGTTGAAAAAAAAGCATACCGTGCTGTGAATTGTAGATATCATTGCAGTTAGTCTCTACTCACAAGCTTGGAGACAACTGAAAATTAGAGGTAGGGCGTCCAAAGGGAAAATTTGATAAAAATTCAGCATATAAGTCATATAGTGAACAGAAATGGACCAACATAGACACAGATAAAGAAAAGTATCCTGTACTGTGAATGGTAGATATCATAGCAGTTAGTCTCTACTCACAAGCTCAGAGACAACTGAAAATTAGAGCTAGGACCCCGAAAGGGGAATTTGGTGAAAATTCAGGATTAAGCTGATATAATGAGCAGTAATAGACCAAGGCATGACACATGTGTAATAAAGAGACAGGAGAAAAAGAGCCCTGCGACCTGTGAATGGTTGATATCATAGTAGTTAGTCTTTACTCACAAGCTCAGAGACAATTAATAAATTGGAGATAGGGATCCCCAAAGAGGAAGTTTGGTCAAAATTCAGGATACAGGTCAAATAATGAGCAGAAATAGACCAACACCAAGGCATGTCATATGTGTAACATAGAGACAGGTGAAAAAAAGCTTCCTGTTCTATGAAAGGTAGATATCATACCAGTTAGACTCTACTCACAAGCTCAGAGGCAACGGAAAAATAGAGATAGGGCCCACAAGGGGAAATTTGGTTAAAATTTGACACCGGTCATATAATATGCAGAAATAGACCAAAACCAAGGCATGACATGTGTAACATAGAGACAAGTGAACAAAGCCCCTCTTGCTGTGAATGGTACATATTAGAGCAGTTAGTTTCTATTCACAAGCTCAGAGACAACTGAAAAATAGAGATAAGGTCCCCCACAGAAGTAATCCAAGACCAAGGCATAACACATGTGCTACATAGAGACAAGATAAAAGAGCCCCTCATCTGTGTATGCTATGAATGGTAGATGGTGTAGTAGTTAGTCTCTACTCACAAGCTCAGAGACAATGGAAAAACCGAGATAGGGTCCCCAAAAGGGAAATTTGGTGAAAGTTCAGGATACAGGTCATATAATGAGCAGAAATAGACCAAGACATGGCACATGTGTAATATAGAGACAGAAGAAAATGAGCCCCTCATGCTGTGAATGGTAGCTATAATGGCAATTAGTCTCTACTCACAAGCTCAGAGGCAACTGAAAATTAGAGATTGCGCCCCTTAAAGGGGAAATTTGGTGAACAATAAGGATACAGGTCGTACAATGAAAACAACAGACGCTTGAAAGTAAATAAAAAATAATAATGTATAGAAATAATAATAATAGCATAATGTAATTAACTAGATGGTGGACCGATTCTAAAGAATCGGGTAGTCTAGAATCCATATATAGTTTATTTACTAATAGTTAGGGGAGTGCGGTGAAATTAATTGTGTGTATACAGGTGGCTCAGTGGGTAGCAGAGTATACGGTGGCTCAGTGGGTAGCAGAGTATACGGTGGCTCAGTGGTTAGCACTGCGCGGTGGCTCAGTGGTTAGCACTGCGCGGTGGCTCAGTGGTTAGCACTGCGCGGTGGCTCAGTGGTTAGCCCTGCACGGTGGCTTAGTGGTTAGCACTGGGCAGTGGCTCAGTGGTTAGCACTGCGCGGTGGCTCAGTGGTTAGCACTGCGTGGTGGCTCAGTGTTTAGCCCTGCACGGTGGCTTAGTGGTTAGCACTGCGCAGTGGCTCAGTGGTTAGCACTGCGCAGTGGCTCAGTGGTTAGCACTGCGCGGTGGCTCAGTGGTTAGCACTGCGTGGTGGCTCAGTGGTTAGCACTGCGCAGTGGCTCAGTGGTTAGCACTGCGCTGTGGCTCAGTGGTTAGCAGTGAGTGCGGTGGCTCAGTGGTTAGCAGTGAGTGCGGTGGCTCAGTGGTTAGCAGTGAGTGCGGTGGCTCAGTGGTTAGCAGTGAGTGCGGTGGCTCAGTGGTTAGCAGTGAGTGCGGTGGCTCAGTGGTTAGCAGTGAGTGCGGTGAGTTTGGTCAGCGCAGCGCTGTGGGCAGAGTGGTTAGCGCAGCGCTGTGGGCAGAGTGGTCAGTGCAGCACCGTGGGCAGAGTGGTCAGTGCAGCACCGTGGACAGAGTGGTCAGCGCAGCGCTGTGGGCAGAGTGGTCAGCGCAGCGCTGTGGGCAGAGTGGTCAGTGCAGCACCGTGGGCAGAGTGGTCAGTGCAGTGCCGTGGACAGAGTGGTCAGCGCAGCGCCGTGGGCAGAGTGGTCAGTGCAGCGCCGTGGGCAGAGTGGTCAGCACACACATACACACACACACACATACACACACTCCGCTATACTTACCACCGACCCTGCGACTTCCCCGCCGCCTGGATCTTGAGTCGACATGTCGCCGCCCCCGGACGACTGGATCCAATATGTCATCCGGGTAGTTTGGCGAGACATCTTGGACGCTATATTGGATCCAGTAGTTTGGGGGCGGCGACATGTCGACTGAGGATCCAGGCAGCGGACGCAGGGCCGGTGGTAAGTATAGCGGAGTGTGTGTTTATGTGTGTTTACAAAGTGAGGGAAGTGCGGACAAAGTGACGGAAGTGCCTACATACACACATATATACACATACTGTACATTGCATATTGAGGGGTGAGGAGAGCGGAGGCTGGAGGGGTGAGGAGGAGTGATGAGAGCGGAGGCTGGAGGGGTGAGGAGAGCGGAGGCTGGAGGGGTGAGGAGGGGTGAGGAGAGCGGAGGCTGGAGGGGTGAGGAGGGGTGAGGAGAGGGGAGGCTGGAGGGGTGAGGAGGGCAGAGGACAGGGGAGGCTGGAGGGCAGAGGACAGGGGAGGCTGGAGGGCGGAGGACAGGGGAGGCTGGAGGGCAGAGGCTGGAGGGCAGAGGCTGGAGGGGAGAGGTTGGAGGGCAGAGGCTGGAGGGGAGAGGCTGGAGGGCAGAGGCTGGAGGGGAGAGGCTGGAGGGCAGAGGCTGGAGGGCAGAGGCTGGAGGAGAGAGGCTGGAGGGGAGAGGCTGGAGGGGAGAGGCTGGAGGGCAGAGGCTGGAGGAGAGAGGCTGGAGGGCGGAGGCTGGAGGGCAGAGGCTGGAGGGGAGAGGCTGGAGGGCAGAGGTTGGAGGGCAGAGGCTGGAGGGGAGAGGCTGGAGGGGAGAGGCTGGTGGGCAGAGGCTGGAGGGCAGAGGCTGGAGGGCAGAGGCTGGAGGGCAGAGGCTGGAGGGAGCAGAGGCTGGAGGGGAGAGGCTGGAGGGGAGAGGCTGGAGGGGAGAGGCTGGAGGGGAGAGGCTGAAGGGCAAAGGCTGGAGGGGAGAGGCTGGAGGGCAGAGGCTGGAGGGGAGAGGCTGGAGGGCGGAGGCTGGAGGGCAGAGGCTGGAGGGGAGAGGCTGGAGGGCAGAGGTTGGAGGGCAGAGGCTGGAGGGCAGAGGCTGGAGGGGAGAGGCTGGTGGGCAGAGGCTGGAGGGCAGAGGCTGGAGGGCAGAGGCTGGAGGGAGCAGAGGCTGGAGGGGAGAGGCTGGATGGGAGAGGCTGGAGGGGAGAGGCTGAAGGGCAAAGGCTGGAGGGGAGAGGCTGGAGGGCAGAGGCTGGAGGGGAGAGGCTGGAGGGCAGAGGCTGGAGTGGAGAGGCTGGAGGGCAGAGGCTGGAGGGGAGAGGCTGCACGGAGGAAGAGCGGAACGTTCCTCCGCCTTTCCCTGTAGCCGGGCGCCGCCCGGCTACCCCGCTCTGGTGACGTCACCACCATGGTCCGGAGGCCATCACGGAAGTACCCTTCGGGTTTTCCGGAAGTGGCCTTCGTGTTTTATATTATAGATTTAAAAAAAAAAAACGGCTCCTCTTTATTATTGAGGAATGCAAAGAGAATATTAAGAGCCTCTTACGTCTTGGTGAGGACTTGAGGGTTTGACAAGAGACACAACCTATTCAAGTATGTGTTTGGGTCATGTTTTGAAAAATATAGAGATGAATGTGGTAACAGAAGCGTCTAGATAAATGTCAGAATAGAAGTACAATACAGCGAGGCGGATTTATGCATGAGAGGAGTCTGGAGAATGTCCCCTTTGCATAGACTCCGCTGATTGTTAATGTAACCGGCTCCAAAATAAATTTATTGACCTTTGTTTGAAAGATGTGTAAGTGTTACCGAGCCTATTAATAGTGGGCAACGCGGAGAATTCTCTGCTGATAGATTGTTAGAACTTATTTCTCCAAGTACTAATGAGGCTCTAATTTAAAGTGGCTTTAGTTATTCTACATGCAGGATGTTCCCAAGACCTAATAGAATTGAAGAAGAAAATAGAATTTAAAGGGAATTAGGCGAGGAAGTCTGATGATGACCTATGATTTTTTTTTTTGCCCCGAGATGCAAGAATCGATTAACAAAAAATAATAACAATAAAGAGAATGGAAATCGCCCAAAAATAATAACAAATAACAGAAAAAAAAAGAATTAAAAAGAAAGCTCAAATAAAAATGATACATCTACTTGCATAATGGCCGTTTTCGTTCAACCGGAAACAGATTTAAAAAAAAAAAATGGTCGCCATATTGTCAAACCCAAGTGATGTGCCAGTATGCCGGCCACGTGCTGATGCTCACCCCCAGGTCCGGGTTCGCTTCTCAGTCCACCACCACGGCCTTCTCTGCCTCCGTTTCCGCCACTGCTGGGAGTCCTGTGCCTCGGTAAAGAAGAAATGAAGGATCTGTGATGATGTCACAGTCATGTGCCCAGTAGAGGAGGGGGCGGAGCTCACCAGTCCTATTACTTGAAGGACCTGTGGAGGACTGTGTCATGTGATGCAGAGGGGCAGAGCTAAGAGACCACAGACACTGGGACAAAGCACAGGCAGCCAGGTACACAGACAACATAGAGGGACACAGAGAGTGCACACAGAGCGCACAGAGAGAGTGCACAGAGCGCTCAGGGGGGCCACAGAGTGCACAGGGGACCACAGAGCACATAGGGGAGCCAAAGAGCACACACGGGGTCACAGAGAGAGCACACAGTGCACGGGGAGCCACAGAGCACACAGGGGGGCCACAGGGGAGGCACAGAGTGAGTGCACAAGGGGACCAGAGATAGTGCCTCCCACTCTCACATCCCGCACTCTGCTCTCCCGTGCTCTACCCCCTCCATGCTCTGTCCCTCTTCCACGCTCTGTTGTCCCTCCGCGCTTTGCTCTTTAACACACCCCATGCTCTGCCCCTCCCCCTGCACTCTGCTTGCTCACACACCCCACACTCTGCCCCCTTGCATTCTGCCCCCCTGTGCTCTGCTCACTCACACAACCTACGCTCTGCCCCCCTGCACTTTGTTCGCTCTCACACCCCTCGCTCTGCCTCCTCCCCTGCACTCTGCCCCCCAGTGATCTGCACACCCAATGCTCTGCCCCATTCCACGTTCTGCCCACTCTGCTCCTCCTGCACTTGCTCCCTCTCACACTGTATGCTCTGCTCCCCCCCATGCTCTGCCTTCCCAGTGTATGTATTTTCACAGCTGAGAGCAGGCTGACAGTGATCTGTGTGGGGAGCCAGCAGACAAGGGGGTAACAGAGTGTGACTGAGTTGTTTCTGAGGAGTATACACTCTTCCTGACCTTCTGACATTTCTTAGCAACAGTGCTGTAGCCTGTGCTAATCAGATGCATTGTTTGCTGCAGTCAGCAGTGTAGGCCACACCCACACCCTTATATGGTTACATGCCCCGTATTCAGGGTGTAAACGGATCTGACTGATAATAAACATATTTGCAAGAAAATGAATTAGCGGTCTTATAGAGGCGCTACTAAAGCTCAGGCACCAGGATGATGATGTTTATAAACCGCAATCTTTATTTTCCCCTCACAGCTCCACAACATGTTTCAACTGCTCAAGGCAGTTTTCCTCAGGTAGTGCCCTCCTTCTCTCCCTTTTTTTCATACATGATAATAAACATATGTCTGCTTCACAAACAGTATAGTGGGGACACCAGAATTTGCTAATGAAGTATATTAAAAATTTTATTATAATTACTTGCTCTACATTATTATCAAATAGAAATTTAAACGGCGGTTATGCTGAAACAAGAAAAGAAACAAAAATATTAAAAGTATAAAAATATCAAGTACCTTATTCAATTTTGAAATCTATACTTGTATACCTATAGTTTTTTCTTGTTTCAACATCAATATTATTTGCAATGTAAGGGGAAAGCCATGGGGTCCAACAAGACCCCTAATTATGCAATGTTTTTAGTGGCGGTATTCGAAGAGAAATATGAATTCTTATCCAGCCTCTTCTGATAGGTGAGAGGCTGGATTACATACTTTGATTACATTTTCTTTATTTGGACAGGGACATAGAAATTTCATTTCATATTTCAACATTATCTTAATGACATCTTTAGTGACTTGCAGTTTACCCTAGTTCAGAGTAAGTATAGCCTACAATATTGGAATTCATGAGTTTATGTTCAAAATGGTGAAGTATATATGGATATACTGAATCACAAAAAGCAGTCAAACAAACGTGTAAAAATACTCTGTTGTAAAAAAACACATAGTAAAAAGCAAGTGCTGCTGAAAAAGTAGTAAAATATAGGGTATTTAGTTGATACGTTTTTTGCAAAAAATGTATACTAAGCTGCTCTACCGCTTCAAGGTAACCCGTACCAGAGCAGTTCCTATCTGATGTATTTAAAACCTGACCATGTGTATTGGCACCTAAATGAGCAGGATCCAGACAGGTCCAATGTCTGACTTGGACTGAATGCATCACATGAAGCCAGTACGAATGAAACTGAAAGAAATTGGACAGAAACACGCGTCGGGATGGAGGAACATGTCGTCTGGATCCTTTAGAGAGCAGATTGCACTTTAAGGTATTCTTACCTCTAACAATATATTTCTTTGACACTGCTTAATGGGAGTCTCGTTGTGAACCACTGTGTCCTCTTTGCATGGAAGCTATGATGGGTGTGACGCCAGTATATAACTAGTCTCTGAGGTGCAGAAAACAGAAAGTAAGTATATAAATATTACTACTTACTGGTAGTAAAGAGAGGTCAAAACAATCCGGAGTTAGGTCCAGGAAATGGCGCAATAACAGCTAGGGATATTCAGAATCGAAGTCCAATTCAAGCCAAAGTCAGGAAACCAGAGGGACAAAACAGAATACAGAGAAGCAGGCAAAGATAAATATCAGGTCACAAGCAGAGAGTCAAGTCCAGGTAAAGTAACTATTCAGGCAGGGTCTGGCTCAGAGCACAGAGAGATCAATCCTACACATCCAAAGGCAAATATACAATTTACACAGAATAGGGCAGCAAGCTTGCTTAAGTAGAGGCCTAATCAAGTGAGCTGAAATGCAGGTGATTTGCAGCACAGAGCCAGCCCAGACTGATAATCCCCACAACAACCTAGTAAAGGACAAAGTTAGTGTGGAGATCGTATTATTTATTCTTTAGGAATAAAGCTAATCAATAAAGAAACAATAAACCTAGACATTGATCTATCCTTTAGACCATATCAATCATCAGGGGTTTTGGGGATTGATAAGAAGTACAAGTAACATTTAGTACATAAAGATCAATAAAAGGTATGAGGAAAATAACTCTAAAATAACTCTAAGGGTGGCTTCACACTGCGGTCAGGTCCGGTGTAAACCGGACAGCCCCGGACCGGATTTTGGCCCCATAGTATCCTATGGGGCCGGATGGCAGCTATCCGCCATCCGGTTTCCATCTGTCCAGCAGTATCCGGGGCAATCCAGTGCTCTCCAACATGGGAGTCTATGGGGCTGGTTTGCCCTCCGGTTCTGTGTTCAGATGCAGTCCGGGGATGTCAGGTTCATCCCTGACAGCCCCGAACCGGACCTGACCGCAGTGTGAAGCCGCCCTTAGAAAACACCCAAATCACCAGTGTAGTAGGGTAGGGTCACATTGAAAACATAAATTGCATTCACCGCATCCGGATCCGGATGCGGTGAACGCAATGCCGGGCACACACATTTTTCTTCAAAAATGTGTGGTGAATACCGCACTGCGGTCACCGGATGGCTCAGGATGTGTAATCCTGAGCCATCCGGTAACTGCAGAGTGTGCGGATCCCGACTCAGCAACCTAGTAAAGATTAAATAGCTGCCCTAAATGACTGTTAGAGGTCTGTAGGGGGGCTTAGACCCCCCTACAGACCGGCCGGCCAATTCCATAGTGTTCTTCAACAATGTCTCACTGTGCACGGGCGAGGAGCCCGTGCATGTCATCCAAAGTGCCCCCCCCCCCCGTATCACTATAGAGGGGTGCATACACCCCTCTATTACAATTATGCTTTAATTATGTCATATACAGCAATAAGCGTCCCAATCGTAATGTCAGAATATATTTACATGTGTTCTGAGGCATAGCGAAGGGAATTCCATGGGCGGGGCTGTGTGCAGTAGCCTCCGCCCGCTCCTTCTTGATGGCCGCCCCCTCTGGCCGTAATCCAGTCTTGTGAGGGCGGGAACGTCGTTAAAGGGGCGTGGCTAACCGCGGCACTTAGTTAGCCACGCCCCTTTAACGACGTTCCCGCCCTCACAAGACTGGATTACGGCCAGAGGGGGCGGCCATCAAGAAGGAGCGGGCGGAGGCTACTGCACACAGCCCCGCCCATGGAATTCCCTTCGCTATGCCTCAGAACACATGTAAATATATTCTGACATTACGATTGGGACACTTATTGCTGCATATGACATAATTAAAGCATAATTGTAATAGAGGGGTGTATGCACCCCTCTATAGTGATACGGGGGGGGGGGGGCACTTTGGATGACATGCACGGGCTCCTCGCCCGTGCACAGTGAGACATTGTTGAAGAACACTATGGAAGTGGCCGGCCGGTCTGTAGGGGGGTCTAAGCCCCCCTACAGACCTCTAACAGTCATTTAGGGCAGCTATTTAATTTTTACTAGGTTTGCTGAGCCGGGATCCGCACACTCTGCAGTTACCGGATGGCTCAGGATTACACATCCTGAGCCATCCGGTGACCGCAGTGCGGTCCCGGTAAACGCTGCGAAAACTGCTGCCTGCATGATTTTAAACGCAGGCAGCAGTGCCGGATCCGGCCACCGGATGGCTTGTGAAGCCATCCGGTGTTTTGCATAGGCTTCTATCAGGAGCCTTTCCTGGTCCGGTTTTGAGCTTTTTTAAAACTCAAAACCGGATCAGGATTTTAAACAAAAAACGCCAATGTGACCCTACCCGTAGAAAGTTTATTCAAACTGCTACAATAATTACTGTTGTGGCCAAAAGTATTGACACCCCTGCAATTCTGTCAGATAATACTCAGTTTCTTCCTGAAAATGATTGCAATCACAAATTCTTTGGTATTATTATCTTCGTTTAATTTGTCTTCAATGAAAAAAACACAAAAAGAATTGTCCTAAAGCCAAATTGGATCTAATTCCACCAAACATAAAAAAGGGGGTGGACAAAAGTATTGGCACTGTTAGAAAAATCATGTGATGCTTCTCTAATTTGTGTAATTAACAGCACCTGTAACTTACCTGTGGCACCTAACAGGTGTTGGCAATAACTAAATAAATAACTTGCAGCCAATTGACATGGATTAAAGTTGACTCAACCTCTGTCCTGTGTCCTTGTGTGTACCACATTGAGCATGGAGAAAAGAAAGAAGACCAAAGAACTGTCTGAGGACTTGAGAAACCAAATAGTGAGGAAGCATGAGTAATCTCAAGGCTACAAGTCCATCTCCAAAGACCTGAATGTTCCTGTGTCTACCGTGCGCAGTGTCATCAAGAAGTGTAAAGCCCATGGCACTGTGGCTAACCTCCCTAGATGTGGACGGAAAAGAAAAATTGACGAGAGATTTCAACGCAAGATTGTGCGGATGGTGGATAAAGAACCTCGACTAACATCCAAACAAGTTCAAGCTGCCCTGCAGTCCGAGGGTACAACAGTGTCAACTCGTACTATCCGTCGGCGTCTGAATGAAAAGGGACTGTATGGTAGGAGACCCAGGAAGACCCCACTTCTTACCCCGAGACATAAAAAAGCCAGGCTGGAGTTTGCCAAAACTTACCTGAGAAAGCCGAAAACGTTTTGGAAGAATGATCTCTGGTCAGATGAGACAAAAGTAGAGCTTTATGGGCAAAGGCATCAACATAGAGTTTACAGGAGAAAAAAAGAGGCATTCAAAGAAAAGAACATGCTCCCTACAGTCAAACATGGCGGAGGTTCCCTGATGTTTTGGGATTGCTTTGCTGCCTCTGGCACTGGACTGCTTGACCGTGTGCATGGCATTATGAAGTCTGAAGACTACCAACACATTGTGCAGCATAATGTAGGGCCCAGTGTGAGAAAGCTGGGTCTCCCTCAGAGGTCATGGGTCTTCCAGCAGGACAATGACCCAAAACACACTTCAAAAAGCACTAGAAAATGGTTTGAGAGAAAGCACTGGAGACTTCTAAGGTGGCAGCAATGAGTCCAGACCTGAATCCCATAGAACACCTGTGGAGAGATCTAAAAATGGCAGTTTGGAGAAGGCACCCTTCAAATATCAGGGACCTGGAGCAGTTTGCCAGAGAAGAATGGTCTAAAATTCCAGCAGAGCATTGTAAGAAACTCATTGATGGTTACCGGAAGCGGTTGATCGCAGCTATTTTGGCTAAAGGTTGTGCAACCAAGTATTAGGCTGAGGGTGCCAATACTTTTGTCTGGCCCATTTTTGGAGTTTTGTGTGAAATGATCAATGTTTTGCTTTTGGCTTCATTCTCTTTTGTGTTTTTTCATTGAAGACAAATTAAATGAAGATAATAATACCAAAGAATTTGTGATTGCAATCATTTTCAGGAAGAAACTGAGTATTATCTGACAGAATTGGAGGGGTGTCAATACTTTTGGCCAAACTGTACCTTCATCTTATAGACAAGCATCTTGGCTATCTTATACATAAATGTGACTTGCAGCTATATAGCAGATGATTAGTAATGCACACTCTTGTCAAGTATCTGTATTGTTACTGTTTTGCTCCCCGAAATCTAAACTTAAATTTGTATTATTTTGTTAATATTTTGTAAATCCACCTTTTGGTTTTCACCCCTGCCTGAATCCTTCCAAGCATGTCTCCACTGATATCTTCTCCCAGGTCTCTTCTATACATTCCCAATATTGGTGTACACTGGTCACCTTACTTGGGGATGTATACAGCTTTATCTTCTCTACCCATAAGTGTTGGACTGGGTTGAGGTCTGGGGAATGTGGGGGCAATCCAGCACCTCTACTTCAGTGTCAGTAAACCTTTCTTCTCTCGTATGCTTCAGGTCATTGTCCTGCTGGAAAACTACCGTATGTCTTCCTTTTCATACTCATAGTACTCGAGTGTATGAAGTAACCAGTCTTATAGGACTGATATTTTCCTGGACGTCACCTCTTGGCTTGTGAATGAATGGACGGACTTCATCTCGTATTCTTTCAGCTGTCATGGCCTCACATGATGCAGTTTGGCCATTTTCTTAGGACCACATTCGAAGAGTTGGATGAGACTGTTTCTCTTTTCTTGGGAACTCTTCATCATGGTGTCTCCTCCATGTGAACCAGTGACTTCTCATTCATTTGGGAATCATCCTAATAACAGCTGAGCTATTAGGAAATGTGAGAACAGGTTGTAACATGTAGTATAAGGAAGAAAAAGGTTATTGCATCACCAGGAGCAAAACAGTAACATGACAAGAATCTGCATAACTTCTCATATACTAAATAGCTGCAAGTCACATTTATGTATGAGATAGCCAAGATGATTGTCTATAAAATGAAGGTAGTCTCACACTCAAAGCTATAGAGGATGAGATATGGAATTCAAAAGTGCAAAACATTGTTAACCTTTAGCTCACTACTAGTGTAAATGTATAGCATGGCACCTTCAGTAATAAGAATTAGATGTGAAAGCTCAATAAGTGAGAACGATATATGCAGATATTATAATTAGATTAAAAAAAAGAAATAAAAATGAATAAGTAATAAATCTAAGCATTCGAATCAAATAAAATAACTAATTAGAAATGTAAAATGTTAAAGATTTTCCTTAATGACATTTACTCCCCTTCGGCAGATAAAAGTAATTTTTATTGTTTTAAATATATTAAACTTTGTATGAAAAAAATTAGTTTGAAATGATGGAATTGGGCGAACTTTGTTTATGAATAAAAGGCGCAGAAATCCTCATTGTAAGTTTTCTTTTATATTGCAGGAATTACTTTCTGTATATGACGTAGCACATGGATTGTCTATTGAATAAAATGTTTCCCTTTGAGATTAACTTAGCTTCCTTTATTGGTGTTGGAGAATTTCTAACTACAATTAATTGTTTCTGGGATTCCTTATTGGCAAGAATTAAAGAAATACACCGGCTCATGATTTCGAAAGCTCTCCAAGAGACTTTAAAGGGAAACCTGCCCACCACCTTTACATTATGTAATTAGGGCTCCTGTAACTCCTTTATATTCCCAGACGCCAATTTCTTCTTTGGTATATTAGGTCTGCAGATTTTTGGTCAGCGCCCTCTGACTGTATGCAAGTGGATGACGTCGCTGCAATTCCCAAGTCTCGTGGCTGCGCAGTGGTGCCTCACTGTGCCCTATTGAATAGCCAGGATTCACTGCGCAGGCGTGAGATGTAGACACTGCGTGACTGATGCAAGACCAGAGTATCGTGCCTGCATAGTGAAATCACTGGCTTTTCAATAGGGCACATGGAGGCGTGCCACTGCCAGGAGCACTCACTGTGCCCATTGAACAGCCAGTGATTCCAATGTGCAGGTGCACCTCACTATGCCCCATTGAACAGCAAGTGATCCACTGCGCAGGCGTACTCACTTTGCCCATTGAACAGCCAGTGATTCCACTGCGCAGGCTCACCTCACTGTGTCCCATTGAACAGCCAGTGATTCTACTGCGCAGGCTCACCTCACTGTGTCCATTGAACTACTAGTGATTCCACTGCACAGGTACGAGAGTCAGGCACTGTGCTACTGATGTGAGGACAAAGTATCATGCCTGCGTTGTGAAATCACTGGCTTTTCAATAGGGCACATTGAGGCGTGCCATTGCCCAGGCGCACCTCACTGTGTCCCATTGAACAGCCAGTGATCACTGCGCAGGTGCACATCACTTTACACCATTGAACAGCCATTAATTCCACTGCGCAGGCACACCTCACTGTGCCCCATTGAACAGCCAGTGATTCCACTGCTCAAGTATGAGACGTCAGGCATTGTGCAATTGATGCGAGGCCAAAGTATCGTGCCTGCGTAGTGAAATCACTGGCTTTTCAATTGAGCACATTAAGGCAAGCCACTGCCCACGCAGACCTCACTGTACCCCATGGAACAACCAGTCATTCCATTAAGCAGACGAGAGACGTCGGGCACTGGCTGTTCAATGGGGCACAGTGAGGTGAGCCTGTGCAGTGGCGCACCTCACTGTGCCCTATTGAAAAGCCAGTGATTTCACTACACAGGCATGATACTTTGGTCTCGCATCAGTCGCGCAGTGCCTGACCGTCTCACTGGGTGTTCAATAAGGCACAATGAGGTGCAAGACTTGGGAATTGTAGCAACGTCATCCAATTCCATACAGTCAGGAGGAGTGGTGTTGGCATGGAGGGACCACAATCTGCAGACCCCCATATGACCCAAACAAGAGATTAGATATGGCGCGGGACAGAATAAAACTCATTTTCTGAGATGCAGGGGAGGTCTGGGGATATAAAGGGGTTAAAGAAACCCCAATTAAATCATGTTAATGGTGGTGGGCAGGGTTTACAACCCCCAAAACTGGGGAGAGGTTCCCTTTAATGAAGATCGGGTCTTTTATGCCCTTCAGAAATATGAGCATATCATGCATAAATGTAGGCGTTTCTTACATGATAATAAATAGTAGAATACATAACTGCATAACAAGTACAGACACTCCCCGCATTTATCCATATTCCTCACACCCCTCAGCAAGTAATATTTTTAATAAACTCTCCTGAGAACTACTGTACCCTTTGAGATATTGGCAGACCTAAAGACATTAACCCCTTTCTTTCTCCAATAATTGGGCAAACGCCAAAGGGAAAAAAGGGAAATCAAACAGAAAGATTTCAAGTCCAGAAATTAATATAAATATACATATAAACACATAAATAGTGTGTGGTACCAATAGGTACACTCAACACAGAAAGTGCGTGTAAGGAACTACAGCATCCATTTGTTCAGGCCTCACCATGTCTTACTAACTCCAAGGAGATAGGCTCCAACTTTTACCGAAGGCTTAATCAATCTTCTGGTATGTTAACTAACTTGAGGATGCTAATTTCCGGGCCAACTCATTTTCCTCTGCCTGGGGATTTCAAAGAAGCTTCATAGACTTCTGCAAGACACACTTATGCCAAGGAGATAATTCTAATATTTCACAACACTTAATTCCCCTAAATATGACAAGCATAAATATGGCATCCAGAGATGTAGACGATATTAACACATATTTCTATGTAATTGTGCGACCTTCGTAAATACCCCAAACTTGATATTGGCCAGCCAGTGGTATGACCACAAAGTGGTGGTGTGTCCTACTGTTGGAAAGCTAAAATCGTTACCAAAACTAGGAGAGTATTATAATCCACCTATGACGCTCCCAGGCAAAGTTATGACCAATAGTAGTTCTTGAATCGTTCATATCACAGCCCAGGGGTGGGAAATGCAGAACAGCCCATGGGCCGGAAGTCGACCAGAGAGGGGCCGGCACATTACAGTATAAGAATTCCCAACCTCTGCTGGATTTTGTATTACTTCTGAGGGGATCTTATTACATCTCAAGCCAGAGTATACCCAAGGAGCCCGGTTGGCTCCACGCTGCCCCCTTGTGGCGCCACCAGCATCAAGGAACGTTAACTGATCACATTTGTCTATAATTCTGGGTGTACCCCATTTATCTTTTATTTGCATAACTGACTGTGATATCTTTACAATACCTGTAAATAAATATTAGTATTTAGTGTGCCCCTAAGCCCATTAAATCTATACATTTAATCTTGAGTTGATCATATTCTCGATCAAGAACATCTGTGTGCTCATTTAACGTTAACGCTACCTGGGTTGGTTTCTGACCTAGATATACCTGATCAGGGATGGGACTTACATCAAATGAGAAAATGGTGGCAGCAATTGGTGCTTGTTTATTCAAGGCCTCTATCAGTGACGGGGGTGGCGGTTAGTATATGTACTTCTGGTCACGGACTAGAAGGCATATATCGCACTCACTGAGGGGTACCTTGATAAACCAGCACTGACAGGGCAACTGTGCACCTTCTTTTATCCTCAGGCAGTTCCCTGACTGACCTGAGCATAGAAGAGGCGTTATAGAGCTGCCAGGTCAGTGGAAAATGTGTTACAGTGTGCAAAAAATATATTCAAGTTAAGGTTCGTCCCCAGATGCAGTTTGTAATAAAAAATGAGATGTCAATGTGTAATCACCGTCAACAGGTCCACCGGTGACTCTACCACTGCTCCTGGTGTCCGGCATTGGCTGGTGTGCTATTTAGGCTTGGGGAAGACCCTGGTAGACCTATCTAGGCTTGGAGGAGACCCTGGTGGACCAACGTAGCCTTGGAGAAGACCCTGGCAGACCTATGTAGTTTGGAGAAGACCCTGAGGGACCTATCTAAGCTTGGAGGAGACCCTGGTGAACCAACCTAGGCTTGGAGAAGACCCTGGTGTGCTTATCTAGGCTTGGAGAAGACACTGGTGTACTTATCTAGACTTGGAGAAGACACTGTTGGACCTATCTAGTCTTGAAGAAGACCCTGGTGGACCTATCTAGGCTCCACAAGATTGATCTTCCTACAAAGTGTTCATCCATCAAGTCATCATGGCTTGAGACTGAGCTGAAAGCCGATAATGATAATAATTAGGTTGCACATAAGACCCAAATATCGCAGCTACAGATGTCAATCTTCACATGAAATTAGTGAAAGATTCAAATGCCCCAATTAATATTTATTGACCCTTCCAAAAAGGAATCAACTATAGAATGTCAGTGCAACTGATGAGCAAAGAACATCACAGGGGGGTTTGTACAATTGATTTTTACTGCTCCTGGTGATCAATGTCTGACCTCTGTGGTCTCGCCCCATGGGACCTCTAACAATCATTAGAATAAAAATCCTAATCAACCTTCATCCGCTGCTGCATTTTATGACCGATACAGCCAAGTGCTGCAATCAGGCGTCTAAAGGGACATGGAAAATAATTATATCTCAATAGGCCAAAGAGTTAATTAAAGGATTAGTTGAGGAAGAGTTGTACCTGGGCTGCATTTAAACAAGGCTGCATCATTAGTATGTAATAACCAATGGTTGTCTGAAAGCACTCCAAGCTATCCATTGGTATAGCATGTGTTGTCTCTTCAGTGTTCCTCCTCCCTGCTGTGTGCTGAATCACTACCAAGCCTGATTGACAGTTCATCAGTATTCCTCCTTTCTGCTGAGGAATCTCATTCAACTTAGCAGTACCTGACAGTACCAAAAGTCCCTCCTCATTTCTGTTGACTTACCATCTAGCCTGATTGACAGCTCCATAGTGACGCACCTCCCTGCTGAACTTCTCCTCCTTAGTGTCCCTCTCTCTGTTGCTGAATCCCAGACATTCTGGCTTAATTGACAGTTCCTCAATGTTCCTCCTCTCTGCTACTTAGTCGCTGTCAATCTAACTTTATTGACAGCTCTTTAGTGCCCCTCATCTATGCTGCTTAATCATCGTCCACCTAGCCTGAGTGACAGTTCTTGGGTGTCCCTCTTCTCTGCTGCTCAGTCTCTGCCCACCTACCCTGATTGACAGTTCCTCAATGTCTCTCCCCTCTTGAGTTACCATCTACCTACCCTGATTGACAGTTCCTCAATGTCCCTCCTCTCTTGAGTTACTATCTACCTAGCTTGATTGACAGTTCCTCAATGTCCCTCCCCTCTTGAGTTACCATCTACCTATCTTGATTGAAAGTTCCTCAATGTCCCTCCTCTCTTGAGTAACCGTCTACCTACCCTGATTGACAGTTCCTCAATGTCCCTCCTCTCTTGAGTTACCATCTACCTATCTTGATTGACAGTTCCTCAATGTCTCTCCTCTCTTGAGTAACCGTCTACCTACCCTGATTGACAGTTCCTCAATGTCCCTCCTCTCTTGAGTTACTATCTACCTATCTTGATTGACAGTTCGTCAATGTCTCTCCCCTCTTGAGTAACCGTCTACCTATCTTGATTGACAGTTCCTCAATGTCCCTCCCCTCTTGAGTAACCATCTACCTATCTTGATTGACAGTTCCTCAATGTCCCTCCCTCTTGAGTTACCATCTACCTATCTTGATTGACAGTTCCTCAATGTCTCTCCCCTCTTGAGTTACCATCTACCTATCTTGATTGACAGTTCCTCAATGTCCCTCCCCTCTTGAGTTACCATCTACCTATCTTGATTGACAGTTCCTCAATGTCTCTCCCCTCTTGAGTTACCATCTACCTATCTTGATTGACAGTTCCTCAATGTCCCTCCCCTCTTGAGTAACCATCTACCTATCTTGATTGACAGTTCCTCAATGTCCCTCCCCTCTTGAGTAACCGTCTACCTATCTTGATTGACAGTTCCTCAATGTCCCTCCCCTCTTGAGTTACCATCTACCTATCTTGATTGACAGTTCCTCAATGTCTCTCCCCTCTTGAGTTACCATCTACCTATCTTGATTGACAGTTCCTCAATGTCCCTCCCCTCTTGAGTTACCATCTACCTATCTTGATTGACAGTTCCTCAATGTCCCTCCCCTCTTGAGTTACCATCTACCTATCTTGATTGACAGTTCCTCAATGTCTCTCCCCTCTTGAGTTACCATCTACCTATCTTGATTGACAGTTCCTCAATGTCCCTCCCCTCTTGAGTTACCATCTACCTATCTTGATTGACAGTTCCTCAATGTCCCTCCCCTCTTGAGTTACCATCTACCTATCTTGATTGACAGTTCCTCAATGTCTCTCCCCTCTTGAGTTACCATCTACCTATCTTGATTGACAGTACCTCAATGTCCCTCCTCTCTTGAGTAACCGTCTACCTACACTGATTGACAGTTCCTCAATGTCTCTCCCCTCTTGAGTTACCATCTACCTATCTTGATTGACAGTTCCTCAATGTCCCTCCCCTCTTGAGTTACCATCTACCTAGCTTGATTGACAGTTCCTCAATGTCCCTCCTCCCAGCTCTTAAATCACCATCTACCTAGCTTGATTTACAGCTCCTTAGTGTTCCTTATCCCTGCTGCTTAATCACTGTCCAGCAACCCTGATTAACAGTTCCTCAATGTCCCTCCTCCTTTATGCTGAGTTGCCAACTGCGTACCCTTATTGACAGTTTCTTCTTGCACCTCCACCCTGCTACTAAGTAGCCGTCTACCTACCCTGATTGAAAGCTCCTTATTATCCCTCTTCCCTGCTGCTGAATCTCTATCTACCCTGATTGACAGCTCCTCAATGTCCCTCCTCCCTGTTGCTGCTCAATGCAATCTGCAACTATCAGGCAACATGGGCAGTGATTAAACACACTTCGACTGACATGAGTTCTTTTACTCTTTAGCAGAACTTACAAAATTAATATTTTTAACATCAGGATTATACCTCCATGCTGACATGGGTTTTCACAGTAAGTACACCAGCCTCGTCAAGCTTAAGAAATCTGTTTAAAAATATATGCAGATTGCAGTTTGTATTGTAAAATCTGGTAGCAAATCCTATTTAACAAGCAAAATAAGTCCTTAGAGAGGGAAAAAACAACACAAATTTAGGTATTCTAACCCTACAGTAAGATTGGAAGAGGGATTCTGGCAACAATCTAAGCAGACAGTTGATTTGATTGATTACACAATTATAAAAGTTGACTTACTAAAACATAGATTTTGTGATGCTAGAATGTCCGAGCCGATCACCGGAGCTGAATCCAATACAAAATGTCTGGAAGGATCTAAAGCTCAGAGATCATAGAAGGATCCACGGGACCTGCAGGAGGTGATGAGTTTTTCTGTGGAAGAATGGGCCAAAATCCACCTGAACAATGCAGGGACGAGTGTCTCCATACAGGAGGTGAGGAGTGTTTGTGTGGAAGAATGGTCCAAAATCCACCTGAACAATGCAGGGACGAGTGTCTCCATACAGGAGGTGAGGAGTGTTTGTGTGGAAGAATGGGCCAAAATCCACCTGAACAATGCAGGGACGAGTGTCTCCATACAGGAGGTGAGGAGTGTTTGTGTGGAAGAATGGGCCAAAATCCACCTGAACAATGCAGGGACGAGTGTCTCCATACAGGAGGTGAGGAGTGTTTGTGTGGAAGAATGGGCCAAAATCCACCTGAGCAATGCAGGGACGAGTGTCTCCATACAGGAGGTGAGGAGTGTTTGTGTGGAAGAATGGGCCAAAATCCACCTGAACAATGCAGGGACGAGTGTCTCCATACAGGAGCTGAGGAGTGTTTGTGTGGAAGAATGGGCCAAAATCCACCTGAACAATGCAGGGACGAGTGTCTCCATACAGGAGGTGAGGAGTGTTTGTGTGGAAGAATGGGCCAAAATCCACCTGAACAATGCAGGGACGAGTGTCTCCATACAGGAGGTGAGGAGTGTTTGTGTGGAAGAATGGCCCAAAATCCACCTGAGCAATGCAGGGACGAGTGTCCTCCATACAGGAGGTGAGGAGTGTTTGTGTGGAAGAATGGGCCAAAATCCACCTGAGCAATGCAGATGACTTGTTTTGTTTTTTAACCCTGCTGTTCTGTTCGGGTCTACTATACACTTATAATGTTCCGGTTATTTTTGACTGGACCTATTAAAGTCTTGATGTTTAGCTATTTTAAGTGTTTGTGAACATAATTGTTAATAAAGAAATGAAAATATGAAATCAAAAACTTATTTTTTATGTCAAAAAATGTTACATGGCCTTATTGCAATATTGATTTATAAGATGTGGCCAGGGCTAGGGGTACTCGGACACCGGAACTGATGGCTACTTAGATAGGGAATCACGGGTGGCTGGGATCCCGGTTCTGTGCCCTGGTTATCATTTGTTAGATGGTGGGGAGGGAATATTTACAAGAGAACGTGACGCCACCTATGGTACCTGGTAACGGGTTATACCAGCGCTGCAGCCGGCCGCTGAGGTGATGGTGGGTGGAGCAGAGTGTGGTACAGCTCCTCACAGGTGGAGCTTTACCTCAGGGCAGCGGGGATGGATGAGGGGAGTAGTTGTTGGAAATGTTCTTACCCCTCTGGTGTGATGCTGGTGTTGGTGCTGCAGCCCTCCAGGCACCGGCGAGAAGAACAACAGGGGCCAAGTCAAGTTTAACTCCAATTTACTAAGTACCGGTAGATGGTAAAATGGAACACGGTACAGTTTGGTTTACCGGGTGGATGTTGCCAGCTCAGGGCCCCCCTTATGGAGTCTGCAGATGTTTTCTCTCTTGGTCTTTCGGGGTTTATTTTATTCTTCTCTATCTCTCCCACCTTCACAGAGCTCTCCCACCAGTCCTATGGTCTGTCACTAGCCCATCAGGTTGGTCCCTTACCGGTATGGACGGGAGCAGCAGGAGCGCACGATTTCTCCCGCCACCGGAATTCAGTCCACAACCGCTAGTGCCCTCAACCGGTTTCAGTCCTGAAGGGTGAGATGTCCTCGTGGTGCTAACGGCAACCTGGTTATAATTGGCCCGCAGCTCGTCGGTCTCCGGTCAGAGGTGAACTTCTGACCGCCTCGGCTTTCCGCATTGCCGGTGTCTTCCCCCAACGTGACCAGCCGGCTCCAACCAGTCCTTGTCCATTGGCTGCTGTCCTGGACCCCCACTTAAAGATGGGGATTCCTCCTGTCAGCGGCACTGTCAGGCCTGTCCTTCCTGACTGCCTGAAGTAAAACTATCACTCACTCTCACTACTCCACCCTAGGCTCCACCCCCTTTTGGGACCTACTAAATTACCGGTTCCCCCTATTCTAAGTGGCCTAATCTAGGTGCTTGTGTGCAAAAACAGACTCCATAGGTTAAACCCTGAACTGACAACTTACAGAGATATCACATTGATGTTAAAGTGCAATACCTCCCTGCGGCACCTAGCCAGAGGGGCGCCACACATATTGCACATAAAAAATATCCTTTATATAACTATAACTAATAACATCAAACAGTATCTTACATTACAACACCGTAATCAGCCAATGGCTGAGCAAAATAAATACAGGGAGGGATAATGCAGTAAATAAACCAAGTGAGGTGAAGCATAACATAGGCTTGGTCAGAGTTTGGAGGGGGGGAGAGCATCAGCGTCCAGAGATAAGAAGCAGATAGTTGTATGAGCTTTGATTAGTTGTTTCTTCAAGATTTGGAGATTCCTCAATTAACGTAAAAACATAAATTGTCACCTCAATGAAGAAGTGAATGAACTCTAGCGCCACTTTAGTAGCTCTCAAAGTCATAGTCGACTCTTTAACAAGCTTTTAATATGACCAGGACTTGTGCAGTCAGAACCAAATACAGACGCTGCGTTTCGGGGTAACTGCCTCATAGTGCAGTGTGTGGTATTGATCTGGCTGCATGAGAGGCTAGACGAGGTTGGGATTGAGCTATTACCTTATGGAGAGGAGTTTCCCGGAAGCCATAAGGAACAGATAAGTTGATGAGGACATTATAGCTGCAATGCTCTTGGGAAATATGCAAATTGTCACTTCATGAAGAAGTGGATGAACTCAGCGCCACTTTAGGTAGCTCCTCAAAGTCATAGTCGACTCTTTAACAAGCCTTTTAATATGACCAAGGATTTGTGCAGATCAGAACCCCAAACTAAAGACGCTGCGTTTCGGGGTAACTGCCCCTCATCAGTGCAGTGTGTGGGATATTGATCTGGCTGTGTGAGTGGGCTAAGACGAGGTCTGGGGAATGAGCTATCTACCTTATGGAGAGGAGTTTCCCGGAAGCCATAAGGAGACAGATAAGTTGATGAGGAGACTTATAGCCGCAATGCTCCTCTGGGAAATATGCAAATTGTCACTTCAATGAAGAAGTGGATGAACTCTAGCGCCACCTTTAGGTAGCTCTTCAAAGTTATAAAATGAGATTATAACTCCTTTATTTTACCCAAAAAAATGGCTGGAGATTAGTACAAAAGGCTATCCGGCATTTTTGACCGAACAGAACAGCAGGGTTAATGCCTTTCAATGGGGGCAGGGTCTGGGGTTTCCAGATGTTTTTGACTATTTCATCAATTGCAAAGTTTTTGCAGAAATATACTGTAGTCCTCATTTTGGAGTGATTTTATGCTTGTCTGAAATACGTTTGAGCAAATTTTCAACCATTTTAGCAGAATATGTGACTTTTTGCCCTAATATGAAATAAAAAAAAATGGTTTAAAGAGAAAGATAAAGAGCAAATTTGATTTTCGACAAAACTCATTAACATTGTGTGCCGTTTTTATCTACCATAATTTTTCAGATTGTAAGGCTGCGTTCACACATTGCGCATTTTGCCGCGCTTTTTTACGCGCGCTTTTCAAAATACGCAATGTGTTTTGTGTCTGCCAGCAAAGTCAATGGGAAATTCACTGTTCCGTGCAGACACTGCGTAAAAATACGCACTGCTTTTTCAGTGATGTCACAGAGGGGAGGAAGAATCCGCTTCCTCCTCCCCTCTGTGACAGCTGTGACCGCCCATTAGATTTCACAGTGTATTAATATACACTGCGAAGTCTAAATTAATCAAAGCCAAATGCATGACAACTAAAAAAGAATGAAATACTTTACCTCTCAACGCCTTTTCCCGGTGTCCAGTGCGAGCCAGGTGAGGTGTCTTCTGCCAGGACCTGCTGTGATGTCAGAGGGGCGTTCCCGGCGCTGATTGGCTGCTGCGGGAACACCCCTCTGACATCACGGCAGGTCCTTGGCAGAAGACACCTCACCTGGCCTCGGCCCCGGACACCGGGAAAAGGCGTCGGAGAGGTAAAGTATTTGATTCTTTATTATTTTTCATACACTGGCCTTTGTTTCATTTAGACTTCGCGTGTATTTAATACATGCGAATTATGGGAGGCCAAGCTGTTCAAGGAGGAGGAAGCACGGATTCTCCCCTCTGTGACTATGACTGCGCTTTCTGGGGTAATAGGAGTGTGTGAAAGCCGGGTATTTGTGCATTTTTTGCACGTGAAAGCGCAACAATAGCAAATGTGTGAAGCAGTAAGCGCACTTTGGTGGGATGAAGGGGTGCGTTTAAACCCGAATTAAAAAAATTAAAAATCTTACTGGGTATTTGTGAGTGGGTGTATGTGGTGGCTTCAGGACCACGAGGGTGTGAGGTCAAATCCCGGAGCTGCAGGGAAGTCGCTGCAGTTTTCCGGTGGGTGCCGCCATTATTATCTCCCAGCATGCTTTGCTGAGAGGCATTACATGCTCACTCTTGTGTCCAGACTTCAAGAAAATAGCCACGGGTTGCGGTCTGCGCATGCGCCGCCTACACGGCCATTTTCTGGCAGTCTGAACACAAGAGTGAACATGCAATGCCTCTCAGCAATGCATGCTGGGAGATAATAATGGTGGCACCCACCAGAAAACTGCTGCGACTCCCCTGCAGCTCCGGGCTTTGCCCCACCCTGTGGACCCATGAAGCCACCCCATGCAAGCACCCACGCAACACTCTCCCTCAGTAAGCCATGGAGGGCTATGAACACAGATGGGGGAATATATGTACCAGGATGGGGGACATAGAGTGTATATATGTCCCTTATTCTGATATATATGTCCCCATTCTGTTATGTCTGTGCCCCATTCTGGTATATACACTGTATACCTCCCATTTTGGTATATATACTACGATGAGGGACATATATATCAGGAGGGTGCACATATATACACCAGGATGGGGCACAGACATAACAGAATGGGAGCATATATACCAGGATGGGGGCCATATATACCAGGATAGTAGACATATATACCAGTATGGGGGGGGTCATGTACAAGGATGAAGGACATATATATATTGATTATAAGACAGACTCTATTTATCATTATAAAATATATTTTTTCTCTTTTTCTTCACCAAATTTTGGGGGTGCATCTTATAATCAGGTGCGTCTTATAAAGCGAAAAATACAGTATTTGATGCATAAAAATGATCCAAAAAAAAGAAAGTGACTTAACAAAAAATCCAAATTATGAATAGGGAATATCTGCCATCTGCCATGTGTAAGAAAATACCATAGCACTTTGCACAAAACTTTAAGGAAACCATAGTTACCCAATATTTAATTAAAATGCAAAAATTAAAAATAGAATCATTAAAAAGTAGTATTCCATTCCGCTCTGACATAGCGGCACATTTCTATCTTTCATAATAACTTTCTACACAGCATGAAACAATATTCCTCATGGACCACCTGTGTCTAAAGGTATTACTACAATGTAGATAGCGGAATGGGAGGAGATTGTGGGATTCTGTGCCGTTAAGTGAAACATATTGATCTGTTTCTGGCCTAAAGAATCCTATTGGTAGATCATTGTCACTGCACCATTAAGTCTATGAAAATTAAACCCAAAAAAATCAATGGTGCTAAACTTTAAGTCCATCTAGTTCAACCAATAGCTTGATTTCACAATATGGGAAAGTCAGCTTTTAAGTCCTTTAAACATTACAAGGTCGTGGGACTTCATTTTACTATTGACCCTATGCTTCTCCTTAACCAAGTAGGTCACCAGCAAATAAGTGGCTCTTCAATGCAGAGGTGACCGCCATACTCACGTGCAAGCGTCCCAAGACAGTTCGACTCAGCCACACAGACATTGAAGCAGGGTCACTGCTTTTCACTGAATAATCTTGTATTTATGTACAATGCAGCAGGTAGAAAGAGTGATTCTTCATCAGAGCAGTAAACATGTGTCCATACTAATATGGCTGAAAAACAACGACATGGGGAAGTAAGGAGCAGTAATTTGACATCACAAAGCTACAGCGAGAGGAAAGGGACAAAATACCTAAAGCAGTACTTCTGCCTAGCATCAGGCACAAACAACATGAATAATTCTCATTACTCATGACAAAGAGGACAGAGGGCAAACCTCAGTGACACCTCAGACTATTAACAGCTAAGCAGCGGCACACTGTGACACAGGTTATCAAATACAGTAGTTTCTCCATAGAAATAGGGTCAAAACAGCCATTAAAGGACACAGCATTCTAAGGCTGGCTTCACACCACGGTTTTGTGCCTCAGGTTGTGTCCTGTTTGAACCGGACACAAACTGATCCGATTTTGCCTCCCATGTATCCCTGTGGTGCCGGATTGGTGGCGATCAGGTTTTGTGTATTCTGTGCCTGACCTGGTTTTGACAGGTTACTCACCGTCCCCAAAATCAGAGCTTGCAGCATTTTTTTTCTCCAATGCAAAAATCGGACAAAACCGGACATGGCACAATCCAGTTCCCATATAATGGAAGTCTATGGGTACCAGATCCATCAAAAAATTGGATTGTTTCCGGAGCGATTTTTTTCAACAGAGCATGCTCAGAATCCTGCAGTCCACTAGTTCAGCACCACGGACAGCAGTATTTCATGACAGGCTGTGAATTTAGCACCATGGACAGCGGCAGAGCAGACACAGGCAGACTTCAGCACCAATGGACAGGGCAGAGCAGATGCAGGCAGACTTCAGCACTATAGGACAGAGCTGAGCAGATACAGGCAGACTTCAGCACCAAGGACAGTGCAGAGCAGACACAGGCAGACTTCAGCACCATGGACAGCGCAGAGTAGACACAGGCAGACTTCAGCACCAAGGACAGGGCAGAGCAGACACAGCAGACTTCAGCACCAATGGACAGAGCAGAGCAGACACAGGCAGACTTCAGCACCAAGGACAGCGGCAGAGCAGACACAGTCAGACTTCAGCACCATGGACAGCAGGCAGAGCAGACACAGGCAGACTTCAGCACCAAGGACAAGGGCGAGCAGACACAGGCAGACTTCAGCACTAAGGACATGGCAGAGCAGACACAGGCAGACTTCAGCACCATGGACAGCAGCAGAGCAGACACAGGCAGACTTCAGCACTATGGACCTGCGCAGAGCAGACACAAGCAGACTTCAGCACCAGGACAGCAGCAGAGCAGACACAGGCAGATTTTCAGCACCATGGACAGCAGCAGAGCACACACAGGCAGACTTCAGCACCAATGGACAGCGGCAGAGCAGACACAGGCAGACTTCAGCACCATGGACAGCAGCAGAAACAAATCTGCAAAAACAGGTCAGGACTATTCACACTTTGTGCACATCCATGTCGTCAGTGATCCTGCAAAAAACAGGATCAGGGAGCATATTTGCCACACTTTGTGCACATTGCCTGTCCTGTCAGGGTGATCCTGCAAAAAACAGGATCGACCCTGACAGCCAAAAAACCGTGGTGTGAAGCTAGCTGAGGAAGCAATGCAGTGTTTTACTATTTTTTTTGCCAGAGAGTGAAGGTTCATTTTCATTAAGTCTATAAAAATGAAACCCATAAAACAATGGAGTTACTGACCCCCACTTGCAGGAGAGCAAACGTTCATTGGCTTGATGTATGTAAAGCGCTATGGAATTATTAGCGCTATATAAGTGAATAAGCATTCTTATGATTATTATTTTTCAGTAGTGTCTGCAGAATGTATCCACAGTTTACCTCTTGTATCTATCCATCATTGTACAGAGGCTCAAGGACTAGCGGTAGATGCATAGCTTAACAATGTCAAGGTTTGTAAGTCTATAGGTGACAATACACAAGATAGAACAGAGGTATATAATGATCAATCTATATCTGCCTCCTCTCCGCTCCGGTAGTCAATGACAACTGATGATACAAGGACTCTCGTCAGCCTCGTTAACACTTTTTATTATTGTGACTCTTGTATGAATTGTGTATTACAGGAGCGATGAGTGACCTTGATGACGTGCAGGAATCATTTGTTACAGAATGTTTCTATAACAATACAAAATAATAGTCAGTATAGGACCAAGACTCAATATCCACCGAGCACATGACAAAAGCGGTAGGCTATTCCCTGTATGTCCATACGCTTGTGCTCCCCATCTAATTACTGTATTCCATTCAGACCTGAACAGTAGACTGGGCTTTATTGTGTTTCCGTACAAGTTTCGTCCTTGTAGAGACGTTCTGGGCATCTGCGATGGCTGCCGGCGGTATTGTGAAGTGAGGACACCTGAACGAGAAAGATAGAAAGGAAAAGGGAAAAGAAAGATTGGCAATAAATAGTGATAGAGAAGAAGGAGGGGGAAAAGGAGCAAAAAAAGACAAAAGGCAAAACACGTAGGAGTCGGTCAGAGAAAAAAGAAAAACAGGAAGGAAAGGAAGGAGAGGGAAAAAAGTGAAGAAGAGGAGAGAAGAAAAGAATGAGAGGGAAGAAGAAAGGAGAATGTTACTCATTAGTCCTGGCTCCAACCTTTGCTCCCTTACTCACTAGTCCTTGCTCCAGAGTCGGGCTTTGCTCCTTTACTCACTAGTCCTGGCTCCAAAGCCAGGCTTTGCTCCCTTACTCACTAGTCCTTGCTCCAAAGCCGGGCTTTGCTTCCTTACTCACTAGTCCTTGCTCCAGAGCCGGGCTTTGCTTCCTTACTCACTAGTCCGTGCTGTAAATCTGGGCTGTGCTCCCTTACTCACTAGTCCTTGCTCTAAATCCTGGCTTTGCTCCCTTACTCACTAGTCCTTGCTCCAGAGCCGGGCTTTGCTCCCTTACTCACTAGTCCTTGCTCCAGAGCCAGGCTTTGCTCCCTTACTCACTAGTCCTTGCTCCAGAGCTGGGCTTTGCTCCCTTACTCACTAGTCCTTGCTCCAAATTCGCGCTTTGATCCCTTACTCACTAGTCCTTGCTCCAAATCCGGGCTTTGCTCCCTTACTCACTAGTCCTTGCTCTAAATCCTGGCTTTGCTACCTTACTCACTAGTCCTTGCTCCAGAGCTGGGCTTTGCTCCCTTACTCACTAGTCCTTGCTCCAGAGCCGGGCTTTGCTCCCTTACTCACTAGTCCTTGCTCCAGAGCTGGGCTTTGTTCCCTTACTCACTAGTCCTTGCTCCAAATTCGGGCTTTGATCCCTTACTCACTAGTCCTTGCTCCAAATCCGGGCTTTGCTCCTTTACTCACTAGTCCTGGCCCCAAAGCCGGGCTTTGCTCCCTTACTCACTAGTCCTGGCTCCAAAGCCAGGCTTTGCTCCCTTACTCACTAGTCCTTGCTCCAAAGCCGGGCTTTGCTTCCTTACTCACTAGTCCTTGCTCCAGAGCCGGGCTTTGCTTCCTTACTCACTAGTCCGTGCTACAAATCCGGGCTGTGCTCCCTTACTCACTAGTCCTTGCTCTAAATCCTGGCTTTGCTCCCTTACTCACTAGTCCTTGCTCCAGAGCCGGGCTTTGCTTCCTTACTCACTAGTCCGTGCTGCAAATCCGGGCTGTGCTCCCTTACTCACTAGTCCTTGCTCTAAATCCTGGCTTTGCTCCCTTACTCACTAGTCCTTGCTCCAGAGCCGGGCTTTGCTCCCTTACTCACTAGTCCTTGCTCCAGAGCCAGGCTTTGCTCCCTTACTCACTAGTCCTTGCTCCAGAGCTGGGCTTTGCTCCCTTACTCACTAGTCCTTGCTCCAGAGCCGGGCTTTGCTCCCTTACTCACTAGTCCTTGCTCCAGAGCTGGGCTTTGTTCCCTTACTCACTAGTCCTTGCTCCAAATTCGGGCTTTGATCCCTTACTCACTAGTCCTTGCTCCAAATCCGGGCTTTGCTCCTTTACTCACTAGTCCTGGCCCCAAAGCCGGGCTTTGCTCCCTTACTCACTAGTCCTGGCTCCAAAGCCAGGCTTTGCTCCCTTACTCACTAGTCCGTGCTACAAATCCGGGCTGTGCTCCCTTACTCACTAGTCCTTGCTCTAAATCCTGGCTTTGCTCCCTTACTCACTAGTCCTTGCTCCAGAGCCGGGCTTTGCTTCCTTACTCACTAGTCCGTGCTGCAAATCCGGGCTGTGCTCCCTTACTCACTAGTCCTTGCTCTAAATCCTGGCTTTGCTCCCTTACTCACTAGTCCTTGCTCCAGAGCCGGGCTTTGCTCCCTTACTCACTAGTCCTTGCTCCAGAGCCAGGCTTTGCTCCCTTACTCACTAGTCCTTGCTCCAGAGCTGGGCTTTGCTCCCTTACTCACTAGTCCTTGCTCCAGACCCGGGCTTTGCTCCCTTACTCACTAGTCCTTGCTCCAGAGCTGGGCTTTGTTCCCTTACTCACTAGTCCTTGCTTCAAATTCGGGCTTTGATCCCTTACTCACTAGTCCTTGCTCCAAATCCGGGCTTTGCTCCTTTACTCACTAGTCCTGGCCCCAAAGCCGGCTTTGCTCCTTACTCACTAGTCCTGGCTCCAAAGCCAGGCTTTGCTCCCTTACTCACTAGTCCTTGCTCCAAAGCCGGGCTTTGCTTCCTTACTCACTAGTCCTTGCTCCAGAGCCGGGCTTTGCTTCCTTACTCACTAGTCCATGCTGCAAATCCGGGCTGTGCTCCCTTACTCACTAGTCCTTGCTCTAAATCCTGGCTTTGCTCCCTTACTCACTAGTCCTTGCTCCAGAGCTGGGCTTTGTTCCCTTACTCACTAGTCCTTGCTCCAAATTCGGGCTTTGATCCCTTACTCACTAGTCCTTGCTCCAAATCCGGGCTTTGCTCCTTTACTCACTAGTCCTTGCTACAAAGCCGGGCTTTGCTCCCTTAGTCACTAGTTCTGGCTCCAAAGATGGGCTTTGCTCCCTTACTCACGAGTCCTGGCCCCAAAGCCAGGCTTTGCCAGCTTACTCACTAGTCCTGGCTCCAAAGCCGGGCTTTGCTACCTTACTTACTAGTCCTGGCCCCAAAGCCGGGCTTTGCCACCTTACTCACTAGTCCTGGCTCCAAAGCCAGGCTTTGCTACCTTACTTACTAGTCCTGGGTCCAAAGCAGGGCTTTGCTCCCTTACTCACTAGACCTGTCTCCAAAGTTAGGCTTTGCTCCCTTACTCACTAGTTCTGGCTCCAAAGCCGGGCTTTGCTCTCATACTCACTACTCCTGGCTCCAAAGCCGTGCTTTGCTTCCTTTTCTAAAGGCAAGCTCCCTCTCAGCTAGTCCTTGCCAGGTTACTTGTGTAAGCCGGAAAGCACCTGTAGTGTCATCACACCACTTTTACAGCTGGCTCATGCAGCTTTGTACTGAGTGAGTTTGGAGTAACAGAGTAAGTAAGGAGTAAGTATAGTTAGAATAACACTCTGCTACCTTTTGTCTGTCAGGAGCTGATGACCCGCCCCAGGGCCGTGGGGCACCTGGTCTCGGGCGTTGATTTACTGGGGATGTCACGGGGCCTGTTGCCGTGGCCCTGGTGGTCGCTGAAAAAGGGAACAGTTAATAAAAATGGTGTTTCGTGACGCCACCTACGGCTTCGGTTAGGTTACCGGCGCTGCGGGACAGACCTCCGGGGTGATGGTGAAGCAGGAAGATGGTTTTGCTCCCCGTAGGCGGAGCAGAATCCCAGGGCAGTAGTGGATGATGGGAGTTGTGGAACAGTCTATGAAGGGAGTAGGATCAGGGGCTGCAATAACAGTCACACACACACACAGGGTTGTTGTTTCGTGCCTTTACTGATGTTGTTCAAAGTTAAGTCCAGGGTATAGTCCGGGTAGGCTAGGAGCAGTTCGGATCTCCACATCCGATGAGTTATGAGGCCTCCCTTTTACGCTGTGTGTACTTTAGTCCTGGGCTGTCTGAAGCTAGGCCTGACCCTCTCCTGCGTCCTCACTTGTATGGCAGTCTGTGCGACCTCTGCTGTGGTCACCGCTCTATCCACTGCAGTGTCGGCCTCTGCTAGGTGGCTGTGCCCAAGTGCTGCACCAGGAGACTTGAAGCCTCCCTGGTGTCCAGTCTATACTGCTGGGCTGACTAGACCCATGCAGTCTCGGACTCCAGTGTCTGGCCTGTCGACATAGCTCTTCTGGGGCGAACCAGTTCGACACCGTTCCCCCTGGCTAACTCGCCTCGCCTCTGACCCTCACTCTTGGGTCCCTCACACTGGCTAGGGTTCCCCTCTGGCACGGGCCTAGCGCAGCACCGTTCACAAGTGTCTTCCTCAGTACTGCTCCATACTGAACTACCTAACTCCGCCCCCGGGCCTGAATTTATAGGGGACCTTGCCTGAAGTCGGCAAGTAGAGCTCCCCCTTCAGGTCTGGGGTGAAAGGTGTTGTGTGTAACTTTACCTGATGTGGAAATCCTTCCCGGCTCCAGGTATTCCTGTGGCCACCGAACCGTGGAGTGGGGTGCCACACTGAACCCTCACCTTCCACTTGAATCAGCTCCAGCCAGGTATCTTATCTTCTGAGCTACTCCTTACTTCTATCCAGTCTCTTAGGTGTTGTCCATAGATACAACTCTACTGCATTAAGAGTCTAAATTATCAACTCTTCTCACCTATTCATAGTGATCATTGTTTCTGCTGTCAAGATAATTGATAAACAACTTGCGTCTAGTAAAATATATATGAGTTGGCCTATACATTCTTCTATTCCTGTGTGTGTACCTGTACTCCTGCTATCACTATTCCTCCTGTGCATGAACACAATACCTGACTGTTTGTTGCACTATCGATTCCGGGCGGTCTGAGCTGCCACCTGTCATGTGTTGACTGCTCTGCTGTCCGTGTCATATGCGTTGTGGTAGTTTAAATGGGAGTAAACTTCCTTTGGCACATCCGGAGTTAACGTCAGACACTGCTGCTACCTATGTCTGGGTAGCCCAGTAAGTGAGGGGTTGCGTCAAATAACACAGTTATCCACTCCCCAGCCTTTAAATAGTTCCATTTCCTTTCACAAGGTGTCACTGTTAGATCTGTTTAATCGCTGCTTTGACCTCAAGCTGTGAAGACGTGTGCTGTGCTGCAGAAGCCTTCCAGAAGTTTACTGCTCTGTAAGCAACATCATCTTACTGTTGTTATCCCAGTCCTCGGGTGGAGGTGAGGGGGTGTTAGCCCAGGGTTGGTTGAGGAGCATGGAAAGGGTTGTGGCCCAGACCTCCTCAGCTTCAGAGGCACCTCTGAGAGCAGGATCAGCTAGGGACCCCAGTTTGCAGAGTCAGACTAGTTCCCCTGATACCCTTAGTCCAGCTCTGCCTTCTGCTTCTACCACACTCATGCGCTATTAGCATTCCATAACCCCACTATGCTAATTGATAGCTCAATTGTCCAATCTAGAACATCGGCACACTGGGCTGCTGATGTGTTCAGTGACCGTTCACCCATCCAATCTGAGACTGGGAGGTTCTAGATTTTCCAGGTGAACCCTGTCAGGTTTGATTGCCCAGCTATTTAGCTGAGCAGTGATTCCCAGAAAAATGCCAGTCTTAGTGTTCTGCTCAGTTGTGCTAGTTGGCCTCTTGTACCTGTGCTCTGGGAATTGATTTTGGTTGATGATCCTTTTGCCTTATCCCTTTGCTCTGATCAGCTGCTCTCTAGGTATTTTGACTCCTGACCATGACCTGAGCATGCCTCTATCTATCCTCTTAATCTTGATGTGAACTCTGAAAAGTTTGACTATTCTGCCCATGTAGTGACTAGAATTACACAAGCTACCAGTTTGTAAAATACACACATCCGTCTCAGCTGCATCTACTGCTTCCAGCTCTGCTTGACCCATCTGCCATGCTGAATACCCTGTTGTATTGGCCATTGTTGATCCATGTGCCGGCAAGTCCACCTGACCCTAACCTGTGCCATAGAAAATCCACCAACACCAGGTGAGTCTTTAACATTAAAGGCCACTTTACACACACCAACTTATCTGTCCAACTTCTGAACAACTTACTGGTTGCAGTGAAATCATGGACACATTGCTCCATTTTGTGGCTGTGTACAAATGTAACAATGTGTCCATGATTTCACTGCAACCAGTAAGTTGTTCAGAAGTTGGACAGATAAGTTGGTGTGTGTAAAGTGGCCCTAAAGATAAGAAATGGATATAAGGAAGAAATATTGTACATTATGATAGGTAGAAAGATAGGAACAATTAAAGGAAAAATAATAGTAAAATAAAAGGAACAGAGTGGAAAAAAGTAACAGAAGAAGAAAGAAATGAAGGAGGGATGTTCGTAAGGAAAAAGAAAAAAAAGGAAAACAATATAGACGGATGTTAGTAAAAAGGAAGGAATATAATAGAATGAATGGAGTGAGGAGATAAAAGAAAAGAGGTAGAAAGCAATCAAGAGGATTAACAAAACAGAAAGATGGAAAGAACGGAAAGGAGACATCCGTGTGCAATCTGTTTTTTTCTCAGCAGCTATTAGTGTAGAATCATTTACAGAAACATTTTACAGGGTTCTCAGCTGCAGAATGAGAATGTATCCGTGAAAAAAAACTGATGCCTCTCGGATGGTTTGTGTGCTGTCCGTGATTTTGTTGGACCCATAGACTTGTACACGAGTCTTGTACATGAATCGCAGACTGTCGCAGCATGTTGTGACTTTTTTCTCATCCTGAATCTGGATGAGAAAAAAGCGCCTGACACTCGCCAATCTGCTCTCAGAGATTGATTAACATTGGTCCGACTGCAAGGCGATAAAATCACACATTGCACTCATCCGAGTTTCACGCCAGTGTGTCCGTACCCTAATAATAAAATCCATGTAGTAATCCTACAATGTCTGCTGGACAAGGTATAGGGGGGTTATGGCTCAGTTAGTACACACTCCATACTTCATGGTATGGGGAGGGTTTAAGACTCAGTACACACACCATATTTCATGGTATGGGGAGGGTATATGGCTCAGTTAGTGCACACTCCATACTTCACGGTATGGGGAGGGTTTAAGGCTCAGATAGTACACACTCCATACTTCATGGTATGGGGAGGGTTTATGGCTCAGTTAGTACACACCATACTTCATGGTATGGGGAGGGTTTATGACTCAGTACACACCATACTTCATGGTATGGGGAGGGTTTATGGCTCAGTTAGTACACTCCGTACTTCATGGTATGGGGAGGGTTTATGGCTCAGTTAGTATACACACCATACTTCATGGTATGGGCAGGGTTTATAGGCTCAGTTAGTACACACACCATACTTCATAATATGGGGAAGGTTTATGGCTCAGTTAGTACACACACCATACTTTATGGTATGGAGAGGGTTTATGGCTCAGTTAGTATACACCCCATACTTCATGGTATGGGGAGGGTTTATGGCTCAGTTAGTACACACTCCATACTTCATGGTATGGGGAGGGTTTATGACTCAGTACACACACCATACTTCATGGTATGGGGAGGGTTTATGGCTCAGTTAGTACACACTCCATACTTCATGGTATGGGGAGGGTTTAAGGCTCAGTTAGTACACACTCCATACTTCATGGTATGGGGAGGGTTTATGGCTCAGTTAGTACACACCATACTTCATGGTATGGAGAGGGTTTATGACTCAGTACACACCATACTTCATGGTATGGGGAGGGTTTATGGCTCAGTTAGTACACACACCATACTTCATGGTATGGGGAGGTTTTATGACTCAGTACACACCATACTTCATGGTATGGGGAGGGTTTATGGCTCAATTAGTACACACTCCATACTTCATGGTATGGGGAGGGTTTATGACTCAGTACACACCATACTTCATGGTATGGGGAGGGTTTATGGCTCAGTTAGTACACCCATACTTCATGGTATGGGGAGGGTTTATGACTCAGTACACACCATACTTCATGGTATGGGGAGGGTTTATGGCTCAGTTAGTACACTCCATGCTTCATGGTATGGGGAGGGTTTATGGCTCAGTTAGTACACACTCCATACTTCATGGTATGGTGAGGGTTTATGGCTCAGTTAGTACACTCCATACTTCATGGTATGGGGAGGGTTTATGGCACAGTTAGTACACACTCCATACTTCATGGTATGGGGAGGGTTTATGGCTCAGTTAGAACACACACCATACTTCATGGTGTGGGGAGGGTTTATGGCTCAGTTAGTACACACACCATACTTCATGGTATGGGCAGGGTTTATGGCTCAGTTAGTACACACACCATACTTCATAGTATGGGGAAGGTTTATGGCTCAGTTAGTACACACACCATACTTCATGGTATGGGAGGGTTTATGGCTCAGTTAGTACACACTCCATACTTCATGGTATGGCGAGGGTTTATGGCTCAGTTAGTACACACACCATACTTCATGGTATGGAGAGGGTTTATGGCTCAGTTAGTATACACCCCATACTTCATGGTATGGGGAGGGTTTATGGTTCAGTTAGTACACTCCGTACTTCATGGTATGGGGAGGGTTTATGGCTCAGTTAGTATACACTCCATACTTGATGGTATGGGGAGGGTTTATGGCTCAGTTAGTACACACACCATACTTCATGGTATGCGGAGGGTTTATGGCTCAGTTAGTACACACTCCATACTTCATGGTATGGGGAGGGTTTATGGCTCAGTTAGTACACACTCCATACTTCATGGTATGGGGAGGGTTTATGGCTCAGTTAGTACACACTCCATACTTCATGGTATGGGGAGGGTTTATGGCTCAGTTAGTACACACTCCATACTTCTTGTTATTAACCAGTTAATGCTCTCTTGTCCACCGCACTGCAGTGTCAAAAGAGAAAGACTGCAAGACAGGCAGCAACATGGCATCAGAGAGCCCCTGACCTCGAAATAGAAGATCCTCAGATCCTGGTATTGTGACATAATATTAAGGATATTTTTTGCATTTATATTACACTATGAACTCCACAGCACTTTACATAAATCATCAACACTGTCCCCATTGGGGCTCACAATATAAATGACTCACCGTGGCCGGGACTCCGGTTTAGACAGGCAGTAGCTTCCTCCTCCTTGTCACGGGTGGACCGCGCCTGCCGGTACTGGGGCCCAGTTGAGTGCAGATCAAAAGTGATGAAGACGTCTTGTGAGAACAGATTAAGGGGTTAATTGTTTCGTGACGCCACCTATGAGTGTTTCGGTAAGTCTTACCGACGCTGCGGGGCCTCCGGGGGATGGAATGCAGCAAGATGGAACGCTCCCCACAGGCTAAACGATGATCCCCGGAGGCTGGAGCTGCTTCAGTTGTTGTGCGGCATGTACCTTAGCATGCGGATGAACAGTTCATAAGAAAGCACGGACACTGTAAGTCTCTGTAACGGGTTCTTTACTGTATCCAGCTGGCAATACATGATATACAGTTGTAGGTAGCAGACCGGGTGGACTCAGCAGTGATAGGTGTCCCTCAGAGATCCGCGGTGTTCCTCCATTCTAAGTACTTGTCGCCCAGGAATACCAGATCGGGTAAAGGGAGGCTGCTTGATTGCCCTATCCGGGGTATACGTTCCGGATGTTTTGGGGAGCCTTGGGTCCCTTGGTGGGTACACCGTTGGTTAGACAACTGGATTTGGAAATGGTGGGGTGCTCCTGTAAAGCGGTCCCTCCACTCCTCTGGTTCGCATAGCAGAGCTGAACTGCTGCTAGCTTCGGTACCAGCAAACCGGCTGTAGATGGGCACGGGATGGTTTTGGACCTGCTTGATGATGCCCGTAGTTGGTAGGGAGACGGCCAACGAGGGTGGCCAGGGGGTCGCACGGGATTGTGCAACCCCCTCTCCTAGGTTGCAGAGCTAGGAGTCTGCAGAGGTCTTCTAGGTTGCTGTTACTTCCTCAGACTTCAGACTCTTCTTCATTATCTAAAGACTGACTTCCACTACACACTACCCTTGCACTCCGCCCACCAGGACCTGATTGGCCCTCTAGACTAGGTGATGCATGCAGGGTATGGATCTCTGAGTTAACCATTTGACTGCTGGATTTATGGCTGCAATACCCTCCTGTGACGCACTCGTTGCGGGGCGCCACACTCCCCCTTGGTGAAATACGCTTCTCCCCAAGTGTCATACTACCCAAACATTACAGAGATTTTTTTACATTTTTATATAACCGGCAATAAAAGAATACACTTTTATTAATAACAGGTAAATATTTGCTGAGGTGTTGCAAGCAAGATAAACAGGTAAACACTTTGTGCGGACCCGGCGAGCGGTCGGCTGTCCTTAATGAGAGTCCAGGCTGTAGCCGCCAGGTCACACAGTCAGTGGTTAAACAGGAACAGAGTCATTTGGCACAGTCCAAGCACTTAAGTCACTGGCGCAGAGAACTATGGCGCACCCGAATGGCGAACCACCCGTCATGACAAGCATACCGCTCATAGGTGATTATATCGCCCCGGTATAGGTCGCGATCGGGATGTCCTCTGGGCAAGTTCGACTCAACTTCCCGGCGCCCCACAAACACCTCTTCATCCAAACCCACCTCCCAAGCGAACCCCCACCCGGTAGATAGGTTAAAGGTGGAAACTCTACCATCGCGGCGAAGTTCATCAGGTAGCGGCGGTTGGCGGCGAGCCGCGGCACGGGCCTCCATGTTGGCGTGTTCACGGGCCCGCCACTCCTCTCGGCGACACTGACGTACATTTTCGTCGGTACGGCTCGGAATGTGTCTCTGGCTGCGGCGTGTGGGTTGGTAGGAAGCTTGGGCTTGGCGGGAAGTCTGGACCGGCACCCGGTTGAACGGCACAGGGGAAGGTGTCGAACATGCACCCGACCAGTGTACCCAAGCTGAATGTTCGGTTGGAAGTTCCTCGGTATCTCCCCAAGCAAACTCGGTGTCGAGATCCTCAAGAATACTACGGGTCTCGTCGTCATCGTCATCGATCTCTCTTTCGATGATCACATCGGGCTGTTCTGTAGATGGAGATGCTGTAATGGGAGCTCCTATACAACGGGGCGGTGGTGCTGTGGATCCTTCCACAGGGTCGTCCTGCAGGGCTTCCAGGCTGCTTGCCTCTTCTTCTGTAACTGCTGGTAGGGGTGTTTCTATCCCAGTCACCAGGTAGACCTCCGGTTTGGCATAGGAGGCCCCCGATGTAGGGAGAACACAAGCAACAGTCTTTGGGGTGATACGACTGCCGATGGGTTCCTCAATGGGAACCTGGTAGATGTCGGCTTCTTCGGTAGAGCACGCTGTGAGCTCCGGCTCTGGAGTCGATCCGGCTGCAATTGCAGGCAGTGGAACGGGTAGGGCTGTGGTCTCCAGGGGAATGACACAGTCTATAGGCTCCGGAGACGACGCAGGACAGGTGGTGGGCGTTGGTGAGGTTGTGGATAAACTGGCGACGTCGTCTGGTCCTGGAGTAGCTGTACCCGGTCGGCTCTGCTGCATCGCATGATGTAGTCGTCTGCCTAGGCCTGCGCTCCAGCTGCTAATCGTCCATTCAACAGTCTCAATTAACCGCACCCGGAGGTCTTGCAAAGCCTCTTGCCAAAAGTCGGGGCTGCCGTCGATGGTGAGGACAGGACCCGGACCCGGATGGCCTATGGCTGCTCTTGCCTCCGCCTCGACCTGTTGCATAAGGTCATGAAGTCTCATACTGGCCATCTTTCTTCTCGGAGTCATCCACACCCGTTCAACCAGGTAACCGATCTGGTCAGGAGCTGGTGAAGAAGGTTCTGACACTCCCACTTCCTTGGGGGCTTTTGTAGTCCAATGGTGGGAAAAGTCTTTGGGGTCCACCCCCATGGTTGATTCGAGCAATCAGGGCGGACAAAGATTTTGGCGCCTTTGCCTCAGGCCCTCCCACGAAGAGGGGCGGTGGCTCACCCTGGGCTTGCACGTGGCGGATCCTCATGGCGGGGACGCCATCTTGGCCCAACAGTGAAAAGGCGGGAAAAGTTCTTTTAGGGACGAACAAAGTCCAAATTGTTGAAATAAAGTCTTTTAAGCACATAATACCCGCTAGGGAACGGGCCTGCTCGTATCCTGTTTGTGACGCCAAGTTCTGACTCACCGTGGCCGGGACTCCGGTTTAGACAGGCAGTAGCTTCCTCCTCCTTGTCACGGGTGGACCGCGCCTGCCGGTAGTGGGGCCCAGTTGAGTGCAGATCAAAAGTAATGAAGACGTCTTGTGAGAACAGATTAAGGGGTTAATTGTTTCGTGACGCCACCTATGAGTGTTTCGGTAAGTCTTACCGACGCTGCGGGGCCTCCGGGGGATGGAATGCAGCAAGATGGAACGCTCCCCACAGGCTAAGCGATGATCCTCGGAGGCTGGAGCTGCTTCAGTTGTTGTGCGACAGCTGCGGTTACCTTAGCATGCGGATGAACAGTTCATAAAAAAGCACGGACACAGAAAGTCTCTGTAACGGGTTCTTTACTGTATCCAGCTGGCAATACATGGTATACAGTTGTAGGTAGCAGACCGGGTGGATTCAGCAGTGATAGGTGTCCCTCAGAGATCCGCGGTGTTCCTCCATTCTATCTAAGTACTTGTCGCCCAGGAATACCAGATCGGGTAAAGGGAGGCTGCTTGATTGCCCTATCCGGGGTATACGTTCCGGATGTTTTGGGGAGCCTTGGGTCCCTTGGTGGGTACACCGTTGGTTAGACAACTGGATTTGGCGATGGTGGGGTGCTCCTGTAAAGCGGTCCCTCCACTCCTCTGGTTCGCATAGCAGAGCTGAACTGCTGCTAGCTTCGGTACCAGCAAACCGGCTGTAGATGGGCACGGGATGGTTTTGGACCCGCATGATGATGCCCGTAGTTGGTAGGGAGACGGCCAACGAGGGTGGCCAGGGGGTCGCACGGGATTGTGTAACCCCCTCTCCTAGGTTGCAGAGCTAGGAGTCTGCAGAGGTCTTCTAGGTTGCTGTTACTTCCCCAGACTTCAGACTCTTCTTCATTATCTAAAGACTGACTTCCACTACACACTACCCTTGCACTCCGCCCACCAGGACCTGATTGGCCCTCTAGACTAGGTGATGCATGCCGGGTATGGATCTCTGAATTAACCATTTGACTGCTGGGTCAAAGAATATTGTTGCTGCATTTATGGCTGCAATACCCTCCTGTGACGCACTCGTTGCGGGGCGCCACATAAACATCCTATCAGTATGTCTCTGCAGTGTGGTTGGAAACCCATGCAAACACTTGGAGAATAAACTTGCCCATAAACCAATTAAAAGATTATTATTTTCTGTATTTTTCTCAAGGCAGTCTGTCTGCAGGACTTTACCCCTACAAACCTTTTATATGTGCTATATGGAATGTGGGGGGAGGAGCTACATGAAACTTGGGGGGACGGCTGCGACGGGGGGGATTGTCCACAACGAGGGGGTTGCAACGTGAGGGGGGGGGGATTGTCCGTGATGGGGAAGGGGGGCGCGACCGCTGACGGTGCCTAGGGCAGCAGGAACTCCAAATATGGCCCTGCATACAGGGCTCATCTCCTCCTCTGATACAGTGTGCTGAATATGTACTTGGGCGCACTCAGCAGTCATGTACTTCACACAGCTGTGGATTCGGCACACTGTGTCACAGTAGAAGTTGACCGCTGTGTGCAATGGGGGTGGGTGGTCATATTGGGGGATGGAGGGAGTCAGCCATGCTTGGGACTGGGGAGAGCCTGCAGGAGTCTGGGGGTGGCTGGGTGTTGGCAGCAGATTATACAGGATACTGTATAAGCATGTGACAACAGAGTATCTTCATTCAGCAACAAACAGGAACAAATATGATAAGCTTAATAAATCAGAAAAAACACATCTTATGTGTCTCAGTCTCTGTGCAGCATCTGCAACTGCTCCTTCTCCCACAAACAGACACAGGAAACTGGATACAGTCACATGCTCTTCCTGTGTGAGTCTCTGGGAGGTTTATTTTGGTTCTAACTTCATCAACAACATACAAATCTAGCAACAGACCACTCATATACAGGAATGACGTAGTTGCATTAAACATATTCCATCACCGGATATGCTGAGACTGGAGGGGGGGAGGGCCTGTAGGAGCCTGGGGGTGGCCAGGTATGCTGAAGTCAGGTGTGGGGGCAGGCCTGTGGGAGTCAAAGGCGTGTTTGTAGGAGACTGGTTGTAAATGACCAGTTATGATGTTTACACACAAGCTCCAAAACAAACACGCTCTCCTGCAGCTGCAAATCAGTGACCTCTAGGTAACCCTGCAAAATGCTGTCAGGGTGTAAATGACAAACTCTCAGCATTTTGCAGCCTGGATACACATATAAATTATACAAAAACCCCGAACAACCTCTTTAACAAAAAGGAAGGAAAAACAGAGAAGGGAAGTGTTTGAAGAAAAGCAAGTGAAAAATGAAAAAAAGGAAGGAAACAAGGAAGGGGACAAACTCCGCTGCCCGACTAATCCACCTGTCCTCCCACTATTCCCCTGTCTCCCTGCTACTCCCCTGTCTCCCCCCCCTCTGCTAAGCCCTCCACTGGCTCCCCACTTCTCTGAGATCCTGGTTTAAAACACTAACCATGACATACAAAGCCATTCACAACCTGTCCCCTCCATACATCTCTGACATGGTCTCCCGATACCTACGGTACCCTCACGCAACCTGCGATCCTCCCAAGATCTTATCTACTCCCCCCTCATCTCCTCTTCCCACAGCCACATACAGGACTTCTCCAATGCTTCTGCTATACTCTGGAACTCTCTGCCCCAACACATCACCTACCCTGGGAACCTTCAAAACAAACCTGAAGACCCACTTCTTCCGTGAAGCCTACAACCTACCGGGGACTCTGAGAAATGGGGAGCCAGTGAAGGGTTTGTCAGAGGGAAGAGACTGGGGAATAGCGGGGAGACAGGTGGATTAGTCAGGCAGCAGAGTTTAGGATAGATTGGAGAGGTGCAAGGGAGCTAGCCGGGAGGCTAGTGAGCAAGAGGTTACAGTAGTCAAGGCGGGAGATAATGAGGGCATGAATAAGTGTTTAGCAGTGTCTTTGCCAAGGAAAGTCCGGATCTGGGAAATATTTTTGAGTTGGAGTCAGCAGGAGGTGGCGATGGCTTGGATGCGAGGCTTGAAGGAGAGGGAAGAGTTGAGTATTACTACGAGGCACCGAGCATGAGGGACTGGGGAGAGTGAACAGCCATTGACAATGATAGGTAGGTCTGGTAGAGGTAGGAGAGCGACTCAGGGGGAAGATGAGGAGCTCAGTTTTGTCCATGTTCAGTTTTAGAAAGAGAGCAGAGAAGAAGGATGACATGGTGAACAGGCACTGTACCTGTTGTAGTTATGCCCCTGACCCCTGTACCTGTTGTAGTTATGCCCCTGACCCCTGCACCTGTTGTAGTTACGCCCCTGACCCCTGTACCTGTTGTAGTTACGCCCCTGACCCCTGTACCTATTGTAGTTAAGCCCCTGACCCCTGTACCTCTTGTAGTTACGCCCCGGACCCCTGTACCTATTGTAGTTATGCCTCTGACCCCTGCACCTATTGTAGTTACTCCCCTGACCCCTGCACCTGTTGTAGTTACGCCCCTGACCCCTGTACCTGTTGTAGTTACGCCCCTGACCCCTGTACCTATTGTAGTTAAGCCCCTGACCCCTGTACCTCTTGTAGTTACGCCCCGGACCCCTGTACCTATTGTAGTTATGCCTCTGACCCCTGCACCTATTGTAGTTACTCCCCTGACCCCTGCACCTGTTGTAGTTATGCCCCTGACCCCTGTACCTGTTGTAGTTACACCCCTGACACCTGCACCTATTGTAGTTACTCCCCTGACCCCTGCACCTGTTGTAGTTATGCCCCTGACCCCTGTACCTGTTGTAGTTACACCCCTGACCCCTGCACCTATTGTAGTTATGCCCCTGACCAGTGGCGTAACATTCATGGTCGCAGGGGTCGCGGCTGCGACGGGGCCCGGGCCTATAGGGGGCCCGGCGGCCGTGTAGCCAGCCGCCCCCTGCGCCGCGCAATTCCAGCGCTCTGCGCCCGGCGATCCCAGCGCCCTGCGCCCGGCGATCCCAGCGCCGGGCGCAGCACACACCGCCGCATAGAGTCAGGAAGCTGTCCGGCAGGCGGCCACATCCTATTCCTTCCCAGCAGGTCAGGTGACCAGGGACTTGCGCGGTGGCTCCGCCCCCTCCTCAGTCTCCTGCACGGTGTCCCGGTAGCCATGTGTTTCGTCCTGGCCGCTCATTGAAGAGAAGGAGAGCGGAGGACAATGGTGAGAGGAGAAGGAGGTGAGCTGGGGACACAGGGGAACGGGGCACGCAGGAGAACGGGGGACAGAGGAAGAGGAGAGCTGTGGACACGGGAAACAGGAGGAGGAGAGCTGGGAGTGGGGACACAGGAGGAGGAGAGCAGGGTAAAGAAGGACGGAGGACACAGGAGGAGGAGAGCAGGGGACACAGGAGGAGGAGAGCTGGGGACACAGGAGAACGGGGGGCAGAGGAGGAGGAGAGCTGGGGACAGAAGAACGGAGGACACAGGAGGAGGAGAGCTGGGCACACAGGAGGAGGAGAGCAGGAGACAGAAGAATAGAGGACACAGTAGGAGGAGAGCAGGGGACAGAGGAGAACTGGGGACACAGGAGAATGGGGACAGAGGAGGACGACAGCTGGGGACACAGGAGAACTGGGGACACAGGAGGAGGAGAGCTGGGGACACAGGAGAACGGGGGGCAGAGGAGGAGGAGAGCTGGGGACAGAAGAACGGAGGACACAGGAGGAGGAGAGCTGGGCACACAGGAGGAGGAGAGCAGGAGACAAGAATAGAGGACACAGTAGGAGGAGAGCAGGGGACAGAGGAGAACTGGGGACACAGGAGAATTGGGACAGAGGAGGATGACAGCTGGGGACACAGGAGAACTGGGGACACAGGAGGAGGAGAGCTGGGGACACAGGAGAACGGGGGGCAGAGGAGGAGGAGAGCTGGGGACAGAAGAACGGAGGACACAGGAGGAGGAGAGCTGGGCACACAGGAGGAGGAGAGCAGGAGACAGAAGAATAGAGGACACAGTAGGAGGAGAGCAGGGGACAGAGGAGAACTGGGGACACAGGAGAATGGGGACAGAGGAGGACGACAGCTGGGGACACAGGAGAACTGGGGACACAGGAGGAGGAGAGCTGGGGACACAGGAGAACGGGGGGCAGAGGAGGAGGAGAGCTGGGGACAGAAGAACGGAGGACACAGGAGGAGGAGAGCTGGGCACACAGGAGGAGGAGAGCAGGAGACAGAAGAATAGAGGACACAGTAGGAGGAGAGCAGGGGACAGAGGAGAACTGGGGACACAGGAGAATGGGGACAGAGGAGGACGACAGCTGGGGACACAGGAGAACTGGGGACACAGGAGGAGGAGAGCTGGGGACACAGGAGAACGGGGGGCAGAGGAGGAGGAGAGCTGGGGACAGAAGAACGGAGGACACAGGAGGAGGAGAGCTGGGGACAGAAGAACGGAGGACACAGGAGGAGGAGAGCGGGGGACACAGGAGGAATAGAGCGGGAGACACAGGAGGAGGAGAGCAGGGGACAGAAGAACGGAGGACACAGGAGGAGGAGAGTGGGGGACACAGGAGGAGGAGAGCTGGGGACACAGGAGGAGGAGAGCAGGGGACAGAAGAACAGGACACAGGAGGAGGAGAGTGGGGGACACAGGAGGAGAGCAGGAGACAGAAGTACGGAGGACAAAGGAGGAGGAGAGCGAAGGACACAGGAGGAGGAGAGCTGGGGACACAGGAGGAGGAGAGCGGTGGACACAGGAGGAGGAGAGCGGGGGACACAGGAGGGCGAGAGCTGGGGACACAGGAGGGCGAGAGCTGGGGACACAGGAGGACGAGAGCTGGGGACAGAAGAACGGAGGACACAGGAGGAGGAGAGCAGGGGCCAGAAGAACGGAGGACACAGGAGGAGGAGAGCAGGGGACACAGGAGGAAGAAAGCGGGGGACACAGGAGGAGGAGAGCGGCGGACACAGGAGGGGGAGAGCTGAAGACACAGGAGAAGGAGAGCTGGGGACAGGAGAGCGGGGGACACAGGAGGAGGAGAGCTGGGGACAGAATAATAGAGAACACAGGAGGAGGAGAGTGGGGGACACAGGAGGAGGAGAGCAGGGGACAGAAGAACAGAGGACAGAGGAGGAGGAGAGCTGGGGACACAGGAGAACGGGGGACACTGGAGGAGGAGAGCGGGGGACACAGGAGAATGGGTGTCAGAGAAGGAGGAGAGCTGGGGACAGAGGAGGAGGAGAGCTGGGGACACAGGAGAATGGGTGACACTGGAGGAGGAGAGCGGGGGACACACAGGAGAATGGGTGACACTGGAGGAGGAGAGCGGGGGACACACAGGAGAATGGGGGACAGAGGAGGAGGAGAGCAGGGGACACACAGGAGAATGGGGGACACTGGAGGAGGAGAGTGGGGAATACAGGATAATGGGGAACAAAGGAGGAGGAGAGCTGGGGACAGAAGACCGTAAACACAGGAGGAGGAGAGAGGGGGACACAGGAGGACGGGGGACGCAGGAGGAGGAGAGCGGGGGACACAGGAGAATGGGGACAGAGGAGGAGAGCTGGGGACACAGGAGGAGGAGAGCAGGGGACACTAAAGAAGGAGAGCAGAAGACTCCACTACTGGAATAGGCTAACATGTGGGATGACACTGGGTTTTGGAATGAGTCTACAGTTATGTGCAGTTGTCACTAATCCTAATTTTCAGATCCCGGTAGGGCTGCATATATAAGGCTGTGTGCTGATGATATGGATACGCAGTGGTTTGGACGCAGCATCTTGTTGCTGCATTCAAAACCGCTGCGTAATACAGTATAAGCACAGTGGATGGGATTTGTAGAAATCCCATCCTGACTATGCATAACCCGACCACAGCGTTCTGACAGCTGCGGTGTGGGTGTCCGCTCCTCTGCATCTCCGCAGCATGTTAAATTCATGCTTCGGAGTCAGAAGCGGTTCCAATCGGGTGACGGCAGGGAGAAGCCGCCCTGCACCTGCCACACATGGTGAGTACAGGGCGGCTGCTGTCTCCCTGCGGGCATCCGCGGCTTCACTCAGGTCCGGAGAGCTGCGTCCAACACGTAGCTCTTCCAGACCGTGAGCACATAGCCTTAGGCTGCATATATAGCACAATATATAGAGAGATATAAGGCTGCACTACATGGAGAGCTATGAGGCTGCATATATAAGGCTGCAATATATGAGGTTGTACTATAAGGATAGCTATGAGGCTGCATATATAAGGCTGTACTATAGAGGCTGCACTACATGGAGAACTGAACCTGCGTTATACTATATGGAGGACTGTGAGGTTGCATTATACTATATGGAGGGCTGTGAGGCTGCATTATACTATATGGAGGCCTGTGAGGCTGTATTATACTATATGGAGGTCTATGAGGCTACTATATGTAGGATAGTGGGGGTACATTATAATAATTGGATGACTATTGGGGCTACCTCATGAATGGGGGACTATGAGATGCATTATAATACATGGAGGACTATGGGGGTATATTGTGACATATAGAGGAATATGGGGATGCATTATAATAATGGGATGGGCTATATTCCAGTAGGAGGGCCATATATAGCAGGGGTCAATTTGTGAATCTTTATAGATCTTAGAATGTTACATGGGGCCCAAACATCTGACCAATATGTGCTCGCGCGGGGGGTAAGAGGGGGGTCCAGGTCTGAATTTCGCACCGGGGCCCCCCAGACTCTAGTTACGCCACTGCCCCTGACCCCTGCACCTTTTGTAGTTATGCCCCTGACCCCTGCACCTATTGTGTTATGCCCCTGACCCCTGCACCTGTTGTAGTTATGCCCCTGATAGAGGGAACTAAGGAAAGGAAGAGAGAAGAAATAAAACCTAGAATAAAACCATCTAGACCGTAGCTGTAAAAGATACTTTATATAATGCAGAATCTCCTATCGGCTCTGAGATCTCCCCTCCCCCCGCCTCTGACATTAATGGAAGCCGAGTCATGAGCTTTTCTTCATCCTTCTGAAATGACAATCCGGTTGTTTCAATATGTTTATGGTTTGATATTGCCGGACGGATTATCCTTCGCCATAATCGGATTGAGGCTGAAGCCTCCTCTGCTCCTTATCTTCAAGCCGTTTTCCATTTTCAGCTATAAGTCCCAAGTTTCCAAGCTGGTGTTTATTGCTCTGGATAAAAGACCTAAACTGTCGCTGATTCATTATATTGCGGATGAGCAGGGGGTCAGGCTCGCACTTAAAAGCGCCCGCGTCCATAGACATGACATCACATCTCGTCAAAATAAATCATCAGCACCACAGAGGTTAATTCTCAGATTAATTCCAGCATCAATCTTCAGATTCTGAACATTCTATTTACAAACAAACATTTGTTACATTGTATCAGTGACAGCGGCGACATTCTATCACTACTATTAACACTTAGTCGACCAAGGGGGACAGATTATGAGCCCTTAGAGATGAGGGCATGTGAGGCCTGAGGAGGGGTGGGGGGGGGGGGTAAGACTTATTTTTAGGCTACGCACAGCAGTTATGTTAAATCGTCAGCGCTGTGATATTATCATTGGATTATTATGAAATGTTATTGTTTTGATAGTTGTTGCAATCAAATTACAGTCTGTGTCATCAAAGCAAAGCACGGCGCTCCCTCTCGTAGAGCGGATCCTGAATTTGATTTTGTGTAGCAGAGACGAGTCTATTAATGTAATAGAGATGAATTTGTCATTCTGCTCCGCTCAATGAGATATCACAGTGTAGTGTCTGCAGGATCATGGTTGGTGGTAACCCAAAAATAAGTTCATTCATTAATTGGTTACAAAATATTAAACATAATAATAATATTTATATACCACTATTAATTCCACAGCCCTTTACAAACATCAGCAATACTGTCCCCATTGGGGCTCACAATCTAAACCATTATTGGTCACGAATAGCTGTGAAGTGATTGGATTATGCAACTCTATTCTAAAAATGTTTGTATCCTTGTACCTGTTCCATAATTTGGTGTTATTGACATTGACTCATCGCATTCCTTCATTTTCTGGTATTATGGAACATATTGCCTAGTTACTAAAACATGCTAAACATTAGAAACACTCCCAGATCCTGTAACCTTCACTCAGGGCCGTATTTGGAGTTCCTGCTGCCCTAGGCACTGTCAGCGGTCACCCCCCCCCCGTCACATCCTTCCCAGTACCCCCCGTCTCCCATCCACATCCTTCCCAGCACCCCCCGTCTCCCATGCACATCCTTCCCAGCACATTTGCAAATGAATGATGTGCCCCTGGGTCCCCTCCCCCCTCCGAAAACACTCCGGATTTAATAAAGTGTTTGGAGGAAGGAGGGGGATTAAAAAAAAAAAAAAAAAAAACTTTTTTCAACTTGCCCCTGGTGCCGCCCCCTTGACACCTGGATACCCTAGGCACATGCCTACGGGTGCCTAATGGTAAATACGGCCCTGCCTTTACTGCCTGTCGACATACAGTCTATGATATACAGCACAATACTTGATATGAAAAACACTACTTATTATCAGTCTCAGATGAAGGCAGGGCCGGCGTCAGCACCCGGCATACCCGGACAAGTACCGGGGCCCTGAACAGCTGGGGGGGCCCACTGGCGATCAGGGACAGGCAGGCAGCCCTGACAGCTAGGGGTCCATTAGGGACAGACAGCCCTGTCACTCAGCAAGTAGCTAAGTGCTTCCACAGAGCTGTTAGTGCACATGGGTAATTTGCATGCGATGCAGATTAGCCATGCGCAGGCTCCTGGGGCTGTGGAGCTTCCTCCTCTGCTGACTGCAGCAGTGATGAGTCATCACCCTGGGACCTCATCACACTGCAGAAGGCAATGAGGAGGAAGCACAGACAGGAGACTGCTGCAAGGATGCGGTGGGGACAGCACCTGCAGAGAAGGACATAGCCCCGGGGGAACGGAGGGAAGGTAAGCATCATTTTTTGTTTTTTTTTTACTTTGAGGCCAGGATGGAGGACATATATACCAGCAGGAGAACCACCATATTATATATATTATTTGGAGGCTGCTGCTGGGGTATATGGAGGCTGTGCTGGCTGTATATGAAGGCTGTTGCTGGGGTATATGTGTGGCGCCCCACCGGGTAGGCCACCACCAGAGGTACTGCACTCCTACAGTTAAGGGGAGTAGTGCCTCTCTTCACCAGTGCTGGGGTGGTGCAGCTGAGCCCAAAACACACACACACAACCATAGGCCCCTGGGACGGTGGGTGGACCCTGAGGGAGGACCCAGGTTCAAGAAACGGGGACAGGAGTAGTAGGAGCAGTAGGAGTTGGAGAGTAGGACCATCGGGAGTGAAGTGGAAGTCGGGAGTGTAATGGTGGTGCGGTGCCGACCATGCTCGACCACGGAAGGGAAAAAATGACAGGTGGAAGAAGACGAGAATCCTTGGGGTGCGGAAGAGACATCGATCCCCGTACGCCCCAATCTGACGAAACGGAGGGGCTGGTGGACCCGTTACCCGTCAGCCATGTTGAAAGAACTGAGTAAAAGTAACAGAACTCCAACTGTGGCGTGTGGGACTTTTATTAGCGGTGACCACTGGCCGCAGAGGCCGTATGAGACATCGGGGTACTGACGTCACAGTGAACATCTGCCAAGGTACGAACTGACTCCTCCATCTTGCTGCCCTGGGGACCGTGCTCCACCTGCGGAGAGCGGAACCATCCAAGCTGCCGGTCACCATCCCCAGAGGGTCTGAAGCAGCGACGACCACCCTTGCCGCATACCGGAGGTGGCATCACAAATACCCCCTTTATTCCCTCAGACTTTCCCTGTCATCTTACCCCTGTTTATTAACAATAACTCCGCCAGGGTCACAGGACCATGTCTAGGCCCCCATCTGACCCCGTGAAAAGAACCGAAAAAGGTGAAGAGAACAACAAGTAACCGCCTGGTTCCCAAGTCTTCCCCAGCCTTGGAGTGGGTGTGTCATATGGAGGGTATAGAGCTGTACTGGGGTATATGAGGCTGTACTGGGGTATATGGAGGCTGTGCTGGGGTATACAGAGGCTGTGCTGGGGTATATGGAAGCTGTGCTGGCTGTATATGGAGGCTGTGCTTGGGCATATGGAGGCTTTACTGGGGTATTTGGAGGCTGTACTGGGATATTTGGAGGCTGTGCTGGGGTATATAGAGGCTGTGCTTGGGTATGTGGAGGTTGTGCTGGCTGTATATGGAGACTGTGCTGGCTGTATATGGAGCAGGTGCTGTGGTATATAGAGGCTGTGCTGGATGTATATCGGAGGCTGTGCTGGCTGTATATGGAGGCTGTGCTGACTGTATATGGAGGCTGTGCTGGGGTATATAGAGGCTGTACTGAGGTATATAGAGGCTGTGCTGGGGTATATGGAGGCTGTGCTAGCTGTATTTGGAGGCTGTGCTGGCTGTATATGGAGGCTGTGCTGGCTGTATATGGAGGCTGTGCTGTTGTATATGGAGGTTGTGCTGGCTGTATATGTAGGCTGTGCTGGCTGTATATGGAGGCTGTGTTGACTGTATATGAAGGCTGTGCTGGCTGTATATGGAGACTGTGCTGGCTGTATATGGAGCAGGTGCTGTGGTATATAGAGGCTGTGCTGGCTGCATATGGAGGCTGTGATGGCTGTATATGGAGGCTTTGCTGACTGTATATGGAGGCTGTGCTGGGGTATATAGAGGCTGTACTGAGGTATATAGAGGCTGTGCTGGGGTATATAGAGGCTGTGCTGGTTGTATATGGAGGCTGGCTGGCTTTATATATAGGACTGGCGGGTTTATATATTATTTAGGAGCTGTCGCTGCAGCTGTAAATAATATTTACAGCCTGCACAGCCTCCAAATAATTATACAGCCCAGCACAGCCTCCAAATAATATATACAGCCCAGCACTGAGCCCCAAAATAATATATACAGCCCAGCACTGACCCCAAACAATATACAGAGCCCAGCACAGCCTCCAAATAATATATTTATAGCCTAGCACAACCTTCAAATAATATATACAGTCCAGCACAGCTCCAAATATATACAGCCCACAGCTTCTATATTATATATACAGCCCTGCAATCTCCATAGTGTATATACAGTCCAGCAGTCTCCATATTATATATATACAGCCCTAAACAGCCTCTATATTATATATACAGCCCACCCAGTAGCCTCTATATATAAACAGCCCGCTGCTTCTATATTATATTCATAAATCATGGTCTGCGTTAAAGGGGCCCACTGAGACTATTTTGCCCGGGGCCCACAAAATTCTGGAGCCGGACCCTGGATGAAGTCATGTGAGTTCTGGGGGGTAAGACTTATTTTAGGTTATGCACAGCAGTTATGTAAATCGTCAGCGCTCTGTGATATTATCATTGGATTATTATGAAATGTTATTGTTTTGATAGTTGTTGCAATCAAATTACAGTCTGTGTCATCAAAGCAAAGCACGGCGCTCCCTCTCTAGAGCGGATCCTGAATTTGATTCTGTGTAGCAGAGACGAGTCTATTAATGTAATAGAGATGAATTTGTCATTCTGCTCCGCTCAATGAGATATCACAGTGTATTGTCTGCAGGATCATGGTTGGTGGTAACCCCAGAATAAGATCATTCATTAATTGGTTACAAAATATTAAACATAACTAATCCTTGGTCACTAATAGCTGTGAACAACCGAGTGTTATTGACATTATTGACTCATCGCGCTCCTTTATTATCTGGTATTATGGAACATATTGCCTTGTTACTAAAACATGCTAAATGTTGGCAACACTCCCAGTCCTGTAACCTTCACGCTCGTCTACGTACAGTCTATGACCTGAAGTACTATACTTGATATGAAAAACACACTACGGCAAGTACTTAAAAGGATACATTTATCACTTCTATACTGCTTAGTACTGCTGTATGAAGACCTCTATGCTGCTGTTGCTTTCTAGTGTTACTTTCGCTCCACTGCTGGATTCACTACTTTGTTCTTCTGTATATGTCCTATATGCTGATACTTTCTAGTGTTATTCTCCCTGGATTCACATCTACACTGCTCAGTAATGCTGTATAATGTCCTATATGCTGATACTTTCTAGTGTTATTTTCCCTGGATTCACATCTACACTGCTCATAATGTGTATAATGTCCTATATGCTGATACTTTCTAGTGTTATTCTCCCCTGGATTCACATCTACACTGCTCAGTATGCTGTATAATGTCCTATATGCTGATACTTTCTAGTGTTACTCTCCCAACAAGCTGGATTGACATGTACACTGCTCTATAATGTTGTATAATATGCTTGTTGCTGCTGTTTCACAGTAAGTCTTTCATCTCATCCCAGTCCTGACATTAGAGCTACACCGCTAAGTACTGCAGTATAATGTTCTATATGCTGATACTTTCTAATGCTACTTTCCCCCTGAGCTGCAATTCACATCTACCTGCTCAGTACTGCTGTATAATATTCTATATACTGATACTTTCTAATGTTAATGTTTCTACACTGCTCAGTAATGCTGTTTTATATTAACTGTTTTATCTCATCCCAGTCCTGACATCAGAGCTGCATTGCTCAGTATTGCTGTATGTAGATACTCTCTAGTGTTACTCTTCCGCCTGAGCTGCATTCACATAAACACGGCTCAGTAATGCTGTATACTGTCCTATATACTAATACTTTCTAGTGTTACTCCCCCAAGCTGTATTCACATCTACATTGCTCAGTAGTGCTGTATAATATCCTCATTGCTGCTGTTTGATAGTAAGTGTTTTTTCTCATTGCAGTTCTGACATCAGAGCTGCATTGCTTAGTACTGCTGTACAATGTCCTGTATGCTGATATTTTTTGCTTTAACTCTCCCCCGAGCTGCATTCACATCTACACTGCTCAGTAATGCTGTGTAATGTCCTATATGCAGATACTTTCTAGTGTTACTGTACCCCAAGCTGAATTGACATGTACACTACTCAATAATGTTGTATAATATCTTCATTGCTGCTGTTCAAAGTAAGCGTTTTATCTCATCCCAATCCTAACATCACATCTACACCGTTCAATAATGCTGTATAATGTCCTATATGCTGATACTTTCTAATGTTACTTTCCCCAGAGCTGCATTCACATCTACACTGCTCAGTAATGCTGTATAATGTCCTACATACTGATACTTTCTAGTGTTACTCTCCCAAGCTGGATTCACATCTACACTGCTCAGTAGTGCTGTATAATAAATATTTTCATTGCTGCTGTTTCATAGTAAGAGTTTTTCTCATCCCAGCCCTAACATCTGAGCTGCATTGCTCAGTACTGCTGTGTAATGTCCTGTATGCTGATATTTTTTGCTTTAACTCTCCCCGAGCTGCATTCACATCTACACTGCTCAGTAATGCTGTATAATGTCCTATATGCAGATACTTTCTAGTGTTACTGTACCCCAAGCTGAATTGACATGTACACTACTCAATAATGTTGTATAATATCTTCATTGCTGCTGTTCAAAGTAAGCGTTTTATCTCATCCCAATCCTAACATCACATCTACACCGTTTAATAATGCTGTATAATGTCCTATATGCTGATACTTTCTAATGTTACTTTCCCCAGAGCTGCATTCACATCTACACTGCTCAGTAATGCTGTATAATGTCCTACATACTGATACTTTCTAGTGTTACTCTCCCAAGCTGGATTCACATCTACACTGCTCAGTAGTGCTGTATAATAAATATTTTCATTGCTGCTGTTTCATAGTAAGAGTTTTTCTCATCCCAGCCCTAACATCAGAGCTGCATTGCTCAGTACTGCTGTGTAATGTCCTCTATGCTGATATTTTTTGGTTTAACTCTTCCCCAGTGTGGATTCACATCTACACTGCTCAGTAGTGCTATATAATATCCTCAATGTTGCTGTTTACTTGTAAGTGTTTCATCTCATCTTAGTCCTGACATCAGAGTTACACTGCTCAGGACTTCTGTATAATGTCCTATATGCTAATATTTTCTAGTGTTATTCTCACGCCAAGCTGGATTCACATTTGAACTGCTCTGTAATGCTGCATAATATCGCCATTGCTGATATTTCCTAGTAAGTGTTTATCTCATCCCAGTCCTGACATCAGAGCTACACTGCTCAGTACTGCTGTATAATGTCCTATATGTTGATACTTTCTGGTGTTACTCTCACCCCAAGCTGGATTCACATCTACACTGCTCAATAATGCCGTCTTCTAGTAAGTGTTTTATCTCATCCGAATTCCGACATCAGAGCCACACTGCTCAGTACTGCTGTATAATGTCCTATATGCTGATACTTTCTGGGGTTACTCTCACTCCGAGCTGGATTCACATCTACACTGCTCAATAATGCCGTCTTCTAGTAAGTGTTTTATCTCATCCCAATCCTGACATCAGAGCTACACTGCTCAGTACTGCTGTATAATGTCCTATATGCTGATACTTTCTGGTGTTACTCTCACCCCAAGCTGCATTCACATCTACACTGCTCAATAATGCCGTCTTCTAGTAAGTGTTTTATCTCATCCCAATCCTGACATCAGAGCTACACTGCTCAGTACTGCGGTATAATGTCCTATATGCTGATACTTTCTGGGTTACTCTCACTCAGAGCTGGATTCACATCTACAGTGCTCAGTAATGCTATTTTCTATTAAATGTTTTATCCCATCCCAGTCCTGACATCAAACATCAGAGCTGCATTGCTCAGTACTGCTGTACGCTGCTGATACTTTCTAGTGTCACTCTCCCCCTGAGCTGCATACACATCTACACTGCTCAGTAATGCTGTATAATATCCTATTTGCTGATAATTTCTAGTGATATTGCAACCCAACTTTCCCAAAAATCCCTGAGTCGTACCAGGACACCTTTTACAGTCATTACCAAGCTTTCCTAAAGAATGGTTATTATTTTCTTACAACATACATGACCAACTCCCCAGTCTTTTACAGCAGGAAAGCTGGGTGACTGGATGACGCCATATAACACATTTTATATAGTTTATCTGAGAGTCATTACCCAACTTTTCCAACGCTCTGAACGACTTCTATCATCCTCAGCTCCAGTATCGCTGTACAGCATAGTATTATGGTACTTTAGAGACAAGGATTGCAATGATGAGAACCTTCTTAATAACCCAACTTTTCCAAAACCCAGAATGGCAAATACTATCCTCTGCATCCAAATTTATATAGCCGGAAAGCTGGGTGACGAATTGTATAGGAGCCCTATCCGGCCATGTTGGTTGTCACCCAATGTCCCCCAGTAACAGAATTTTTCTATAACGTGATATTGGTGTTGCCCACAGTTATCGCATCTGTCCCCTCCCCCATCGCTCCTGCTAATTAATTCTTTCCTGTTTGCTCGTTCTCCATCTATAAAAAGCCTCGGCACCGATGACGTCAGAGAACGCGCGGCCGGTCGCCTCCTGACCTCCCAATCCCATCTTTGTCTCATTTTTTTTGCTTCCAGTTAAAAGGGTTACAATTCTATAAATACCGGTCTGATCTAATCAGCAGGATATGGAGGTTGTGCTGTGCGACCCCGGACACGGAGACCGGGCGTCCTTTAACCTGCACATTATAAAGTGCAGGAAACGTATAGGAAGATGTCACTGTCGTCACTGACCCCTGGTAACGATGAAGTATGATGACGATCCCGGAGGAACAGAGAATTACTAATATGATATCAGAATGTTGCTACATGTATCAATGTTATAGGAGAAGATGTGTCTCACGATTCATCCTACAAGGGGAGAATTGACGCCCTTTAAATTCCCCCCACTAAACTCATCACCAGTATGTATTATGGAGCAGAAAAGTATGTTCCCCAAACTGTTCCCACCCATTCAACAATGTCACCGAACCCCTTCTGCCACACCGTGGGCAAGGGAGCAATCACCAGCAAGGAATGTTGGATCACGTGACTATATAAAGGAGATGGGAGGAATCACAAAGTAGCCACACCTGTGTGTGACAGCGTGCACAGACCAGTGGTGTCTGGTGCACTACACTCAAACTGGGGAAACACCGAGGGATGGGGGAACAAACACAATGGTGGGGCAACGGGGGAAAGGAGACATCCTGCACACACCAGAGACTGTGCCCTGATCTCCCTATCATCCGTATATGGGTTCTTTCGCCCCGTCGCTGAGCAGGATACCTAGTCCCTCGCGGTCCTGATGTTAACCCTCAATAGGGAGATGGCTGGCGGAGCACTACCCCAACCGCTGCACTAATAACAAGAGGGGAAGGAAAGATATACAGACAAACAAAAAGACAACTTCACGCCTGCTGCCACAATCCTAAGCAGCAGACGGCTTGGCAGTGGTCAGCTTCTCTTGAGAACTTCCTTCATCTTAGATAGCCAGCAAGAAATGAAGTTCAATCACCAGCAAGGAATGTTGGATCATATGACTGTATAAAGGAGATGGGAGGAATCACAAAGTAGCCACACCTGGCAAAAAAATTAAAGAGCATTGCAGCAACAGAAATTGTCATTAAGTCTTACATTGCCAAAAGCAAGAAACACATTTAAAATGGTATCTCAATACAAACCTGTCACAAGTCTCAAAGTAAGAGAGACCATCGTGACAACAGCCCCATACTATTATTACTCTTACTCATGGCTTCCCATTGTCCCTAGTTGATGCAAGTATTATACCCCATTATCTACTATGAATGACCTCTAAGTGTCCCAATGATAATTTTGTAAATAGGTATATCCTTTATTCATTCTATCTATGCATATAATCAATATATCTACGTATCTATATGTATATATTCACAATATAACTACTCATATAATTGCCTTATCGAGATGTCTCCTTTTCTTCGCCATCTGATTGGTCCAGTGACCGGCCGAAGCAACAGAAAAAGAAACTTGCCGCCATATTGGTACACCCCAGTGATGTGCAGTGTGCCGGCCACATACAGATACTCACTCCCGGGTGGGTCCGCTCCACTGCCGCTCCACCTCTTCTATTGCCCCCATTGTTGCACTGCTGCAGTGCTCATCATATCCACCCGCCGCTATGTGCCGGCGCGTCATCACAGGATCCTTGCACTGATAGGAATAGGACCTGCGTGAGAGCCAGGTCACGTGAGCTGCGGGTCCACACACACATGGCAGCTGGCGGAAGCGGCACAGCAGTGGAGGCGACGGAGGAGGACCCGGGGGTGAGCATCTGCATATATATACAATACATACACATATAGATAGGTATATGTGTATGTCTATGTATGTGTATGTATTATATGTATATGTATGTGTATATGTGTATGTGGCATTGTGCATGCTGATCTTAGCTCTGTGAAGAGCTGTTCTACACCCACAGATAATGTGCTTTACACCACTGCAGCAGCTGCCTGGCATTGTGCATGCTGATCTTAGCTCTGTGAAGAGCTGTTCTACACCCACAGATAATGTGCTTTACACCACTGCAGCAGATGGGGAGGGGAGTGGACCATGCAGGCTTCTTTCTGATGAAGAGGATTGCTACCCAGGAGGACAGGAGGAGTCTGAAAAAGAGAGAAGCACTAGAGACAGCTGGTGGAAAGCAGAAAATTATATACACACCACATCTTTTAGACGCCGGGGTATCTGTATTTTTGAAGTGGAAGACACTCCCAGCCGGTGGGCTTTCCCTGAAGCATCTTCTTTGATGTCATTTTGAAGGTTTTTTTTTTTTTAATTCCACATATTATACTGTGTATAGTGCAAGATTAATCCACATCAGTAGTGATGGTGTTGAGGAGAGCCATAGGATCACATACTTAATTAACCTCATAACTTACATAAACTTGTTTAGATCAAAAGATGGTTGCCATTTCCTGTTTCATCACACCACACCCTGTTCTGGGAGGAAGCTGGATTCCATAGAAGGACTAACCAATCACAGAACGACATGTCACTTGGAGATACCCGATCAAGACCACAGCTCCTGATGACCTCAGGACCACCCCATCTTGATCACCTCATTGACCAACCCACCCTGATGACCTCGTGGATCTGCCCATGGACTAGCCCATTGCCCAATCCATTAACCAATGAATACATCCAATTATTCCTATTCCAGGGCTAACCAAGCCCCTTACTGAATTATATAAGTCCATGCCTGTTTAAATAAAGGACACTTGGAGCTGTGCCATAACCTTACCGAGGAGAGCTTACATCTGACTGTGTGTGTCTGATGTTATTCTTTCTCTCATGCACTTGGTCCATTTGAATATTTCAAACTGTTCAACCTAACAATGGGTGAACCTGCCGACTCGCCTAGACTTTTTTAAATGTGAGTTTTGGGACAAATGAGACTCGAACTTGAGTCTGAACTCCAAACGTGGACTTTAAAGTTATGAGATGGGCGGGGGGAGCTGTAAAAAAAAACAAAGCAGTTAGTGATTAAACTGTATCATACTTACCAGACATTCCGCCACTTGTTCTTTTGGGCCACTCATCAACTTCCTGGATGTTTACTGCAGAGCGGCCCAACAGCCAATCACAGATGCTGTTTCAGAGAATGGATATCTGTGATTGGCTGCTAAGTAACTTAAAAAAAGGTTTCCATACATTCTAGCATCTAGAATGCATGGGCAGTTTCCAATACAAATAATTATGTAATAACTGGAGGCTTTATGGTAATTTATGGACATGTTCCAGGAGCATTGTGGGACGGCAGCAACTCAGGTTCTTGCAGTTATTTATAAGTATTTATCAGCAAAACACCTTGTTTACCGCACAGAGCCGCGCGACAGCTCCGTCCGAGACCGTGCCAGATAATACAGGATCCGCCACAGAGGCCACCGCTCACAGATGCTGTCACCACGTATAACAACAACTGTCTACAGAATCAGCGCCAAATTCAAATGTTATTATTAAGGTAAAAAAAAACTAATTTTGTTCATATTAAAATATTCAGAAAGTCAAATCTGAAGATTGGAAAATATTTTCCATTTTAATCAACATTAACTCTATAAAAGATAAGACTAGATAAAAAGATAGATACAGTGGCATGTAAAAGTTTGTGCACCCCTGGTCAAAGTTAGTTTTATTGTAAAAGATAAGCAAATTGAAGATGAAATGATCTCTAAAAGGCATAAAGTTAAAGATGACACCTCTTTCGTGTGTAACTTTTACATTTTAAAAATTACTAAAAAAAAATGATGCCAATATAAAAGTTAGGCACCCTGCATGGTAATGCGTAGTAACACCCCCTTTTGCAAGTTCACAGCTTGTGAATGTTTTTTGTAGCCATCAATGAGTCTTTTAATTCTTTTTGATGGATTTTCATCCATTCTTCCTTGGAAAAGTCTTCCAGTTCTGTGAGATTCCTGGCTCATCTTCCAGTTCTGTGAGGTTCCTGGCTCGTCTTCCAGTTCTGTGAGATTCCTGGCTCGTCTTCCAGTTCTGTGAGATTCCTTGTCATCTTCTAGTTCTGTGAGATTCCTGGCTCATTTTCCAGTTTTGTGAGATTCCTGGCTCGTCTTCCAGTTCTGTGATGATTCCTGGCTCGTCTTCCAGTTCTGTGAGATTCCTGGCTCATCTTCCAGTTCTGTGAGATTCCTGGATCATCTTTCAGTTCTGTGAGATTCCTGGCTCGTCTTTCAGTTCTGTGGGATTCCTGGCTCATCTTCCAGTTCTGTCAAATTTCCAGCTTGTCTTCCAGTTCTGCGAGATTCTCATCTCGTCTTACAGTTCTGTGAGATTCCTGGCTTATCTTCAGTTCTGTGAGATTTCTGGCTCATCTTCCAGTTCTGTGAGATTCCTAGCTAGTCTTCCAGTTCTGTGAGATTCCTGGCTCATTTTTCAGTTCTGTGAGATTCTGGTCATCTTTCAGTTCTGTGAGATTTCCTGGTCGTCTTCCAGTTCTGTGAGATTCCTGGCTCGTCTTCAGTTCTGTGACATTCCTGGCTCATCTTCCAGTTCTGTGAGATTCCTGGCTCATCTTCCAGTTCTGTGAGATTCCTGGCTCATCTTCCAGTTCTGTGAGATTCCTCGTTCGTCTTCCAGTTCTGTGAGATTCCTGGCTCATCTTCCAGTTCTGTGAGATTCCCATTTGTCTTCCAGTTCTGTGAGATTCCCATCTTGTCTTCCAGGTCTGCGAGATTCCTTTGGGTCATCTTCCAGTTCTGTGAGATTTCTTGCTCTCCTTCCAGTTCTGTGAGATTCCTGGCTCCTTCCAGTTATGCGAGATTCCTGGCTCATCTTCCAGTTCTGTGAGATTTCCTTGCTCATCCTTCCAGTTCTGTGAGATTCCTGGTCATCTTCAAGTTCTGTGAGATTCCTGGCTCGTTTTCAGTTCTGTGGGATTCCTGGCTCATCTTCCAGTTCTGTCAGATTTCCAGCTTGTCTTCCAGTTCTGCGAGATTCTCATCTCGTCTTCCAGTTCTGTGAGATTCCTGGATCATCTTCCAGTTCTGTGAGATTCCTGGCTCGTTTTTCAGTTCTGTGAGATTCCTGGCTCATCTTCCAGTTCTGCGAGATTCCTAAATGTCTTCCAGTTCTGTGAGATTCCTGGCTCATCTTTCAGATTTCTGTGAGATTTCTGGATCATCTTCCAGTTCTGTGAGACTCCTGGCTCATCTTTCAGTTCTGTGAGATTCCTGGCTCGTCTTCCAGTTCTGTGAGATTCCTGGCTCATCTTCCATTCTGTGAGATTCCGTATCTTCTAGTCTGTGATGGTTCCCATCTTGGTCTTCCAGTTCTGTGAGATTCCCATCTTGTCTTCCAGGTCTGCGAGATTCCTTGCTCATCTTCCAGTTCTGTGAGATTTCTTGCTCTCCTTCCAGTTCTGTGAGATTCCTGGCTCATCTTCCAGTTCTGTGAGATTCCTGGCTCGTCTTCCAGTTCTGTGAGATTCCGGCTCTCTTCAGTTCTGTAGATTCCTGGCTCTCTTCCAGTTCTGTGAGATTCTAGGCTTCTCTTTCAGTTCTGTGAGATTCCTGGCTCATCTTCCAGTTCTGTGAGATTCCTGGCTCATCTTCCAGTTCTGTGAGATTCCTGGCTCATCTTCAGTTCTGTGAGATTCCTGCCTTGTCTTCCAGGTTTGTGAGATTCCTGGCTTGTCTGCCCATTCTATGAGATTCCTGGGTCATCTTGCACGATCTGTTCTTTTGAGGCCTTACCACAGATTTTCAGTGATGCAGATCTGGGGACTGTGAGGGTCATTGTAAAACCTACAGCTTGCACCTTTTCAGGTAGTTTTTTTTACGTGTGTTCAGGTTCATTATCCATTTGTAGCAGCAATTCTCTTTTTAACTTCAGCTTTGTTACAGACGGTGTTAAGTTTACATCAAGAATGTGTTAAAATTTCATTGAATCCATTTTTTTCTCTACCCATGAAATGTTCAACATGCCATTGGCTGCAACACAACCCCAAACCATGATCTGGATTGCTTAATGGTTGGCGAGATGCTCTTTTCCTGAAATTCTGTGTCCTTTTTTTCTCCACACATACCTTGATCATTGTGGCCAAAGAGTTCTATTTTAACCTCATCGGTCAACAGGACTTGTTTTCAAAATGCATCAGCCTTGTTTAGATGTTCTTTTGCAAACTTATGACACTTCATTCTATGGTAAGGAATAGGAGAGGTTTTTTTCTGATTACTTTTCCATGAAGGCCATATTTGTGTGGATGGCTCTGAACAGTAAAACAAAGTACCACAACTCCAGAGTCTGATAAACTTTTGAAGTCAAGTGGGGGGTTCTGATTTGCCTTTAGCAATCCTACAAGCATCTCTCACTGAATTTGCTTGGTCTTCCAACCCTTATCTTAGCGAGTTGAATAAATTATTATTTTTTCTAATTTGTCCTCCAAATATGTCAGGCTTTAATAATCACTCCACCCAACCACAAGTCCATGTGTTACCTGTGGCATGGAGATTGGGATTTGTAAATCAGGTGTATTCTGCAGCCCACCCCATGGAGCGGTTAATTAGGAGCTAGGAAACAAGATTGTGCAAACAATAATATCCTGTGTCCTGATGCTGGAAAAGGTGAGCCCCTAGGCAAAGCAAAAAGGCATCACCGCAAAGCCTGGCACCATGTTGGCAGTGTCGTGCACCTCAGCTACACTGTGCTACTGTGCGCCTGCAGTACGTAGTTCGGCTATGTGATGGATCCACCACAAGGCATGCCAGCTCTGGAGGATGTGTTCTATCTCACAACCCCTGGGGTAGAGCAGCCCGCAGAGGACATGGAAGCATGTGTGACCTGGAGCTCCACCGCGCTTCCCGCATTGGGCCTCATATGCAGTGAGGTCAGGATCCAGCGCTGGTCTTACATGCCAGAGGAGGACCTGAGGAACTCAGAGTCCAGGAGGTAAGCCATTTCCCATTTCAGCCAGGAGCAGTAGATGTCACAGTCAGGAGGATCTTGCAACATGCCTGGAGTTATTACACCTGCAGCTTGTGCCGCAGCCTAGTGGACTGCCAAATCCAGAAGGAAGAGGATGATGAGGAGGAAAAGGAGAATAAGGAGGTAGTAGAGGCAAAATTCCCTGTTCTCCAGCCTTGTGTAGTAGCCCTGTCAGATGCCTTTGCCTGGGATAATGACATATCGGTACCCCTACACCCTCCAATCAACTATCCTATTAGGCATGAAGCTCTTTTCTTGAAAAGATTAGGCTTGCCATCACCCAAGAGTGGTTGCATGGGCCTAAAGCCAATCAATTTGATGATCAAAATACCCAAGGCGGGGTTTGGTTTTTGGTTTCATCGCCAATGAAGGAATTGGTCATAGGTGCTATGACAACCGCTGTGCGTGACCATCTTCCCAAAAGACTCTGCACACTCTATGTTGGGGAGGAGGTCATCTTCATGAAGATGAAGGGCAACAAGTGGTGAAAGATATTGCTTCAGCTGGAGGCCAGGCCTCATCGGGTTAACCAGCTAGCTGAAGACAAACCACAGGGGACATTAATCCTAAGGGCCTGTTGGTATTGGTTAAGTTCCTCCTTTCTCTCCTACAGGGGGTCGTATTCCCCTAATTCAGGATATTTTCAGGATTTACTCAGCATTGAACAAAGTGCTGTAGGTGATAAAATTAGCACCTGTGCAATGCTAAGGAAATCCTGAAAACTTGCATTGTTTTCAGACCTTGAGTACTGTAGTTGGCCACCATGCCCTAGAAGTCTCTGTGAAAGTAGCCAGGGGGCAAGGAGTCTCGAGCCCTTTCACCACAACTGCAGCTCAACTGAACTCTCTTAGGACCTTTGTGCAAGGTGCATTTTGATGCTTTTTTTGACACAAATTTTCAAAATCTGCACCAAAATCTGCACCAAAATCTGCATGCCTATCCTGAGATCAGCAAAGACTATGACAGTTTAGAAGTGTTGTGCCCATGTTGCTTTTTTTCCTCGCACATGTGAATCAGATTTCTTTTTTCTGACCCAAAATCTGCACCAAATCTGCAAGAAAAAAAGTCATGTTGGCACAGCACTTCTGAACTCTTATAGACTATGGAGGGGGGGGGGTCACATTCCCAGAAAGCATCCTCTGTTTGCTGTGAGAGCAGGCACACGTGAGAGTGTGACAAGCGGTGTCATAACAGAAAAAGTCAATGAAAAATAAGGCAAGCAGGGAACTGAGCATTACCTCTGTCAAGTCCGGATAATCTTCCAGTTATGGCATGTTCCCAACCGGCAGTGCACAGCCAAAGCACCAGCACTTGAAAAGCAGAAAAGAAGGGCGGCACTCACCGGAGTATATAGGATGGTCCTTTATTCCAAGAACTCATGGAAAACAGGGTGCAGGGAGGGGGCACGAAGGGCCAACGGACTACGACGCCGTTTCGCGACGCGTGTCGCTTCTACGGGTCCGAGTATGTGGAAGTGAGTGGGACACAATGTTAAATACATACTATGCCCCGCCCACTTCAGCCGGCCGACTTCATGTTTGAAGTAGACAACTTTAATGACAACTGTCGAAACATTACATACATAAATAAGTAAAAACAGGACATAAAAATACAGATACAAAAACCTGTAAAAAAGAAGAAAACCAAGAAAACTTACAGACACCCAGAGCACAGTCTACATGGAAACTAATCGCGGGCATTCCCTGGGCCGCAACACCGCTCTGCCGCCATACATGCTCACTATCTCGCCGGCAGCATCGGCGCTCGATCCGTCCCGGCTGGGTGGAGGCGTGGCGACGGCCGAGAACAAGTCTCGGAGCCAATCACCAACGCTCTCCAACAATCCAGACCTAAGTAGGAGAGCGCCGACGCCGCAAACCACCGCTTCCAGTAAATCACTATAGAAACAGCAAGCGCCGTGTAGGGAATCCTTAAAACACGGTGCTCGCCCTGGAGAACGAGGAGTTGAGGGGTCACACAGGGGCTATCACATAACTTTAAACTGCCCTGCACTCCCTGACATCACCGTTCCTCACACGGGTTGCCTAATGATACTGGAGAGATATATCTGCTACATCTCGGGCGATATTGCAGCCCTCAAGAAACAGCTAGTGTTACGAGCACTGACGCCACTGAGATTATCTCACTTCACACAGTGTGATTCTCTGCTGCGTGATACCCTCTGTGTAACCTGAGACAACCTCAGGAAAGTCACGGCTTATCACACTGTAGGGAGACATGCAGTGCCTGGTTTCCTGCCATATGGGGGGATGCCGTCATTCATCTTTCCCCCCCATTTCCTGTGACTTCTTTAGCATTTATTTGGGTTTCATTATTTTTAGGGGTTTTTCCAATCTTTTTTACACCCTTTTTTTGAGGTGGGGATGTGTTGGAATGGGAGACTTTAAACAAACAGATTTTAATAAAAAATAAAAAGTTGAAAGAATGTATTGGGGTAATTATTAAAATAAAATATGTGGTTATTTGTTCCTTAATAACTTGGTTAGTAACATCGGATATCTGATTAACACCTTGACATTACTGACCTCTGGCCTTGCTGCCAACTGACATTACCCAGCTGACATCAAATCCAAATACCATTACCCTGTTTGTCAAAGCACCTGGGCAGCGAGAGAGAGTTGGGGCACCACTTCTGGGGTGGCTGCGGCCTGCTGATTAGTTTCAAGATTTTTAAATCTTTTAAAAGTTTAAACATTACTCAACTTTCCAGCTGTTAAAGTGGGTGGATAGAGATGGATGTAAAGTACAGACTGATTTATAGATAGATCAAAAAATAGATTTACAGATAAATAGATATCAAGTATCTATATAATGTCCCACTCCACTATCTAATATATAAAGCTGAGTGTGTATGTATTATAGCCCTGCCCACTCCACATAGCCCTGTAACAGGACTATGAGGATGGGTGGAGCTATGAATGGGCAGGGCTATATGTATTAGCAGAGCTATGAAGAGGATGTGGCTACCGGGAGGCTATGTGCAAGGGCGGAGCTATGAAGGGGCGGGGTTACCAGGAAGGGCAGGGCTATGATACATACATACATTACCATATATGGTTGATATTACGATAAATGGGTGATATTACCAAATATGAACATTATGACCATATATGGGCATTACGCCCGGGCAACGTTGGGCTCTACAGCTAATATACTGTAAGCTTGCACCCTTTAGTGCCTTTCTTGTTGCTCTAAAGGGTGTTTCAGCCTTGTATTTAGCTTTAAAAAATAGATTAATAAAAAAAATTAAAAGTAATGTGTCACCCCCTATTTTTCGTTGCCAGCTAGGGTACAGCAGACAGCTGCAGCCTGGAGACCACAGCTGGTGGCTTTATTTTGGCTGTTGGGAGGGGGGGAAACCCCATGAAAAAAATGTTTCATTTATTTATTTATTTTTACAGTAATCTGATGCCAATTTGGTTGCCATACTGGCAACCGATCACAGACGCCAGCAGAGAGAGTGGGCAGGGCTAATTCTGTTTTTAACCAATTGGTGGGAATTTGCAAATATGTCTGAGGTTCATGAACAGGCCTAGAAGCAGGGTGACAGCTGAAGCTTGATAATTAATAACATAAGAAGATAATGTCTGAGCCAAAGCAGCGGGGCTCCACTGTAAAATGGCTTGAGTTGTATTTGATAGCTTTTGGGTCCCTTTGAAGGTGTTTTCTAGGTCCTTTATTTTGCCTCCCATTGACTTGAACAGGGTTTGGAAGTTCGGTGAACTGTTAGCTGATATATTCGGTGAACCTATGCCCGTTTGACGAACCGAACTGAACCTGAGCATAAAAAGGTTCGCTCATCTCTGACCCTAATCAGCCATTGAGTGCTCCTTGTACCTCCTTAGTGACCGGGGGAATGGGGTAGATCACTATAACCCTAGATAGAAGAAACAGATGACCGAGCTGATCTCCATCTGACTGGAAATAATCCAAGGCAGTATGGCTGTAACTCCAAGTAGGATCCACTAAGAATATCACCAGCAGGAAAGATCAGCTGGGGGAAGGTATAAATATCAGCACCTAAAAGGTAATAGAACAGACTAATCTAACAAATAAAAACACCTGTTGTCTAAATATGAATGAAACAAGGACAACAGATAATAAGAACCTAGAAAGTAGCAGAACCCACTGTGGCTCAGAGGAGAAAGAAGCAACTCACACAACACAGGCTCGCCGGTTTGAATCCCGAGGCATGACATAGACAAAACTTGACTACATGAGGGAACATTATCAACTCAATAGTCCACCAAACTATTACCACATCTCACCTTCATATTATATTCTACTTCAAAAACACCCAGAATTCCCAATAACGGGCTCTTAGATGAATGATGAGTACAATTGTCTGTAAATTAGTGATCACTTTATTAATGAAATCATATAACAATTTATAAAATAATTAAAAATTTTTTTACAAGGTACTATGATTACAGATAGTTTATAACCAGGTCTGGACTGAAACTTGTTTACAAAAATCAATTATACAGTATACTCTATACAACACCAATCATACCAGGTTTACATGGATTTTCTAGATATTGTTGGTGGCTGCACTATCAATATATTAATCATGCGGCTCTAATATGTACCAACTGCCTATAAGTAAGGTGAACCTTTCACTATACTAGGTCACCCATATATAGTGCTGCCCCAATGCTCCAATGTACTTATCCTTCCTTAGTTAACATACCTGGTAGAATGTGACACTGTGTCAATAGTGGTCTCAGTCCTAGTACCCCACCGCCAACGTACGTTTCGTAGTCTTCCTCAGGGCGTACTTATAGGCGGTTGGAACATATTAGAGCCGCATGATTAATATATTGATAGTGCAGCCACCAACAATATCTAGAAAATCCATGTAAACCTGGTATGATTGGTGTTGTATAGAGTATTCTGTATAATTGATTTTTGTAAACAAGTTTCAGTCCACACCTGGTTATAAACTATCTGTAATCATAGTACCTTGTAAAAAATATTTTTAATTATTTTATAAATTGTTATATGATTTCATTAATAAAGTGATCACTAATTTAAAGACAATTGTACTCATCATTCATCTAAGAGCCCGTTATTGGGAATTCTGGGTGTTTTTGAAGTAGAATACATGAGGGAACAACTGGATTAAAACATTTTTTACCTGGTGTTAGATCTTCTTTAAAAATATCATGGTCTATGTTTTCTCAGCACTCCCTGGTTGTTCAGTGTCTGTAGTGTTAGCTCTGTAAATTTACGATATATCTCTTGTTTTTTGCCATTCATTGTACAGTGATAGAAAAATCTCTCCCAGAATGCAGTGCAGCAAAGCACACTGTTAGGTCCCCTAGCACCGCTCCCCCACTCACCTTCCCTGACGCTGCGTTCTCCCCTGCTCCGCTGGGCGGGCATCCGGCGCCCGGGCGTGCGGTGTCTCAGAGCCGTCACCGGGTGCCCTTCCTGTCTGCCAGTCACCAAGGTTCAGACACCAGCACAATACAATAGATGGTGTAATGAGTGGTGCACTGGGCACAGCCGCCCTCCTCCCCTGTGAATCTAGGGGCCGGCACGGTTCAGCCTGACACTCCCCTTGGCCAATAGCTGTCCATCCTCCGCTATGTCAGGCCGCCTTCACTGCTGGTAGGTGCCTGATTATTGTGTTAGTTGCCTTGTGCATATCTGGCTGTTAGTCAGGCCCTCCTCGTGCTCTCTCACTCGACAGCCCTCCGTCCTGTCCATATCTCGAGCTCTGGTACCTCCAGCCCTTCTCTACCATACCTCCGTTAGGTTAACCCTACAAGCCGCCCCTCTGGCACCGGCCGCTGTGGTATTTAGACCCCCTGGGTTTGCCCCTGACAATCCCTGTATGGGGGTTGCATCAACTAGGACCAGCTCACTCAGGGGCGTTCGGTACCACTGCTCAGTTGGTCCACTCTAGTGCGCCTTCCTCCGGAAACTTGCCACACATAATGTAATATGAACTCCGTTCAGGCTGGAAGGGGGTGTATCTGCTAACAAACTTGTTGATGGTTTCCTAAATCAACCACCATCCACCAACTGTCAATGCAAGAAAATAAAACGGTTGTCAAAGATTGATTTATTTAATGCAAAAAATGAATGTAAAATAATGAATGAAAATAAAAAGTAAGTACACCCCACCCTAACTTTCAGCTCCATCCCCCAAATTGAATGTCTAGTTATTATAGTAATAAATAAGTAATGATTGGAGATTTTATGGCAATTCATGGACTCGTTCCTGGTGCATTGTGGGACGGCAGCAATCTTAGGTTCTTGCAGCTATTTATAAGTGTTTATCAGCGAACACCTTGTTTACCGCATAGAGCCGCTCGACAGCTCCGTCCGAGACCGTGCCAGATAATACAGGATCCGCCACAGAGGCCACAGCTCACAGATGCTGTCACCACGTATAACAACAACTGTCTTCAGAATCAGCAGCCAAATCCAAATGTTATTATGAAGGTAAAAAACTAATTATGTTAATATTAAAATATTCAGAAAGTCAAATCTGAAGATTGGAAAATATATTTCCATTTTAATTAACATTAACTCTAATAAAGATAAGATTAGACAAAAATACAGTGGCATGCAAAAGTTTGTGCACCCCTGGTCAAAATTGCTGTTATTGTGAACTGTAAAGCAAGATAAAGATGAAATCATCTCTAAAAGGCATAAAGTTGAAGATGACACATTTACTTTGTAGTTTAGGCAAAAAAAATATATATATATTTTCATCTTTTACATTTTACAATAAACAAAAAAGGAAAATGGACCGGTGCAAACTTTGGACACACTGCACGGTTAGTATCACCCACTTTTGCAAGTATCACAGCTTGTAGATGCCTTCTTGTAGCGGCCAAGAGTGTTTCAGTTCTTCTTTGAGTGATTTTCATCTATTCTTTCTTGGAAAAGTCTTCCAGTTCTGTGAGATTCCTGGGTTGTCTTCCAGTTCTGTGAGATTCCTGGCTTGTCTTCCATTTGTGTGAGATTCCTGGCTTGTCTTCCATTTGTGTGAGATTTTTACCTTGTCGTCCATTTGTGTGAGATTCCTGGCTCGTCTTCCAGGCCTGTGAGATTCCTGGGTTGTCTTCCAGTTCTGTGAGATTGCTGGGTTGTCTTGCAGTTCTGTGAGATTCCTGGCTCATCTTCCAGTTCTGTGAGATTCCTGGCTCGTCTTCCAGTTATGTGAGATTCCTGGGTTGTCTTACAGTTCTGTGAGATTCCTGGCTCATCTTCCACTTCTGTGAGATTCCTGGGTCATCTTCCAGTTCTGTGAGATTCCTGGCTCATCTTACAGTTCTGTGAGATTCCTGGCTCATCTTCCAGTTCTGTAAGATTCCAGGCTCATCTTCCAGTTCTGTGAGATTCCTGTCTCGTCTTTCAGTTCTTTGAGATTGCTGGCTCGTCTTCCAGTTCTGTCACAGTCCTAGCTCATCTTCCAGTTCTGTCAGATTCCTGGATCATCTTCCAGTTCTGTGAGATTCCTGGCTTGTCTTCCAGTTCTGTGAGATTCCAGGCTCATCTTCCAGTTCTGTGAGATTCCTGGCTCGTCTTTCAGTTCTGTGAGATTCCAGGCTCATCTTCCAGTTCTGTGAGATTCCTGGCTCATCTTCCAGTTCTGTGAGATTTCTGGCTCATCTTCCAGTTATGTGAGATTCCTGGCTCATCTTCCAGTTCTGTGAGATTCCTGGATCATCTTCCAGTTCTGTGAGATTCCTGGCTTGTCTTCCAGTTCTCTTAGATTCCTGGCTTGTCTTCCAGTTCTGTGATATTCCTGGCTCATGTTCCTTTTCTGTGAGATTCTTGGCTCATCTTCCAGTTCTGTGAGATTGCTGGCTTATCTTCCAGTTCTGTGGGATTCCTGGCTCAAGTTCCTTTTCTGTGAGCTTCCTGGCTCATCTTACAGTTCTGTGAGATTCCTGGCTTGTCTTCCAGTTATGTGAGATTCCTGGCTCGTCTTCTAGTTCTGTGAGGTTCCAGGCTCGTCTTCCAGTTCTGTGGGATTCGTGGCTCGTCTTCCAGTTTCTGTGAGATTCCTGGCTTATCTTCCAGTTCTGTTAGATTCTTGGCTCATCTTCCAGGTCTGTGAGATTCTTGGCTCATCTTCCAGTTCTGTGAGATTGCTGGCTTATCTTCCAGTTGTATGAGATTCCTGGCTTGTCTTCCATTTATGTGAGATTTCTGGCTCGTCTTCCAGTTCTGTGAGGTTCCAGGCTCGTCTTCCAGTTCTGTGGGATTCCTGGCTTGTCTTCCAGTTCTGTGAGATTCCTGGCTTGTCTTCTAGTTCTGTGAGATTCCTGGCTCGTCTTCCAGTTCTGTGAGGTTCCAGGCTCGTCTTCCAGTTCTGTAGATTCCTGGCTCATCTTCCAGGTCAGTGAGATTCTTGGCTCATCTTCCAATTCTGTGAGATTGCTGACTTATCTTTCAGTTGTGTGAGATTCCTGACTTGTCTTCCAGTTATGTGAGATTTCTGGCTCGTCTTCCAGTTCTGTGGGATTCCTGGCTCGTCTTCCAGTTCTGTGAGATTCCTGGCACATCTTCCAGTTCTGTGAAATTCCTGGCTCATCTTCCAGTTCTGTGAGATTCCTGGCTCGTCTTCCAGTTCTGTAAGATTCCTGGCTCATCTTCCAGTTCTGTGAGATTACTGGCTCGTCTTCCAGTTCTGTGGGATTCCTAGCTCATCTTCCAGTTCTGTTAGATTTTTGGTTCATCTTCCTGGTCAGTGAGATACTTGGCTCATCTTCCAGTTCTGTGAAATTGCTGGCTTATCTTCCAGTTCTGTGAGATTTCTGGCTTGTCTTCCAGTTCTGTGATATTCCTGGCTCATGTTCCTTTTCTGTGAGATTCTTGGCTCATCTTCCAGTTCTGTGAGATTGCTGGCTTATCTTCTAGTTCTGTGAGATTTCTGGCTTGTCTTCCAGTTCTGTGGGATTCCTGGCTCGTCTTCCAGTTCTGTGAGATTCCTGGCTCGTCTTCCAGTTCTGTGGGATTCCTGGCTCATGTTCCTTTTCTGTGAGCTTCCTGGCTCATCTTACAGTTCTGTGAGATTCCTGGCTTGTCTTCCAGTTATGTGAGATTCCTGGCTCGTCTTCTAGTTCTGTGAGTTCCAGGCTCGTCTTCCAGTTCTGTGAGATTCTGGCTCGTCTTCCAGTTCTGTGGATTCCTGGCTTATCTTCCAGTTCTGTTAGATTCTGGCTCATCTTCCAGGTCTGTGAGATTCTTGGCTCATCTTCCAGTTCTGTGAGATTGCTGGCTTATCTTCCAGTTTGTATGAGATTCCTGGTGCTTGTCTTCCATTTATGTGAGATTTCTGGCTCGTCTACCAGTTCTGTGAGGTTCCAGGCTCGTCTTCCAGTTCTGTGGGATTCCTGGCCCGTCTTCCAGTTCTGTGAGATTCTTTGCTCGTCTTCCAGTTCTGTGAGATTCCTGGCTTGTCTTCCAGTTCTGTGAGATTCCTGGCTTGTCTTCTAGTTCTGTGAGATTCATGGCTCGTCTTCCAGTTCTGTGAGGTTCCAGGCTCGTCTTCCAGTTCTGTAGATTCTTGGCTCATCTTCCAGGTCAGTGAGATTCTTGGCTCATCTTCCAATTCTGTGAGATTGTGACTGGCTATCTTCCAGTTGTTGAGATTCCTGGCTCTCTTCCATTTGTGAGATTTGCTCTCTTCAGTTCTGTGAGGTTCCGGCTCGTCTTCCAGTTCTGTGGGATTCCTGCCTCTTCCAGTTCTGTAGATTCTGGCTCGTCTTCAGTTCTGTGAGATTCCTGTGTCTTCAGTTCTTGAGATTCGGCTTGTCTTCCAGTTCTGTAGATTCTGCTCTCTTCCAGTTCTGAGATTCCTGGCTCTCTTCCAGTTCTGTATTCCTGGCTTTCTTCCAGTTCTGTGAGATTCGGCTCATCTTCCAATTCTGTGAGATTCTGACTTATCTTCCAGTTGTGTGAGATTCCTGGCTCATCTTCCAGTTCTGTGAGATTCCTGGCTCATCTTGCAGTTCTGTGAGATTCCTGGCTCATCTTCCAGTTCTGTGAGATTCCAGGCTCATCTTCCAGTTCTGTAGATTCCAGGCTCATCTTCAAGTTCTGTGAGATTCCTGTCACGTCTTTCAGTTCTTTGAGATTGCTGGCTCGTCTTCCAGTTCTGTTAGATTCCTAGCTCATCTTCCAGTTCTGTCAGATTCCTGGATCATCTTCCAGTTCTGTGATATTCCTGGCTTTCTTCCAGTTCTGTGAGATTCCAGGCTCATCTTCCAGTTCTGTGAGATTCCTGGCTCGTCTTTCAGTTCTGTGAGATTCCAGGCTCGTCTTCCAGTTCTGTGAGATTCCTGGCTCATCTTCCAGTTCTGTGAGATTTCTGGCTCATCTTCCAGTTATGTGAGATTCCTGGCTCATCTTCCAGTTCTGTGAGATTCCTGGATCATCTTCCAGTTCTGTGAGATTCCTGGCTTGTCTTCCAGTTCTCTAGATTCCTGGCTTGTCTTCCAGTTCTGTGATATTACTGGCTCATGTTCCTTTTCTGTGAGATTCTTGGCTCATCTTCCAGTTCTGTGAGATTGTTGGCTTATCTTCCAGTTCTGTGAGATTTCTGGCTTGTCTTCCAGTTCTGTGGGATTCCTGGCTCGTCTTCCAGTTCTGTGAGATTCCTGGCTCGTCTTCCAGTTCTGTGGGATTCCTGGCTCATGTTCCTTTTCTGTGAGCTTCCTGGCTCATCTTACAGTTCTGTGAGATTCCTGGCTTGTCTTCCAGTTATGTGAGATTCCTGGCTCGTCTCTTCTAGTTCTGTGAGGTTCCAGGCTCGTCTTCCAGTTCTGTGGGATTCGTGGCTCGTCTTCCAGTTCTGTGAGATTACTGGCTCGTCTTCCAGTTCTGTGGGATTCCTGGCTTATCTTCCAGTTCTGTTAGATTCTTGGCTCATCTTCCAGGTCTGTGAGATTCTTGGCTCATCTTCCAGTTCTGTAAGATTGCTGGCTTATCTTCCAGTTGTATGAGATTCCTGGCTTGTCTTCCATTTATGTGAGATTTCTGGCTCGTCTTCCAGTTCTGTGAGGTTCCAGGCTCGTCTTCCAGTTCTGTGGGATTCCTGGCTTGTCTTCCAGTTCTGTGAGATTCCTGGCTTGTCTTCTAGTTCTGTGAGATTCATGGCTCGTCTTCCAGTTCTGTGAGGTTCCAGGCTCGTCTTCCAGTTCTGTAGATTCTTGGCTCATGTTCCAGGTCAGTGAGATTCTTGGCTCATCTTCCAATTCTGTGAGATTGCTGACTTATCTTCCAGTTGTGTGAGATTCCTGACTTGTCTTCCAGTTATGTGAGATTTCTGGCTCGTCTTCCAGTTCTGTGGGATTCCTGGCTCGTCTTCCAGTTCTGTGAGATTCCTGGCACATCTTCCAGTTCTGTGAAATTCCTGGCTCATCTTCCAGTTCTGTGAGATTCCTGGCTCGTCTTCCAGTTCTGTAAGATTCCTGGCTCGTCTTCCAGTTCTGTGAGATTACTGGCTCGTCTTCCAGTTCTGTGGGATTCCTAGCTCATCTTCCAGTTCTGTTAGATTTTTGGTTCATCTTCCTGGTCAGTGAGATACTTGGCTCATCTTCCAGTTCTGTGAAATTGCTGGCTTATCTTCCAGTTCTGTGAGATTTCTGGCTTGTCTTCCAGTTCTGTGATATTCCTGGCTCATGTTCCTTTTCTGTGAGATTCTTGGCTCATCTTCCAGTTCTGTGAGATTGCTGGCTTATCTTCCAGTTCTGTGAGATTTCTGGCTTGTCTTCCAGTTCTGTGGGATTCCTGGCTCGTCTTCCAGTTCTGTGAGATTCCTGGCTCGTCTTCCAGTTCTGTGGGATTCCTGGCTCATGTTCCTTTTCTGTGAGCTTCCTGGCTCATCTTACAGTTCTGTGAGATTCCTGGCTTGTCTTCCAGTTATGTGAGATTCCTGGCTCGTCTTTTAGTTCTGTGAGGTTCCAGGCTCGTCTTCCAGTTCTGTGGGATTCGTGGCTCGTCTTCCAGTTCTGTGAGATTACTGGCTCGTCTTCCAGTTCTGTGGGATTCCTGGCTTATCTTCCAGTTCTGTTAGATTCTTGGCTCATCTTCCAGGTCTGTGAGATTCTTGGCTCATATTCCAGTTCTGTGAGATTGCTGGCTTATCTTCCAGTTGTATGAGATTCCTGGCTTGTCTTCCATTTATGTGAGATTTCTGGCTCGTCTTCCAGTTCTGTGAGGTTCCAGGCTCGTCTTCCAGTTCTGTGGGATTCCTGGCCCGTCTTCCAGTTCTGTGAGATTCTTGGCTCGTCTTCCAGTTCTGTGAGATTCCTGGCTTGTCTTCCAGTTCTGTGAGATTCCTGGCTTGTCTTCTAGTTCTGTGAGATTCATGGCTCGTCTTCCAGTTCTGTGAGGTTCCAGGCTCGTCTTCCAGTTCTGTAGATTCTTGGCTCATCTTCCAGGTCAGTGAGATTCTTGGCTCATCTTCCAATTCTGTGAGATTGCTGACTTATCTTCCAGTTGTGTGAGATTCCTGACTTGTCTTCCAGTTATGTGAGATTTCTGGCTCGTCTTCCAGTTCTGTGGGATTCCTGGCTCGTCTTCCAGTTCTGTGAGATTCCTGGCACATCTTCCAGTTCTGTGAAATTCCTGGCTCATCTTCCAGTTCTGTGAGATTCCTGGCTCGTCTTCCAGTTCTGTCAGATTCCTGGATCATCTTCCAGTTCTGTGATATTCCTGGCTTGTCTTCCAGTTCTGTGAGATTCCAGGCTCATCTTCCAGTTCTGTGAGATTCCTGGCTCGTCTTTCAGTTCTGTGAGATTCCAGGCTCGTCTTCCAGTTCTGTGAGATTCCTGGCTCATCTTCCAGTTCTGTGAGATTTCTGGCTCATCTTCCAGTTATGTGAGATTCCTGGCTCATCTTCCAGTTCTGTGAGATTCCTGGATCATCTTCCAGTTCTGTGAGATTCCTGGCTTGTCTTCCAGTTCTCTTAGATTCCTGGCTTGTCTTCCAGTTCTGTGATATTACTGGCTCATGTTCCTTTTCTGTGAGATTCTTGGCTCATCTTCCAGTTCTGTGAGATTGTTGGCTTATCTTCCAGTTCTGTGAGATTTCTGGCTTGTCTTCCAGTTCTGTGGGATTCCTGGCTCGTCTTCCAGTTCTGTGAGATTCCTGGCTCGTCTTCCAGTTCTGTGGGATTCCTGGCTCATGTTCCTTTTCTGTGAGCTTCCTGGCTCATCTTACAGTTCTGTGAGATTCCTGGCTTGTCTTCCAGTTATGTGAGATTCCTGGCTCGTCTTCTAGTTCTGTGAGGTTCCAGGCTCGTCTTCCAGTTCTGTGGGATTCGTGGCTCGTCTTCCAGTTCTGTGAGATTACTGGCTCGTCTTCCAGTTCTGTGGGATTCCTGGCTTATCTTCCAGTTCTGTTAGATTCTTGGCTCATCTTCCAGGTCTGTGAGATTCTTGGCTCATCTTCCAGTTCTGTAAGATTGCTGGCTTATCTTCCAGTTGTATGAGATTCCTGGCTTGTCTTCCATTTATGTGAGATTTCTGGCTCGTCTTCCAGTTCTGTGAGGTTCCAGGCTCGTCTTCCAGTTCTGTGGGATTCCTGGCTTGTCTTCCAGTTCTGTGAGATTCCTGGCTTGTCTTCTAGTTCTGTGAGATTCATGGCTCGTCTTCCAGTTCTGTGAGGTTCCAGGCTCGTCTTCCAGTTCTGTAGATTCTTGGCTCATGTTCCAGGTCAGTGAGATTCTTGGCTCATCTTCCAATTCTGTGAGATTGCTGACTTATCTTCCAGTTGTGTGAGATTCCTGACTTGTCTTCCAGTTATGTGAGATTTCTGGCTCGTCTTCCAGTTCTGTGGGATTCCTGGCTCGTCTTCCAGTTCTGTGAGATTCCTGGCACATCTTCCAGTTCTGTGAAATTCCTGGCTCATCTTCCAGTTCTGTGAGATTCCTGGCTCGTCTTCCAGTTCTGTAAGATTCCTGGCTCGTCTTCCAGTTCTGTGAGATTACTGGCTCGTCTTCCAGTTCTGTGGGATTCCTAGCTCATCTTCCAGTTCTGTTAGATTTTTGGTTCATCTTCCTGGTCAGTGAGATACTTGGCTCATCTTCCAGTTCTGTGAAATTGCTGGCTTATCTTCCAGTTCTGTGAGATTTCTGGCTTGTCTTCCAGTTCTGTGATATTCCTGGCTCATGTTCCTTTTCTGTGAGATTCTTGGCTCATCTTCCAGTTCTGTGAGATTGCTGGCTTATCTTCCAGTTCTGTGAGATTTCTGGCTTGTCTTCCAGTTCTGTGGGATTCCTGGCTCGTCTTCCAGTTCTGTGAGATTCCTGGCTCGTCTTCCAGTTCTGTGGGATTCCTGGCTCATGTTCCTTTTCTGTGAGCTTCCTGGCTCATCTTACAGTTCTGTGAGATTCCTGGCTTGTCTTCCAGTTATGTGAGATTCCTGGCTCGTCTTTTAGTTCTGTGAGGTTCCAGGCTCGTCTTCCAGTTCTGTGGGATTCGTGGCTCGTCTTCCAGTTCTGTGAGATTACTGGCTCGTCTTCCAGTTCTGTGGGATTCCTGGCTTATCTTCCAGTTCTGTTAGATTCTTGGCTCATCTTCCAGGTCTGTGAGATTCTTGGCTCATATTCCAGTTCTGTGAGATTGCTGGCTTATCTTCCAGTTGTATGAGATTCCTGGCTTGTCTTCCATTTATGTGAGATTTCTGGCTCGTCTTCCAGTTCTGTGAGGTTCCAGGCTCGTCTTCCAGTTCTGTGGGATTCCTGGCCGTCTTCCAGTTCTGTGAGATTCTTGGCTCGTCTTCCAGTTCTGTGAGATTCCTGGCTTGTCTTCCAGTTCTGTGAGATTCTGGCTGTCTTCTAGTTCTGTGAGATTCATGGCTCGTCTTCCAGTTCTGTGAGGTTCCAGGCTCGTCTTCCAGTTCTGTAGATTCTTGGCTCATCTTCCAGGTCTGTGAGATTCTTGGCTCATATTCCAGTTCTGTGAGATTGCTGGCTTATCTTCCAGTTGTATGAGATTCCTGGCTTGTCTTCCATTTATGTGAGATTTCTGGCTCGTCTTCCAGTTCTGTGAGGTTCCAGGCTCGTCTTCCAGTTCTGTGGGATTCCTGGCCCGTCTTCCAGTTCTGTGAGATTCTTGGCTCGTCTTCCAGTTCTGTGAGATTCCTGGCTTGTCTTCCAGTTCTGTGAGATTCCTGGCTTGTCTTCTAGTTCTGTGAGATTCATGGCTCGTCTTCCAGTTCTGTGAGGTTCCAGGCTCGTCTTCCAGTTCTGTAGATTCTTGGCTCATCTTCCAGGTCAGTGAGATTCTTGGCTCATCTTCCAATTCTGTGAGATTGCTGACTTATCTTCCAGTTGTGTGAGATTCCTGACTTGTCTTCCAGTTATGTGAGATTTCTGGCTCGTCTTCCAGTTCTGTGGGATTCCTGGCTCGTCTTCCAGTTCTGTGAGATTCCTGGCACATCTTCCAGTTCTGTGAAATTCCTGGCTCATCTTCCAGTTCTGTGAGATTCCTGGCTCGTCTTCCAGTTCTGTAAGATTCCTGGCTCGTCTTCCAGTTCTGTGAGATTACTGGCTCGTCTTCCAGTTCTGTGGGATTCCTAGCTCATCTTCCAGTTCTGTTAGATTTTTGGTTCATCTTCCTGGTCAGTGAGATACTTGGCTCATCTTCCAGTTCTGTGAAATTGCTGGCTTATCTTCCAGTTCTGTGAGATTTCTGGCTTGTCTTCCAGTTCTGTGATATTCCTGGCTCATGTTCCTTTTCTGTGAGATTCTTGGCTCATCTTCCAGTTCTGTGAGATTGCTGGCTTATCTTCCAGTTCTGTGAGATTTCTGGCTTGTCTTCCAGTTCTGTGGGATTCCTGGCTCGTCTTCCAGTTCTGTGAGATTCCTGGCTCGTCTTCCAGTTCTGTGGGATTCCTGGCTCATGTTCCTTTTCTGTGAGCTTCCTGGCTCATCTTACAGTTCTGTGAGATTCCTGGCTTGTCTTCCAGTTATGTGAGATTCCTGGCTCGTCTTTTAGTTCTGTGAGGTTCCAGGCTCGTCTTCCAGTTCTGTGGGATTCGTGGCTCGTCTTCCAGTTCTGTGAGATTACTGGCTCGTCTTCCAGTTCTGTGGGATTCCTGGCTTATCTTCCAGTTCTGTTAGATTCTTGGCTCATCTTCCAGGTCTGTGAGATTCTTGGCTCATATTCCAGTTCTGTGAGATTGCTGGCTTATCTTCCAGTTGTATGAGATTCCTGGCTTGTCTTCCATTTATGTGAGATTTCTGGCTCGTCTTCCAGTTCTGTGAGGTTCCAGGCTCGTCTTCCAGTTCTGTGGGATTCCTGGCCCGTCTTCCAGTTCTGTGAGATTCTTGGCTCGTCTTCCAGTTCTGTGAGATTCCTGGCTTGTCTTCCAGTTCTGTGAGATTCCTGGCTTGTCTTCTAGTTCTGTGAGATTCATGGCTCGTCTTCCAGTTCTGTGAGGTTCCAGGCTCGTCTTCCAGTTCTGTAGATTCTTGGCTCATCTTCCAGGTCAGTGAGATTCTTGGCTCATCTTCCAATTCTGTGAGATTGCTGACTTATCTTCCAGTTGTGTGAGATTCCTGACTTGTCTTCCAGTTATGTGAGATTTCTGGCTCGTCTTCCAGTTCTGTGGGATTCCTGGCTCGTCTTCCAGTTCTGTGAGATTCCTGGCACATCTTCCAGTTCTGTGAAATTCCTGGCTCATCTTCCAGTTCTGTGAGATTCCTGGCTCGTCTTCCAGTTCTGTAAGATTCCTGGCTCATCTTCCAGTTCTGTGAGATTACTGGCTCGTCTTCCAGTTCTGTTAGATTTTTGACAAGCAGAATTCCATAATAAGAAGTAGACCACACTAAAGTTAGGGGGCATACTTCAAAAAGTTACTCCAAAAAGATTGCATAACATAAACAAGGAGTATAGACTTGAAATATATCATGAAAAATATCAAATTTATTTAGTTTGACAAACAAAGACAAGGAGGGGAAGATCACAAAGTGCTCCATGCAGGTAGCCACAGTACGGTTCACATATATTGCACTATATCAGACACACAAACCATGTCTTGTCCATATATATAAAAGCTGGTGTCTGCGCAGAGACCCATATACAATAAACCACTTATGTGGGCACCTAATACATCATCACCTACACAACCATATGGATAAAGATTTATACTGACATTGCAACATGTTCCATCCGTATATCCCTTGTGGTGTTGTGGATCAGAAAAAGAGGCATACCCATATATCATACCCAGTCTATGGGAACAAAGCGCTACACATGTGGGGTATTGCTGACAGGCAGAGTCAGTGTGTCATGTAGCTAAAAGGCATAGTTACCAGAGCCGTCACTGGCCATCTCGCATGGGGCAGCAGGGGTGAGGGGTGGTCCGGACCAAGGGACCCCAACGCATTTCGTGACCACAGTATACAGGTCACTTCATCAGGGGATGCTCCAGGCTCCTCCATCGGAGATTTTTATACCGCTCGCGCCACCGGAAGTGACGTTATGCAAGCCGGTCACCTGACCGGAACTATGCGCGGCCGCGTCACAGCACACTGCACCGCCCACCGCACCAACGTCAGGCCACACGTGCGCGCACGGTCGCGGGGACGCGTCACCATAGCGACCGCGCGCGCACATAGCCCGGACATCAGTGCTGATAGGCAGGAGACTCTGTGACGCCGCGCGCATAGAGGGACAAGCGGAAACAAAAGGGGGGATCTGCATATATAACCATAATGATCTATTAACCCAGTGTGTCAGAATATTCCATCATTTAGAGTCATACATATATTATAACATTAGATAGTAACACATAAAGCACACTGGTACGATGTTCTTCTGATTCCCAGGTAGATTATGCAATCTCCACACAGATAGTCCTCAAGTTATTCCTTAGGAAACCTTGCTTGTTTATAAAAAGAGCCAGAAAAATCCCACAGAAGCCAAGGGAGGAACCTAAAAAAATCCTTAAAGAAGGAAATAAAAACATAAATATGTCAGAAAAAAACTGACTAAAAACTATGGCTCGTCTTCCAGTTCTGTGAGATTCATGGCTCGTCTTCCAGTTCTGTGAGATTCCTGGCTCGTCTTCCAGTTCTGTGAGATTCATGGCTCATCTTCCAGTTCTGTGAGATTCCTGGCTCATCTTCCAGTTCTGTGGGATTCCTGGCTTGTCTTCCAGTTATGTGAGATTCCTGGCGCGTCTTCCAGTTCTGTGGGATTCCTGGCTTGTCTTCCAGTTCTGTGAGATTCCTGGTTTGTCTTCCAGTTATGTGAGATTCCTGGCGCGTCTTCCTGTTCCGTGAGATTCTTGGCTCGCCTTGCATGCTTTGCTCTTTTGGGGGCTTGCCACAAATTTTCAATGATGTTTAGATCAGGGAACTGGGAGGCCACTGTTAATACTTCAGCTTGCGCCGTTTGACAATATCTATTTTAGATTTTGACATTTGTTTAGTGTCATTATCCATTTGTAGAAGCCATCCTCTTTTAAACTTCAACCTTTTTACAGATGTTTTATGTTTGCATTAATAATTTATTAAAATTCATTTGAGTCCATTCTTTCCTCTACCTGTGAAATATTCCCCATGCCATTGGCTACAACACAACCCCAAAGCATGAATGATGCTTAATGTTTGGTGAGATGTTCTTGTTCTGAAATTTTGTGCCCTTTTTCTCTCACTACATACTCTGGATCATTGCGGCTAAAGATTTCCCAGAACTTGTTTCCAAAAAGCATCAGGCTTGATTAGAGTTTCTTTTGCATACTTCTGTCATCTTTAACTTTATGCTCAACCCTAGCTACCATTACCCCAATTACCACAGCACCAGGGAAATTGGGAAGAACTGAGGTGAAGCCACAGAACTGGAACAAGTGATGGGATTCTCCACTTGTGGGGCGGCTGCGGGCTGGCACTTCACACCCTGATAATACCGGCCCCAGTTGTCTGCTTTACCTTGGCTGATTATGAAAAATAAGGGGGTACCCAATTGAAATGCACTGATGGGTGCAAGTTTAAAATATCTAGACATATTTCTATCTTTCATCTATCTACAGTAGTATTCAAAATAACTGCAGTATAATATGACTAATCAGATTATTCGCTGTATTTGGTATAAATTATATCACCATATGTTGAACAAATCACCAGTTGTTGCAGTAGATTCTTAGAAAACCAACAAACTCCGCATTCATGATCTGCAGGTCTTGGAGTCTTTGTATTTGAATAATTAATTGAAAAGGGGGTGTGTGTTTAAAATAATAGCAGTGTGGAGTTCAATTAGTGAGGTCAATCATTCTATGAAGAAACAGTGTTCAAGATAATAGCAGGGTGGAGTTCAATTAGTGCAGTCAATCATTCTATGAAGAAACAAGTGTGAGTCAGGTGGCCCTTAACATGATATGGCTATGTTTCTCTTAGGGTGGCTTCACACTGCGGTCAGGTCCGGGGCTGTCAGGGATGAACACAGAGAAGACTGTGACCATCCATGTATTCATAGCCGGATATAGTGAGGTCACCATGACATGTACTAAAGGATGGTTTGGATACAGGAGACCCCAGAGTGTTATGGACGTCATTTCAAGGCAATCGGAGACTTTGTCCTTCTTGTGATTCACATGAAATCGATTTCCTGGTAATCTAATTTATGAAAAAAATGACGCAGCTGAAGAATTCAGTCTTCAAAGTAATCACTGGTCTAATAAATGATCCTTATCAATCTACAACTGCAGCTCCACAAATGTCCTCTAGATGTCAGTGTTACAATACAGGAACCAAGAGCAAAGGCTGTGCAGAGGAAAATAGTCTTATCAATATTATTATTATTATTATTATTATTATTATTATTATTATTAATAATAATGATTGTTTTAACACATCTATCTTTTTTTGCTCTATATATAGCTATATCTCTCTTTATATCTATCTATATCTATCACCTATCTATGCAACTATCTATCTATCTATCTATCTATCTATCTATCTATCTGTCTGTCTGTCTGTCTGTCTATCTATCATTGGTAGTAGCTGAGTGCTGCAGATAATTTTTTTATAGTTATTTGACCCAGCGTCTCTGCTGGCACCAGTTCACATTTAGTCTGTGAGTGCTGTGCTGTTTTTTTCTTTCTTGTATCTTATGGAGTTGCAGGCTCCTTGCTGCAATTTGCACCCTCATTAACTTACAGGTGATGGAGGGTCTAGATGGAGTCTGCCCACTGAGAAGTGGGGGGTGGACAAGGAGGACTTGGGTGTCAGCGTTAGGACTCATCAGACCTGAAGTCACTTTGTCGCAGTTGATGAGCAAGCAGACATTGGCCAATGTATGTACTAAGAACTTCAGAAATAAAAAGATAAGATTTTTGAGTTTTTTGAAAAAACGTAAGTTTTTAACTTTTTTCTCATATATATATATATATACAGCTTGTCAGCATGTGTACATCATTGGTAGTAGCCGTGTGCTGCAGAGAATTTTTTATAGTTATCTATCTACGGTATCTATCTATCTATTCCTCTATTATCTATCTATCTATCTATCTATCTATCTATCTATCTATCTATTTATCTATCTATCTATTTATCTATCTATCTATCTATCTATCTATTTATCTATCTATCTATCTATGTCTTTATCATCTATCTATCTATCTATCTATCTATCTATGGCGGCCGTCACACGCACAGATATCGCGCAAGATATCGCTTGAACGCGGCAGATTAAACATCGCGTAAGCGATGTCTGTGCGTGTGACGGCAAGATACGATGAGCGAGATCTGATCAAATCGCAAAATCGAGATCTGAGGTCCGGTCCTCAGATCTTGCGATTTACGATTTAGCGATCTGCTTCATCGTGGTGTATGACACCACGATGATCCATCTCCCAGTGGCAGAGCCTATGCTGGGAGATGGTAACTATGGTACACGTCGGGTTACTAAGCGATGCGCGGCGCCTAGTTACCCGATGTGTACCATAGTTACCAGCGAGATCGCGGATCCACATCGCTAGTGAGTCTGTCTGTGTGACATCTCACCAGCGATGTGAGCGATATTGTAAGCGATCGCGCGTGCACGTGATCGCTTACAATATCGCTAGAGATATCTCAGCGTGTGACGGCCGCCTATCTCTTTATCATCCAACTATCTATTAATTTATTCTATCTATCTATCTATCTATCTATCTATCTATCTATCTATCTATCTCTTTATCATCCAACTATCTATTAATTTATTCTATCTATCTATCTATCTATCTATCTATCTATCTATCTATCTATCTATCTATCTCTTTATCATCCAACTATCTATTAATTTATTCTATCTATCTATCTATCTATCTAGAGAAAAAAAGGTTATTTGAGCAGCGCTTCTTATTAACTTAAAGTTAGGTGCTTTATCAGTCCTTGAGGTGGTGTCCAGCCACCTAATCCTAGACAAAAATTGCAAAAAAGGCTGCAGCACTCCAATTTCAGTTGTATATTCTGCCTTTAATGGCCTTCAGATATAAAGATGGCAACGTTTCGGTCAATGATGACCTTCTTCCAGCTGGAAGAAGGTCATCATTGACCGAAACGTTGCCATCTTTATATCTGAAGGCCATTAAAGGCAGAATATACAACTGAAATTGGAGTGCTGCAGCCTTTTTTGCAATTTTTATCTATCTATCTATCTATCTATCTATCTATCTATCTATCTATCTATCTATCTCTTTATCATCCAACTATCTATTAATTTATTCTATCTATCTATCTATCTATCTATCTATCTATCTATCTATCTATCTATCTATCTATCTATCTATCTATCTATCTCTTTATCATCCAACTATCTATTAATTTATTCTATCTATCTATCTATCTATCTATCTATCTATCTATCTATCTATCTGCAAAACTGGGCAGCACTAACAAAATAACATATATGGGTGCAAACCTGAAGGGGCTGTGTCCAAATCCTCAGCAATTCGAATGAAAAAATCAGGCAGCATTCCAAAATGTATCTCTCTGCCCATCTCTCTATTATCTATAATCTATCTATATCCCTATCTGTCATCTACCTATCTTAAGGCCCCGTTACATGCTGCGATGTGGCAGTGATCTGACCAATGATGTGGATCGCTGCCACATCGTGAACTGATCCCTGGTGAGCTGTCACACAGGCAGACTCACCAGCAACCAGTGATATCTTGGAAAAGATTAAAATATTCTTTCCACGATGTCTAGCTCCTGCTGCCAGGCTGCGGTAAGCGAGAGCAGGCTGGTAACCATAGTAAACAGTGGGTATCTAGGCAGTGCCTAGTTACCCAATGTACACCCTGGTTACCAGCCTTCTCCGCATACAGGCTGGTATCCAAGGTACACAGCGGGTAACTAGGGACAGCGCTGTGCTTAGAAATCCGCTGTGTACCTTGGATACCAGTCTGTAAGTGGAGAAGGCTGGTAACCAGGGTGTACATCAGGTAACTAGGTGCTGCGCGCTGCCTAGATACCCACTGTTTACCATGGTTACCAGCTCCCAGCGCTTGCTGTGCAGCGCTGGAACTTGTTCATCGTTGGTCTCCCGCTGTCACACGCGCCGTTGCTGGCCGCCCAGCGGATGACCAATGACAGATTTATGGTCCTGGCCATAAATCTACAATCAATGACTTATCGTTGATCGTTGATACGTGTCACACACAACAATGTCGTTTCGACATCGACATAACTATTGACTGATTTATGTCTGAATTCTTGTGATACACGCTGTGTTTTTTGCACATCAGTGCGGATCCTTGAATTTGAAGGACCACACGGACAGGCACAGACAGGCCATGATCTGTGCCCACAGATGCCACTGATGCCCCCGGATCCGTGGTTTTGATGGATCTGTCATCAGTTAGCAGAGATAGGGCTCGGAGGAGCTGAACCTTCTGAGCATGCTCAGTAATGCAAAATGTATCCGTACTGATCCATCTGCATAGGCCCACACGGTATTTGACAGCTATCCGTGTCCTTCCATTTGGTCGGCTTTTTTCAAGGCAGCCCAAAATCGCAACAGCCTCCGATTCTGGGTGCATGAATAAACTGACACCAACGGATCCGGGATTAAACTGACACACAGAGGACATTGAGGCTTGTTGTTGTTGTTTCTTTGGCAGAATGAGTTTTACTTTTGAATATAATCATTTATTTTAACATGTAGTGTACTGGAAATTGTGGTAAAATTGCAAAAAAAAAGGGCGACTACAGGTTTGTTATTTGGGTTTTTTATTCACCACGTTCACTATATGGTAACAATGACATGTCGGTATGATGCCTCAGGTCAGTACTATATGGTAACACTGACGTGTCTGTATGATTCCTCGGGTCAGTACTATATGGTAACACTGATGTGTCGGTATGATGTCTCGGGTCAGTATTATATGGTAACACTGACGTGTGGGTATGATGCCTCGGGTCAGTACTATATGGTAACACTGATGTGTCGGTATGATGTCTCGGGTCAGTACTATATGGTAACACTGACATGTCGGTATGATGCCTTGGTTCGTTACTATATGGTAACAATGACATGTCGGTATGATGCCTCAGGTCAGTACTATATGGTAACAATGACGTGTCGGTATGATGCCTCGGGTCAGTACTATATGGTAACACTGAGGTGTCGGTATGATGTCTCGGGTCAGTACTATATGGTAACATTGACGTGTCGTTATGATGCCTCTGGTCAGTACTATATGGTAACACTGACGTGTCAGTATGATGTCTGGAGTCTGTACTATATGCTAACACTGAGGTGTCGGTATGATGCCTCAGGTCAGTACTATATGGTAACACTGATGTGCCGGTATGATGCCTCGGGTCAGTACTATATGGTAACACTGACGTGTCAGTATGATGTCTGGGGTCTGTACTATATGGTAACACTGAGGTGTCGGTATGATGCCTCGGGTCAGTACTATATGGTAACACTCACGTGTCGGTATGATGCCTCGGGCCAGTACTATATGGTAACACTGAGGTGTCGGTATGATGCCTGGGGTCAGTACTATATGGTAACACTGATGTGTCGGTATGATGCCTCGGGTCAGTACTATATTGTAACACTGACGTGTCGGTATGATGTCTGGGGTCAGTACTATATGGTAACACTGATGTGTCGGTATGATGTCTGGGGTCAGTACTATATGGTAACACTGATGTATCGGTATGACGCCTCAGGGCAGTACTATATGGTAACACTGATGTGTCGGTATGATGCCTCGGTCAGTACTATATGGTAACACTGACATGTCTGTATGATGCCTAGTGTCAGCACTATATGATAACACTGAGGTGTCGGTATGATGCCTCGGGTCAGTATGTCTCGCTCACCCCGGGTCCGTGGGGCACTCAGAACCATGCAATCGTTCTACTTGGGAGTCACTGGCTTCCGTGACCCCGGGAGAACCAGTGCTCTGGGGGTTATCTGGTTCTAAAAAATATTGGTTTGAAATAAAGTTTATTGAAGAAAATTTTGTGATGCCACCTACAGTTCTCGTCAACAGGGACCGGCGCTGCGGGTCAGACTTCCGGGGTTGTTGGTATGGCATTCTGATGTCGTCGCTCCCCATAGGTGGTTGCAGTACCCTGGGGCAGATGTGTTTAGTTGCGGGAATGTGTAAGGCCGTGGTTGCACTGGGTCATTATGTCTCGTCTGTTGTTGCAATTGGCGGCTCTGCACGCTGGTGAATAAGTCAGTCTTACACAGGGTTGGAATTTTGTACCCGGTTTACTCACTGAAGTTGCAACTGGTCACTGGGCGCTTCTCTCTACCAAGTCCAGTCTGGCCTGTTTACAAGGAGCCGGGATAGCTGGTCCTGGACCCCTTCGTGTGCCTCTCCATTCTCTGGTCTCTCTCCTAGCGCTACTTCTTTGCCTCTCCTGTCAGCGCCACCACATGCAGTGCCCTGATCTAGCATCCACGGGTCCTCTTGGACGACTGGTACCTGTCTCCTGACCCTAGTTCGGTTGCCTTCTCAGCGGTTGTGTTGGGTTGCGGCCACCACTCCTTTAGACTGCGTGGCCTCCGATTCAGTGGTTCAGGCATACAGCATCGGCACCACGTTCAGGGCTGGGTCCCTGGTTCTTGACCAACCCCTCCATCCGACTATTTAGTCCCGGATCCGAGCATCCATGTTGTTTTCACTCCACGTGTGCCCCTGTGGTTTTCTCTGTTCCCCTTCTCACGCCTGCACACTTTGCTTCCACCTCCTTCACTCTTCCTCTATCTACTCAATAACTACTCACTACCACCCCCCATGGTTCTTCCCCTGTCCTCTTTGACTGGGCCCTCCCCCCGGGTCTGCCCATGGTCCCCTGGGTCCTAGGGTTTGTGGGGGTGTTTGGTGGGGGCCTGAGTTCACCATCCCATTTCCTTTAGGACGGAAACACCGCACCCGTTCATTGAGTGCAGTAGCTCTTTGTGGTGACCAGAACGATGGGGCGCCACATTCCCCCTTGGTAAAGATTAGCTTGTCACCGAGTGACCCACAGGTTATAGAGATGTTACACAAAATTCAGAAATATTTTATATGCATGCATCACAGTAAAACACAAGGTTACTTTGGCTTCCCTTAATGGGAAGTTCGGTCTTAAACGTTGCTAAAGATACATTAATACCATTATTATTATACTGGTACAAAGGGAGTGCAAACGAATCCAGTCATAAATGAGAATAAAAAGAAAGTGCAAGGTTCACTGTTCCAGGTCCAATAGCGTCCATATAGTCCGCTCATGGCATCATATTCTGGCCGAAATAACACACCCATAACTCCTTCACTGTCCATATTGTCCCTTTGCAGGTTTGGCAGATAACATACTCATGGGTACCTAACTAGTTATTCACTACGCTACACAATTCACTGGTTGCATCAATAAAACACACATAACCGGTATTCAACTACATACATTCGCAATTATGCTTGGCAGTGAATGGCAGTTTTGGTGCTTCTTTGAGAGATGATAGCCAATATACACAGAGGGCATGCCGTCCCCTATGTCCCATGTGTCTGGTGTAGCTCACCTCATGTCCTGGATATAAATCCTTACCCGGGTGTCCCTTAGGCAGATAGGACTCAACGTCCCGGTGAATCACAAAGACCTTCTCGTCGAGACCGGGCTCCTTGATGAATTCCCACCCGTTCATTAGGTGTAAGTTCACCACTTCTCCTCTGTGCCGGTTGGTTGGGTCTGCTGCTGGGGCTTGTTGGGCACGCTCCTTCTCTGCGCCCACCACCTGGCTGCCGTTGTCGTCACCCTTCCTCCTCAGGCGGACTTACTATCATCTCGAGCAGGCACCCTTGGTTTTCTGCTGGCACTTCGGGTGGGCCTACTGTTTCGCGCCTTGTGACGACCCATCCCACAATGGAGGGCCGAGGCACTCCCCCAGGCCAGCACATGGCGTCAGTTCCCCGCGTTCGCCATTTTCAAAAAAACATGTACAGTCTTTTAGAAGTCCTTCTCTAGGCGCACAAGACCCGATTTCACTGGGCTGTTCACATCCTGTTCGTGATGCCAGCAGTTGACACACCCTGGGACCATGGGGCACTCGGAATCGGGCAACAGTTCTGCCGGGGGGTTACTGGGTTCGACACCCAGCTTCCATAAGAGTCAGTGCTCTGGGGGGTTAACTGGTTCTAGGAAGTATTGGTTGGGAATAAAGTTTATTGAAGGAAAGTTCGTGTGTGACGGCTTATTTTCTGTGTCTTTAGTTGACGTTTCTAATGATACCTTTTTTGAGCAGATTCGATGTTTTGACAGTTATTGCATTTTGTTGCAATATTGCGGTGACTAAAAAAACTTGATTTTGGCATTTGAAGTTTTTTCCCGTTACACAGTTTATAGATCTGGTTAATTAATTTTATATTTTGATAGATCGGGCATTTCTGAACACGGCGATAGAGAATATGTGTTTTTTTTTTTTACTAGTGTTATTTACAATGGGACAAATGGGGGTGAGTTGAGCTTTTATAATTTTTTTTTTTAATATTTTTTAAAACTTTTTTTAACTTTTCCTTTATTTTTACACTGTTCCCTAGGGGTCCTCAGCACTGCACAGTGCGATCGCTTGTGTTATGCAGAGAGATGCTTCAGCACAGCACAAATGATCACATTCTGCAGAAGATGTCATCACTGGCAGGAAGTGATTCATGACAGTATCCGGGATCATGGCAATGTATCGAGGCCCCTTGATCGCATGACAGGGCTTCTCATGCTGGTGGGGATCGCGCTGTTCCCAGTGCTTTGGATTGTGTTGTCAGTGATTGACAGAAAGATCCAAAGGGTTAACAATGCCAATTGGATGGCTGATCCGATCGGTGTCGTTAACTACACGTCAGCTGATCAGATCATTTTGCATGTACAGGGAATAATGCGCACTCAGCGCATGAGCTCGCATCAGAGGGAGGGACACGGCAAGGTCGTACCATTACGCCCTTGGTTTTGAGGGGTTTAATGTCAGGGAGGGGTGAAGTGGAAAAAAAAACTTTATAGTTATATTTCCTCACCTATTCTTACCCCATCTCCTCTGTAGCTTCCCAGACTTCACTCCATTCGATGAAGATTGGTGATTGTTACCTCAGCACCAGCATGGGAGTGATGAAAGAGCAGATGACGAGCAGCTATGGAGGAGATGGTGTAAGAGCAGATTAGGAAAGGTGACTATTAATGAAGAGTGAGAACTACCATGCTCGGGACTTCGGTACTCGAAATGAACAGCTCGGACGCTTGGATGGGTGCAAATCCTGTGCCAAGTATAATGGAAGTCAATGAGAAACTCAAGCATAAAGGGTGACAGCCCCGGACCAGATTTTGGCCTCATAGAATCCTATGGGCCCGGATGGAGCCGGATGGCAGCTACCTGCCCTCGGCTTCCATCTCGCCGGAAGAATCCGGGAGAAGTGGGATTTTTCTCCCGGATACAAAAACGTTGCTTGCAACGTTTTTGTGTCCGGGGAAAACAATCTCCCCATAATTGGTGTCTCCCGGATTCCACCAGATTCCCCCGGATCCTCCCGGATTCCCCCAGTTCCTTCCGGGGCAATCCGGCGCTCCCTTAACATGGGAGCCTATGGGGCCGGATTACCCCGATCCGGGAGGATCAGGGAACCGGACACCTGCTGCACGCCACTGTTATAATTCAGGACCGCGACTTGCTCCCTGTGAGCCGCGGTCCTGAATCATAAGCAACGGCAGTTACGGCAGGCTGCACACCGGATTAGAGGGCATATTAGGCCTCCGGTTCTGTGTGCTGATCCGGTCCGGGGCTGTCAGGTTCATTCCTGACAGCCATGGACCGGATCTGACCACATTGTGAAGCCGCCCTTGGCAGATATAGTTCCAACGTCGTGCTGTGTAAGGGTACCATTACACGACGCAATATTGCATGCAATTTCACTGGCAACTTACTGGTTGCAGTGAAATCATGGACACATTGTTCTATTTTGTTGCTGTGTACAAATGGAACAATGTGTCCATGATTTCACTGCAACCAGCAAATTGCAAGTGAAATTGCATGCAATGTCGCCCCATGTAACGGCACCCTTAGGGCACAGACCAGTAAGTGTTGTCACTGAGACAGTCAATCTTTTATATTATTAGACTGGAATAAAGTGCTCAAAGTTCTCATTGCTTTTTAGCAGTTTTTGTGACCGTTCAATCAGAGCAGCACACGTCAGCTTCAGTCTCCTCTATCCTACATGAAACTATTTGTAAAGAATCTTACAAAAAATGATTAGTAATGAAATCTAATGAGACTTGGCAGTTGCATTCTAAATCCCACCCCTGGTAAATGATAGGATTTGGGAGGATCGTCAGTCTCTTTGTTTAGCTACGAGGCGTTTTCTGGCGTTTTGTGTCTATTTGTGCTGATATTACTATAACTCCGGGGACTTGGGTCTATTTCTTTATGAGTCGGGTTCAGGGAGTGGCGTGTTTGGATGGGATATTTCCCCACAGCGAGGTTTGAAATGTGACCTGTGAGATATTCCGTAAATCATTGCCTAACACACAATCAACGTATTAATAAGGTTTCTTACAAATTTAAGAAAAATCTCGTCACAAGGCAAAACAAGTAACTGGGGCTGGACTGACGACTTTCAGTGTCAACATTGAGGTGATCATCTGCCAAGGGGGTGAAGGAGGTGGTCATATTATTAATCTTATATTCATCTATTACCTATCTTCGGGTACCGTTACACGGCACGACGTAGAAGCGATTTCGTGTGAGCGCGCAGGTTTTTGGCCTTTTGCCCAGATCGCTTTGGAGATGTCACACGTACAGATCTCGTGTGGAACCACCAACGATCCGGCAATTCAGAAATCACCTGAACAACACCAGAAGCGATGTTGCCGGTCGTGATCACCGCTTCACACAGCACAACCACATCAGCAATGTGGGCGTACTATTTGACACAGCCTAGGAGATAGGCGTGCCAGAGTTTGTATTACCGCGCCCCTACCACTCCGATTGGTCGCCACAACTATGTTACCATTGGTCAGCCTCATCTGGCAAGACGGCGCCTACCTTAACGCCTTTGCCCTTTTTACCATGTCGCTATTGAAGCGTGTTGGCATTTGTAGAGGCTTCTGCAACACACTGCGGCGTCGCCAAAACATATCGCGGTAACGCTCCTGCGTAGGACATGGCCTTATTGAGGGGTATCAGATGTGTGTATTCATTTCAATATGGGACATGTTGTGTCAGAGATTTCTGCTACCACAAAGACTTGAACATGACCACATCTATGTAGTTTTAGGCGTCACTAAACAAATCGTTAGGCCGCGAGGTTTAAATTTACGTCAATACGCGCCAAGCTACGCTCCATATGAAAAGGATGCCAACTTTAATGACGCTCCTTGTTTGAAAGTGTTTAATGACACTTGAGAAGAAAGTCTACTGATAATCAAATATGGCGCCTTGGCCACGGACAGCCAATCGGAACGCAGTATTATCCACCAATCACCGCAAACGGGCAGCGGAATCATCAATGCTCAGGCACGCCTACCGCCACGTGTCTACAAGTTATATGATAATGTGCTGATTGCTGGGGGGCTGATTATTTTCCAAACCATATTGAAGGCTGCCATTTTAAACCTCATTAAGAGATTTTTGTCCCTTGACTTCTAAAGATCCAGAAAGTCCTAAGCTTCTACTGGAGGATTGTGCCATCATTCAGATTTAAAGTAAGCTCACTAATTTAAGCGAACAAGTCCTTTAAGGACCATGAGACAACAAAGGGACAACCCCTTTAAATATGCTGAAAGGAAACTGCTGTATACAAAAAAAATGAAAAAGTCCCCATTTACTACAGACTGATGAGATGAATAGTTTAGGAGACCTATATAAACTATGGCCAAAATGAATTATTGCAAATTGAATATCATTTTGCTTTCTACTTTACTTTTTTCGGCTCAAAATAAGCTGCAGCTAATAATAGCCCAATTATATGGCAATAATAGTCCATGCTGAGAAGCGCACCTGTGATTGATGCTTATGTAATGTCCGCGATAACAGTAATGACTTTTCAATATCCAGATCCTGTTTCCAGTCAGAGGAAAGTTTCCTCAGCTCCTACTGCTGGACCGGATCCTGAATAAAGGAGCGTCCTCAGGATCTGGCTTAAGTTGCTTTGGAAGATGATTTTTTTTCCACTCTGGGTGTGACAGGTTGAGAAACTTGATATTACTGTTTTTGTGTGTAATGACCTTGTAAACCAAATATATCGGTATATTGTTCAATAGCAAGATAGAAAAAGACAAGTACAAGAATATAACTACTATAATACTGCTCCTATGTACAAGAATATAACTACTATAATACTGCCCCTATGTACCAGTATATAACTACTATAATACTGCCCCTATGTACAAGAATATAACTACTATAATACTGTCCCTATATACAAGAATATAACTACTATAATACTGCCCCTATGTACAAGAATATAACTACTATAATACTGTCCCTATATACAAGAATATAACTACTATAATACTGCCCCTATGTACAAGAATATAACTACTATAATACTGTCCCTATATACAAGTATATAACTACTATAATACTGCTCCTATGTACAAGAATATAACTACTATAATACTGCCCCTATATACAAGTATATAACTACTATAATACTGCTCCTATATACAAGAATATAACTACTATAATACTGCCCCTATATACAAGAATATAACTACTATAATACTGCCCCTATATACAAGAATATAACTACTATAATACTGCCCTATATACAAGTATATAACTACTATAATACTGCTCCTATGTACAAGAATATAACTACTATAATACTGCCCCTATGTACAAGAATATAACTACTATAATACTGCCCTATGTACAAGAATATAAACTACTATAATACTGCCCCTATGTGCAAGAATATAACTACTATAATACTGCTCCTATATACAAGAATATAACTACTATAATACTGCTCCTATGTACAAGAATATAACTACTATAATACTGCTCCTATATACAAGAATATAACTACTATAATACTGCTCCTATATACAAGAATATAACTACTATAATACTGCTCCTATGTACAAGAATATAACTACTATAATACTGCTCCTACATACAAGAATATAAACTAACTATAATACTGCTCCTATATACAAGAATACAACTACTATAATACTGCTCCTATGTACAAGAATATAACTACTATAATACTGCTCCTATATACAAGAATATAACTACTATAATACTGCTCCTATATACAAGAATATAACTACTATAATACTGCTCCTATATACAAGAATATAACTACTATAATACTGCCCTATATACAAGAATATAACTACTATAATACTGCTCCTATATACAAGAATATAATACTATATAATACTGCTCCTATGTACAAGAATATAACTACTATAATACTGCTCTATGTACAAGAATATAACTACTATAATACTGCCCCTATATACAAGAATATAACTACTATAATACTGCTCCTATGTACAAGAATATAACTACTATAATACTGCCGCTATATACAAGAATATAACTACTATAATACTGCTCCTATGTACAAGAATATAACTACTATAATACTGCTCCTATATACAATAATATAACTACTATAACACTGCTCCTATGTACAAGAATATAACTACTATAATACTGCCCTATATACAAGAATATAACTACTATAATACTGCCCCTATATACAAGAATATAACTACTATAATACTGCTCCTATGTACAAGAATATAACTACTATAATACTGCTCCTATGTACAAGAATATAACCACTATAATACTGCCCTTATGTACAAGAATATAACTACTATAATACTGCCCTGTGTACAAGAATATAACTACTATAATACTGCCCCTGTGTACAAGAATATAACTACTATAATACTGCCCCTATGTACAAGAATATAACTACTATAATACTGCTCCTATGTGCAAGAATATAACTACTATAATACTGCTCCTATATACAAGAATATAACTACTATAATACTGCTCCTATATACAAGAATATAACTACTATAATACTGCCCTATGTACAAGAATACAACTACTATAATACTGCCCTATGTGCAAGAATATAACTACTATAATACTGCTCCTATATACAAGAATATAACTACTATAATACTGCTCCTATATACAAGAATATAACTACTATAATACTGCTCCTATGTACAAGAATAAACTACTATAATACTGCTCCTATGTACAAGAATATAACTACTATAATACTGCCCCTATATACAAGAATATAACTACTATAATACTGCTCCTATATACAAGAATATATACATATATAATACTGCTCCTATGTACAAGAATACAACTACTATAATACTGCCCCTATGTACAAGAATATAACTACTATAATACTGCTCCTATATACAAGAATATAACTACTATAATACTGCTCCTATATACAAGAATATAACTACTATAATACTGCTCCTATGTACAAGAATATAACTACTATAATACTGCTCCTATGTACAAGTAAATATAATACCTTACTATTATAATACTGCCCTATATACAAGAATATAACTACTATAATACTGCTCCTATATACAAGAATATAACTACTATAATACTGCTCCTATGTACAAGAATAAACTACTATAATACTGCCCCTATGTACAAGAATATAACTACTATAATACTGCTCCTATATACAAGAATATAACTACTATAATACTGCCCTATGTACAAGAATATAACTACTATAATACTGCTCCTATGTACAAGAATATAATTACTATAATACTGCCCCTATGTACAAGAATATAACTACTATAATACTGCTCTTTTCTACAAGAATATAACTACTATAATACTGCCCCTATGTACAAGAATATAACTACTATAATACGGCTCCTATATACAAGAATATAACTACTATAATACTGCTCCTATGTACAAGAATATAACTACTATAATACTGCTCCTAAGTACAAGAATATAACTACTATAATACTGCCCCTATATACAAGAATATAACTACTATAATACTGCTCCTATGTACAAGAATATAACTACTATAATACTGCCGCTATATACAAGAATATAACTACTATAATACTGCTCCTATGTACAAGAATATAACTACTATAATACTGCTCCTATATACAATAATATAACTACTATAACACTGCTCCTATGTACAAGAATATAACTACTATAATACTGCCCCTATATACAAGAATATAACTACTATAATACTGCCCCTATATACAAGAATATAACTACTATAATACTGCTCCTATGTACAAGAATATAACTACTATAATACTGCTCCTATGTACAAGAATATAACCACTATAATACTGCCCTTATGTACAAGAATATAACTACTATAATACTGCCCCTGTGTACAAGAATATAACTACTATAATACTGCCCCTGTGTACAAGAATATAACTACTATAATACTGCCCCTATGTACAAGAATATAACTACTATAATACTGCTCCTATGTGCAAGAATATAACTACTATAATACTGCTCCTATATACAAGAATATAACTACTATAATACTGCTCCTATATACAAGAATATAACTACTATAATACTGCCCCTATGTACAAGAATACAACTACTATAATACTGCCCCTATGTGCAAGAATATAACTACTATAATACTGCTCCTATATACAAGAATATAACTACTATAATACTGCTCCTATATACAAGAATATAACTACTATAATACTGCTCCTATGTACAAGAATATAACTACTATAATACTGCTCCTATGTACAAGAATATAACCACTATAATACTGCCCCTATATACAAGAATATAACTACTATAATACTGCTCCTATATACAAGAATATAACTACTATAATACTGCTCCTATGTACAAGAATACAACTACTATAATACTGCCCCTATGTACAAGAATATAACTACTATAATACTGCTCCTATATACAAGAATATAACTACTATAATACTGCCCCTATGTACAAGAATATAACTACTATAATACTGCTCCTATGTACAAGAATATAATTACTATAATACTGCCCCTATGTACAAGAATATAACTACTATAATACTGCTCTTTTCTACAAGAATATAACTACTATAATACTGCCCCTATGTACAAGAATATAACTACTATAATACTGCCCCCTATGTACAAGAATATAACTACTATAATACTGCTCCTATATACAAGAATATAACTACTATAATACTGCTCCTGTGTACAAGAATATAACTACTATAATACTGCCCCTATATACAAGAATATAACTACTATAATATTGCCCCTATGTACAAGAATATAACTACTATAATACTGCCCCTATGTACAAGAATATAACTACTATAATACTGCCCCTATGTACAAGAATATAACTACTATAATACTGCTCTTTTCTACAAGAATATAACTACTATAATACTGCCCCTATATACAAGAATATAACAACTATAATACTGCTCCTATATACAAGAATATAACTACTATAATACTGCTCCTATGTACAAGAATATAACTACTATAATACTGCTCCTATATACAAGAATATAACTACTATAATACTGCTCCTATGTACAAGAATATAACTACTATAATACTGCCCCTATGTACAAGAATATAACTACTATAATACTGCTCCTATGTACAAGAATATAGTTACAATTAGTGATGGGCGAATCCTAAATTACTCGGAATCGCTTGACTCTAGTGAGTCCGAGCCCAGGACTCGCTACTCGTTGCGAGTCTAGCGAGTCCAATGTTAATGAATGGGGAAGCGAGTAATAGCGAGTAGTGTGCGATTTACAAATCACAGATGTGTCTTGGAAGCTTCAGCCTGCCATTGATTTGCATTGGACTCGTTTACTGTGCAAGTAATCACTGGGAAACTCACACAGATAAGAGTCCAGCTGTCTCTTCTGTGCTGGCTGCCGCAGCTCCAGGGTCCTAGAGCCCGCCTGCTACCTGATGTAGCAGAGCTGAGATTGTTCTCAGTCTGCTCATTCCCTGTGCATAGACATCTATATCTATGCACAGGGGATGTAGCAGAGAGGACATCGCGTTTTGGACTGCGTCGGACGGAAGAGGATTTTTTTAATTAAAGATGGAGTCCCTAATGGCTTTTTTTTTTATTTCTAATAAAAAATTTTCTCTGTGTTGTGTTTTTCTTAAAACAATTTAATAGAAATTCATGGCGGTCATGTCTAATATTGGCGTGACCACCATAAATTTCGGGCTTAGGGCCAGCTGATAATACAAAGCTGGCCCTAACCTCTTTATTACCCAGTGTGCCACCGCCACCAGGGCCGCTGGAAGAGCGGGGTTCAGCGCCAGAGGATGGCGCTTCAATGAACGTGCCATCTTCTGGGGCGGCTGCGGGCTGCAATTTGCAGCGGGGGGTGCCCAGAAAGCTTGGGCATCCCTGCGCTGCAGATTCCAGCCCCCAGCTGCTTAGCTGTACCTGGCTAGACATAGAAATTGCGCGGAGCCCCACGCATTTTTTTTTAATTATTTCATGAAATTCATGAAATAATAGAAAAAAAAGGGCTCCCCTATATTCTTGTGTCTGGCCAGGTACAAATAGTAAATACAATGAGACTATGCATAAAATGATAATTTTTTTATTAGATAAAATTACTTTGTACAGACTATATTCATTTAAAAACTGATTATCTGATTGGACCTTCCTTTTTTAAACCAATTACAGTACGTTCTTTATTTGGGTTTATTAGTCAATCAGTCTTACGTCACCACTTCTGCTGGTGATGTACTGTCAATACACATTGTTATTATCTAATGATATTGTATTGTATGACTTGATAGGATGCCTTCGTCTTCTGTCTGAACATGGTCTGAGCTTTCACTCCTGTTTCTGAGGTTTGGTTGTGAAGAGCTGTCGTACGGCTTGTAGACCCCATACAGCCATGCAAATGGAAAATATCACCTAGACATAGAAGAAAAGAACATTTTCAGTCAATATCCAGCATCGATAACACAGATTTGACAGTGTCTTTAAGGGAAAACCCAGTGGGCATCGCACTGTGTAAAGTTCTAGCTCCCATATTCTAATTGCCAGTTATAGGTTTTACCTGACCCTGCTTCTATCCTTGTAACTCTGTTAGGGCGGCTTCACACTGTGGTCAGGTCTGGTCCGGGGCTGTCCGGTTTGCACCGGACAGCCCCGGATTGGATTTTGGCCCCCTAGTATCCTATGGGGCAGGATGGAGCCGAATGGCAGCTATCCGCCATCCGGTTTCCATCTGTCCGGGAAGTCTACGGGGCCGGATTGCCCTCCGGTTCTGTGTTCAGATCCGGTCCACGGCTGTCAGGTTCATCCCTGACAGCACCGGACCAGATCTGACAGCAGTGTGATGCCGCCCTTACTCTGATCATGTTTTTTAAACTGCTGACCTCAGACTCCGCCAGCATCCCACCCCCCAGCTCCTCACCTGCTGCTAGGACTGCCAACACGTCACTGATCCTCCCGGGTGAATGTGCACCAGCCCGCCCTGGTTGCACCGCACCTTGTTTGTGGTCAACTGTCCATCAGTTCCCTTTAGATATTCTAAGTTCTATGATGTTGTATAATCAAGGAGCGGGATCTTACCATCTATCTCTTTCTGTGAGCCTCAAGTGGGCATCACAATGTATAAATTCCTATCTATCATCCTCTAATTGCCAGTTATAGGTTTTACCTGACCCTGGTTCTGTCCTTTTAACTCTGTTAGGCCCTTTCACATCAGCGGTAATCGGTGATCGGCAGTTGCGGTTAATAAAACGCAACTGCCACGATTACCGCATAACGGTCGCACTTGCGGTTCACTTGCGCAAGACCCATGCAATGTCTATGGGGCTTGCAGTAAGTGTGCAGCAGATGCGGCAATTGCAGTTTCGGCACTTGCGGCAGATGTGGCCGCAAACAAACCGCGGCTGACCGCGGTTTTTTCGCTGCCGCATCTGCCGCAAGTGCCGAAACCGCAACTATACCGCACTTGCCGCACCTGCTGCAAGCCCCATAGACATTGCATGGGGCTTGCACAAGTGAACCGCAAGTGCGCCGTTATGCGGTAATCGTGGCAGTTGCGTTTTTTTCACCGCAACTGTCGCGATCAGTGTTTACCGCTGATGTGAAAGGGGCCTTAAACTGATCACGTTTGTTACTCAGCTCCTGACCTTGAACTATTTTGACCTTTGCCTGAAGATTCTTAATTTTTTGACCTCTCTAGATATGAGAGTGTGTAGTGTCACTCCCCAATCTAGAAACATCTAGTTGTCCATTGTTACAGTTGTTTCTCGCTCCATCTGCTTCTGTTTCTATGTCAGACTGTCCCATGCCTTATTTGTAGGTAACAGTGCAATGGTTCCTTTTGATATTGATCTGTAGTGCCATCCAGTCAAGGAGTTTGCTTGTCTCATTAACTTCTTTTTGTGAGCCTCAGTAGGGATTACACTGTATAAACTCCTAGCTTCCTGCTTTCACTTGCCAGTTATAGGTTTTACCTGACCTGGTTCTGTCCTTATAACTGTGTTCATGTTTGTTATTCAGCTGCTGATTCTGGATTGTTTTGACGTTTGCCTGATGATTGTTACTTTTCTAATGTTTTCTGACCTGTCACCAGGGTCACTTGGGGATAACACTGTATAAACTCCTAGCTTCCTGCCTTCACTTGCCAGTTATAGGTTTTACCTGACCCTGGTTCTGTCCTTATAACTGTGTTCGTGTTTGTTATTCAGCTGCTGATTTCGGATTGTTTTGACCTTTGACTGATGATTCTTAGTTTTCTGATCTTTCTATCACCAGGCTCCATTGGGAATTACACTGTATAAACTCCTAGCGTCCTGCCTTCACTTGCCAGTTATAGGTTTTAACTGACCCTGGTTCTGTACTTATAACTGTGTTTGTGTTTGTTATTCAGCTGCTGATCTCGGATTGTTTTGACCTTTGCCTGATGATTCTTAGTTTTCTGATCTTTCTATCACCAGGCTCCCTTGGGAATTACACTGTATAAACTCCTAGCGTCCTGCCTTCACTTGCCAGTTATAGGTTTTACCTGACCCTGTTTCTGTCCTTGTACCTGTGTTCCTCTGATCCTTTTAGTATTTCAATTACTAACCTCTGCCTTTGCCTGGCGATTATTAGTTTTCTGACCTCTCTGATTTGACTTGGTTTATACGACCCTTCTCTGACAGTCCATTCCACCAGCTAGCAGCTACCTCATGGACCCAACCCAGGGGGCCCGGTGTAAATTCAAATCCCTGTAAAAGGATTAAAGGGTGATGGCCAGGGTTCCTCTGGGACCTGTTAAATGAAATGGCTACTGAAAAGCAAGTAGGTGGAAGACTTATTAGGAGCTTCTAGTCTATGAACAAAACTAATTTACAGAAATGTATTCATAAATTTCTAAAGTAGATAACAGAGGAAGTTCACAAGGCAAAAAACTTCACAAGTGTAACATTTTGGAGTACCCAATTATTTATTAAAACAGACATGCTAGGAGTGGATAGAGGTCCTCCTTAGGTAGCAAAGTAGTAGCAGTGGTAATAGAGAAAGTTTATAAACCAAAAAAGATCACTGTGGTTCTAGATTTTGAAATATGTATGGTAGTATGCTATAATGCTGGTTTCTAAATGTATTCACAATAGAAAGAATTACATTATTGTTTCAACTATTTCATGTTATGGACATACATATTGCATCATAGAGAAAGGGAAAACAAAGCCGACCCAATTGCAATTGCACCCTACTGGTTCCTGTGCAGACTAGTATCTCTAGCTGTACTGTAATGGTTCCTGCACAGACTGGAATATCCCTAGCCACACAACTAAAATACCACAACTTGGACCCGTCTGCTTAAAAGGCCATCGAGTTACTTCCTGTACCTCCTGACAAACCACAGGGGAGGTGGCGACACACTAAAAACAAGATAGGGAAAGTGTGCAGAGATAGATGAGAACCTCCAGTGAGGAAAGAGCACAAGGAGAACCAGGAGAAACAATAAATACAAGCAAAGGTAACCTCAAGAGTCAACAGTGATGCAGCAGCAAAAAAGGAAAACACAATTCTGCGATGTATTAACAGAAGTATACAGTCTAGATCCGTGAAGTCATTACGGCCCTCTATTCTTCTTTGGTCAGACCTCATCTGGATACTGTGTCCAATTCTGGGCTCCACAATTTATAAAAGACATCAACAAACTAGAGAAAGTGCAGAGAAGAGCGATCAGAACGGTGACCGGCCTACAAACCAGGTCCAAAAGATACTGTTACAGGGTTTGGGAATGTTTATCATGCAAAAAGAAGACTGAGGGGAGACTTAATTGCTGTCTACAAATAATTCAAGGGCTGTCACACTGTAAAGGGATCAGCTTTATTCTCATTTGCACCCAGAAAGACTAAAAGCAATGGGATGGAACTGAATGGGAGGAGACACAGATTAGATATAAGAAAGAACTTTTTGAAAGTGAGGGTGATCAACAAGCGTAAAAGGCAGCCACGAGAGGTGGTAAGTTCTCCTTCAATGGAAATCTTCAAAGAGGCTGGACAGGCATCTGACTGGGATGATTTAGTGAATCCTGCTTTAAGCAGGGGTGGGACCAGATGACCAAGGAGGTCCCTTCCAACTCTAACATTCAATGATTCAATACGTTTGAGTAACCATTATGATATAAGTATTGGTTTGAACCAAAACTACAACTGCATACATCTTCGTTTCATGCCATGAAGGTGTAGGAAAGTCATATGAAAAATCAAAGATTTAAAGCAACACTGGAATCTGCCTAAAAGGTAAAATCCCTAGCAGCAATTCTGAGCTCCTTAGCAGTATTCCACATAGAAACTTAGCAAACAGAGAAGGATGATATCAGGAAAGTATAAATAGCCCCACCCGGAATGTGATAGGACAAAACAATAAGCAAGTGAGAACACCTGAAAACCGCAAACCAAAGGAAGAGAAACACATTTGAACCGAGACCAACAAAGTTGTAGCTCAACACAGCACAAAGTCAACGATTCAAGTACCGAACCCAAGGCATGACAATTTCTTCTACGTTACGATGAAAAATTCAAGAATATATATTTCTACAGAAAAAAATAGTTTAAAATTCAAACCCCACTTATGTTATTTGTTTAAATCTATGGAAATAGCTCTTTTCAAAGAGGACATGCAATGGCCCTGGCATTTCACTATCCTGCTATACAGATTTCTGGGTCTTGGCCTATCTTCAGATACATAAAACTCTTTCACTAAAGTAAGTACATCTTGTGTTCTTTGTAAACTTCCATCACTGGCCAGAGTTGTTAGTTTTCAGAAATGTTTCAAGAGCGAATGATAAATGGGCTGACATCATCCCCCCAAGTGCATACCTTTCAGAACCTTCAGATGAAGATAATTCATGCAAATATCATATTTATGGTAAGAAAAGAACAGTATCAACTATTGAAAATTGTGATTAATGGTTTTAAACAATGAAGAAAGAGAAATCACTACCGGAACAAAGGTTCCCATCCAACATTAACAACCGCGGTTTGGAGATGACGGCCTTCTACCAGTTCATTACAACCATTCTACTCTCATTGGGAAATGGGCCATGTCTACTTCTGTTCTCTCGGGTTTATTATTTATTACTTTATTATAGTTGAAAACTTATTTTTAAATACTTTGTGCAAAATCTTCATTTCCAATATAAACACAATATGTAAAATTTTGACTTTTCTTAAATGAAAAAGGTAAAAAAAGCGAAGAAACAAAAATACTTCTATGATCAAGTATTACAGAAGTGGCCAAAAGTCAACCCTATATTAAGTCTTCATTTACAACACAAACACAAGACATACAATAATTTGACTTTTTCTATATAAAAAAATAGCTTATTCTGATCAACTACGTCGGTGCCAGAGGTCTAAGATGTAACCTAAAGTTTAGTAAATTTCTCTGGATTTTCTGCCAGAAGTTGGACCTACCAAATAGATTCTCTTGAACCTAAGTTTAAGCCGTGAGATGTGTCCAACAAGGATTTCAATTCCAGATTTCTCCCAAAGGACTTTCAAAAAGTTACAAAATAAATATACAAGATGTTTTCTCCCCAAGTAAAAACTCATGAACGCATATTGTTCTCATCGGGAACTGCCCAAGTCAACCTTTCTTCTTCCAGCATTTTATTTATTACCTTATTTTGATGCAAAAATATTGATTAATTTTAGGCATAAAGTTTCCAATAAAAATACAAATGATAAAAGGTTAAATTCAATTCCAGATTTCTCCTAGAGGTATTTAAAAAAGTTGGGAAAAAAATTATGTATGCTCTCATTGGAAACTGCCCAAGTCAACTTTTTTCTGCCGGCAAATTATTTACTACTTTATTTTGATCCAAAACATATTGATTCATTTTATGCATAAAGTCATATTTCAAAGTACAGTATATAAACTAATTATATAAGGTATGGGGAAGTCTCAAAACCAATATTCAGAAAAATTACCCAAATTGTGTTTAAAACAAAAACTTTATTTAAACGGATCACTAAAAATAACTGCATAACCACCAAAACAAAATAAACAAGACAAATTAAAATGTCAGAAGATATGATCAATTACACAAATTATAGATTACCCCATAGGTCGGGGCTCCTACAGCTCTCCCTGCTTAACAGCGGAGCTTTGCTTTACCCTAAGTTATATTGGTGTCCCCGCTCCCCGGTGGCTTACCCTGACATCATTAAAGGCAAACCTCTAAATGGGGAATCTGGACGACCCGAATTTACAGTTTGCCAATGACATCAGGTGATCACTAGGGATAAATTGTGCATCAACATTCCGATTGTTAAAAAGGTGTCCCATTACACCTGAAGACATACATCTCTTACATATGATAAATTGGTGGAAAAATTATTTCTGACTACGATGGTCACTATTCAGTCAGTCCAACCTATCTTAAGTATGTTCTGTTTTTTGGGACGGAATACAGCATCCCGTTTTCTTGTAACCTCTTTAGCCTCGACGCGTTTCTCCCTTACGGATATTCTCCGAACATGGGTTCATCAGAGTTGGTATACAGGGAAACGTTGATGTCTAATTTGTGCTACCGTCTATTGACCCTTTTTTACTTCAGATGGTATCATAGGGTTAAATCCAAATGAGACAAATCCGGTGTTTACAGCCGATAAAAATGGTGTGGTGCAAACATGGGATTACTTCCAACAAGAGGTTCACCCCCTATTTGAGCACATGATACACTACAACTTCCCTCACATTGTCACAGAGGGGACAAGAAAGCCCAAATGGAACACCAAGGTTGGTCCTGAAATCACTCTCCTCTCATTGATATTGAATGGGTACTACCAGCCAGATAATAGGTTAATGTCCTTATGGATCCACCTCCGTGTTCCCTGCACTCCCCTGGCTGCAACCTTGGAACATGGAACATGTGTGCGGATGTATCCGCTGAAATGAAGGACTATATACTATGTACACTTCCTTGTGTGAACTGTGCTCACGGTTATGGGCTACATAGCTGAAGTAGCGGTTTATGTCTGATAATGGAATCTTTTATAGAAGACTTTCTTTATGTGCTTGAATTGCGCAGTCTGCGAGCGTCCCCCAACACACTCAGTAAGCGCTACCTCACAAAGGAGAAACATTTTTCCTTGTGGAGCATGCCAAACCAGTGTGATTAGATCTATACGCCATACCTCTTAACCAAATCAAACCTCCTACTTTGCACTGAGATGGGGCAATACCTGCAAACACGTGTCTGCAAACGGAGTTTCTGATTTGGCATCGTATCCCAAGTCATGTGACATTGTTCGTTAAGGTGTCAATATTGACTTTTAGGATGGCAGAATTCAATAGATGGTGCCATAGATCAAGTTCTCTTCCTCCCTTCTGATATTGTTGTTTGCACGTATATGGTCTTAATTTACAGCATAAACACAATGTATAACATTTTTTACTTTTCTTATGGGAAAAAACATATATTACGCTCTCTGATCTTGTACTTTAGTGGAACCAGAGGACTACATAGAACCTAATGTTTAGGGGATTTCCCTGGATGTTCTGCCAGAAATTGGACCTCCCATGGAGATTCTGTTGAACCTAATTTTAACCCGTGAGTTGTATATATCCAGAAAGGATTTCAACTCCAAATGTTCTTACCAAGGTTTTGAATGAAGACCTTCAAGAAGTCTAAATATTATGTATAAAGTCTTTATTCTCGAAATGTTTGACTTTTGTTATGCAAAAAAAAGAAAACCAATAAAACATTTTTATATTGTTTTCTTGTATAGTAAAGTGTTTACTTGTCACCATGTAAAGAGTTCTAATTAACACCTTAACGACAGCCGTACGTCTCTAGACGTCGGCTGTCATTACCCCCGTGTTTGAAGTGAGCTCCGGTGTGGAGCTCACTTTAAACCTCTGACAGCTCAGCTGATCTCACTAGCTGAGATGTCGGTCCAACAGCACCGATCGGTCCCGCCATCCGATCGGTGCTATTAACCCCTTAGATCCCGCCCTCAATCTCTGAGAGCGGTATCTAAGGGAGCCGGAGCGGGCAGCACGCGCTTACCGGGCTCCAGGGGAGATCTCGCGATAGTATCGCGGGATCTCCCGTGCTGATGTGACAGGCCGGGGTCCTGGCTTGACCCTGGAACCTGTCATGGAGCATTTCCTGCTTGTGGTTGGCAGGGGCTGCCAACCACAACAGGTCCGCGATTCTGACACATACAGAGGAGCTGCAGCTCCTCTGTATGTGACAGAAGTGATCGGACTGTGCATCTGCATGCCTCTCTATGGGGCAGTGTAAAATTAAGAATAAACAAATAAAGTTTTTACAAAGTTGAAAAAAAAACAAAAAACATAAAAGTTCACATCACCCCCCTTTTCTCCCATCCACAATAAAAGTATTAAAAAATTAAATAAAATACACATATTTGGTATCGCCGCGTTCAGAATCGCCCGATCTATCAATATAAATAATCAAATAATGAGAGCCGTAAACTGCGTAGCGCAAAAAATGGTTCAAACGCCAAAATTACGTTTTTTTGGTCGCTGCAACAATGCTAAAAAATGCAATAACGGGCGATCAAAACAGCGCATCCACCCAAGTATGGTAGCATTAAACACGTCAGCTCGAGACGCAAAAAATAAGCCATCACCAAGCCCCAGGTCCCAAAAAATGAGGACGCTACGGGTCGCAGAACATGGCGCAAAAAGTGCAATGTTTTTTTCTTTCATGCTTTTGAATAGATACCAATAAAGGTATACATGTTTGGTATCTACAAACTCGTACTGACCCGAGGCATCGCACCGTAACGTCGGTTTTACCATATAGTGAACACGGCGACTAAAAAATCCAAAAAACAAACGTGTAATGCACTTTTTTTGCAATTTCACTGCACTTGGAATTTTTTTGCAATTTCCCTGTACATTATATGGTAAAACAAATTATTGCATCTGAAAGTACAACTCGTCCCGCAAAAAACAAGCCGTCATATGTCTATATTGACGGAAAAATAAAAAAGTTATGGCTCTTGGAAGCCGAGGAGCGAAAAAACGAAAATGAAAAATGACAAATTTCTTCGTCACTAAGGGGTTAACATCTTAGACACACTACCACATACATCTTGAGGAAATACATACGGAACGTGCGTTGGGGTGGCAGGGACAAGTATCTTCTGAATATCTGTCACCACCATAGAAAATAGCCTTATTCTATGTATTGCACTTTGGAACTTTACATCTGATTCTGATCCATATAAATTACAGCACTAGTCTCTTGTCACGGAGTACAAGTAGCACACAAATGGAGTAGTAGCAGGAAGGCAGAAATGGACTGAGGGAATCAGGGAAGCTAGTCTGACCGTATAGACTGGGATTGCCTAGCTGACACATGTTCCCAGAGTTACTCCTAAAAGAGGAGATGTCTGTGCCATCAACCCTGCCCTTGCTCCTATCCAGCCCTAGCCTATAGCCCCCTCACCCCCACCCAGGGATCAGGAACTTCCACTAGATGAATCCCAAAGAGTTTAGCTTCAGGTAAGTTTCTGCACCACCACTCAGTGTCTTCACAGGACCTGGTTAGAGTAGAGGCTAAACTCTATCAGCGACATCTGTGGTTGGGAGAGGGAACTATGTAAAGACCAGGGGCATGGACAACTGCATAACCTTACACACCCCCTGATACATATCAATTACAGCACTAATCTATGGTATTTTGTCTTTTAGTTGTAAGTGTACTCACTAGACCACTAGTCATACTCCTGTAGGATACAGTTAAAGGGGTTATCTGGGATTTAGAGGGGAAAAAATGTGCCAAGCACTAACAGGCAGAAAGCTGCCACTTACCTGCCTGTTGTGCCCGTTACCGTTCACCGTCGAGGTGCGTCATAGCCGACGTCATGCTGATTGACAGCCAGCTCCCCCAATTAGGTAATGAGGAGCTGGCTGTCAATCAGCATGAGGTCGGCTGTACCGCCCCATTCACAGAGCATAGCGAAAAAGAAACCATTGCTCTGTTAACACAGACATGTTCTCCATAGGAGCAGTCAGTGCCCCCTCTGCGGCAGGGGTGAACAGCGGTGCCACTCCTATTTTCTCTTGAGTAAGTAGATATGAAACGTGCGTTGGGGTGGCAGGGACCAGTATCTTCTGAATATCTGTCACCACCATAGTAAGTAGACTTATTCTATTTATTTTACTTTAAAAAAGAAGAAGCATAAAGAGAGTCTTATTTGATGGTACACTGATGGGATCAGTAAGGCTCAACTGATCAGGTGGTGAGCCGGTCACAACCACCACTCAAGCACACAAACAGCTGATGCACCGATCCACCGATGAACAAAGATATCAAAAAATAAAGTAAGCGCACATGGTGGATCCTTACTTTATTCTTTGATATTCTATATTTATTGCACTTTGGCACTTTAATTGAATCTACCACCACCATAGTAAGCACTCTTATTCTATTTATTGCACTTGGACAGTTTACATATGATCCATAGAAATGACAGCACTAGTCTCTGATAGTTAGATAAATGTCTTGAATCCTGGTATTTTATCCTTTAGTTATAAGTGTACTCGCTAGATCACTAGTCATACTCACATAGGATACAATTAAAGGGGTGGTACTCCTATTTGGAGAAATATATATTTTTGCCTCTTTTTCCTATTTTCTCTTTGAGGAAATACATATGAAACGTGCGTTGGGGTGGCAGGGACCAGCATTTTCTGAATCTCTGTCTGTCAACACTGTAGTAAGTACCCTTATTATATTTATTGAACTTTGGCACTTTGCATATGATCCATAGAAAATACAGCACTATTCTCTGATAGTAAGATATATATTCTTACAGTCTTGGATACTGGCATTTTGTCTTTTAGTTATAGTGTAATCACTAGATCATTAGTCATACTCACATAGGATACAGTTTAAAGGGCAATATTCCTATTTGAGAAATATATTTATGCTCTTTTCCTATTTCTCTCTGAGGAAGTACATATGAAACGTGCGTAGGGGTTGCAAGGCCAAGCATTTTCGGATTTTTGTCACCACCACTAGATCACTTGTCATAATTACATAGGATACAGTTAAAGGGCAATATTCCTATTTGGAGAAATATATTTATGCCTCTTTTCCTATTTCTCTCTGAGGATGAACATATGAAACGTGCATAGGGGTTGCAAGGCCCAGCATTTTTTGAATTTTTGTCACCACCACTAGATCACTTGTCATACTTACATAGGATACAAGTAGTTACTCCTATGTCGAAATATATATATTTTTGCCTCTTTTCCAATTTCCTCCCTGAGGACGTACGTACGACACGTGCGTTGGGGTGGCAGGGACCAGCATTTTCTGAATCTCTGTCACCACTATAGTAAGTACCCTTATTATTTATTGCACTTTGGCACTTTACATATGATCTGTAGAAAATACAACACTATTCTTGATAGCTAGATATATATTCTTACAGTCTTGGATGCTGCATTTTGTCTTTTAGTTATAAGTGTAATCACTAGATCACTATTCATACTCATGTAGGATACAGTTAAAGGGGTAGTACTCCTATTTGAAGACATATTTTTGCCTCTTTTTCCTCGAAACGTGCGTTGGGGTGGCAGGGACTAGCATTTTCTGAATCTTTGTCACCACCACTAGATCACTTGTCATACTCACATAGGATACAGTTAAAGGGTTAGTAATATATATATATTTTTTGCCTCTTTTCCTATTTCCCCCCTGGGGAAATACATACAAAATGTGTGTTGGGCTAGAAAGGACAAGCATTTCTGTCTCCACCATAGTAAGTACCCTTATTCTATTTATTGCACTTGGGCACTTTACATATGATCCATAGAAATTACAGCAACAGTCTTCTTACAGTCTTGGATGCTGATATTTCTTCTTTTAGTTATAAGTGTACTCACTAGATCACTTGTCATACTCACATAGGATACAGTAAAAGGGGTAGTACTCCTATTTAGAGACATATTTTTGCCTCTTTTTCCTATTTTCTCTTTGAAGAAATCCATACGAAACATGCGTTGGGGTGACAGAGCCCAGCATTTTCTGAATCCCTGTCACCACCACTAAATCACTAGTTAAAGGGTAGTACTCCTATTTGGAGACATATATCTTTGCCTCTTTTTCCTATTTTCCCTTGCAGAAGTACATACAAAATGTGCATTGGGGTGGCAGGGACTAGCATTTTCTGAATATCTGTCACCACTGCTAGATCACTTGTCATACTCACATTGGATACAGTTAAAGGGGTAGTACTCCTATTTGGAGACATTTTTGCCTCTTTTTCCTATTTTCTCTTTAGGAAATACATATGAAACGTGCGTTGGGGTGGAAGGGACCAGCATTTTCTGAATCTCTGTTACCAGCACTAAGTCACTAGTCATACTCACATAGCATACCGTTAAAGGGGTAGTACTCCTATTTGGAGACATGTATATTTTTGCCTCTCTTTCCTATTTGCTCTTGAGGAAATACACCCGAAACGTGCGTTGGGGTGCCACATTTATTTGGAGACAAATATTTGACCCTTTTTTTTCAACTTTTTTCATACATCTATTTCTGGCACTATTTTGGTGGTGTCCTATGTATTTATTGTTATCATCCTGTATTTATTTACCTATATATTTATGGTACATATGCTTATGTGCCTGTATTTAAGGTAGCTCCTTCTTTTTAACATTTATCATGTCTATATTTTTTCTACTGCATTTTTTAATCTATAAAAACTTTCTGGGCTAATATACTCTACGCTTTGGTGATGTTTTATCACTAAGTATAGTCGTACTATGATTTTGGGATGGGGCCATATTTATCTATTTGGATATTTCTTCATATGTTTATCATGGACATTTTTTTTAATTAAATTTTATTAAAAAATACAACATTTAATTCTGTGATCATAAAGCTCACTGGTGCCAGAGATCTAACTTAAAGTTTAGGGAATTTATCGGAATGTTCTGCCAGAAATTGGACCTCCCGAAAAGATTCTCTTGGATCCAATTTTAAGCCATAAACTATATTGAACCAGGATCTCTGCTCCTGATTTGTCCCTGTGGAATTTCAAAAAAAGAAAAGCTGGATAATGGAAAAAATATTATTATGCCCCATTGGGAAAATTGTTTTCGCGATAATGGACAGGAAACCCAGATGCTGACATTTTTCCCACTTTCCATCTTGACTACCTGTTCTGGCAGTCTCACCATGACACACGCACAAAGAGAGCATAATAGCAGACATTAATATCCAGCTGGTTTAAATAAGTGTTGGCGTTACGGATACGTGGAGTTGAAGTAACATAGAAAAAAAATAAGTTTTTAAGAGCAATTTTTGAAGTCTTTACAGGAAGTCTGAAAATGAGACTAAACATTCACATCTCTATCGATAAACTGTAGAAATACAAGTTTGAGGATAAAATTAAATTATTTATTAGAAAAACATTTTAGGGAAATGAATGTCAAGGGCAGCTGGAAAAGTGATTTTTTATTTCATTTCCCATTTTCACAAGTTTTCAGTCTATTTTTTATTGGTATTTTTCAATAATATATTTTTGATATTTTATATCTTATTTCATAATTTCCTTAAAAAAATACTTTCTACTCTAACAACTATGGTTGTATTAGCAGAAACAGTATTTTAATTTTGCATTAGTTTTATTGTATATCTGTATTGTAGTTCAACTAAAAGTACTGTAGTGACTTGCTGACTGAGTGTGTTGGGGAATACTATGGTTTTATTAGCAGAAACAGTATTTGAATTTTTATTCATTTTATTGTATATTTGTATTGTACTTCAGCTAAAAGTACTGTAGTGACTTGCTCACTGAGTGTGTTGGGGGATACTATGGTTTTATTAGCAGAAACAGTATTTTAATTTCTTATTCATTTTATTGTATATTTGTATTGTAGTTCAACTAAAAGTACTGTAGTGACTTGCTGACTGAGTGTTGTGGGGATTACTATGGTTTTATATTAGCAGAAACAGTATTTGAATTTTTTATTCATTTTATTGTATATTTGTATTGTACTTCAGCTAAAAGTACTGTAGTGACTTGTCACTGAGTGTGTTGGGGATACTATGGTTTTATTAGCAGAAAAAGTATTTACATTTTTTATTCATTTTATTGTATATTTGTATTGTAGTTCAACTAAAAGTACTGTAGTGGCTTGCTCACTGAGTGTGTTGGGGATGCTTAAATGGTAGCAGGATTGAGACAAAAAACATGTTTTTACAGTGAAAAGTCCATTTGGTTTATTACACATCATAAACCTCATACATGGTACAGCCCATTAACATTAATGGAACATTCATGACATTATGTCTGTTCCAATGGCGGGTACACCCACCTGGTGGTATTTACACTGTCCGTTACACTGTCTCAGTGAAGGTATCATAACCTCCACTCACTAACCTCTCAGTCCACTAAACCTGAAAACAGAGAGAGCCACTCCAGGCTCTCAACACACATCCCTAGTCTACTCACCGTGTGGCTTTCAGGATGTCAGCCACTTCCTAGCATTCCATCCCAGGAGCCTTCCAAGACAATGGCGGGGTTCCGAACACTGAGCGAGACCTGGTCTTCATAGGAACTGCAGATATTCCAATCTCTGGACACACATGGATTCTCCACCATGTGCTTCTGGCAACATGGCTACTGCAAACCCAGATGAACATGTGACCAAACAGGAAGTTGGAATATATCCCATCTGTTCCATGTGAGACACACCTTTGGGAGGGTTCAGGTTTGCAAGACACACTCATGTCCTTTGTTGAAATATATCCATCCGTTCCATATGAGACACACCTATGGGAGTTTTCAGGTTTGCCAGACACACTCATGTCCTTCTGTTAGCTTGCAAACCCACCATTAACCCTTATGGCACCACAAGTCCCATAGTGACCTTTGTGCTATTATACCGATATTTGCAATGCAGCAAGCTGCTGTGTTACAGTACCAATCACCTTATTACAATTACTAATTACTAAAAATCGACAGCATGACTTGATTTCCTTGCAATTTTTTATGTTTAACTGTATGTATATGAGGATTTGAAAATCCCCCTTACTGTACTTCACATTTTTTGCAAATTTTATAGGGAATTTGCACTGAAAATTCAACAATTATGCCATGTTTGAACAAACTATAAGGGGATAAATAATAATAATACTTATTCATTTATATAGCGCTATTAATTCCATAGCGCTTTATATACTTTTGCAACACTGTCCCCTTTGGGGCTCACATCTAAACATCCTATCAGTAGTATTTGAAATGTGGGAGGAAACGAGTGCCGGAGGAAACCCACTCAAACACGGAGAACATACAAACTCCTTACACTTGTCATCCTTGGTGGATTTGAACCCAGGAAACCCAGCCCTGCAAAGTTAGCTTAATTAATTAATTAATGGGATAAACAAGCAAGAAACTAGATCAAAGTTTATGAGCGCAGTAATACCAATTATCTGTTTTTTTAAAGTTCAAGTTCGCCCATCACCAGTAACTATAAAATACAAATGTTTGGCTACTTTTCTGCGCTAGTTAAAAGATTGCTTTAAGCTGAAGGTTAGAATTGCAACTTTTAAAAGTTGGCAAAAAGTTAAAATATCCCTCCGTAAAGGCCCGTCACACTGGCCATGCGCTGGAGATGTCGGCGGCGACTGGCGGTGCGCACCCATTTTTGGCGCCCCGCCAGCGTCGCCGTCCCCTATTTACATGGGGGCACATTCCAGCGCCGTGCCGGCGAGCTGACAGGCGGCATCGCCGCCGGGGTCTCTGAAAGCCCCGGCGGCGATGCAGGACAATGGAGGCTATGGCTGACAGGTCGCAGGCGGCCGGTTACATGGGCGATGTGTGCACATCGCCCCAGATAGGGAGCTTGGTTTCAGAGCAAACCAGGCGACTCCCGGCGGCGCCGACATCGCCCCTTTACATGAGGCGACGTAGGGGCGATGTTGCCGCTGATAGGCCACGCCCCTACGTCGCCTATGTCATCGGCGGCGATGTGGCCTGCTGTGACGGGGACTTTAGAGTAGATAAGTATAACAATGGAAAATCAATGAATCCCCCGGATATAAAAATAAAGTTTCCATCCCACAAAACATATCTTGTAAAGTTTATTAGCACAGAAAGTTGGATCTCTTGAGTTAGAACGATTACTAGTAACGAGAGACGGCCATGTTTTCCTTCCTGGTTTGACCTTCGTCGGGAACGACACAGCTTTGAACTGATCTAATGACGCAACCTTGTCATACGTTCCGAGACGGAGATAATAATTCTCTCATGTTGGAAGCCTGTTGTAATGAAAACATGGAATCAATTCAAAGATAATTCCCCATCTCATCCTTCATAGTCACATGAACTCGATAAAAAGGAGACGAAACAGGAGATTTTAATCATGGAACATGCCGCAAGTGCTCCCCGGACCCTCCAATATCCAGGTTACCGGTTGTATCCATCTTGTTGCTGTCTTGGGTCATGATAAGTTGGATTCTTCAATGTCAGAGGGATGATGGTGCTAGCCCTTTGTGAAGATCTTTGGCTTCTGAACATTTCACATGGGAAAATGTAACATTAGGGATGAAATAACTCTCCGAGAATGAAAATGTCTCAACACAAATACAGAAAACGGGTAATGACCATTGATGAAGCGGTGCCGAGATCGAGTATCAAGAAGCAAAGAGGTAGGAAACAGACTACAACTACATCACACATCAAAGAAAACAAGTCTCCATAAATAACTCCATTGATATTTATTCTGAATTTTACACAACTATCTGAACTTGATCTCCCTGCCCGCACATTGGCATGGTGGTAACCACCAATATAGTAGGAGCTGTTCACAATTTACAGCAGGCAATGACAATTGTACAAAGTCACTGTCACGTGTTGACTGCTCTACTGCAGTTTAAATCAGAGTAAATTTCTTTTGCTTCTTCCGGGGTTAATGCTAAAGCTGCTGTTGCTGTCTATGTATGGTGTGCAAATAGAGTCTGTGGAGCCTCGTTAGGAGTCTCAAACACAGGATTAGCAGATATCCCTCCAGGGAAGGACCCAGCCAAGGGGTGGCTCCTTGCGGAGAACACCATAACCACCATGTTAAGTGGCCCTTTTAGTCAATATCCAGCTCTTTTACAAGCTTAGAGATATGACAAGGGAATACCAAGGCCAGGTATCCATCCACAGACAGCTGTTTCGGGGTGTTGCCCCTCATCAGTGTGGAGTAGGATTCTGGCTAGGTGGAAGCAAGGCCTAGTAGACCAACATCACAATGCATTCACTGATCTTGGCCTGATATGTATGATGTGCAGCTCTGCAGGTGGAGGTATAGGCTTATCAGGCAACCAAGCCTTTAAATTGTCTCCTTTTCCTCCAGCTGACATCGCTGATAGAGTTTCACTATGTCTTTGACCGTGTGAGCTGAAGATGTCTTTGCACTTGTGCTGTAACTTCTTGGTGCTTTTCCTTTGGAAGTTGCTATGTATCCCTGTCCATGGTGGGAGGTGAGAGGGAGTAGCACAGAGGTGGTTGAGGAGTAGAAGGCAAGGGTGGTGGTCCAGACCTCCTCACCATCAGAGGTTACCATGGGCTTAAGGGCTAGCCAATGAACGCAGTCCAGGTCCAGACTCGGTACCCATGTTTCCTTGCCCATTATTACCATCCTGCTTCCTTTACCTCATCCACTATACTATGCTTGTGACAGTTACCATATGTAAAGGTGAAAGTGGTCAATGGCAAAGAAAAAAGTGGGAACTGTCCAAAGAGACCACCACCAAAATGACTCCATCCGCACCTCAATGGTAATATCATACTATGAAGACAACCCAATAGGTCCTGGAAGGCTTGTGAAGGAGCAGGGCGAACAAAAACTACAAAATACAGAAAAATCTCAGAATGTAGAATAAAACCTGCTGCAAGAGAACTGTAACTAAGAAGTGAACAATATGGAAGTATTGGACTGATCACATCTACAAAGTTGGATTCATGGCTACAGAACCCCTTGGTGTTCCATGAGGGAATATTGGTTTAGAAAGGAGGTACTCAATTAAGGATCCTCCTCATGTTGTAAGAAACAGTTAAAGAGGAGACCAGGTCAAAAATGGCCAAGTGTGCGTCTTTGTTATTTCCATTGTTTCTCATTGTATTTTTATTTCTATCTTTATTAAGCACCACTCCAGCATTGTTTTTTCTAGCGTTGGAGTGGCACTTTATATGTCAGCTTTCCCCCTGCCTCCCATCATGTACTCACCTTCCGGTATCTTCACACCGTACTGATGCCACACTGGTTCGGATCACTATCTTGTGCCTGTAACTTTTGACTGACTGGAAGTCAGAAGTTAAATCACAAAAACTTAATGCATCTCTATGAGATCCAGAATGGGGCAGAACAAAGTCAGAACAAGACCAGAAAAAAGGCCTGGAATGGGGCCAGAACGATAAGCAATAATGAGACCATATCAAGGCAAGAATGAGACCAGAATGAGGAGAGAATGATGTCAGAGCAAGGCCAGAGCGAACTTAGAATGAGGCCAGAACAAGAACAAGACCAGAAAAGAAGCCAGAACAAGGCCAGCAGGAGGCCTGGAATGGGGTCAGAACGAGGCAATAATGAGACCATAAAAAGGCCAGAATGAGACCAGAATGAGGACAGAATGATGTCAGAGCAAGGCCAGAGCGAACTTAGATTGAGGCCAGAACAAGGCCAGCATGAAGCCAAAATGAGATCAGAACGGGACCAGAATGAGGTCAGAACAAGAGTGGAATAAGGCCAGGACAAGGCCAGAATGAGGCCAAAATGAGACCAGAACGAGACTAGAATGAGGTCAGAACAAGACTGGAATAAGGCCAGGATGAGGTCAGAATGAGGCCAAAATGAGACCAGAACTAGACCAGAAGGAGGTCAGAACAAGACTGGAATAAGGCCAGGACGAGGCCAAAATGAGACCAGAACGAGACCAGAATGAGGTCAGAACAAGACTGGAATAAGACCAGAATGAGGCCAAAATTAGACCAGAACGAGACCAGAATGAGGCCAGGACGAGGCCAGAATGAGGCCAGGGCGAGGCCAGAATTCTGGCCAGGGCAAGGCCAGAATGAGGCCAGGGCGAGGCCAGAATGAGGCCAGGGCGAGGCCTCATTCTGGACTCACCCTGGCCTCATTCTGGCCTCGTCCTGGCCTCATTCTGGTCTCGTTCTGGTCTAATTTTGGCCTCGTCCTGGCCTCATTCTGGTCTTGTTCTGGTCTAATTTTGGCCTCATTCTGGTCTTATTCCGGTCTTGTTCTGACCTCATTCCAGCCTCATTCTGGCCTTGTCCTGGCCTCATTCTGGCCTCGTTCTGGTGTCATTTTGGCCTCGTCCTGGCCTTATTCCAGTCTTGTTCTGACCTCATTCTGTTCTCGTTCTGGTCTCATTTTGGCCTCATTCTGGCCTCGTCCTGGCCTTATTCAAGTCTTGTTCTGACCTCCTTCTGGTCTAGTTCTGGTCTCATTTTGGCCTCATTCTGGCCTCGTCCTGGCCTTGTTCCAGTCTTGTTCTGACCTCATTCTGGTCCCGTTCTGATCTCATTTTGGCTTCATGCTGGCCTTGTTCTGGCCTTGTTCTGTCCTCAATCTAAGTTCGCTCTGGCCTTGCTCTGACATCATTCCCTGAGGAAGGAGCTCGGATAGAGGCTCTGAAACGCGTAGGGTAGAATAAAAGAAAAATCTGCCCAGTTAACTCTTTGTTTCCTGGTGATTCTTGGTGGCAGCGCGGGCATTCCGGCATTTTGTCCCATTACAGCATTCCTGTTTCCACGGTTATCGTGAAGGTGCGGCCCTGCAGCAGCCATTCTACAAGCCATCTTACAGGCGATTATACCGGGTGAGCAGTTCCTGATATAAACCGCTTAACCCTTTGTAAAAAGGATAAGACCCTATGCGCATTTATCTCACGTTTACAGGTTGGCGATGCTCCTTTGGAAAATAAAATATGCAAATTGCCTCTTCAGAGAGGAAGAGGCCTTGAACTCTTAGTATTATCTCTCGTCAGTGGAAAGTATGAGATCTGATTTGGCTGTATGAGAGGCAAAGACTGGGGTCTAAGAAAACTTTGGAAGAGGATTTGAACCTTAATACCACCTATTGGAAGTAGCAATCCTAAAAGTGAATATCGACCTTTTAATTAGCCTTTCGGGGTATTGCCCCTCATCAGTGCAAAGTATGAGATCTGATTTGGTTAGGTGCGAGGCTGAGACTGGGATCTATGGGGTAAGGTTTCTCCTTGTGGAGAGTGATATGCCTGGCATGCCAGTATAAGGAAAAATGTAGTACAAAAGCATACATGAATAACACAAGAGAAAAAAAGAAATAAGACTTGAAAAAAAATCCCCAAAGCGTCAACTAAAGTCCATGATTAAATCCGTGGTTATATTGTCAGACAGCAATTAGAGGACAATAAAACGTTCCCACTTCTCATCAGTGACCTGTTCCGGTATTGACTGCCATACCTGTTTCACCCCATCCCATACTGATCATTCCTGCTCTGCACCACCTCACTTTTCTTAGGAACTGCAGTATTCCATGTCTTGTGTGTATAAATATGTGACTTCAGATCTTGTCTTATACCAATGTGGCACTCCAGAGTCTGGTTGCCACAGTGGCATTGCCTCCCTAGGGGGGGGGGGGGGTGATGTCATGCTTGGAAGCAAGATAGGGTATCCACACCAGGTAAACCTACAGCATGCAACACCTTCCTGACTCCAGACCAGAAGGGGAGCTCTACACCCCAGATTCAGGGGAGCTCCCTTATAAATTCTAGGCGTTAGCCAGTTCAGTTCCTAGGAGGACTGTGAAGACATCCTGCGGACTGGAGCGGTGTCAGGCTCATCCGAGGATACTCACTAGCCAGCGTAAGGGACCGGTAGGAGAGGGTCTGAGGAAGGAAAGGAGTAGGCCTGGGGAGTGGAGCCTGTTAACGGTTCACCCCAGAGCAGAGCACCAGAACCGGACACCGGAGTCCAAGGTTGTGCGGATGCTCTAGGCCCAGCAGCCAACACCGGAGGGCTGGAGATTCCAAGTCTCCCATCCACAACAAGCACCTGGAGGCACAGCAGCAGAGAAGCGGTGCCCGGAAAAGGCTCGAGCTACCTGCCATACTGGTGAGAGACTTTCCAGCTGGAGCGACTGGTTGCAGCTTAGCGACAGACAGCCAGGACCAGCCGAGAGGAGCGCAGCAGGGAGGCCTCAGAACCAGCCAGGTGAGGAGATCCTTAACTTGCTTCCAGGCCACCCAGAATCCATACAACACCTGTGGACGATACCCTGGCCTCAACTGCTATTGTAAAGGTAAAGGAAAACACCTGCATGTGTGTCAGTTATTCGGCACCCTGAGTCCTGCTCCCCAACGGCCAATCACCACCATAGTCTTAAAAGGTTGTCCCGGAGAACTGCTCCACCTGTGGGGAGCGATACCACCTCTGCTGCACGCCCATAATCCCCGGAGGTCCCGCACTGCAGCACCGACCCCAACAGCCGGGTACCACGGGTGGCGTCACGACACCCTTTCCCTAAATTACTATCCCCCAACATTCTTAAATTGAGACTGAGCCCCATGCTCACGGAAGCCAGGTCTCGGCCCCTGTGAAACAGCAAAGCCCGGTTCTGAGTACCCCACGGCAATGGTGCGAGTCACTAGCCTGAGAAGAAGACACCTGAGTAGACTTGAAAGCTGCTATTATTCGCCACCTTTTGAGTTAGCCATTAAAAAGTATCAACCACTCAGGACTCTCAGATTTTAATATTTTATTATAACCTGGAAACCAACAGCAAGCAGCTATCAATACATTTGTAATGGATTATAAGGTCACATTCAGATGTCATTTGTACAATTCTACCACTAGATGGAGCTTTAGTTGTTCAATAAGTTCCAAGAACTCTTGGACAAACCAGGTGGCCAGGCAGAGTATTACAGGCTCAACTTTTTTTTAGTATAATATATAATGACAACTTATTTATAAAGTTATCCCGATATATTAAGAACACAAAATACCCTGATTTCATCGTATTAAATATAATTTTTGTATATGTTTAACCAAATGTTACTTGATACAGATTATGAAGAGACGTTCCTTTAACGTGTCGGAATGGAATCGTTACTTAACCGGAGTTTAATAATATTCACATATCGCCATTAGTCATTTATCATACTAGCCTAGAGAAGACACCTGAGTAGTCTTGAATGCTTGCTATTATTCACCATCTTTTCAGTTCGCCATTAAAAGGTATCACCCACTGAGGACTCACAGATTCTAATATTTTATTATAACCTGGAAACCATCAGTAAGAGGCTATCAATACATTTGTAACGGATTATAAGGTCACATTCAGATGTCATTTGTACAATTCCACCACTAGATGGAGCTTTAGTTGTTTGATAAGTTCCGAGTGCTCTTGGGCACACCAAGTGGCCAGGCAGAGTATTACAGGCTCAACTTTTTTTTTTACCTTATTTATAAAGTTATCCTGACATATTAAAAACAGAAAATACCCTTATTTCATAGTATTAAATATAATTTTAGTATCTGTTTAACCAAATGTTACTTGATACAGATAATGAAGAGACGTCCCTTTAAGGCCTCGGAATGGAATGGTTACTTAACCGGAGTTTGGGTACAGTCACAATATTCACATATCGCCGGTAGTCATTTATCATATCTTCCGCCCCCGTCTTCGTGTATTGCTCATTTGCTCGTACACTAATTCACCATTGTACGCGCTCCCCGCTGTGGCGGTATAATTGGCAGTATTATTAATGCGATCATTACTGTGTGTGGCTTGTTTACCTCACAAGTGGCTCGTCAGTCGTCTCCTATAATTAATCTTCCCGGCTGCCAGCGACGCTCTTACAGTCCGTATATTACAGTACCGGGCCTGTCTTTATTACAGCAGAGGGTTTGTGACAATAATAAATCACATGCATTACAGTTAATTGTGTATACTTAAATATGGGTCACAGGGGGCAGCCTGTCCTCGGGTACTGCGAATAATCCTGCCTTGTGTTTCTGAACACATGGTGGGGGGTACGGGGTGGGGGGGAAATCGGGAGCAGGGGGGCGGGTGTGGAAACAATTCATTTTTGGCAAACGTGAGTCAATAAAATCATCACAGGGTGCAAAATCCGTTGGCGAGGGCGTACAGAAAAAAAAGGGGGGTAATGAGAGTGCCTTAAAGGGGATGTCCAACTTTAGGAAATGAAACAGCACTTTGCTTTTAAAAAAACAGCGCCGCACCTATATAGTGGTCGCATGCGGTATTGCAATCAGTCTCATTCGTTGCAAAGAAAGCAACATTCTGCAATACAAGACACTACCTAGGGAGCGGAGAGTGGTGCGATTATTGGAAAAAAGCTTGTTTTTCTTTAAGATAACTCCTTTTATATTGAATAAAAAGCAGTATGAGGGTCAGGGAGAGTTGCAGCTTGAGTCATATATAGTAGAATGTAAGCCTGCAAGGCCAGGGTCCTCTCTCCCCTCTGTATCGGACTGTTACTGTTAGTTTGTTCATTGTATTTTTACCTTGTTTCTATGTAACCTTTTCTCATGTACAGCCCCATGGAATCAATGGCGCTCAATAAATAAACAATAATAATATAAGCCATGCAGCGGCCACTGCTGGTGATATGTGGTACTACATGCTGGACATTCGCGGAATTGTGCTATATACAGGGACAAGTCAGGTTTCTCTGTCCACTCACCCATGATAATTTACATTGACCGTATTACCCCTTTAATGCACGACATAAGCCACAGAATGCTGCTTGCAAGACACAAGGGGTTAACTCGTTTTATACGTGCCTCCATAAGTCATTAGCAAACGTCTCCTTCCTACGGCTTTCCCACACAGACAATTCTTGCAGATATTTCCCAACCACTGTGCAGGGAAATCATCTTCTTATGCTGATGGTCCCTATGGTAATCTAAGGAAACTGCAATATGTTTTCCCTTTTTTTATTATTTTTGTTTTTTTTCTTTACTTTCTCAGGGATTTATCGCTGGATACAATGAATGTGAGTGTGTTTACACAACAGGAAAAAAGGGAAAGTATATACAGTACGTAGGATGGATACAAGCATGTACGTGTGTATACAGTGTACTCTATATATATACAGTTGTGGCCAAAAGTATTGTCACCCCTGTAATTCTGTCAGATAATACTCAGTTTCTTCCTGAAAATGATTGCAATCACAAATTCTTTGGTATTATTATCTTCATTTCATTTGTCTTCAATGAAAAAACACAGAAAGAATTGTCCTAAAGCCAAATTGGATCTAATTCCACCAAACATAAAAAAGGGGGTGGACAAAAGTATTGGCACTGTTAGAAAAATCATGTGATGCTTCTGTAATTTGTGTAATTAACAGCACCTGTAACTTACCTGTGGCACCTAACAGGTGTTGGCAATAACTAAATCACACTTGCAGCCAGTTGACATGGATTAAAGTTGACTCAACCTCTGTCCTGTGTCCTTGTGTGTACCACATTGAGCATGGAGAAAAGAAAGAAGACCAAAGAACTGTCTGAGGACTTGAGAAACCAAATTGTGAGGAAGCATGAGCAATCTCAAGGCTACAAGTCCATCTCCAAAGACCTGAATGTTCCTGTGTCTACCGTGCGCAGTGTCATCAAGAAGTGTAAAGCCCATGGCACTGTGGCTAACCTCCCTAGATGTGGACGGAAAAGAAAAATTGACGAGAGATTTCAACGCAAGATTGTGCGGATGGTGGATAAAGAACCTCGACTAACATCCAAACAAGTTCAAGCTGCCCTGCAGTCCGAGGGTACAACAGTGTCAACCCGTACTATCTGTCGGTGTCTGAATGAAAAAGGACTGTATGGTAGGAGATCCAGGAAGACCCCACTTCTTACCCCGAGACATAAAAAAGCCAGGCTGGAGTTTGACAAAACTTACCTGAGAAAGCCTAAAACGTTTTGGAAGAATGTTCTCTGGTCAGATGAGACAAAAGTAGAGCTTTATGGGCAAAGGCATCAACATAGAGTTTACAGGAGAAAAAAAGAGGCATTCAAAGAAAAGAACACGGTCCCTACAGTCAAACATGGCGGAGGTTCCCTGATGTTTTGGGGTTGCTTTGCTGCCTCTGGCACTGGACTGCTTGACCGTGTGCATGGCATTATGAAGTCTGAAGACACCAACACATTGTGCAGCATAATGTCGGGCCCAGTGTGAGAAAGCTGGGTCTCCCTCAGAGGTCATGGGTCTTCCAGCAGGACAATGACCCAAAACACACTTCAAAAAGCACTAGAAAATGGTTTGAGAGAAAGCACTGGAGACTTCTAAGGTGGCAGCAATGAGTCCAGACCTGAATCCCATAGAACACCCGTGGAGAGATCTAAAAATGGCAGTTTGGAGAAGGCACCCTTCACATATCAGGGACCTGGAGCAGTTTGCCAAAGAAGAATGGTGTAAAATTCCAGCAGAGCATTGTAAGAAACTCATTGATGGTTACCGGAAGTGGTTGATCGCAGTTATTTTGGCTAAAGGTTGTGCAACCAAGTATTAGGCTGAGGGTGCCAATACTTTTGTCCGGCCCATTTTTGGAGTTTTGTGTGAAATGATCAATGTTTTGCTTTTTGCTTCATTCTCTTTTGTGTTTTTTCATTGAAGACAAATTAAATGAAGATAATAATAATACCAAAGAATTTGTGATTGCAATCATTTTCAGGAAGAAACTGAGTATTATCTGACAGAATTGCAGGGGTGTCAATACTTTTGGCCACAACTGTATATATGCAATGCTCAAAAAAATAAAGGGAACACTTACACAACAGAATATAACTCCAAGTAACTCAACCTTCTGTATAATCAAACTGTCCACTTAGGCCGGGTTCACACCACGGCACAATTCGACCCGGGGCTGTCCAATGTGAACCTGACAGCCCCGAAACAGCTGAGCTACAGCACCCGACGTCTGGCTTCCGGGTGCTGCTCCGGTGCAATCCGGCACCATAGACCCACCCCATGTTAGGGGGCGCCGGATCTCACCGGACGGGGAGGATCTAGGAGGATCGGAATGTCTCAGATTTTTTCCCCTGGACACAAAAATGTTGCAAGCAACGTTTTTGTGTCCGGGAGGAAAATCCAAATACACCCGGATCCTCCCGGACAGATGGAAACCGGATGGCAGCTACCTGCCATCCGGCTCCATCCGGCCCCTTAAGGTTGCACTACAGTAAAATCGGGTCCGGGGCTGTCAGGGTCACCCCGGAAAGCCCCGGATCGGAATTAACCGTGGTGTGAAACCGGCCTTAGGAAGCAACACTGATTGACAATCCATTTCACATGCTGTTGTGCATATGGAGTAGACAACAGATTGAAATTATTGTCAATTATCAAGACACTCAATAAAGGAGCGGCTCTGCAGGTGAGGACCACACACCACATCTCAATAAAGGAGCGGCTCTGCAGGTGAGGACCACACACCACATCTCAATAAAGGAGCGGCTCTGCAGGTGAGGACCACACACCACATCTCAATAAAGGAGCAGCTCTGCAGGTGAGGACCACACACCACATCTCAATAAAGGAGCGACTCTGCAGGTGAGGACCACACACCACATCTCAATAAAGGAGCGGCTCTGCAGGTGAGGACCACACACCACATCTCAATAAAGGAGCGGCTCTGCAGGTGAGGACCACACACCACATCTCAATAAAGGAGCGACTCTGCAGGTGAGGACCACACACCACATCTCAATAAAGGAGCGGCTCTGCAGGTGAGGACCACACACCACATCTCAATAAAGGAGCGGCTCTGCAGGTGAGGACCACACACCACATCTCAATAAAGGAGCGGCTCTGCAGGTGAGGACCACACACCACATCTCAATAAAGGAGCGGCTCTGCAGGTGAGGACCACACACCACATCTCAATAAAGGAGCGGCTCTGCAGGTGAGGACCACACACCACATCTCAATAAAGGAGCGGCTCTGCAGGTGAGGACCACACACCACATCTCAATAAAGGAGCGGCTCTGCAGGTGAGGACCACACACCACATCTCAATAAAGGAGCGGCTCTGCAGGTGAGGACCACACACCACATCTCAATAAAGGAGCGGCTCTGCAGGTGAGGACCACACACCACATCTCAATAAAGGAGCGGCTCTGCAGGTGAGGACCACACACCACATCTCAATAAAGGAGCGGCTCTGCAGGTGAGGACCACACACCACATCTCAATAAAGGAGCGGCTCTGCAGGTGAGGACCACACACCACATCTCAATAAAGGAGCGGCTCTGCAGGTGAGGACCACAACCACATCTCAATAAAGGAGCGGCTCTGTAGGTGGGGACCACACACCACATGTCAGTACCGATGCTTTCTGGATGATGTTTTGGTCACTTGTGAATGTTGGTTGTGCTTTCACACTCGTGGTACCATGAGACGGACTCTACAACCCACACAAGTGGCTCAGGTAGTGCAGCTCATCCAGGACGGCACATCAATGCGAGCTGTGGCAAGGTTTGCTATGTCTGTCAGGGTAGTGTCCAGAGGTTGGAGGCTCTACCAGGAGACAGGCCAGAACACCAGGAGACGTGGAGGGGGCCGTAGGAGGACAACAACCCAATACCAGGACCGCTACCTCCGCCTTTGTGCAAGGAGGAACAGGAGGACACTGCCAGAGCCCTGCAATATGACCTCCAGCAGGACACAAACGTGCATGTGTCTGCACAAACGGTTAGAAACCGACTCCATGAGGATGGTATGAGGGCCCGACGTCCACAGATGGGGTTTGTGCTCACAGCCCAACACTGTGCAGGACGCTTGGCATTTGCCATAGAACACCAGGATTGGCAAATTCACCACTGGTGCCCTGTGCTCTTCACAGATGAGAGCAGGTTCACACTGAGGACATGTGACAGACGTGACAGCGTCTGGAGACGCCGTGGACAGCGATCTGCTGCCTGCAACATCCTTCAGCATGACCGGTTTGGCAGTGGGTAGGTAATGGCGTAGGGTGGCATTTCTTTGGAGGGTCGCACAGCCCTCCATGTGCTCATCAGAGGTAGCCTGACTGCCATTATGTACTGAGATGAGATCCTCAGACCCCTTGTGAGACCATATGCTGGTGCGCTTGGCCCTGGGTTCCTCCTAATGCAGGACAATGCCTGGACCTCATGTGGCTGGAGTGTGTCAGCCCGTTCCCCAGACCTGAATCCGACTGAGCACGTCTGGGACATCATGTCTCGCTCCATCCACCAACAGACTGTCCAGGAGTTGGCTGATGCCTTAGTCCGGGTCTGGGAGGAGATCCCTCAGGAGAACATCCGCAACCTCATCAGGAGCATGCCCAGGTGTTGTAGGGAGGTCATACAGGCACACACAATACTGAGCCTAATTCTGACTTGTTTTAAGGACATTACATTCCACTTTAATTTCGTCCAAATCCAGGCCTCCATTGGTTAATAAATCTGATTTCCATTGATGATTGTTGTGTGATTTGTGGTCAGTACATTCAACTTTCTACAGAACAAAGTATTCAATGAGAATATTCATTAATTCAGATCTAGGATGTGTTATTTGAGGGTTCCCTTTATTTTTTTGAGCAGTATATATATATATATATATATATATATATATATATATATATATTTATTATTATTTATTATTAAAATGCCATTAATTCCGTGGCGCTTTACATGTGGAAAGGGTATACAAAGACAAATACAAGGTACATGGAGAACACATGGCATACAGGTACAGAAGAGAGGACGCTGTCCACGAGGGCTCACTATCTATCTATCTATCTATCTATCTATCTATCTATCTATCTATCTATCTATCTATCTTGTAGTATATAACACTGTTATTAGACATCATTCGGTAGATTGATTTTGGCACAACAGTGACATTATGTAGAAGTGGTCATCATTCAAAAACTGATGAAAAAAACAAGAAGAGGAGTGGTCCAAGATGTACCATGAGGATTACAGCAACATTAGAGGAGCTGCAGGACTTTGTGGCCAGTACTGGTTGTGTCCTGCATATGTCAAAAACTTACTGTATTCCTTATATGTCCAGTCTCTTTGGTAAGGAGGGAAGACTTTTCCTACAAGAAAAAACATTTGGCTATGTCTTACCAAAATCTGCCAAAAGCATGTAGGAAAATTGTTATGTCTGATGAGACCAAGATGGAACTTTTTGGCCAAAATTTCAAAAGACGTAAAGTCAAAACTTTGCATCACCAGATCCCCCTCCCTACAGTGAAGCACAGTGGAGGCAGCATTGTGCATCACCAGAAGATCCCCATCCCCACAGTGAGGCAGGGTGGAGGCAGCATTGTGCTTTAGGGATGTTTCTCAGAAGCTGAAACTGGGGTTTAAGTCAAGGTGAAGAGAATTATGACCACTTAAGGTACCGTTACACGCTTCAATGTTGTAAAGATATCACCAGCAATCTCACGGGAGCGCGGTCGTTAGGACATCTTTTTTACATCATTGGTGAGATGTCACATGTATAGATATCGTGGAAGATGCACCAACGATGCAGCAAGCAGCTATCAATCACACAACCCAGCGAACAATACTTGTTCACTGTTGTGAATAAGCAAAGTTGTTAACGACATAGTTATCGCGGTGTCACACACAACGATGTGTGGCGCCCCTGCGTACAGGGAGGCCACAAGAGGGAACTGCAGTCAAGCAGAGGGTAGTCAGCTAACACAAAAGCACCCCAAAACACACCCACAGAATACAACACCCAATCCGGAGCCCGGGACTCTAGGCGGGCAAGGGGTGGTAGGGTTTAGAGGGAAGTGGGTGGGACGTAGTCAAGGTGACAGCACTGGGATAAAAGGGAGAAACAAGGAAGTAGCAGTAGTAGGCCAAAGGGGGTGCCAAGCAGTAAAGACCAGGCCTAGGCCAGTACAGCTGGGCCAGAGAGGAAAACGGCAGCATTGCCAGGGGAAGACTTTGAGGAGGAGAATCCCTTCGGTGCAGAAGTCACACGGGTAGGAAAGAGCCTGGGGGATCCTTAGTACAGTAGGGACACTGGAGGCTAGGCCAATACCAGAGCGCTGGCTCTGAGGTGAGTGGAGTTTCAAGCCCGGATCACAGACATCCCAGCGGGGAGATGCAGATTCCAGGTCTGATTTCCTAACTCAGTGCTATGAGACACAGCAGCGTTCAAGCGCTCAAAAACACTAACCCAGTGATAGAGTCACAGTGAAAGAACCCATGTTGCCTGTCATACGGCATACAGGAACTAGAGAAAGAAGGGCCTGAAAGGAGTCAGAGAGAGGGGATATGACTGGAAGGAAGGCTTGACTGCAGGAGGGGTACCGGCAAAGAGTAAACTGTGTGTGAACTGTGAACTGTACTGAGAAGTTGTGAAGAATTCAAGTAAAACCCGGTGAACCCTGCCAGAGTCTCCAGTGTTTGCTTCCTTGCATGTTAAACTGTTATTTATCCTATCAGGAGCAGCCCGACCCACGGCGGGCTCATCCATCCGGCTGCAGCACCATCCATCCATTCTCCTGGCAGAAGCAAGCAGCAGCGGTGGTCCCCATTGACCACAACCCATGGGTGGTGTCACGACTATCCCTGTAAATAACCCATTTACTTGTGGGCACGGGACACGGTCAAGACCGCCATGATACCCCATGATACACCAGTCCGGTACCGAGTACCCCATCCCAGTGGGCTCCACAGATGCAGCAGGTTTGCTGATTTCAGATCTTCAAATTTATGAACATGTTCTCAAATTTGCGATCAATGATCCAACGATTTGTCGTAGTCATATCTCAGTGTAACACGCAACGACGTCCTAACGATGTCATTTGAACGACTCCAAACCCTTGACGTTTCAGCGTTATCGTTCACGATCTTGTACCGTGTAATGGGGCCTTTAAAAAGATCAGTCAATTTTGCTTCAGATCTCTATTTAAAAGCTGATGATAAAGTTGGAATTTCAACTTTGAGCACAACAACGGCCCTAAACAACCTTCAAATCACCAAAAGAACAGTTCCAACAAAGAATATCTGAAGCTAGAGCCTATACCTGAATCCACGTGATAAACTGTGGTGACCTGAAGAGGATGTGACTCACCCCAGTGGGGGCCGTGATGTACTCAGAGCCCGGCCCTCTGGATATTGTCCTCGGGGTCTTTGGGATGTCACGGTGGCGTGACCCGGTCCATGGCCATCCTTTTGGGAAAAGGGGTGAAAAAGGAGTAAAAAGAAAAAGTAAAAGAGTTTATTGTGACGCCACCCGTGGAAGGCGGCCGGTAGGGACCACTGATGCTGTCCGGGACCTCTGGGGATGATGTATTTGCAGCAGTGATAGTGTCGCTCCCCACGGGAGGAGCAGGTACCCAGGGCATCCAGAGTCGAGGTGATGGGGGGGGATGGAAGGCCAGCGGGGCAGAGCTGACGGTTGGCAGGGTCAGGACAAGCCCCCTGCAGGGCCCTGCAATCTGTATGCTCTGGCAGTCTACCGCTCCCTAGGTGCAGGCTGAAAATAAGAGTCTCACACACAGTCTGAGTTCCAACTCGGTTTCCTTGGCTTCTCTTGTCAGGTACTTCAGGTTAAAGAGCAAGTACAGTGGTGGCCCGGGTAGTCCTTGGCAACCAGGATGGCTTGTCCAGTACATCCCTTTTGTGTTCCTTTTCTCTTGGGCTTTCCTCTCTCTCAGCACTGCCTGTTCTCCTCCTTCCTGCATGCGCCTCCGCACACAGAGCCCCGATCCAGCAACCACGGGCCTTCTTGGGCGACCGGCTGCGTCCCCTAGTCCAAGTACGGCTGTCTTCTCTGTGCTGTGTTGAGAGTTAGCCACAACTCTTGGAGATCTTGTGGCCCCTGGTTTTGTGGTTGGAGCTTGAAGCCTTCCTGCTGGGCCCCTGGTTCTCGCCCTGTCCTTCCACTTCACTACAGATTTGGGCGCACGGGTGAATCGCTCACTGCCCGCGCTCCTAGGACTCCCTCCGTCTTTCTGTGGTCTGTAGCCCGGGACTTGGGACAGGCCTCATCATGGTTCAGGCCCCCAGGTCCGTGTTCTCTGTTCCTTGTCCTCCTCCGACTAACCAACTACTTCCCGTGGTGTCTTCCCTTTGTTTTCTTCCTTTCCCTAACCGCTTCCTGCTCACTTCCCACCCACCACGTGTCTCCCCCCGCTGTCCCACAGCTGCCTGAGCCATCCCACTACCTGCGTTCACCCGCTCGCTCTAGGACCGGGGTGTGTTGGGTGTGTTTGTAGGTGACTGGACTCACCGATCCCAGTTGCCACAAACTAATAGAGGCGACTGGACCGCAGGGGCGCCACAGATGCGGTACAAAGGAGATGCCCCCACAATCTGAAAGATGTGGATGTACTACAAGGAAGAATCATAGAATATTTCATTCGAAAAGGACCTCCTGAGCCATCTGGTGCAACCCCCTGCTCAAAGCAGGATTCACTAAATCATCCCAGACAGATGTCTGTCCAGCCTCTGTGTGAAGACTTCCATTGAAGGAGAACTGACCACCTCTCATGGCCGCCTGTTCCACTCATTAATCACCCTCATTGGTCAATTTTTTTTCTAATTTCTAATCTGTGTCCCCATTCAGCTTCATTCCATTATTTCTAGTCTTTTCTTGTGCAAATGAGAATAAACCTGTAACCATTGCTCATAGGACATGGTTTGCTCTTCTCTGAACTTGCTCCAGTTTGTTGATGACTATGAAAATGTGGAGCCCAGACCTGGATATATTATCCAGATGAGGTCTGACCAAAGAGGAGTAGACGGGGATAATGACTTCACATGATCTAGACTGTTTGTTTCTGTTTTTGCTGCTGCATCACACTGTTGACTCCTGTTCAGTCTGTGATCTGTTAATATACACAAGTCTTTTTCACTCGTGCTGTTACTTCCCCTATTCCTCCCATTCTGTAGATGTTATTTTTTTTCTTGCGCTAATGTAGAATTTTGCATTTCTCCTTGTTAAATACCATTTTATTACTTGCTGCCATTGCTCCAGCTTATCTAGATCCCTCTGAATCCTTTCTTTATCTTTGCTAGTATTAGCTATCCCTTTTAGCTTTGTATCGTCTGCAAATTTGAGTAGTTTCCCTACAATTCCATTATCTAGATCAATTTATTAAAATGTTAAACAACACTGGGGCCAAGACAGAGCCCAGTGGTCCCCACCTGAAACACGCTTCCAACTGGATGTGTAACCACAGGGAGGTATAATGGATAGGGAATCAGGAGGCAAAATAGTAAAATGGGCAAGGACAATCAGGGGAGCTAGTCTCTGAGGGGTCCCTGACTAGGCCTGTTCCCAAAGGTACCTCTGAAGGTGAGGAGGTGAGGGTCGCCACCCTAGCCCTTCACATTTATCAACCCTAGACTAAGAGCCCCTACCTCCACCCACGAACCGGTAAGCCCCGCAGCTTCAATGGAATTCAATGGCAGTAATAACACAGCTCAGCACAGCACGACTACACAGCATGGGTTCCAAGTACAGATGAGCTCTATCTGCGAGCACCTAGTGGAGGGAAGTGAAGCTATTTAAAGTCTGAAGGGAGAGGAGATCTGAGTACTAACACACACTCACCTAATTGCTTGACTCACTCTCAATTGCAGCTGCAGTTACAGCATAGACTATGGGGAAAAAAAAACAGTTTAAACACAGCCTCAAAACTAATGGCAGTGCTTGAATGGTGACCACCCAGGCAACAAAACAGGTGGTTGCTTGGTTCACGCCCTGCCACAACAATGAGCTCCAAGGAGAAATAACACTAATGGCACCATGTGTATGGCGTTACATCAGCAGTTTTGGCATTTATGTATCAATTATTTTGCAAGATGTGCAGAGCAAGGTCTCCTTGTGCTATCTCCATTTACTTCTCACCTTTTCCACCGCCGGTGCTCCTTCGACTTCATAATAGTCGTCTGAGTGGGCCGAGAAGGATCAAATGATCTGGAAAAATAAATCTGTGCTCCTATGTAAGTTTCAGCAACGTGACCGAGTACCATAGCAGAAAAAAATATATAATTGCACCTCTTCTATTACGAACACCTCCTGCAATCAAAAAGTTATTATCCCCCGGAATAACCCGCCGTGGTCACGGCGTTCTCCTGCAAGAGCTGTAAAAACTCACTGTCGTCAGCTCCGAGCGATAATTCCACTTTCTTGGATATTACAATGTGCGTGGAAGCCGAGCAGACCTTCTGTCAGCTCGCTCGGCAGGGTCTCGCTGCCAATTTTATCAGCTAATATAATGTTTGCTGGATAAGTAGGCAAGAAAGCAACTGAGAGAATGGAGGGAGCGAGGAAACAATGGATATTTTATTCTATTCAGAGCTGGATCTCATAATACACAAAGAAGACTCCACCTGTCTACGTGAAGGTCTTGGTGTAAGTCATGGTCATGAGCGGAGGCTCCATCGTACATAGTGTGAACGTGACGTATACAAGAGCTAAATTAAAATGTCATTTCTATGACTTTTTATAATGGGGCAACATTTTTGGAAATAAAAGGACTTCCTTGTTCCGCTGGCATAAGGGGAAAATCAGTATGCACTCACGGAGAAGGAAGGAGGCATAATTAAAGAAGGGTTCAAAGGAGACCTGGGCTAGCCTAGAAGGCATATTCCTGAAATGACCTCCAAGACCAGGGTCATCAAAAAAAGCAAAAAAATAAGATCAGTAGTGACGCGAGTCACTCAGGAACAGTGACGCGAGTCAATACAGTAATCACTAATCTCTGAGGTGCAGAAAACACACCGTAATAATGGAAAGTAAATGTAATAATATTACTACTTATTGGTAGTAAAGAAAGGTCAAAGCAATCCCGGGTCAGGTCCAGGAAATGGCGCAGTAACAGCTAGGGGTAGTCAGAAGCGAAGTCCAATTCAAGCCGAAGTCAGGAAACCAGAGGGACAAAACAGAATACAGAGGAGTAGGCAGAAAGAGGAATCAGGTCACAAGCAGAGAGTCAAGTCCAGGTAAGGTAACTAATCAGCCAGGGTCTGGCTCAGAGCACAGAGAGATCAGTTCTACACAGCCAAAGCAAGTGTACAATCGACACGGAATAGGGCAGCAAGCTTGCTTAAGTAGAGTTCTAATCAAGTGAGCTGAAATGCAGGCGGGTTGCAGCACAGAGCCAGCCAGACTGACAATCTCCACAACATCCTAGTAAAGGAAAGAGAATGTGTGGAGATCATGACAGGAACTAAGGGGTCCTCCAGAAGAAGCCAACCAGAAAATGCAAAGAAAAACATAGTCTGGATGAATCAGAAGGAGGCAAAGTCCTGACCCTTGTACTCACAAGAACAATGGCATCTTAATACATTTTTCATTCTTCCTAATGGATCTATCTATCTATCTATATATATCTATCTATCTATTTATCTACTAGAAAAAATTCTCTGCAGCACTCAGCTACTACCAATGATGTACATATGCTAACAAGCTATATATATTTGAGGAAAAAGTTTAAAAACTTACGTTATTTTTTTATTTCTGGGGTTCTTAGTACACACATTGGCCAATGTCCGTTTGCTCATCAACTGCGACAAAGTGACCCCAGGTCTGATGAGTCCTAACGCTGACATCCTTGCCCTCCTTTTCCTCCCTATACCACTTTTCAGTGGGCAGACACCATCTCGACCCTAGATCACCTGTAGGTGATGAGGGTGCAAATTGCAGACATGGAGCCAGCAACTCCACACGATACAAAAGAGAAAAAAACTGCACAGCACTCACAGACATAATGTGAACTGGTGCCAAGCAGGGACGCTGGGTCAAACAACTAGAAAAAAATTCTCTCATCAGGACTCATCAGACCTGAAGTCACTTTGTCGCAGTCGATGAGCAAACAGACATTGGCCAACGTATGTACCAAGAACTTCAGAAATAAAAAAATAAGAATTTTGAGTTTTTTGAAAAAAACCTAAGTTTTTAAACTTTTTTCTCATATATATACAGCTTGTAGCTTATGTACATCATTGGTAGAAACTGAGTGCTGCAGAGAATTTTTTTTTTGTGATATAATTACACTTACCATTAGCGGGCACCACCTGATATTGTGCTATCAATCATTTGGACTGATTCTTACCACGGATAGTGCCCGGTTCTCTTCACCTCTGTGCTTAGAATATATATAATTATTATTATTTATTATTAAAATGCCATTAATTCCGTGGCGCTTTACATGTGGAAAGGGTATACAAAGACAAATACAAGGTACATGGAGAACACATAGCAAACAGGTACAGAAGAGAGGACGCTGTCCACGAGGGCTCACTATCTATCTATCTATCTATCTATCTATCTATCTATCTATCTATCTATCTATATCAGTCAGATCGCCACAGATTTTCCACTGGCTTTTGGCTTCAATGTTCCAAAACTGCCAGTAGGTTTTGTTGCAAAATTGACTGAAATTTGGAACTGTTCGTTATTCTATAAGCAGCCCCAAAGCACAAAGCTGCCTCCACCATGCATCACTGTGGGTATGGTGTTCTTTTGGGGAGACAATTTTGGTTTTGCACTCAACAGACTCATTGGAATCATTGCCAAACAATTCCACCTAGGTCAAACATTACACCCAAATGCTTCTAGCAAACATGAGGCAGGGTTTGGCAAACATAGTCAGTCTTGGATGTTATTCTTTGTAAGAAAAGGCTTTTGTTTGCTCACCCAACCCTACAAGCCAGATGTATGAAGAACACAGGAGATTGTTGTCACATGCAGGACATATCCTGTACTTTAATGTTCTTGGGAGACTCGTGACAGCCTCTCAGTCCAATTTTTCATTTTTTTTTTTAATCAATTTTTGAAAGATGTCCAGTTTTAGTCATTGTCGGTGATTAAGACACTTTTTGGTGAAGTTTTCTATGTGTAATGCCTTAGAATTTTTTGTTACTCTTCTCCTGATAATTTTCACCAATGAGATCCCTTTGCTGTGTTGTCAGCTGTTTACGCACGATGAATTCTGCTATAAAATTCAACGAAGAAAATGCCTGGAAAATTCCCCTAGAACAGCAACACTTTCTCTGGGTTTAGTCAGATTTCCTATATATGACGCTGGCCAAACTCTGACTACTATGTAACATGAGGAAAAATGTGATTGTCTCATTCTGAGTACAACCACATCCCCAATTATAAGAGGGTGCTCAAACTTACTCAACTACATTATATAAGTTTTATTATTTTTATTTCTCCTCCTCAAAGTGATTTCAGTCTGATTCTCAAAGTATTTCTACAGATTTGGGTGACATTAATAGTGTAAAAAGTTCTGAACATCCCCATTCATTGGAAGCAAGCAACGATATGTAAAACCCTAAGAAAATTATAAGATGCAAAACTTTTTCATTTACATTAATTAAATTATCATCAGATTTGGACGTGTGAAACAAAAAGTACCCCTTCAGCAGCGCCTATGCTGCATTTTAGGAAGGTGCCTATTCTGCCGAAGGCCCCTCTGTACACCAAATGAATATGTTTTAAAAACTTGCCGCCCTGTATTATAATTATATGTTTCCGATCTGATAAGCTTGATTGTAGCTCCGTCCATCTCCCCTCTCCTCACCGTCTGTCCCACCTCTTCTCAACATCCATCCCGTCTCTCCTCGCCGACCATTCAGCCTCTCCTCATCATCTGTCCCACCTCTTCTCAACATCCGCCCTGCCTCTCCTTTCGGTCCGTCCCGCCTCTCCTCACTGTCCATCCCACCTCTCCTCGCCATCCATCCCACCTCTCCTCCCATCCATCCCACCTCTCTTTGCCATCCATCCCACCTCTCCTCCTATCCATCCCACCTCTCTTTGCCGTCCATCCCACCTCTCCTCGCTGTCCATCTCGCCTCTCCTCTCTGTCCATCCCGCCTCTCCTCTCTGTCCATCCCACCTCTCCTCGCTGTCCATCTCGCCTCTCCTCTCTGTCCATCCCGCCTCTCCTCTCTGTCCATCCCACCTCTCCTTGCCATCCATCCCCCCTCTCCTCGCCGTCTGTCCCACCTCTTCTCAACATCCATCCCCCCTCTTCTCGCCGACCATCCAGCCTCTCCTTGCCATTTATCCAGCCTCTCCTTGCCATTTATCTCGCCTCTCCTCGCAGTTTATCCCACCTCTCCTCATCATCTGTCCCACGTCTTATCAACATCCGTCCTGCCTCTCCTTTCGGTCCGTCCCACCTCTCCTCACTGTCCATCCCACCTCTCCTCGCCATCCATCCCACCTCTCCTCCTATCCATCCCACCTCTCTTTGCCGTCCATCCCACCTCTCCTCGCTGTCCATCTCGCCTCTCCTCTCTGTCCATCTCCCCTCTCCTTGCCATCCATCCCCCTCTCCTCGCCGTCTGTCCCACCTCTTCTCAACATCCATCCCGCCTCTCCTCGCCGACCATCCAGCCTCTCCTTGCCATTTATCCAGCCTCTCCTTGCCATTTATCCCGCCTCTCCTCGCCGTTTATTCCACATCTCCTCATCATCTGTCCCACGTCTTATCAACATCCGTCCTGCCTCTCCTTTCGGTCCGTCCCGCCTCTCCTCACTGTCCATCCCAACTCTCCTCGCCATCCATCCCACCTCTCCTCGCCATCCATCCCACCTCTCCTCCTATCCATCCCACCTCTCTTTGCCGTCCATCCCACCTCTCCTCGCCATCTGTCCCGCCTCTTCTCGGCGTCCATCCTGCCTCTCTTCACTGTCCTTCCTGACTCTCACTGCCTTCCATCCTGTCTCTACTTGCTGCCCAACAGCCTCATCTTCTGAGTGAAATCCAAATCCCGTACCTGTGCAGAGGCTTCTCGGGAGTGCACAGGTGCACTTGCACAGAGACCTTATCAATTCGTGCATGTGCAGAACAGGTTTATAATCTGCCTGCAGTAGGATCCGCAGGAGCGATCCCGAGATGCTTCTGCGCAGGAACTTGATTTAGATGTCACTCAAGAGAAGAGGCTGTTGGATGGTGAGGAGAGACGGGACGGATGGCGAGGAGAAGCGGGATTGGTGGTGAGGAGAGGTGGGACAGACGGCTAGGAGAGGGGGGATGGACAGTGAGGAGAGGCAAGACGGACGGCGAGAGGTAGGACGGATCTTGAGAAGAGGCGGGATGGATGATGAGGAGAGGCGGGACAGGTGGGGAGGAGAAGCGAGACGGACCAAATCAGGTGACAGGTGCCTGTAAGATCCCTTCTCAATGGAAAATTATTGTTCTTTTTAAAGGATTAAAAAGTTTATCAAACTATTACAAAAATCTAATTTTTAGATACAAACCTTCACCAAAAATATCTCAAATTCCAGCTTTTAATAACTCGACCAAGAGAACAACGGCCATAAAGTCTTCCTCCGCTTGGATTTCAGCAACTTTGGTTCAATGAATTTCCGAGGAAGAAGGAGAATTCATTGGTCCCCAGGGCTCGCAGAGGAGATTTTCTCTTCTTCTCCACACTAAAAAGACTTTTCTTGCTCTGGGATTCTCCTAAGAGCTGAAAATGCACATATTTTCCTCCATTTCACACAACAGGAAGACGAGCAAATGCCAAGAAAGCAGAGTCGGCCGTTCAGAGCAGAATATGAGCATGTGTCAGTCCCTACATGAGATCGCACTACAAGGTTTCTGTCATTTCATACCGCTACTCACAAGCCATAGGAAAGGGCTGGCTCCAGGTTTCTGTGGGCGCTTTTAACACATACTGGCTGCATAAATATAATATAGAGGCTGCGGGCAGGATATATATGTATTATAGTGGCTGCGGGCAGGATATATGTGCTATAGAGGCTGCGGGGCAGGATATATGTGCTATAGAGGCTGCGGGGCAGGATATATGTGCTATAGAGGCTGCGGGGCAGGATATATGTGCTATAGAGGCTGCGGGCAGGATATATGTGCTATAGAGGCTGCGGGCAGGATATATGTGCTATAGAGGCTGCGGGGCAGGATATATGTGCTATAGAGGCTGCGGGCAGGATATATGTGCCATAGAGGCTGCGGGGCAGGATATATGTGCTATAGAGGCTGCGGGGCAGGATATATGTGCTATAGAGGCTGCGGGGCAGCATATATGTGCTATAGAGGCTGCGGGGCAGGATATATGTGCTATAGAGGCTGCGGGCAGGATATATGTGCTATAGAGGCTGCGGGCAGGATATATGTGCTATAGAGGCTGCGGGGCAGGATATATGTGCCATAGAGGCTGAGGGCAGCATATATGTGCTATAGAGGCTGCGGGGCAGGATATATGTGCTATAGAGGCTGAGGGCAGGATATATGTGCCATAGAGGCTGAGGGCAGGATATATGTGCTATAGAGGCTGCGGGGCAGGATATATGTGCCATAGAGGCTGAGGGCAGGATATATGTGCTATAGAGGCTGCGGGGCAGGATATATGTGCTATAGAGGCTGAGGGCAGCATATATGTGCTATAGAGGCTGCGGGGTAGGATATATGTGCTATAGAGGCTGCGGGCAGGATATATGTGCTATAGAGGCTGCGGGCAGGATATATGTGCTATAGAGGCTGCGGGGCAGGATATATGTGCTATAGAGGCTGCGGGCAGGATATATGTGCTATAGAGGCTGCGGGCAGGATATATGTGCTATAGAGGCTGCGGGGCAGGATATATGTGCTATAGAGGCTGCGGGGCAGGATATATGTGCCATAGAGGCTGTGGGCAGCATATATCTGCTATAGAGGCTGCGGGCAGGATATATGTGCTATAGAGGCTGCGGGCAGGATATATGTGCTATAGAGGCTGCGGGCAGGATATATGTGCTATAGAGGCTGCGGGGCAGGATATATGTGCTATAGAGGCTGCGGGGCAGGATATATGTGCTTTAAGAGGCTGCGGGCAGGATATATGTGCTATAGAGGCTGCGGGCAGGATATATGTGCTATAGAGGCTGCGGGGCAGGATATATGTGCTATAGAGGCTGCGGGGCAGGATATATGTGATATAGAGGCTGCGGGACAGGATATATGTGCTATAGAGGCTGCGGGCAGGATATATGTGCTATAGAGGCTGCGGGCAGGATATATGTGCTATAGAGGCTGCGGGCAGGATATATGTGCTATAGAGGCTGCGGGCAGGATATATATGTAATATAGAGGCTGCGGGCAGGATATATATGTAATATAGACGCTGCGGGCAGGATATATATGTAAAATAGAGTCTGCAGGCAGGATATATATTTTATACAGAGGCTGCAGTCCAGATATATATGTAATATAAAGGCTGCAGGCAGGATATATGTTATATAGAGGCTGCGGGCAGAATATATATGTAATATAGAGGCTGCGGGCAGGATATATATGTAATATAGAGGCTACGGTCAGGATATATATGTTGTGTAGAGGCTATGGTCAGGATATATATGTTATCTAGAGGCTGCGGGCAGGATATATATGTTATATAGAGGCTGCGGGCAGGATATATATGTTATATAGAGGCTGCGGGCAGGATATATACATAATATAAAGGCTGCGGCCAGGATGTACATGTAATATAGAGGCTGCGGCCAGGATATACATGTAATATAGAGGCTACAGGCAGGATATATATGTTATATAGAGGCTGCGGGCAGGATATATATGTTATATAGAGGCTGCGGGCAGGATATATACGTAATATAAAGGCTGCGGTCAGGATATACATGTAATATAGAGGGTACGGTCAGGATATATATGTTGTATAGAGGCTGCGGGCAGGATATATACGTAATATAAAGGCTGCGGCCAGGATATACATGTAATATAGAGGCTGCGGGCAGGATATATATGTAATATAGAGGCTGAGCAGAATATACAGTAGATGTAATAGAGAACTGCGGGCAGGATATATATGTAATATAGAGGCTGCGGCAGAATATACAGTATATGTAATAGAGAAGCTGTGGGCAGGATATATATGTAATATAGAGGCTGCGGGCAGGATATATATGTAATATAGAGGCTGCGGCAGAATATACAGTATATGTAATAGAGAAGCTGTGGGCAGGATATATATGTAATAAAGAGGCTGCAGGCAGGATATATATGAAATATAGAGGTTGCGAGCAGGATATATGTGCTATAGAGGCTGTGGGCAGGATATATATGTTATGCTGAGGCTGCGGTCAGGATATACACGTAATATAAAGGCTGCACGCAGGATATATATGTAATGTAGAGGCTGCGGGCAGGATATATATATGTAATATAGAGGTTGCAGGCTTTTTAAATATATAATATAGAGGCTGCTGTCTTTTTTTAATATACTAGTATATACTAGTGGCTGTTTGCTGTAGGCTGCTGGCTTGTCACTATCCCAAGCAGGGAGCAGTGATATCACTTGTGGGGTGGCACTGATCTCCTTCACTGCTGGGTATAGTGACACTACTACCAGGGACGAATCAGTGCAAGAGCAAGAGCAGGGGACACTGTCTGGCAAGAAGCGTGGACAGTGTCTCCGACGGCGAGTGGGCCCCCCATGACCTCCAGGACCCCGGCACTTGCCCAGGTGCACCAGGTGCTGACGCTGGCCCTACCATAGAGACATGTGAGAAGTATTAAAGGCTAGTAGAGGTTGAATAGAGGGGTAAACTGGGATATTGCCAAGTGCCCCAATTTATTATGTAATTGTCACACAAAATTTTACCCCCCAAAAATTGGAAAACCAAATTTCTTAGTGATTCTATTTGTGCAAATTCAGCATATTAGCTGTCAACTGTTACTTTGCCGATTATGTAGAGCGCCAATAAAGGGGTAAAAACAGGGTCGGACTGTCCTACCACGGCACCAGGTAATCTCCCGGTGGGCCCCAAATCCACTGGGGGTCCCCGTGCTGCATACCGAAAGTGACCGATCCCAAAAGCACGCCTGGAGCTACCGCTACACCATGAAAAAAATTGACCCTTTTTTATGCTCTGAGGTTTAAAGAGATTCCAAAACATAACGAGGAATATTCAATTTTCAATGAATACATTTGATGCGGATCAAATTAACCAGAACCAAATTCCAGTAAACAGCCAAAAGATTTGCTTTTCTCTACGAGCAACTAAATAGATGTCAGTAACTACCCATCCAATTCGCACAAGCAAAGTAATCAAACCATAGATTTTCATAAATTATTATATATATTATATATTATGTATAATAAAGAGAAATAAACAGGGAAAAAGTGATAAACACATGTGGAAAGAAAGTCCTGACACCAGCTGAAATCTATCAGTAATTAGAAAGCAATCCTGGTTCAACTGATGGCCAATAAAAAGGAGTCTCATTACCAAGGTGCCACACAAGATACATCTCATGATGAGTAAAACCAGTGAGCTGTCTTAAAACCTTCACAACCTTATTGCTGTAAACATACAAATGGCATTGGTTACAGAAGAAGTTTTAATCTACTGAAGGCTCCATTGAGCTCTGTTGTGGCCATAATAGGAACTTGGAAAGAACATCATTTCACAATAAACTGTCCATGACCAGGTGCTCACCGCAAGGTTTCAGACAGAGGAGTGCAAATAATTATCAAAAGAGTTGTTGAAGAGCCAATCAGCAGGTGCAATTATTTTAAAGAAAACAATAATGCCCTCTCCCTCCATGGCCTGTATGCACGCTCCTGTATGCACGCTCCTGTATGCACGCTCCTGTATGCACGCTCCTGTATGCAAGCTCATCATGTAAGACTCCACAGCTGAACATAAAGGAGTTTTAAGTTTGTATAAAGTTTACTCTACAACATTTAGACAAGTCTGAAATACTGGGAGAATATAGTCTGGTCAGATGAGACCAAACTATAACTCTTAGGATGCCATAATACACACCATATTTGGAGGCCAAAATTCAAAGAATCCCCTAAAACAGCAACAGTGAAGTGTGGAGGTGGGAACATCATGGCGTGGGGCTGATTTTCAGTATACGACACTGGCAGACTTCATATAATTGAAGGAAGGATGAATGGACAAAAGTACTGAGACACTCCTGATAAAATATGCTGCCATCTACCAGGATGATGATGTTGATGATGAAATGAGAGTGAGAATTTCCCAAGACAATAACCCCAAACACACAGCCAAGGAGACCAATATCAGAGAAATAAAATAAATCTTCTAGAATGTCTGAGACGATCACCAGAGCTGAATCCAATAGAAAATGTCTGGAAGGAACTAAAGCTCAGAGGTCTTAGAAGGATCCACGAGACCTGCAGGATGTGAAGAGCGTTTGTGTGGAAGAGTGGGCCAAAATCACCTGAGCTATGCATGGGAAGTGTCTACATTCTGTATGAAGTATTAAATTAATTTCCGTAACGTGTTCAATACTTATTCCCTGTGTCATTTCTCATTATTACACATAACTTATGGACATCTATGGTTTGATTTCTTTGCCTTTGTGGATTGGATGGGTTGAGAAATTCATGTCAATATCACCTTTAGAAATATGTTTCCCCAGAAAATGGGTGAGGAGTTCAATACTTATTTCACCTGCAATGAGTGTATTAGGAAATGCTTTTATTCAGCGGCGGACCTTGAGCCCAGAGGGCCCTGGTGCAGCCATGGTCGGTGAGGAGCAGGGGGAAGGGGGGTGGTTAGCTGGGGGGGGGGGGTGCTGGCGGCCACCGGTGAGGTGGGGGGTTGCGTTTATTAGTGATGTGGCTCTCCTACCTGCTGAGCCGCGCTGAGTGCATTCCTGGGAGTCGGGGCGGCAGAGGAGAGGAGGGGCAGGAACAGGCAAGGGAAGCAGGGAGCTTCGTGCTTCCCTTGCCTGACCCTCCTCTCCTCTGACATCGGGTTACAGGGGTCGGCTGGGGGCCCCCCTGCAGGCTTGAGGGGCCCCCTAGCCGGTCAGGGCCCTGGTGAAGCTGAACCAGCTGCACCACGTTAGGTCCGCCCCTGCTTTTATTGCTTAAAATATAATCATTGGTCATCAAGGAACCTGAGACTTCTGGTACCAGTAAGAATGGCAGCAGCGCTCAATGTCAGGCAGCAGCTGCAAAAGCAAATGACATTTTAGAGAGTATATAATGGTGTGTATTATCCTCTATAAATCCCTCCTAAGACCTCAGCTCAAATATGAGATTCAGTTTTTGGCTTCACATTGCAAAAATGATGTAGTAGAGGTAGAGAGTGGTCAAGGGGAGGAAGGCGAATATCATATGGGGCAGACAGTCTTTTAATCCTTTAATGACGCAGCTAATTTTGAGCATCCCTTTTTTTTTGTTAAAACCCTTGCACTCCTGCTTTGGTTAGTGACGTTCTCACAAAATGCAACCAAATAACACAATTTCCACATGGCCGCTCAGGTCTCAATATCGCAGCCAAAGAGATTGGATTACAAAAAAGGGACAATATATAGACATTATATCATAGTTTCCTGGAACAAATCAAATTTCATAATTATTCCGCTCTACTGTGCCCTTGTGATTTCCACAGGTTGTCGCACATTGTGCACGGAGTATGTTCTGCTCCATACAATGTCAGTATACACTCCAGCCTGTACACCGCTCACACAACCCATACTGGACCACCTTCAGAGAGAATCAGGGCATGAATACTGTAGCTAGTCTGTAGTGACACAACTACTGACCCCAGGGTCAAGTTATGGTCAATGGCGTCTTCATGGGGGGTTATAATCTATTTGTCATCTTAGAAAGGATCTCTCACAAGGTTGAAGTGGCCAAGTCCTGCTCTAATTCTTGGCCATCATCTTGACACTTTTGAGAAGGTAGAGGGGAAAAGAACTAAGGTGTTCTGTTCATGAGACAGAGGAGCACCTTCAACAATCATCTAATCCTACTAAGGTGTTCTGTTCATGAGACAGAGGAGCACCTTCAACAATCATCTAATCCTACTAAGGTGTGCTGTTCATGACACAGAGGAGCACCTTCAACAATTGTCTAACCCTACTAAGGTGTGCTGTTCATGACACAGAGGAGCACCTTCAACAATCGTCTGGTCCTACTAAGGTGTGCTGTTCATGAGACAGAGGAGCACCTTCAACAATTGTCTAATCCTACTAAGGTGTGCTGTTCATGAGACAGAGGAGCACCTTCAACAATTATCTAATCCTACTAAGGTGTGCTGTTCATGAGACAGAGGAGCACCTTCAACAATTATCTAATCCTACTAAGGTGTGCTGTTCATGAGACAGAGGAGCACCTTCAACAATTGTCTAACCCTACTAAGGTGTGCTGTTCATGAGAGAGAGGAGCACCTTCAACAATCATCTAATCCTACTAAGGTGTGCTGTTCATGAGACAGAGAAGCATCTTCAACAATCGTCTAACCCTACTAAGGTGTGCTGTTCATGAGAGAGAGGAGAACCTTCAACAATTGTCTAACCCTACTAAGGTGTGCTGTTCATGAGAGAGAGGAGCACCTTCAACAATTATCTAATCCTACTAAGGTGTGCTGTTCATGAGACAGAGGAGCACCTTCAACAATTGTCTAACCCTACTAAGGTGTGCTGTTCATGAGAGAGAGGAGCACCTTCAACAATTATCTAATCCTACTAAGGTGTGCTGTTCATGACACAGAGGAGCACCTTCAACAATCGTCTAACCCTACTAAGGTGTGCTGTTCATGAGACAGAGGAGCACCTTCAACAATTATCTAACCCTATTAAGGTGTGCAGTTCATGAGACAGAGGAGCACCTTCAACAATCGTCTAATCCTACTAAGGTGTGCTGTTCATGAGAGAGAGGAGCACCTTCAACAATTATCTAATCCTACTAAGGTGTGCTGTTCATGAGACAGAGGAGCACCTTCAACAATTGTCTAACCCTACTAAGGTGTGCTGTTCATGAGAGAGAGGCGCACCTTCAACAATCATCTAATCCTACTAAGGTGTGCTGTTCATGAGACAGAGGAGCACCTTCAACAATCGTCTAATCCTACTAAGGTGTGCTGCTCATGAGACAGAGGAGCACCTTGAACAATCATCTAATCCTACTAAGGTGTGCTGCTCATGAGACAGAGGAGCACCTTCAACAATCATCTAATCCTACTAAGGTGTGCTGTTCATGAGACAGAGGAGCACCTTCAACAATCGTCTAACCCTACTAAGGTGTGCTGTTCATGAGACAGAGGAGCACCTTCAACAATCGTCTAATCCTACTAAGGTGTGCTGTTCATGAGACAGAGGAGCACCTTCAACAATCATCTAATCCTACTAAGGTGTGCTGTTCATAAGACAGAGGAGTACCTTCACCAATCGTCTAATCCTACTAAGGTGTGCTGTTCATGAGACAGAGGAGCACCTTCAACAATTGTCTAACCCTACTAAGGTGTGCTGTTCATTAGACAGAGGAGCACCTTCAACAATCGTCTAATCCTACTAAGGTGTGCTGTTCATGAGACAGAGGAGCACCTTCAACAATTGTCTAACCCTACTAAGGTGTTCTGTTCATGAGACAGAGGAGCACCTTCAACAATTGTCTAATTCTACTAAGGTGAGCTGTTCATAAGACAGAGGAGCACCTTCAACAATCGTCTAATCCTACTAAGGTGTGCTGTTCATGAGACAGAGGAGCACCTTCAACAATCATCTAATCCTACTAAGGGGTGCTGCTCATGAGACAGAGGAGCACCTTCAACAATCATCTAATCCTACTAAGGTGTGCTGTTCATGAGAAAGAGGAGCACCTTCAACAATCGTCTAACCCTACTAAGGTGTGCTGCTCATGAGACAGAGGAGCACCTTCAACAATTATCTAACCCTATTAAGGTGTGCAGTTCATGAGACAGAGGAGCACCTTCAACAATCGTCTAATCCTACTAAGGTGTGCTGTTCATGAGACAGAGGAGCACCTTCAACAATTGTCTAACCCTACTAAGGTGTGCTGTTCATGAGACAGAGGAGCACCTTCAACAATCGTCTAATCCTACTAAGGTGTGCTGTTCATGAGACAGAGGAGCACCTTCAACAATCATCTAATCCTACTAAGGTGTGCTGTTCATAAGACAGAGGAGCACCTTCACCAATCGTCTAATCCTACTAAGGTGTGCTGTTCATAAGACAGAGGAGCACCTTCAACAATCGTCTAATCCTACTAAGGTGTCCTGTTCATTAGACAGAGGAGCACCTTCAACAATCGTCTAATCCTACTAAGGTGTGCTGTTCATTAGACAGAGGAGCACCTTCAGTAACCGGCTAATCCTACTAAGGTGTGCTGCTCATGAGACAGAGGAGCACCTTCAGTAACCAGCTAATCCTACTAAGGTGAGCTGTTCATGAGACAGAGGAGCACCTTCAATAACCGGCTAATCCTACTAAGGTGTGCTGTTCATGAGACAGAGGAGCACCTTCAGTAACCGGCTAATCCTACTAAGGTGTGCTGTTTATGAGACAGAGGAACACCTTCAACAATCATCTAATCCTACTAAGTTGTACTATTCATGAGACAGAGGAGCACCTTCAACAATCGTCTAATCCTACTAAGGTGTGCTGTTCATTAGACAGAGGAGCACCTTCAACAATCATCTAATCCTACTAAGGTGTGCTGTTCATGAGACAGAGGAGCACCTTCAACAATCATCTAATCCTACTAAGTTGTGCTGTTCATGAGACAGAAGGGCACCTTCAACAATCGTCTAATCCTACTAAGGTGTGCTGTTCATGAGACAGAGGGGCACCTTCAACAATCGTCTAATCCTACTAAGGTGTGCTGTTCATGAGACAGAGGAGCACCTTCAACAATCGTCTAATCATACTAAGGTGTGCTGTTCATGAGACAGAGGAGCACCTTCAACAATCGTCTAATCCTACTAAGGTGAGCTGTTCATGAGACAGAGGAGCACCTTCACCAATCGTCTAATCCTACTAAGGTGAGCTGTTCATGAGACAGAAGAGCACCTTCAACAATCGTCTAATCCTACTAAGGTGTGCTGTTCATGAGACAGAGGAGCACCTTCAACAATCGTCTAATCCTACTAAGGTGTGCTGTTCATGAGACAGAGGAGCACCTTCAACAATTGTCTAACCCTACTAAGGTGTTCTGTTCATGAGACAGAGGAGCACCTTCAACAATTGTCTAATGTGTGTCTAAGGTGTGCTGTTCATAAGACAGAGGAGCACCTTCAACAATCGTCTAATCCTACTAAGGTGTGCTGTTCATGAGACAGAGGAGCACCTTCAACAATCATCTAATCCTACTAAGGTGTGCTGCTCATGAGACAGAGGAGCACCTTCAACAATCATCTAATCCTACTAAGGTGTGCTGTTCATGAGACAGAGGAGCACCTTCAACAATCGTCTAACCCTACTAAGGTGTGCTGCTCATGAGACAGAGGAGCACCTTCAACAATTATCTAACCCTATTAAGGTGTGCAGTTCATGAGACAGAGGAGCACCTTCAACAATCGTCTAATCCTACTAAGGTGTGCTGTTCATGAGACAGAGGAGCACCTTCACCAATCGTCTAATCCTACTAAGGTGTGCTGTTCATAAGACAGAGGAGCACCTTCAACAATCGTCTAATCCTACTAAGGTGTGCTGTTCATTAGACAGAGGAGCACCTTCAACAATCGTCTAATCCTACTAAGGTGTGCTGTTCATTAGACAGAGGAGCACCTTCAGTAACCGGCTAATCCTACTAAGGTGTGCTGCTCATGAGACAGAGGAGCACCTTCAGTAACCAGCCAATCCTACTAAGGTGAGCTGTTCATGAGACAGAGGAGCACCTTCAATAACCGGCTAATCCTACTAAGGTGTGCTGTTCATGAGACAGAGGAGCACCTTCAGTAACCGGCTAATCCTACTAAGGTGTGCTGTTCATGAGACAGAGGAACACCTTCAACAATCATCTAATCCTACTAAGTTGTACTATTCATGAGACAGAGGAGCACCTTCAACAATCGTCTAATCCTACTAAGGTGTGCTGTTCATTAGACAGAGGAGCACCTTCAACAATCATCTAATCCTACTAAGGTGTGCTGTTCATGAGACAGAGGAGCACCTTCAACAATCATCTAATCCTACTAAATTGTGCTGTTCATGAGACAGAGGGGCACCTTCAACAATCGTCTAATCCTACTAAGGTGTGCTGTTCATGAGACAGAGGAGCACCTTCAACAATCGTCTAATCCTACTAAGGTGTGCTGTTCATGAGACAGAGGGGCACCTTCAACAATCGTCTAATCCTACTAAGGTGTGCTGTTCATGAGACAGAGGAGCACCTTCAACAATCGTCTAATCCTACTAAGGTGTGCTGTTCATGAGACAGAGGAGCACCTTCAACAATCATCTAATCCTACTAAGGTGTGCTGTTCATAGACAGAGGAGCACCTTCAACAATCGTCTAATCCTACTAAGGTGAGCTGTTCATGAGACAGAGGAGCACCTTCACCAATCGTCTAATCCTACTAAGGTGTGCTGTTCATGAGACAGAGGAGCACCTTCAACAATCATCTAATCCTACTAAGGTGTGCTGTTCATGAGACAGAGGAGCATCTTCAACAATCGTCTAATCCTACTAAGGTGAGCTGTTCATGAGACAGAGGAGCATCTTCACCAATCATCTAATCCTACTAAGGTGTGCTGTTCATGAGACAGAGGAGCATCTTCAACAATCGTCTAATCCTACTAAGGTGTGCTGTTCATTAGACAGAGGAGCACCTTCAACAATCGTCTAATCCTACTAAGGTGTGCTGTTCATGAGACAGAGGAGCACCTTCAACAATCGTCTAATTTTACTAAGGTGTGCTGTTCATTAGATAGAGGAGCACCTTCAACAATCATCTAATCCTACTAAGGTGTGCTGTTCATGAAACAGAGGAGCACCTTCAACAATCGTCTAATCCTACTAAGATGTGCTGTTCATTAGATAGAGGAGCACCTTCAACAATCATCTAATTCTACTAAGGTGTGCTGTTCATGAGACAGAGGAGCACCTTCAACAATCGTCTAATCCTACTAAGGTGTGCTGTTCAAAAAACAGAGGAGCACCTTCAACAATTGTCTAATCCTACTAAGGTGTGCTGTTCATGAGACAGAGGAGCACCTTCAACAATCATCTTATCCTACTAAGGTGTGCTGTTCATGAGACAGAGGAGCACCTTCAACAATCATCTAACCCTACTAAGGTGTGCTGTTCATGAGACAGAGGAGCACCTTCAACAATTGTCTAATCCTACTAAGGTGTGCTGTTCCTGAGACAGAGGAGCACCTTCAACAATTGTCTAATCCTACTAAGGTGTGCTGTTCCTGAGACAGAGGAGCACCTTCAACAATTGTCTAATCCTACTAAGGTGTGCTGTTCATGAGACAGAGGAGCACCTTCAACAATTGTCTAATCCTACTAAGGTGTGCTGTTCATGAGACAGAGGAGCACCTTCAACAATCGTCTAATCCTACTAAGATGTGCTGTTCATTAGATAGAGGAGCACCTTCACCAATCGTCTGATCCTACTAAGGTGCAAGAAGGGAAGATACAGGAAATCGTTTGTGCCGACTTCTATGAGATTGTACAACAATTACCTAAGTGTTAAACTCTACAAGAGACTGGTGAATTATTGATGTTCTTATGGTATATTGTACTGATCTCTCATGAATAGGAATGTATAAGACTCCACTGACAATTGTTGTATGTTGTAATTCATGCGGCTGTAATATTGTAATTTCCCTCAGGATCAATAAAGTATATTTTATCTCATCTCATTTTATTTTCGCTGATCCCCAGTGTATTACATTTTTTGTTCCTCTAAACATCCACCATATAGACCAAGAGATATTGGCCATTTTATTTAGTGCTAATTTTCATAGGCATCACCCAACGGGGTGTGGATCACCAGGGCAGCCTAAAGACCCGCCCCCGAGGATCCTGCAGATTTAAAGACAAAAAAATTTAAACACACTGGGGAGCAATAATAGGGAATAAATAATAGCGTGTTTACCACTTTTAACCTGGTGACAGGTTCTCTTTAATAAAGCCCAGAGGGAAAAAGAAATGTGTAATTTTTAGACTGTGCCCTAATACTGGCATTGTACAGGAGGAGGTGAGCTGTGATATCATCTATTGTGAATGGTGAATCCTGTGTTATCTACTGTATCTATAGTTGTTATCAGTCATTGTACAGGAGGAGGAGGTGAGCTGTGATATCACCTATTGTGAATGGAGGATCCTGTGTTATCTACTGTATATAGAGGTGTTATCAGTCATTGTACAGGAGGAGGAGGTGAGCTGTGATATCACCTATTGTGAATGGTGGATTCTGTGTTATCTACTGTATATAGAGGTGTTATCAGTCATTGTACAGGAGGAGGAGGTGAGCTGTGATATCACCTATTGTGAATGGTGGATCCTGTGTTATCTACTGTATATAGAGGTGTTATCAGTCATTGTACAGGAGGAGGAGGTGAGCTGTGATATCACCTATTGTGAATGGTGGATCCTGTGTTATCTACTGTATATAGAGGTGTTATCAGTCATTGTACAGGAGGAGGAGGTGAGCTGTGATATCACCTATTTTGAATGGTGGATCCTTTGTTATCTACTGTATATAGAGGTGTTAACAGTCATTGTACAGGAGGAGGTGAGCTGTGATATCACCTATTGTGAATGGTGGCTCCTGTGTTATCTACTGTATATAGAGGTGTTATCAGTCATTGTATAGGAGGAGGAGGTGAGCTGTGATATCATCTATTGTGAATGGTGGATCCTGTGTTATCTACTGTATATAGAGGTGTTATCAGTCATTGTACAAGAGGAGGAGGTGAGCTGTGACATCACCTATTGTGAATGGTGGATCCAGTGTTATCTACTGTATATATAGGTGTTATCAGTCATTGTACAGGAGGAGGTGAGCTGTGATATCATCTATTGTGAATGGTGGATCCTGTGTTATCTACTGTATATATAGGTGTTATCAGTCATTGTACAGGAGGAGGTGAGCTGTGATATCATCTATTGTGAATGGTGAATCCTGTGTTATCTACTGTATCTATAGGTGTTATCAGTCATTGTACAGGAGGAGGTGAGCTGTGATATCACCTATTCTGAATGGTGGATCCTGTGTTATCTACTGTATATAGAGGTCTTATCAGTCATTGTACAGGAGAAGGTGAGCTGTGATATCACCTATTGTGAATGGCGGATCCTGTGTTATCTATTGTATATAGAGGTGTTATCAGTCATTATACAGGAGGAGGAGGTGAGCTGTGATATCACCTATTGTGAATGGTGGATTCTGTGTTATCTACTGTATATAGAGGTGTTATCAGTCATTATACAGTAGGAGGAGGAGAGCTGTGATATCACCTATTGTGAATGGTGGATCCTGTGTTATCTACTGTATATAGAGGTGTTATCAGACATTGTACAGGAGGATGAGGTGAGCTGTGATATTACCTATTGTGAATAGTGGATCCTGTGTAATCTACTGTATATAGAGGTGATATCAGTCATTGTACAGGAGGAGGAGGTGAGCTGTGACATCACCTATTGTGAATGGTGGATCCTGTGTTATCTACTGTATATAGAGGTGTTATGAGTCATTATACAGGAGGAGGTGAGCTGTGATATCACCTATTGTGAATGGTGGATCCTGTGTTATCTACTGTATATAGAGGTGTTATCAGTCATTGTACAGGAGGAGGAGGTGAGCTGTGACATCACCTATTGTGAATGGTGGATCCTGTGTTATCTACTGTATATAGAGGTGTTATCAGTCATTGTACAGGAGGAGGAGGTGAGCTGTGATATCACCTATTGTGAATGGTGGATCCTGTGTTATCTACTGTATATAGAGGTGTTATCAGTCATTGTACAGGAGGAGGAGGTGAGCTGTGATATCTATTGTGAATGGTGGATCCTGTGTTATCTACTGTATATAGAGGTGTTATCAGTCATTGTACAGGAGGAGGAGGTGAGCTGTGATATCTATTGTGAATGGTGGATCCTGTGTTATCTACTGTATATAGAGGTCTTATCAGTCATTGTACAGGAGAAGGTGAGCTGTGATATCACCTATTGTGAATGGCGGATCCTGTGTTATCTATTGTATATAGAGGTGTTATCAGTCATTATACAGGAGGAGGAGGTGAGCTGTGATATCACCTATTGTGAATGGTGGATTCTGTGTTATCTACTGTATATAGAGGTGTTATCAGTCATTATACAGTAGGAGGAGGAGAGCTGTGATATCACCTATTGTGAATGGTGGATCCTGTGTTATCTACTGTATATAGAGGTGTTATCAGACATTGTACAGGAGGATGAGGTGAGCTGTGATATTACCTATTGTGAATAGTGGATCCTGTGTAATCTACTGTATATAGAGGTGATATCAGTCATTGTACAGGAGGAGGAGGTGAGCTGTGACATCACCTATTGTGAATGGTGGATCCTGTGTTATCTACTGTATATAGAGGTGTTATGAGTCATTATACAGGAGGAGGTGAGCTGTGATATCACCTATTGTGAATGGTGGATCCTGTGTTATCTACTGTATATAGAGGTGTTATCAGTCATTGTACAGGAGGAGGAGGTGAGCTGTGACATCACCTATTGTGAATGGTGGATCCTGTGTTATCTACTGTATATAGAGGTGTTATCAGTCATTGTACAGGAGGAGGAGGTGAGCTGTGATATCACCTATTGTGAATGGTGGATCCTGTGTTATCTACTGTATATAGAGGTGTTATCAGTCATTGTACAGGAGGAGGAGGTGAGCTGTGATATCTATTGTGAATGGTGGATCCTGTGTTATCTACTGTATATAGAGGTGTTATCAGTCATTGTACAGGAGGAGGAGGTGAGCTGTGATATCTATTGTGAATGGTGGATCCTGTGTTATCTACTGTATATAGAGGTGTTATCAGTCATTGTACAGGAGGAGGTGAGCTGTGATATCACCTATTGTGAATGGTGGATCCTGTGTTATCTACTGTATATAGAGGTGTTATCAGTCATTGTACAGGAGGAGGTGAGCTGTGATATCACCTATTGTGAATAGTATATCCTGTGTAATTAGGAATCTTAAAAAGCCCTAAAGGCCAACCTTTCTAATTTTGTATTCTTTTTAAATAAAGATTATGATATATGGGGAAAAAAACATTTCCATCATTAAAAAAGTATCCATAACACTAAGCCCAATTTAAACAATACTCAATATTCTGCTGATTTCGTCCCTTCAGGACATATTTGCACTACTGTATATCTGTTATTTGCTATTGCCGGACCATCTTTACAGTAGTATCTGAGTACTTACAGTAGCTTTTGCCGCTACATTAAGTTTTATACTTTGTAACAAAATGACAAAGAGTTTGGAGAAACAAAACTCAGCAAAGCCAGAGAGATGATGGAGTCACGTAGCGATAGCCGAGTGTAGGTGTATTGGAAGGGAAGCGAAGGCTCGAGAGACGAGAACGTCCTGCCAGAAATGGCTCCCTGACAAATAAGAGAGGTGGGGAGAGATGTAACGAGGGCGGGGAACCGAAGGTCACAAGTTAAAATGTCTCCTATTTGCCAAAAGGGCAAGAAAAGTCCAGCACATGATGGGAAGGAGGAGTGAGAGGAGAGGGGGTTAGTAAGGTGTGAACCATTCTCCTACAAGAATTAGAAAAAAGAAGGCCGGAAGAAGAGTAGGACAATGAGGAGGCCAAGACTGAGGCTGAAAAGTAATGTATATACAATTAAGGAAGGCGTAAAGCTGGACTAAGGGGGTGTCTGGCTACCGTGCGTGACCAACGGCATCCGGTGCTCTACACACAAAGTGAGGAAACACCGGGGGAATCAAATACAACAGGGGGGTCTGCTCATAGGAAACGGGGAAGAGGTGACCTCCTGCACTCACCTGTGGCTGTGCTCATCTCCCTACTATCCCTAAACGGGTTCTTTCAACCCTTGCTGGCCCTGATGTTAGCCTTCAATAGGAAAATGGTCGGCAGGAGCACTAGACCTAACCACTGCAATACAAACGACAAGAGGGAAGAGGAGACAGACAAGAGGACGATAAAAACAAGTTAATTCACTCTCCTAGGCAGCAGACGGCTTGGCAACGGTCAGGTTCTCCAAAGAACTTCCTTCACCTTAGGAAGCATGGCCAGGAATGAGTTCAATCATCAGCAAAGGATGCTGGAACCATGTGACCATATAAAGGTGATGGGAGTGATCACAAAGTAGAACTAGCTAGTTTTCTAGCAACAGAAACTGACATTAACTCCTAAACTGCCAAAGGAAAGATATACATTTAATATGACATTTCAATAAAGGAATGAGACACAGGTCCCAAAACTATCACAAGTGTCCAAAGTAAGAGAGACCATCATGACAGAAGGATATCTACATAGCAGAGGTAGAGGCACATCCCAACCTAATCACCCTCAGTCCTGACTGTAAGCCCTTCCTCAACTATGATAAACGATCAGATGAAGACCACCACAGTATTTCAATTTTATCTCTTCAAACCTTTGCCCCCATCACACGCGGTCAATATCTTTATACAGTAGCAGAAGAGCAAGAGATGCAATGTTTAATATTACTGACAACATGGCGGTCAGAGAAGTCACCTTGCTTCACTCAACTGCTCAAAAAGCCTCAGAGACACAGTGACCCTCCTGCCTCACAGACACAGTGACTCTCCCGCCTCACAGACACAGTGACTCTCCTGCCTGTAAGACACAGTGACCTCCTGCCTCACAGACACAGTGACTCTCCCGCCTCACAGACACAGTGACTCTCCAACCTCACAGACACAGTGACTCTCCTGCCTCACACACACAGTGACTCTCCTGCCTCACACACAGTGACTCTCCTGCCTCACAGACACAGTGACTCTCATGCCTCACAGACACAGTGACTCTCCTGCCTCACAGACACAGTGACTCTCCTGCCTCACAGACACAGTGACTCTCCTGCATCACAGACACAGTGACTCTCCTGCCTCACAGACACAGTGACTCTCCTGCCTCTCAGACACAGTGACTCTCCTGCCTCACAGACACAGTGACTCTCCTGCCTCTCAGACACAGTCACCCTCCTGCCTCACAGACACAGTGACTCTCCTGCATCACACACAGTGACTCTCCTGCCTCACACACAGTGACTCTCCTGCCTCACAGACACAGTGACTCTCCTGCCTCACAGACACAGTGACCCTCCTGCCTCACAGACACAGTGACTCTCCTGCCTCACAGACACAGTGACTCTCCCGCCTCACAGACACAGTGACCCTCCTGCCTCACAGACACAGTGACCCTCCTGCCTCACAGACACAGTGACCCTCCTGCCTCACAGACACAGTGACTCTCCCGCCTCACAGACACAGTGACCCTCCTGCCTCACAGACACAGTGACTCTCCTGCCTCACAGACACAGTGACCCTCCTGCCTCACAGACACAGTGACCCTCCTGCCTCACAGACACAGTGACCCTCCTGCCTCACAGACACAGTGACTCTCCTGCCTCACAGACACAGTGACTCTCCTGCCTCACAGACACAGTGACTCTCCTGCCTCAGACACAGTGACTCTCCTGCCTCACAGACACAGTGACCCTCCTGCCTCACAGACACAGTGACTCTCCTGCCTCACAGACACAGTGACTCTCCTGCCTCACAGACACAGTGACTCTCCTGCCTCACAGACACAGTGACTCTCCTGCCTCACAGGCACAGTGACTCTCCTGCCTCACAGACACAGTAACTCTCCTGCCTCACAGACACAGTGACCCTCCTGCCTCACAGACACAGTGACTCTCCTGCCTCACAGACACAGTGACCCTCCTGCCTCACAGACACAGTGACTCTCCTGCCTCACAGACACAGTGACTCTCCTGCCTCACAGACACAGTGACCCTCCTGCCTCACAGACACAGTGACTCTCCTGCCTCACAGACACAGTGACTCTCCTGCCTCACAGACACAGTGACTCTCCTGCCTCACAGACACAGTGACCCTCCTGCCTCACAGACACAGTGACTCTCATGCCTCACAGACACAGTGACTCTCCTGCCTCACAGACACAGTGACTCTCCTGCCTCACAGACACAGTGACCCTCCTGCCTCACAGACACAGTGACTCTCATGCCTCACAGACACAGTGACTCTCCTGCCTCACAGACACAGTGGCTCTCCTGCCTCACAGACACAGTGACTCTCCTGCCTCACAGACACAGTGACTCTCCTGACTCACAGACACAGTGACTCTCCTGCCTCCCAGACACAGTGACTCTCCTGCCTCCCAGACACAGTGACTCTTCTGCCTCACAGACACAGTGACTCTCCTGCCTCACAGACACAGTGACTCTACTTCCACACAGACACAGTGACTCTCCTGCCTCACAGACACAGTGACTCTTCTGCCTCACAGACACAGTGACTCTCCTGCCTCCCAGACACAGTGACTCTCCCACCTCACAGACACAGTGACTCTCCTGACTCACAGACACAGTGACTCTTCTGCCTCACAGACACAGTGAGTCTCCTGCCTCACAGACACAGTGACTCTCCTGCCTCACAGACACAGTGACTCTCCTGACTCACAGACACAGTGACTCTCCTGCCTCACAGACACAGGGACTCTCCTGCCTCACAGACACAGTGACTCTCCTGCCTCACAGACACAGTGACTCTCCTGCCTCACAGACACAGTGACTCTCCTGCCTCACAGACACAGTGACTCTCCTGCCTCACAGACACAGTGACTCTCCTGCCTCACAGACACAGTGACTCTCCTGCCTCACAGACACAGTGACTCTCCTGCCTCACAGACACAGTGACCCTCCTGCCTCACAGACACAGTGACTCTCCTGCCTCACAGACACAGTGACTCTCCTGACTCACAGAACACAGTGACTCTCCTGCCTCACAGACACAGTGACTCTCCTGACTCACAGACACAGTGACTCTCCTGCCTCACAGACACAGTGACTCTCCTGCCTCACAGACACAGTGACTCTCCTGCCTCACAGACACAGTGACTCTCCAACCTCACAGACACAGTGACTCTCCTGCATCACACACAGTGACCCTCCTGCCTCACAGACACAGTGACCCTCCTGCCTCACAGACACAGTGACTCTCCTGCCTCACAGACACAGTGACTCTCCTGCCTCACAGACACAGTGACTCTCCTGCCTCACAGACACAGTGACTCTCCCACCTCACAGACACAGTGACTCTCCAGCCTCACAGACACAGTGACTCTCCTGCATCATAGACACAGTGACTCTCCTGCCTCACAGACACAGTGACTCTCCTGCCTCACAGACACAGTGACTCTCCTGCCTCACAGACACAGTGACTCTCCTGCCTCACAGACACAGTGACTCTCCCGCCTCACAGACACAGTGACTCTCCTGCATCACACACAGTGACCCTCCTGCCTCACAGACACAGTGACTCTCCTGCCTCACAGACACAGTGACTCTCCTGCCTCACAGACACAGTGACTCTCCTGCCTCACAGACACAGTGACTCTCCTGCCTCACAGACACAGTGACTCTCCCGCCTCACAGACACAGTGACTCTCCTGCCTCACAGACACAGTGACTCTCCTGCCTCTCAGTTACAGTGACTCTCCTGCCTCACAGACACAGTGACTCTCCTGCCTCACAGACACAGTGACTCTCCTGCCTCACAGACACAGTGACTCTCCAGCCTCTCAGTTACAGTGACTCTCCTGCCTCACAGACACAGTGACTCTCCTGCCTCACAGACACAGTGACTCTCCTGCCTCTCAGTTACAGTGACTCTCCTGCCTCACAGACACAGTGACTCTCCTGCCTCACAGACACAGTGACCCTCCTGCCTCACAGACACAGTGACTCTCCTGCCTCACAGACACAGTGACTCTCCTGCCTCACAGACACAGTGACTCTCCTGCCTCACAGACACAGTGACTCTCCTGCCTCACAGACACAGTGACCCTCCTGCCTCACAGACACAGTGACCCTCCTGCCTCACAGACACAGTGACTCTCCTGCCTCACAGACACAGTGACTCTCCTGCCTCACAGACACAGTGACTCTCCCGCCTCACAGACACAGTGACTCTCCTGCCCCACAGACACAGTGACTCTCCTGCCTCACAGACACAGTGACTCTCCTGCCTCACAGACACAGTGACTCTCCTGACTCACAGACACAGTGACTCTCCTGCCTCACAGACACAGTGACTCTCCCGCCTCACAGACACAGTGACTCTCCCGCCTCACAGACACAGTGACTCTCCTGCCTCACAGACACAGTGACTCTCCTGCCTCACAGACACAGTGACTCTCCTGCCTCACAGACACAGTGACTCTCCTGTTTCACAGACACAGTGACTCTCCCACCTCACAGACACAGTGACTCTCCTGCCTCACAGACACAGTGACTCTCCTGCCCCACAGACACAGTGACTCTCCTGCCTCACAGACACAGTGACTCTCCTGTTTCACAGACACAGTGACTCTCCTGCCTCACAGACACAGTGACTCTCCTGCCTCACAGACACAGTGACTCTCCTGCCTCACAGACACAGTGACCCTCCTGCCTCACAGACACAGTGACCATCTGGTTTCACAGACACAGTGACTCTCCTGCCTCACAGACACAGTGACTCTCCTGCCTCTCAGACACAGTGACTCTCCCGCCTCACAGACACAGTGACTCTCCTGTTTCACAGACACAGTGACTCTACTTCCACACAGACACAGTGACTCTCCTGCCTCTCAGACACAGTGACTCTCCCGCCTCACAGACACAGTGACTCTCCTGTTTCACAGACACAGTGACTCTACTTCCACACAGACACAGTGATTATCTTATTTCACATACACAGTGACTCTTCGATATCTCACTCCCTATTAATCTGTATCATTCTCTTTACTTCACACACTAATTTCCTCTGTTGTGCTGTTGTGGCACCCCAGTGGTCCGGTTGCCGCAGTGACACTGTCTCCTTCACCGGGGGGTGATGTCATGCTTGGAAGCAGGAGTAGGCCCCCACCCTATGTTACCACCAGCATTCACACACTGGTCCTGACTCCAGGCAAGAAGGGGGAGCTCTAGAACCCAAGTTGAGGGGAGCTGCCTAGTTTCTGGTACGGAGGAGGGGTTAGAGGAGATCGTTCGAGTAGAGGGAAAGGGGAGGACGTGTAGGAGAGAGATCTGAGGAGTGGAGCTGCAACTGATCTCACCCCAAAGAGGCGCTACAGAGGATTCCAGAGTCCTGGGTTGTGCGAGTACTATACGTCTCAACAACCGAATCTGGAGGGCAGGAAACTGCAAGTCTCCTGGCCGCACTGAAGACCCGGCGGCACAACAGTATAACTAAAGCCCAGGGCTGTCACTAGCCCGGTGGTACTTGTGATAGGCTCTTGCTGTCTTCCATACGGCTTAAGAACAAACAAGCGGGAAGAGGGCCGCAGTATAGCATACAAGCAGCAGGGACCCAAGCAGAGAGTGCCTCCAATCCCACCTGGCGAGGTGGATCCCCGAATGTTTCCAAGCTAACCGGACGCTTCCAAAACCTGGTAACCAGTGCCCCAGACTGCACGTTTCAGCCCCTGTTATTTTCCTCACCCTCTGTCCTGCACCTCAACTGTAATCACCATCATCCCCATAGACTATTACACCATCCCTGGGGCCCCGCTCCACCTGTGGGGAGCGATACAATCCAGGCTGCCGCACTAACTGCCCCAGAGGCCCTAATCAGCAGCGTTGGCCATCCCTGGCCGAATACCACAGGTGGCGTCACGAAAAGACTATCAATATCCCCTATATATAACCCCCATCATTGCGTAGCCAGGGCCATGGAGCTGGGCCACAGCCACCGTGACCTCCCAAAGGATCAGATGGTCCGGCCACCGAGTAACCCCAGGTCCTTGCAGCCGATGCACTTTCATACATTATCCGTACAATATCTTTGGTGATTTATAACACTTTTTTCTATCTCTATGGATGAGCTGTGAGTTCTGGCGTCCTATCATTATTCATATTCAACACATTATGGCTGCTACATTCCCTGCTTTTGCTTTTATGCAGGCTATGAAAGCACTCGCGATTGGCTGTGCTATAGCACGTGATGTGATAGCTGCAAGGCATTATGGAGAATTCTATCATGAGAATTATCTTTGCCTGGTGGAATATTCTGCAATGTTTAAAACGGCAATGGGAATTTTAGGTGATTCATGCAAAGCAAGTCACATATTGTTCAAATTCTCCAGGTGGAGGACCCAGTACTCCATTGGTTTCAATGGCAACTTTTGTCATGCTTCAACTCCCTTATGGTGGCGCCGTAGGAAACGTTGATGGGTTCTGTCACAGATAATCACATCAATCAACTCATGACCATGTTGCCTCATAGGGTATTCACCTATATGTAGTAGACAAGAGTGAATTAATTTGCAGGGAACACATCCTCTGCCTCCTACCTGCTGCCTCCTCAGTTCTTCCCTTGATTATCTGGCCAGGCATAATGTCATACGTGCCCATCAGGCCACAATGGTGATGTTGGTTAGGCCGAAGACGCTAGCAGGTGGTTTCTATGGCTGTAGGTTGGCTGCCAAAGTACCAATGTGGCCAAAGGACTGGGATCATGCAAGTTAATTTGCTCATCTATAAAACTGTAGGTGGCGCTACAGTTTTCTTCCTTGTGCAATACACATCACAACCACTAGATGGCAACGTATAGACACATATAGCAGAAATGACTCCTGACAGAGTATCTCAAAACCATTTTTTTAGCTCTTCATCTGGTGGCGCTTACATTCAAGTGGAAATATAAGGACAGATGCTCCTGGATAAGCCTCAAGTATCTGAGTTCATACAGCCCTATAGGAAAGCCTCCTAAGAAATTAATATTTACTACTGCAGGTCTGACATGGATGAAGCGGTTTGAGGTTTTGGGCCGTATTTTTTTTTTTTAGTAAATACTTATACTTCACAATATAATGGTTTTTCCCACTGGCACAAAGACTCGAGTCTAAATCCGTGGCTCAAGGATAGAAATTTCCTCCTTCCCATTGACCTCACTGAGAAGTGAACGGTATCATATGACGAATACACAGGTTAAGAATACATTTCCAGATCCTCGTATAACACAAGCCATTATGGAAAGAAAATAATGCACATTTTCCAGGGACGACTTCTCACACGATCGCATTGGCCAAAAACAACATAAACAAGATTCCAGATGTATCGAGAGTCCACAACAAAGAGAATAGAAAGAAAGAGTAAAAAAGATCGGGACTGTAAGATGAAGCCGCGTCCACCATTGAGGCCAATGTTTGCCTTAGAGGTGAGAAGTCTACACCGTATGTAACAAAAGTGAAGAAGTTATCACCGGGAAGCCCCCGACGCGCGTACCGGAACAACGCCCCGCAAGGTCACATAACTCAACACATGGAAACTCATGTTGGCAAAATCATTTTTTTGGAGGGGGAATGTTTCCATAGTTTCCTAAATTTAATATTTTTTTAACTGCCGAAAGTATAAAATGCATCCTAGGAAACATTATAGAAGAGGAGAACAACCTTACTACGATGGGACCTGTGGTGAGGAGAAGCCCAAGAGAGGTGACCCAGGGCCAAATATGAGCGGTACCCTGTTTACGCCATATACGTGCCAACTTTCTTGAATGTAATGGGACTGCTCTAATTGTAGCAATCTAAATGCAGCACTGAATGCAGCATGTCTGCTGCATTCAGGGAAGGGGTCCCCCATGTGTCTGTGTGCTGTGTACCCTGAGATACAGCCTTAGGAAAACTCACTGTTAGAAGCCATGAAGGCATTCCCTGTGGCTGGAGTGAGCTCAATTGACGGAGGCCATTCCCTCCCCCTTTGCCTCTCTGTGCCGCCTCCTGCTGTGCTGATTATGCTTTCCTCCTCTCCTCCTCTCTGTCACTCATCCTCCTGCACACAGCTTCTTAACAGCGCATGCAAATCATTTGTCCTGATGTCAGCTCCAGATTCCTGCCCTGCTGACTGAACAAAGCATAACAGCACAGCAGGAGCAGGAGGCGGCAAAGAGAAGCAGAGAAGGGAATGGCCCCCTGTCAATCGAGTTCACTGTTAATCATTGACAGTTGGCTTGGAGTTCACTGGTATCAGTGACCTCACCTAGGGATCCTTTGATATCCAGTTTTATCTACAAAAAGAAGGGATACCCTCTGGAGACAAAGTTGTGCACAGATCTCTCTGAGACTATGGGACTAACCTAGTCTAATTGTCTCCTCCTTTCTCCTTGTAGAGGTGAATATTGTGCATCTTCGTTATTGTGGGAGACGGGTTGATATATGTATGTTACTATGTCACGCTAATTACTAGTCCACACTGGATTTTAATTGAACTATTAAAGCTGAATTTCTTTATGAGTTCTCCTTTATTTGTATGCCGGGAAAAGAGGGTATTATATACGGGAGGTAGCGACTGGCTATATTGTGAAATGTTGGTGATTGTCCTCAGCGATGTAAACCTAGAATGTTTAGTCTTGGAGTTCATTGAGTTTTGTTAATGCATTCAAAGCCAGGTTTTTTGGATAGTCAGAGAGTTGGGAGGGTCTTGCTATCCACATACCTCCACCCATGGGTGTGTCTCTTGATATTATGAGACTGTTTGTTTAATCACATGGGCTGCAAAAAAGAGCGTGGAACTGACCTCTGTTTACTCCTGAGGAAGTGTGCGGACGCACACGAAACGCCTTGAGTTTGCATCACAATAAAGGTTGTTGGGTATTTTATCAACCGGTTCAACATCCTTCCTCCAAAACTGTGTCCTACAGCGCGATCTCGAGGCCAGTTCCATGCTCTTTTTGCATCATCTATATCAAGGCTGATCGCTGCACAGGACTTCTTGAACTAGGAAGCAGGCTCAGTAGTGGTTGTGGCTTGCACAACCGAATAAGGTGAGTGGATCATCATTCATCTTTAACACAACATAACACGGGTAAGACCCTATGTGCGCTTCCTGTTCATGGAAGACACGCTAGCAGCCAACCGAGAAGAAGAAACCGCAAATGTACAAGCTCAGCTCTGGATCAATCCCACAGGAAGACGAACTGATGATATTTTGTTTAGTTTTTCTTGAAAATGATCAACAGAACAGAACTTTTCCAATCATTTATTATCCCAATTGACTAAAAAGATTACGGTAAATTGATTTTGGCAAATGTGACTGTTAATCTGTTAAATCCCGATGTCAAACTCTGACAGCGGGATTTAACACACAGTGGAATGGGGGCGTGCTAGTTTCAGTTCCCACCGGCGCGCCTGTGATGTGATTGTTGGTCACCGATGGGTTACTATGGAAGTAGGGGTTCTCCTGAAGACCTTTGTGCTCTTCAAAGCACCACTACCTGTGCTTTCTCGGAAATGATCAACTTTTACAATCATTTCTTATCCCAATTGACTCAAAAGATGTATGGAAAAGAATAAATGATTGATTCACCACTAATTGCCGATATCTGATGTTTCTTTAAAACACCGTTTTAGGACGAGCGTCGGATTCAGGGACAAACGTCCGGAGGCGCCATGTTTCTCGCTGATAAAAGTGATGAATATTGAAAAATAAAACGCAATGGATAAATGAAGGCCTCAATTACCGCCATCAATAGAAACATGTTTTTCCTGATTAGAGGCGGCTTGGTAAATGTTCATTAATTTGAGGCATAAGGCATCTATTGTGGAGAAACAGAGGCCGAGTGTTGCAATCTACGAGACGCTTCTAGGTTTCAAGCTGCAGACATTAAAAATTCATTAGCGGAATCCTTTATATGCCGAGCAATTAAAATGATCAGTCATTCCAGAGCGGAGACCTCATTTAGATCGGATCCTGGGAAAACAGGCGGCCGTCTTCCCTGGTGCAACGTGTCTTCGAGGAGAATGGCAAATAACAGGGAATATTGTATAAAAAAATCAATCATGTAGGGTGGGATTATGGAGCATCCCATATATGTTATCCTATAGTAAAATGAACTGTATCATGAAAGACCCCAACTAACTAACTAACCAGCGCTTATGTGGATGCATTTGTTTCCATAAAGGGCTATTGCAATGGGAATAATTATAAAATGTGACTGTAAATCTTAGACCCTTCACGACGTCCGCTGTATGGTGCAAGTTGGAAGTGGGTGTATGGAATGGGCTCAGGGGTTTGTCACACATTATAGCGGATGAGGGAAAGGGAAGCAGAATGGTAATAATGGGCAAGAAGACCTGGTAGGTAGTCTGGTCCTGGACTGGGGTACCTGGCTAGCCATGTACCCAGAGGTACTTCGGCTGGTGAGGAGTCTGGGCCACCACCCTTGCCCTCTGCTCCTCAACCAGTCCTGGACTGGGATACCTGGCTAGCCATGTACCCAGAGGTACCTCAGCTGGTGAGGAGGTCTGGGCCACCACCCTTGCCCTCTGCTCCTCAACCAGTCCTGGACTGGGATACCTAGCTATCCATGTACCCAGCGGTACCTCAGCTGGTGAGGAAGTCTGGGCCACTACCCTTGCCCTCTGCTCCTCAACCAGTCCTGGACTGGGATACCTGGCTAGCCATGTACCCAGAGTACTTCAGCTGGTGAGGAGGTCTGGGCCACCACCCTTGCCCTCTGCTCCTCAACCAGTCCTGAACTGGATACCTGGCTAGCCATGTAGCCAGAGGTACCTCAGCTGGTGAGGAGGTCTGGGCCACCACCCTTGCCCTCTGCTCCTCAACCAGTCCTGATGGGATACCTGGCTAGCCATGTACCCAGAGGTACATCAGCTGGTGAGGAAGTCTGGGCCACCACCCTTGCCCTCTGCTCCTCAACCAGTCCTGTGCTACTCCCTCTCACCTCCCACCATGGATATGGATAAACAGCAACTTCCAAAGGAAAAACACAAAGAAGCTTCAGCAAGTTCAAAGACATCTTCAGCTCACACGGTCAAAGGCAGAGAAACTCTATCAGCGACCTCATCTGGAGGAAGGGGAGGCTATTTAAAGACCAGGGGCGTGGTCACCTAACAAACCAACACTTCCACCTGCAGAGCTGCACACCACACATAGACAGCAACAGCAGCTTCAGCATTAAGCCTGGAGGAGCCAAAGGAAACTTACTCTGATTTAAACTGCAGCAGAGCATTTCACATGGACTGCAGAGCAGGCTACCCCCATACATGGCAGGTGATGGCTGTGCATTACACCCAGGACATGCTGCTAACAATGATATGTGGAATAGAGCTCCTGTTAAATTCCGCTATCAAACTCTAACAGCGAGATTTAACATACGGGGCGCACCATTTGCAACTCCCACCGTTTCAGCGGTGACGTGCTTGAGGATTGCCAAGGGGTTGCTACGAAAGCAATGCATTTAAAGGCTCCTAGAACTGCCCAGAAACATGGTAATATGATATTGATTTGTCCTGAGGAAGGGGCCAGGGATCCCTAAAATGCTGTGACAAGTAAAACAATATTATATTCACCCCTTGATGTCTCGTGGAATACGGCAGCGTGGTTTTAACCTTTTAATTTTCTGAGATAATGACATTTGGGTTTTAATTAATCATCAACATTGACAGAAATAAACACATGAAATAGATCCCTCTGTGTGTAATGACACTATATAATATATGGGTGTCACTTTTTGCATGGAATTACTGAAATAAAGTCACTTTTTGATGATATTCTAATTCATTGAGATGCTCTAGTAGCACAAATGAACAGACGATCGCACCTCCAAGGCCTCTAATGGGACCTTTAAAAACTGTGAAAAGAAAAACAAAAATGGTTTTAAAAAAATAGGAAAAAAAGAATAAAAAAAATCTTAAAAGTTGAAATCACCCCCCCCCTTTTTCCCATGAAAAAATAAATAAAATAAATAATAAAAATAAAGATAATACAATAAATTAAATAAAATAAAGATAATAAAAAATACACATCTGAGAAATCATCGAAATCAGAACTGTCTGATGTATCAAAATATCAAAATAATGAACCCAATCAATAAACACCATTTACAAAGAAAATTCAAGAATACCAAAAGTATGTTTTTTTTGGTCGCCTCAATACTTCATAAAGTAAAGAGAAATAAATGGGTAACTTAAATAAGATTTATCAGTTTTGTATAAATGAAGGGCTTTTATCCAGCTCATCAGCTCTATCTTCAGTCTGGTGGTTGTTTAGACTCTGTAACCTCAACTAAGGGGGTGTGGCTTAGTGACAGGCAGAGGGGGGAGGCTCCTGCTGCAGACAGTTGTCTTACAGCCACACGCAGGACGGTGACAAAGTGAAGAACTGGCTGAGATTCTGAGACACAGATTTCCTTATATATTTCAACATTTTAACTGTAATATTAGACAATAGGATCTAAAAAAGGAGATTAAGGCAGAAAGCGCTTGCATACTGTTTAAATACCTGCGTATTGTTTAATGTCCAGACAGTCTAAAGCTTGGTACCTGATTTGATACATTTTGAGACCTTTGTTTGCATTCTCCAAAATTTCAAATTTGTGACATTTTCACAAAAATATAAAGTCTCATAAGAAGAATTTGGGGGCAAAAGTTTAGTAAATCATAGAATTATATTGGAGAATATTCATCTGAAATTACTTTTGTCTTCACATAGGGGCATAACCTCCTCAATCTCCTTAATTGTGCCCAAGATTTTACATAAAAAGGACCCTAAAGTTCCAGCAGAAGACTTAATAGCTGTCTACAAATATCTCAAGGGCTGTCACACTGTAGAGGGATCATCTTTATTCTCAGGCTGTCACACTGTAGAGGGATCAGCTTTATTCTAGAGCTGTCACACTGTAGAGGGATCATCTTTATTCTACGACTGTCACACAGTAGAGGGATCATCTTTATTCTAGGCCTGTCACACTGTAGAGGGATCAGCTTTATACAAGGGTTGTCACACTGTAGAGGGATCAGCTTTATACAAGGGTTGTCACACTGTAGAGGGATCAGCTTTATTCAAGGGCTCTCACACTGCAGAGGGATTAGCTTTATTCTCTTTTGCACAAGGAAAGACTAGAAGCAATGGGATGAAACTGAATGTGAGGAGACACAGATTAGATGTTAGAGAAACTTTTTGACAGTGAGGGTGATCAGTGAGTGGAACAGGCGGCCACGAGAGGTGGCGAGTTCTCCTTTAATGGAAGTCTTCACACAGAAGCTGGACAGACATCTGTCTGAGATTATATAGTGAATCCTGCTTTGGGCAGGGGGTTGGACCAGATGACCCAGGAGGTTCCTTCCACCTCTACAATTCTATGACTATATCTCCATTTAAAGTAACATTTTTAGTCAATCATTTACCACCTAGGTCTGTTTCTAATTAGTGGATTCCAAATAATGCATTAAATCATATTGATATTATCATTAATGCGTTCAATGATACCAAGATTGATAGCAATACTATTAAAGGAATCTATAGGTGAGATCTTCCCCACAATCCACTAACGTATAGGCATGCAGGTCTCTGAAATGTAAATCCATCAACACCTTCTATCTTCTAACTGTTGCTGCATTGCCAAATATTGGAGTTTTATTCTTTTGCGTCTCCAGGTTCCTTTCCGATTCGATACCAGCCCCTCTAGCTTTATTAATAGCTCACTAGCTTACTATCTGATCTCTTTGCCTGGTGCCTGATATCACATAGACAGTGAGCTATCAGTTAGGCTGAATAGGCTGGCTCCAGGTAGGGACCAAGTTTGCTTTTGAATTAAAAAGCAAATTACTCAGAAATGCAACAACAGTTAAACGATATAAAGGTGTTGATGGATTTTTATTTAAAAAACCTACATGCCATTGCCAATATATACGGTTTTGGTTATGGATGGGAGATTCTCTTTAACATAGGCTGCAAATGTGTTGGAGGGAGAGACCTTAGGATCATTCATAGTGGGACCAAGGAGCTCCAGACTGAATACTACATCCAAGACTTTACTGAGAGTTTGTAGGCCCAATGCAAAATTTCCAATAGGGCCCCCAACTTTAATGGGTCTTTCCTAGTGATGAGCGAGCACTACAATACCCAAGTGGTCGATACTTGAAACGAGCAGGTCGGACACTCGGATGGGCACGACTCAAGTACCAAGTATGATGAAGGTGAATGGGAAACTAGAGCAAACTCTTCAGGGAAAATGCTTGCGTTTCCCATAGGCTTCCATTATACTTGGTACTCGAGTTGAACCCTTCAACATGCTCATTTTGAATACTGTGCACCCAAGCATGGTAGTGCTCGCTCATCACTAGTCAGGTTTGGGATATAAGTGTCACATTGCCTTGTGAGACTCTGCTTTAAAACATATTTGCTTTCGTTTGGTGATTCAAGCGTTAAGGACTCTTTCCTTGCTGGTAGTTTCTGGTTGGTTCTATTGCAGGCGCTGCCGGTTTATGACCACTCCCCTTCCCTTTAAACAGTGTGGTGATGGACCCAGGGCCGGGTGCGTCACACGGGTTATCGGAGCAGGATCCTGTTCACATCGGCCTGTTTTACTGTGTGTGTGTGAAACCTGTCCTGTACACAGTGGGTTAACAGCTAAAGGATAGATGAGCCGAAGGAGTGGCTGAGAGAGCAATGTGTAAGGAATGCTGAACAGCCCCAGGTGTAGGTGTGTCAGGTGGGTGTGGCAGACACGTTAAGAGGCCTGAAGCTGTGTGAACTGGAGATGGGAATCAGTGCTGTGAATACCACTGAGATGTGAGGACGTGTGAGAGGCGATCCGTCCCTTTGGGATATGAAGGGAGCCGGCCTTTCTCCATATGGGAGGCTCCTAGTCCCTCTGTTGCTTGGGTGCGTGCCGATGGCCATGAACGGGTTGTGATGGCTACTGCAGTTGGGGAAACCGTGGCTAACCCTGGAGGGCGCTTGTTCAGGCGTGTGGCGAAACACGTACTGGATGAGACCTTGGGGGGACGCCTGGGGTACCCGAGAACTCAGGTTGCTAGACCCAGTTTGGTGCCCGGTAAGGACTAAGTCCACATATGAATGTATGGTGGACTAAGTGTGCTATGTATATGTGTGCCAAGCGGGCATAGCCGCCATTGGGTCCGGCTAGGTAGTCGGCAAAGGACCCGTTGATGTGTGTGACGGATCAACAGGGCGTATGTAAAAGTACCCTGGGTGATCAAAGGACTGTGTTATGTGAACAGCCCTTCGGCAGGCGAATGTGATGTGTTCATGTGTATAGCCTATGGGAGGAATATATGTGAATAGTACCAGGCGGGCATAGCTGCCATTGGAACCAGACTGAGTAGTCTGCATGGGTCGGTGGGAGAAGCCTTGACGTTCTGTTGTATGTGATGGATCATGGGTGTGACAGCCCTAGAAAAAAGCTGATCCCTCTATAGTGTGACAGCCCTAGAAAAAAGCTGATCCCTCTACAGTGTGACAATCCTAGAATAAAGATGATCCCTCTACAGTGTGACAGCCCTTGTATAAAGCTGATCCCTCTACAGTGTGACAACCCTTGTATAAAGCTGATCCCTCTACAGTGTGACAGCCCTTGTATAAAGCTGATCCCTCTACAGTGTGACAGCCCTAGAATAAAGCTGATGGTGAAGTGTAATGTGGGTGAGTCATGATGGCAGATGCAGAAAGGGCCATGCATGAGGTATCTGCAGGGTGACGCCATGTAACGTGGGACTGACTATGATGTCGAGCAGGGTCCCGGTGATAAGCGGGATATGGTGTAATGTAGGTTGAGACTCCCTAGGGGTAGGTTGAGGATCACAACAATAATGTAGAAAGTGTGGATACGATGGGGAAAGATCCCTGTCGAAAGGCAGGCGGCTGTAATCGTCATTAGAACCAGACTGAGGTCTGCAAGGGTGGGTGGGGGACACCTTGAGGTTCTGTTTAAAATGTATTATATGACTAAATGTATTGTAATGTAAATAATGTGATGGAATACCTGTAATGTACAGAGGTGAATGTTATGTTATGTGAGTAATAAGTGGTTTATGATGAAATAAATGAATAAAACCGCTGTTTATGTTATGTTACACATTGTAGTTGGTGTTAATTATGCTGCCAAGCGAGTTCCCAGGGGCTACCTCACAACAGTTACATGTTCCATCACCTGATGCCGGTTATAGAATCATTTCTATGCTGACCATCATTGAAGGAGGAAGTCTATATAAGTTGTTTCAGTCATGTTGCCTTCAGCCCTGGTGTCTGGCTGAAGCTTTGAAGTTGGTGTCTATCCTTTCGGACTATGTAGCCCTGTCAGTCTTCCCTCGCAAGTGTCAATTTCCAATAGTAGGGATGTCTAGGGCCTTGCCATTATTTAGAGTGAGTGCAGGGGCAGCTCAGGGACTGGTCGCAAGATGGCAGTGGGGGAAGGTCCCATATAGGGATATTAGGGAAGTTAAGTATTCAGATACAGGTTATTGTGTATCCTTTCTGTCTATGTTACCCTGTCTGTATTCCCCTGTACATTTTACTGTAGTGGTGATGTCTAGTGCACTCACCAACCTTGGCATTATTTAGTGTGAGTGGAGGTACAGCTCAGGGACTAGGCACGTGATAGGGCGAAGGACCTATGTAGGGATGTTAGGGGAGTTTAGGACTCAGACACAGGTTATTGTGTAACCTTTCTGTCTATGATCCTCTATCTGTATTCCTTTCCCTGTGCATTTTACAGTAGTGGTGACGTCTAGTGCACTCACCGGCCTTGGCATTATTTAGGCTGAGTGGAGGAACAGCTCAGGGACTAGGCACTTGATAGTGACAGGGTGAAAGACCCATATAGGGTTGTTATGGGAGTTTAGGATTCATGCACAGGTTATTGTGTATCCTTTCTGTCTATGTTCCCTGTCTGTATTCCTTTCCCTGTGCATTTCATAGTAGTGGTGATGTCTAGTGCACTCACCGGCCTTGACATCACTTAGGGTGAGTGGAGGAACAGCTCAAGGACTAGGCATGTGATAGTGACAGGGCGAATGACCCATATAGGGATATTAGGGGAGTTTAGGACTCAGACACAGGTTATTGTGTAACCTTTCTGCCTATGTTCCCCTGTCTGTATTCCTTTCCCTGTGCATTTTACAGTTGTGGTGACGTCTAGTGCACTTACCGGCCTTGGCATCACTTAGGGTGAGTGGAGGAACAGCTCAAGGACTATGCACGTGATAGTGACAGGGCGAAAGACCCATATAGGGATATTAGGGGAGTTTAGGATTCATACACAGGTTATTGTGTATCCTTTCTGTCTATGATCCTCTATCTGTATTCCTTTCCCTGTGCATTTTACAGTAGTGGTGACGTCTAGTGCACTCACCGGCCTTGGCATTATTTAGGGTGAGTGGAGGAACAGCTCAGGGACTAGGCACTTGATAGTGACAGGGTGAAAGACCCATATAGGGATGTTAGGGGAGTTTAGGATTCATGCACAGGTTATTGTGTATCCTTTCTGTCTATGTTCCCCTGCCTGTATTCCTTTCCCTGTGCATTTTACAGTAGTGGTGATGTCTAGTGCACTCCCCGGCCTTGACATCACTTAGGGTGAGTGGAGGAACAGCTCAAGGACTAGGCATGTGATAGTGACAGGGCGAATGACCCATATAGGGATATTAGGGGAGTTTAGGATTCATACACAGGTTATTGTGTATCCTTTCTGTCTATGATCCTCTATCTGTATTCCTTTCCCTGTGCATTTTACAGTAGTGGTGACGTCTAGTGCACTCACCGGCCTTGGCATTATTTAGGGTGAGTGGAGGAACAGCTCAGGGACTAGGCACTTGATAGTGACAGGGTGAAAGACCCATATAGGGATGTTAGGGGAGTTTAGGATTCATGCACAGGTTATTGTGTATCCTTTCTGTCTATGTTCCCCTGTCTGTATTCCTTTCCCTGTGCATTTTACAGTTGTGGTGACGTCTAGTGCACTTACCGGCCTTGGCATCACTTAGGGTGAGTGGAGGAACAGCTCAAGGACTATACACGTGATAGCGACGGGGGAAGGACCCGTATAGGGATGTTAGAGGAGTTTAGGATTCAGATGCAGGTTATTATCTCAATCCCCACTCCCTATCATCACGGCATTCCTCCACATTTCCATCCCTATTTTACCTCTTGGTTGTACCGCGAGTTCCCTTGCCTGTGCAAGAGCAGGTCTCCAGAGCACCACTGAGACTTTCTGGAAGGCATTACTTCCAATCAGTTTCAAGATCACAGGTTGAGGGTGTACAGGGAATTTGGGTTTAGTGAAACATTTTTAGTGACTGGTGCATGTCAATCTCTTGGAACGTCAGACTTTAACCTCTTAACGACAGCCGTACGTCTCTAGACGTCGGCTGTCATTACCCCCGTGTTTGAAGTGAGCTCCGGCGTGGAGCTCACTTCAAACCTCCCACATCTCAGCTGATCTCACTAGCTGAGATGTGGGAGCAACAGCACCAATCGGTCCCGCCGTCCGATCGGTGCTATTAACCCCTTAGATTCCGCCCTCAATCTCTGAGAGCGGGATCTAAGGGAGCCGGAGTGGGCGGCGCGCGGTTACCGGGCTCCAGGGGAGATCTCGCGATAGTATCGCGGGATCTCCCGTACTGATGTCACAGGCCAGGGTCCTGGCTTGACCCTGGAACCTGTCATGGAGCATTTCCGGGTTGTGGTTGGCAGCTCCTGCAGCTCCTCTGTGTGTGTCAGAAGCGATCGGACTGTGCAGCTGCATGCCTCTCTATGGGGCTGTGTAAAAGTAAGAATCAATAAACAAATAAAGTTTTTACAAAGTTGAAAAAAAACCCAAAAAACATAAAAGTTCAAATCACCCCCCCTTTTCTCCCATCCACAATAAAAGTATTAAAAAAAAAACCAAAACACATATTTGGTATCGCCGCGTTCAGAATCGCCCGATCTATCAATATAAATAATCAAATAATGAGATCCGTAAACTGCGTAGCGCAAAAAATGGCTCAAATGCCAAAATTACGTTTTTTTGGTCACTGCAACAATGCTAAAAAATGCAATAACGGGCGATCAAAACTGCGCATCCACCCAAGTATGGTATCATTAAAAACGTCAGCTCGAGACGCAAAAAATAAGTCGTCACCCAGCCCCAGATCCCGAAAAATGAGGACGCTACGGGTCGCAGAACATGGCGCAAAAAGTGCAATGTTTTTTTTTTCATGCTTTTGAATTTTTTTCCACCACCTAGATACCAATAAAGGTATACATGTTTGGTATCTACAAACTCATACTGACCCGAGGCATCACACGGTCACGTCGGTTTTACCATATAGTGAAAACGGCGACTACAAAACCTAAAAAACAAACGTCTTATTGCACTTTTTTTGCAATTTCACTGCATTTAGAATTTTTTTGCAATTTCCCTGTACATTATATGGTAAAACAAATTATTGCATCTGAAAGTACAACTCGTCCCGCAAAAAACAAGCCGTCATATGTCTGTGTCGACAGAAAAATAAAAACGTTATGGCTCTTGGAAGCCGAGGAGCGAAAAAACGAAAATGAAAAATGACAAATTTCTTCGTCACTAAGGGGTTAAAGGTTGGCATGTCTAATAGTCAGACTTTACTAGAGCGTAGGAACTTTCCTAGCCTTTCCACAAGATTCTTCCCAATCGAACATCTTACGGAAAGGGGGAAACCATGAGTAAGTCAGGACACCAATATCCATGAGCAAAGTGATGACTTACAATAATATCCCTGGTGAAGATCATGTCCTGCAACTATTCTTGTCTTATATAAAGGCGGAATAAATGACTTAGTTCCCATTTTCAATTCCCTCAATGACCATTGACCGTCTCGGAGGTCATCATGAATCATCAGCGTGAATCACGCAACATCCCATGTAGGACGGAGATGTATTGACGGTTCGGCTCTCGTCCTCCTTCACTGTAGACGATGAACGTTTTTTGTTTATTGAAACGTCTGTATAAAACTAACGATCGAGCCGGTAAGTAATGACTCCGCCGGTGTCGCCGCTCACTCAGGTCGTTGCTCCCAGTAGGATCCCGTCCTAAATGAGTCTCAACTGGCCGGAGGTTAGAAAAAGAAATCTCCAATTAGGATGGAAAATGGTAACTAGACGTGACTGAATGCAGTCGTTGTGTTCATGTAAACAGGCAATTAAGAGAAGCTGTCACCAAGATCCAGAACACTCAACCTGATGGCTGAATCCCACCTGACTTCAAAGCAAGCTTCTCGGATCTGTAGGAGGAAGATGCAGAATAAGGTCGCCCGTGCTACACGGATGTTACCGCAGCAACTCTCTGCTTAGCGAGAGGGAATTAGGAACGCCGCTCCCGTTAAGCCGGACTGGATTCATTTAGGTATAAACCAAATATTGAAATACCAGACAGGCGCCCAATTCTTTCCCATCGGAGAATCTAGAACAAGTGAGATTATATATTGGCTCAACTATATTATAATGTTTTAGGTTACTAAATGCAAAAATATATAAGTGCATGTAATGTGTATTAGTTTAATGTCTAAAATGCTGATTATGTGTGGATCAATTTGTATGTTGGTATCTCAAATGGTACTGGTTATGTGTGTGACCTCATATCTGGCAAGTGGAGCAATATTGGGAATGTTTGCTGTATGAATATGGTGGCTGTTACTCCCTGAGGGCTTCTACACATCATCAGGTGTAGTAATATGGCGGCCGTTACACCCTGAGTGCTACTGCACATTCAGCGGGTATAGTAATATGGCGGCTCGTTACACCCTGAGTGCTACTGCACATCATCAGGTGTAAGTAATATGGCGGTATGTTACACCGTGAGAGCTAATGCACATCAGCGGGTGCAGTTATATGGCGGCCGATACTCCCTGAGCACTTCTACACATCATCAGGTGTAGTAATATGCCGGCCGTTACACCCTGAGTGTTACTGCACATCAGCGGGTATAGTAATATGGCGGCTGTTACACCCTGAGTGCTACTGCACATCAGCGGGTGTAGCAATATGGCGGCCGATACTCCCTGAGCACTTCTACACATCATCAGGTGTAGTAATATGCCGGCGTTACACCCTGAGTGCTACTGCACATCAGTGGGTATAGTAATATGGTGGCTGTTACACCCTGAGTGCTACTGCATATCAGCGGGTGCAGTAATATGGTGGCCGATACTCCCTGAGCGCTTCTGCACAACAGTGGGTGTACTAACATGGTGGCCGTTACTCTCCTCAAATAACCAAACTCAAGTAAAAACAACACTGATCTCTGCCTAACAGGCAAAATCCTTAGCTGCAGGGCTGGAACTCCTTAGTAGAATTCCCCTACTAAATATATCCAGCAGAGAAAGCTGGTGAAAGGAGAGTATAAATAGCCCCACCAAGGATTGTGATAGGATAGAGACAATAATCAAATGTGAACTACTGATAACCCTAAACTAAAGGTAGAGAAACATAAAGATAAAACATCCATCTGCATTTGGACAGAGACTGACCAGGCTGTGGCTCAACAGGGAAGGAAACTGACCACAAGGTCACAGTCACGCACAGTCAAGAGGATGTCAGGCACATGGCGCAATGCACAGGTTAAAATGGGGAATGCAAAAGGATAGCAAGGTCTTAGTGGTAATAAGAGGGAAGACGGGAGACCACCTGACACTAACCTGCACCCTGCTCTCCCTAAGTCCCTAAGCTGGTCCTTCCCTCGCCACTGTCACATGCCTAGGCCCAAAGCTGTCTCTCCACTCACCCTGGCGTGTGTGATGGCTGGTGAGTGCATTAAACTTCACCACTATTGTAAAACAAGACAGGGGAACGGTAGTCAGACAAGGGAACATAAGCAAAAGGATATACTATTTCAGAGCTGCAGCCAGACATCAGGACTGCAGGCAACAGAGCTCCAGCAACTGCTACCTCCTTCCTCCTTTAACCATTCAATCATTTCAGAATGAAGTGATGGAACATATGACTATTTATAGGGAAAGGGCATGGTCACAAAGCCAGCATCACCTGACTCACAAACTACCAGCAAGGTAAGATTCCTTAACCCTTGCTGCACCAAAATAAAGCAACTAAATTTAAAATCCACAGTCATGTAAGACAATGTGAGACTCAAATCCCAAACCTGCCACAAGTCTCCAAGGACAAGAGACATCATGACAGTCACCTGTTCGAATCCCTAACCCGATGCATGACAGTATCTATTCTTCTACGAGAGGTCACTGGACCCTCACCTGCTGATCCAAATGAAAACTCCCAGAATCAGCCCAGGAGTCATCCTCAGGACCCCAATCCTTCCTCTTGATGAATAGTGCAAACAGCTGCTAAGATGCCAATGAAGTGACTGTGAAAAACTGGCAGCAGTAGGAAGGAGTTACGTATTTTACGTATGCAGCTCCAATTCAAGCCTATTTGTCTCCAAGATTACAGACAACAGACGTCGTTCCTACTGTCCCGTTCTCCATATTTCTAATCGCTGTAGGTTATCAAGAAGATGAGGCCAAGAAAAAGCAGGGGAAAATGAGATTGGCTGAAAGATCAGTTCTACTCATAGGTCAATCTTCTCATAGGTCGGTTCCTTTTCACTATGGTTCAGTCTACTCATAGGTCGTTCTACTCATAGGTCGTCCTACTCATAGTCGGTCTACTCATACGTCGGTCTCTCCATGGTTCGGTCTACTCATAGGTCAGTCTACTCATAGATCGGCCTACTTTTAGGTCAGTCTTCTCATAGGTCAGTCTTTCTCATGGGTTGGTCTACTCGTAGGTTGGTCTACTCATAGATCGGTCTACTCATAGATTGGTCTACTCATAGTTGGTCTTCTAATAGGTCAGTTTATTCGTAGGACTGTCCTCTCAAAGGTCAGTCAGATGGTCTTCTCATAGGTTGGTCTACTTATAGGATAGTCTACTCATAGATTGGCCTGCTTATAGGTCGGTCTTCTCATAGGTCAGTCTACTCATAGGTTGGTCTACTCATAAGTCAGTCTTCTCATAGGTCGGTCTACCCATAGGTTAGTCTAGTCATGGATTTGTCTACTCATAGTTTGGTCAAGTCACAGGTCGGTCTTCTCATAGGTCAGTCTACTTATAGGTCGGTCTGCTCAGAGGTCGGTCTACTCATAGGTTGGTCCACTCATTGGTTTGTCTACTCATAGGTCAATTTTCTCATAGGTCAGTCGGTTGGTCTACTCAAAGGTCGGTCTACTCATGGTTTGGTCTACTCATAGGTTAGTCTAGTCATAGGTCGGTCTACTCATGGGTTGGTTTTTCCATAGGTCGATCTACTCATGTGTCAGTCTACTCATAGGTTGGTCTAGTCATATGTTGTTCTGTTCATAGATCGGTCTACTCATAGTTCAGTCTACTTATGGGTTGGTCTACTCATAGGTTAGTCTAGTCATGGTTTGGTCTACTCATGGTTTGGTCTACTCATAGGTTGGTCTAGTCATACGTCAGTCTACTCATGGGTTGGTCTTCCCATAGGTCGGTCTACTCATGTGTCAGTCTACTCATAGGTTGGTCTAGTCATATGTTATTCTGTTCATAGATCGGTCTACTCATAGTTCAGTCTACTCATGGGTTGGTCTACTCATAGGTTGGTCTAGTCATGGTTTGGTCTACTCCTGGGTTGGTCTACTCATAGGTTGGTGTAGTCATGGTTTGGTCTACTCCTGGGTTGGTCTACTCATAGGTTGGTGTAGTCATGGTTTGGTCTACTCATGGGTTGGTCTAGTCATAGGTTACTGTACTCATAGGTCGTTTACTCATAGGTTGCTCTGCTCATAGATTGGTCTACTCATAGATCGATCTACTCATAGGTTGGTCTACTCAGGGGTTGCTCTACTCATGGGTTGATCTACTCATGGGTCGGTCTACTCATGGGTCGGTCTACTTATAGGTTGGTCTAGTCGTAGGTCGGTCTACACAGAGGTCGGTCTACTCATAGGTCATTTGTAGATTATCACTTGGAAAATGCTTAGGCCTGCATAAGCGCTGCATACACAAAATGGTAGGAAATGTTTAATGCAGAGTATATGCAGACTTTCTCGTTTTCTGGGTGCCTTAGAGCAATTAGTTGATAGCGGCTTCTACTGCACATAGAGGACTTCCCGCTAGGACGTTACAAACGTCAGTTTTGCCACCTGAACCTGCAGCTGCTGCCTGATTTTTGCAAAGTCTCACGTTTCTCTTTTCATGTGCGAATCACATCAGTGGAAAAGCTGTCTAATAGAGTCCAGAGTCTGTGCTCAGCCCCGATGGTCAGGAGGCAGGAAGGGGATAATGAGCAAATGTACCTTTGGTGCCGTGTCAGGCTCACGGAGCGGGAGAGGGGGGTGTAAAGGCTTTAGGTGGGCTGCGGGGCAATTTTACAGTCAATTGGATGCCGCATCTGGAGCAATACATCACTGACTATACAGGGCAGGGCGGCGCTGGGTCACACCTGTCAGATCCCAGGGAAACTGATCCATTTCTGTGATCAAGATCATTGAGGTCTTTAGTTTTCCATATAAAATATACTTATAGATGAGCCGAAATTCTCCTCTGCTGGAGTCATCATATCACATCACATTACAGATCAATCGATCGTATCATCGATCCATCTATACATTCATCCAGTCCATCTCTCTATCAATCTATTATATCCATCCATCTATCCAACCATCCATCCATCCATGCATATGTCTATCTATCTATCTATCTATCTATCTATCTATCTATCTATCTATCTATCTATCTATCTATCTATCTATCTACTCTATCTATTATGGATGCAGTTTACACATCAATAGGCAGGATTTCAGGGCAGGTGGAGTATCATCACTATGGGGTCATGATATTGAGGTTCTAGAAGCGATCTTGTGGCTGACCCATAAGCTCCACCTGTTAAAATCAAAATTGATCATGACATGTCATATTTCTGTCCAGCACCTTCACCAAAGCCTCTACCCTGTGCCAGTCATTGCACTGGTTACCCATCAGTGGCGTAACTACTGTTTTGCGGGCCCCGGAGCAAGATTCGCTCAGGGGCCCCTAGGTGAGGACGGGGGGGGGGGGGGTGTTATGCCGGCCGCATGATGATTACCTGCTCTGGCGGTCGGGGAGGCTGGAGAAACAGGCAGCAGGGCCCTCCGGGCCCCCCCCAGGGGACCTCTAGGGGGGGGGGGGGTTGCCGGCCGCACGATTACCTGCTCTGCCTCCCGGCGGTCGCGGCGGCTGGAAACACAGGCAGCAGGGCCCCCCGGGGAGCTCGGGCCCCCCCAGGTGATCTCTCGAGGGGGAGGGGGGTTGCCGGCCGCACAATTACCTGCTCTGCCTCCCGGCGGTAGAGCGGTGAAGGGGCGGGCACTGCTGAGCGGCTGCAGGAAGTCACAGTGTCACTTCCAGCAGTCCTCCCTCAGCCTCGGCGCTATCGCGGCGGGGGCGGCTGGAGACACAGGCAGCAGGGCCCCCGGGGGAGCTCGGGGCCCCCCCAGGTGACCTCTCAGCCCCCCACCTGATGGTCACACAAGGTAGCTGACCGGCATAGCAGCGTAGCGGCGCTGGGTCCGGGCCCCCCACAAGCGCCGGGCCCCAAAGCGACCGCTACGTCTGCTATGCCGGTAGTTACGCCCCTGTTACCCATCCACCACAGATTACAATATCAACTTATCTCTCTCACCCACAAATCCCCCTCCAAAGTTCTGCACCAGCCTATATCTCCTCCCTCATCTCTTTTTATCACACTTCCATACCCTCCATCTGTAACTGATCTAAAACTAACATCATCCATAATCCGAACCTTGAATTTCTTCCTCCAAAACTTCTCCTGTGCTGCTCCAGTTTTCTGGAATGCACTACCCCGATTGATTCGACTAATATCCAGGCCCCTTGTCTTTTACCGTGTTTTAAAAACACAGGTGCTATATGAATGAAATTATTATTATTTCTTTGCACATCTCAAACATATCGCCTTCTAGTGGCAGCAATAGACTATACAAGCAGCAGAACAGAGAAATGTTGGCACGTGCTGCAGAATCCACCCAACTACATTATTAAAGTAACACTCCGAGCTCAGTGTGCCGCGGGTGCAGAGGTCGTGATGAGTTGGTGTCTTGGCAAATTGAGATAATAAAAACTAATGAGGCATGTGAAATCCGTGTGTCGGTATAATCCGGGTAGCTGAGGTTACAGGTGTCCATATGCAATTAATTAGCGGAGAAATCGGCAAAACTCTTCCAAGTAGTTTGCTTAACATTTTATTTTATAGATACGACTATGAAGCCAAAGCGATCAGCGATCGGCCGCACGCGGGACAGCGAAGACCTTACCAGAAGAAGCAATAACCACGTACGATTCTCAGATGTCACCAGTCCCTGGGGTCCGGTGGTTTTGTACTTTTTGCTGTATTATGGATTAAGTGTTTCACTTGTCTCAGGTGCCTGGTGTTTAGTGGTTTAATAATCCAACCAAGATTAGCCAGTCATTTAATGTTTAGTCCCTAATGCCCGGTCCTGCGGATCTACAATACATAATGGCTATTGTTACAAAGTTCAATGCTTCATTCCCTAGTGTACAGGTCTACAGTCTCTAGTATCCTGCAGATTAGGTCTTCAGTCCCTGGTGTACAGGTCTACAGTCTCTAGTATCCTGCAGATTAGGGCTTCAGTCCCTGGTGTACAGTGGGTTAGGTCTACAGTCTCTAGTATCCTGAAGCATAGGGCTTCAGTCCCTGGGGTACAGTGGGTTAGGTCTACAGTCTCTAGTATCCAGAAGCATAGGGCTTCAGTCCCTGGTGTACAGTGGGTTAGGTCTACAGTCTCTAGTATCCTGCAGATTAGGGGTCCAGTCCCTGGTGTACAGTGGGTTAGGTCTACAATCTCTAGTATCCTGCAGATTAGGGGTCCAGTCCCTGGTGTACTGTGGGTTAGGTCTACAATCTCTAGTATCCTGCAGATTAGGGGTCCAGTCCCTGGTGTACAGTAGGTTAGGTCTACAATCTCTAGTATCCTGCAGATTAGGAGTTCAGTCCCTGGTGTACTGTGGGTTAGGTCTACAATCTCTAGTATCCTGCAGATTAGGGGTCCAGTCCCTGGTGTACAGTAGGTTAGGTCTACAATCTCTAGTATCCTGCAGTTTAGGTCTTCAGTCCCTGGTGTACAGGTCTACAGTCTCTAGTATGCTGGAGATTAGGAGTTCAGTCCCTGGTATACTGTGGGTTAGGTCTACAGTCTCTAGTATCCTGCAGTTTAGGTCTTCAGTCCCTCATGTACAGGTCTACAGTCTCTAGTATCCTGCAGATTAGGGGTTCAGTTCCATGGTGTACAGTAGGTTAGGTCTACAGTCTCTAGTATCCTGCAGATTAGGACTTCAGTCCCTGGTGTACAGTGGGTTTGGTCTACAGTCTCTAGTATCCTGAAGCATAGGGCTTCAGTCCCTGGGGTACAGTGGGTTAGGTCTACAGTCTCTAGTATCCAGAAGCATAGGGCTTCAGTCCCTGGTGTACAGTGGGTTAGGTCTACAGTCTCTAGTATCCTGCAGATTAGGGGTCCAGTCCCTGGTGTACAGTGGGTTAGGTCTACAATCTCTAGTATCCTGCAGATTAGGGGTCCAGTCCCTGGTGTACTGTGGGTTAGGTCTACAATCTCTAGTATCCTGCAGATTAGGGGTCCAGTCCCTGGTGTACAGTAGGTTAGGTCTACAATCTCTAGTATCCTGCAGATTAGGAGTTCAGTCCCTGGTGTACTGTGGGTTAGGTCTACAATCTCTAGTATCCTGCAGATTAGGGGTCCAGTCCCTGGTGTACAGTAGGTTAGGTCTACAATCTCTAGTATCCTGCAGTTTAGGTCTTCAGTCCCTGGTGTACAGGTCTACAGTCTCTAGTATGCTGGAGATTAGGAGTTCAGTCCCTGGTGTACTGTGGGTTAGGTCTACAGTCTCTAGTATCCTGCAGTTTAGGTCTTCAGTCCCTCATGTACAGGTCTACAGTCTCTAGTATCCTGCAGATTAGGGGTTCAGTTCCATGGTGTACAGTAGGTTAGGTTTACAGTCTCTAGTATCCTGCAGATTAGGAGTTCAGTCCCTGGTGTACAGTGGGTTTGGTCTACAGTCTCTAGTATCCTGAAGCATAGGGCTTCAGTCCCTGGGGTACAGTGGGTTAGGTCTACAGTCTCTAGTATCCAGAAGCATAGGGCTTCAGTCCCTGGTGTACAGTGGGTTAGGTCTACAGTCTCTAGTATCCTGCAGATTAGGGGTCCAGTCCCTGGTGTACAGTGGGTTAGGTCTACAATCTCTAGTATCCTGCAGATTAGGGGTCCAGTCCCTGGTGTACTGTGGGTTAGGTCTACAATCTCTAGTATCCTGCAGATTAGGGGTCCAGTCCCTGGTGTACAGTAGGTTAGGTCTACAATCTCTAGTATCCTGCAGATTAGGAGTTCAGTCCCTGGTGTACTGTGGGTTAGGTCTACAATCTCTAGTATCCTGCAGATTAGGGGTCCAGTCCCTGGTGTACAGTAGGTTAGGTCTACAATCTCTAGTATCCTGCAGTTTAGGTCTTCAGTCCCTGGTGTACAGGTCTACAGTCTCTAGTATGCTGGAGATTAGGAGTTCAGTCCCTGGTGTACTGTGGGTTAGGTCTACAGTCTCTAGTATCCTGCAGTTTAGGTCTTCAGTCCCTCATGTACAGGTCTACAGTCTCTAGTATCCTGCAGATTAGGGGTTCAGTTCCATGGTGTACAGTAGGTTAGGTTTACAGTCTCTAGTATCCTGCAGATTAGGAGTTCAGTCCCTGGTGTACAATGGTTAGGTCTACAGTCTCTAGCATCCTACAGTTTAGGTCTTCAGTCCCTGGTGTACAGTGGGTTAGGTCCACAGTCTCTAGTATGCCACAGATTACTAGTTCTGTCCTAGGTGTGAGTTGGTTTACAGTCTCTAGTATCCAGAAGATTTCAGCTTCAGTCCTTGGTTTACAGTGGATTAGGTCTACAGTCTCTATTATCCTGCAGTTTAGGACTTCAGTACCTGGTGTACAGTGGGTTTGGTCTACAATCTCTATTATCCTGCAGTTTAGGTCTTCAGTCCCTGGTGTACAGTGGGTTAGGACTACAGTCTCTACTATCCAGAAGATTACAGCTTCAGTCCCTGGTGTACAGTGGGTTAGGATTACAGTCTCTAGTGTCTTGCAGTTTAGGACGTCAGTCCTTGGTGTGCAGTAATTTAGTCCTATTGCCTCTGATGTCCAGTTGTTTTTGTCTTTAATCCCTGGTATACAGTGCTTTAGTTCTACAATCTCTAGATTCCAGTTGTTTGGGCCTTTCAAATGGGATCCTTTTTTTTCTTATGCACATATGCCCTTAAATAGGATAGCACACCATGTGGTCAGGAGTAAAATTGCAGCTAAATCGACATCACTCTTTTGATGTATAGCCTTATCATTACACGACACACATAGATAAGGCGTTCACTGCGGACTGTGTGATCACTGAGAGCAATGTATGCAGTCAGCTCCCACACTCCCCCTAGTGGTGGTTACAGGCGGGAATAGTTTTATTGTTTTTCTGCTTTTCTATTGCAGGTATTTTGGAGCTTTGTATCAGGAAAATAGATCTTTGAAGTAATATGAAATTAAATACTGCAATATTTTTAAAGCATTTAGCAAAACATAACATTATATTATTTATATACCGTATAAAAGCACAAAGCTTGGATTTGAAATACAATACATAGAAGACAACGGATTCCAGGCTCAGCGTGGAGCCCATTGGACTGGATTTACTCTGGCTAAGAAATAAGAAGTTTATGGAGTATGAAAGTTTTATTTTCCGACTTTTAGTTACATTGTAGGTCTACTTATGTCAGTCACAAGAGCTCTGCTGAGCCAGGGAGATTCATAGCTCCCGAAAGATGGACACTTTCCATGGTAAACAGCCCAAATCCAGCACAGAGCACATATTATGGAGAGAAGGAAGATTAATGCACTAATATAAAATATAAAGAAATCTCCACAGTGATATAAAGCTGTAGATAATCCGGCAATCCGGTGATAATTAACAGATAACTATGATGCCAAAACCAGGGGCGTAACTGAAATACGTGCAGGGGTTGCAATCGCACCCGGGCCCTGGTGTCACGCTTGGGAGGTAAGGGAATCAGGTAACAGGTAGGTGTAATAGGCGAAGGGATCAGGAAGAGCTAATCTGACCCTTACCCTTGAGGTCCCTAGCTCACCCTGCTCTCGGAGGTACTGTACCTCTGATGGTGAGGAGGTCTGAGTCTCCGCCCTATTCTCTGGCTCTTGAATAGCCCTAGTCCCTACCTCCACCCACGGATTGGGGACCACAGCTACTTCGAAGGAAAGACTTCAGCCCAGCAGCTAAGCAACAGCACAGCACCAAGACCTAGAGCAAATAACTCTATCAGCAGCATCTGACAGAGGAGAGGGAAGGCTATTTAAAGCCAGGGGGAGGGGATTCCAGGTGAGTCACACTTCAACCACTCAACCAGCAGCTGAACATAATAGTGAGTGCAGCTCTGGAGCACAACACAGGAGGCAAAGACCTTCACATTTATACCTCCTGCAGCTCTCAAAACACAAACAACATATACAGCAGTATCCAGCAATCTCAGCGCCATCTAAGCGCGTGATACCTGGAGCCTAGGAGGCCCCAAATGTCCATTTAGCCTATAGAAAAACACCACTGCAGTACAGATTTGCAATAATTGGGGGCCACGTTGGAGCTTTAGGAGCATTAGGGCTCCTGTCTATCTTCTATCTATCTATCTATCTATCTATCTATCTATCTATCTATCTATCTATCTATATTAAACAAAGAAATAAGCAGCACAGCTCTGTTTGGGTGCAAATCAGTCCAGTTTCTCTTCCTCTTCACTGGTATACAATAAACAAAATGACTGCAGCACTCCTTATCTTCAATCCAAATGCCTTTATTGGCCTTCAGGTCGTTGGGACGTTTCGGGAACATCCCTAGGCTAGAGGAAGGGAGATGTTCCCGAAACGTCCCAAATACACCTGAAGGCCAATAAAGGCATTTGGATTGAAGATAAGGAGTGCTGCAGTCATTTTGTTTATTATATCTATCTATCTATCTATCTATCTATCTATCTATCTATCTATCTATAAACGATCTATCTATCTATCTATCTATCTATCTATCTATCTATCTATAAACTATCATATCTCTCTATCTCTCTATCTATCTATCTATCTATCTATAAACTATCATATCTCTCTATCTATCTATAAACTATCTATCTATCTATCTATCTATCTATCTATCTATCGGAAAAAATGAACAGCAGCACTTCCTTTGCTTTTCTAAACGTGGATTTTATTCACCCAGGGACTGCAACGTTTCGTCTACAAGCCTTTCTCAAGCAGTGTCAGTCTACCAGTGGGGTACAGATATATATATAGGTCCCATACAAGGGCTTTCAATTAAACAAATAGTGATAAAAATGTACATTATCTTTCACATATACATAATAGTGTTTACATACAAATGTTACAATAGCACAATCAGTGATATAAGATGATCATAACAATAATATCGCATCTCGAAAACATTAAAACAAGGACATTTGTCCTAAATTGATTAATAGTGCTCAGGCGCTGTATATTAATATTTGGGACTCACCCCACAAGTGTAATCACTATAATACCGCTCTCCATGCTTACAGCGTCCTGCCACCCGTATCAATAAACTATGATCAGATCTAGAGGAAGGTGTCCCACCCCAGGGCCTGTGGTACCCGGTCCCGGGTCTTTAGTTTACGGATTGGGGGGTTTGTTGTGTCACATGCGGCTGAAGCACAGTTCCGTGCCCTGGGGCCGTTTTTAAAAAGGGGAGTTATTTACAAGGGATAATGTCTCGTGACGCCACCTACGGTCCCCAGTAATAATACCAGCGCTGCTTGCAGACCTCCGGGGTGATGATGATGCAGCTACTTGGTAACGCTCCCTTTAGGTGGAGCAGGGTCCCCGGGGCAGTGGTGGAGAAATAGGGATTTACACAGGGAGGCGCCTCTGCAGGTGGAGGTGCTGGCAAACAGTCTATGATGAGGGCAGGATCAGGGACTGTAATGACAGACACACACATGCTGCAGTTTGTTTCTGTACCTTTTACTTCTGATATTGCAAGATAACGTCCAGGGTACACTGCAGGTGGTCAGGTGGCAGTTCAGGATTTCCACACCCGATCAGTTATGAGGCCTTACTGTGTGTGTGCTGTAGTCCTGGCCTGTCTGAAACCTGGCCCTGACCTCTCCTATGTCCCTCATTGGTATAGCAGGCGATGAGAGTCTTACTGCTGGGCACCGCTAACTCCTCTGCAGTCCCTGGATGTGTTGGTGGCTGTGCTACAAGTGCTGCGTCAGGAGACTGAAGTCTTCGTGGTCCTCCGGTCTTCTCTGCTATGCTGACTGGACCGGTGCAGACTCGGACTCTGGCTTCCGGGTTGTCTCTTTCTCTCTTTAGGGGTGAACTCTTCCCCTCTCTGGTGCGTGTGTGGCGCCCCCATGGCTAGGCGCCACAGGGAGGTACTGCACCCCAAACAGAGTCTGTTTTCACACACACACACACAGGACTAGGCCACCTTAGTATAGAGGGACTGATTATTCAGTAAGTCCCAGGGGGTGGAACTTAGGCTAGAGTGGGAAAACCAGGAAGTAGAGAGAATTCTAGCCTGACAGTGCTGGGAAGGCAGTCAGTCAGGACGCTCCTGACAGCTCTGTGACAGGAGGGGTCACCCATCTCCAGGAGGGTGTCCCAGGACAGTAGGGGACAGACCAGCACCGGTTGGAGCCGGCTGGTAATGTCTGGGGAACACCGGCAACACGGAAGCCGAGGTGGTCAGCGGTTCATCCCTGACCGTAAACAGGCCCTCTGAAACCGGGTAGCTGTAGGCGCCACAAGAAGGTACCTCACCCCTCAGGCCCAAAATCGGTCCAAGATTTCAGGAGTAACGGTCCCGATTCCGGTGGCGGGAGGATTTGCTTGTTGTCGCTCCCATCTGTACCGTAAAGGAAAACTGATGCTCCATCGTTTGAGACCAGGGGACTGGCGGGAGAGCTCTGCAAGGGTGGTTAAATAGAGAGAAGGACAGAATTAGACCCTGAGAGACTATCAGAAAGGAACATCTGGGGACTTCATAGCGGTACCCTGAACCGACAACTAGTATCCGTTAAACCAGACTGTTACCGTGTTCTCAATAACATCTGCCGGTACCAGTAAAGTGGAGTTGGAGTTGAATCATTCTCTGTCTTTCTTCCAGCCGGCGCCCGGAGGGCTTCAGCATCATCAGCAACTCACTAGAGGGGTAGGAACAACGACTCCCCTCATCCCCCCATTCTCCATCACCGCTGTCCTGAAGGGAGCTGGACCACACTGAGCTGCACCCATCATCACGTCAGCGGCCAGCCTGCAGCACCGGTATCCAAATTACCGGGATCCACAGGTGGCGTCACATACTCTTTATCCCTGTAAATATTTCCCCCATCTAACAAATGACAAAAGGGCACAGAACCAGGAACCCGACCACCCGTGATTCTCCAGTTAAATCCATCAAACCCAGGCTATACCCTGAGGAAGGTGCCAAGAGGGGCACCGAAACGCGTTGGTGTAAGTGGAATAAAGGAACCGTCACATCACCCTTAGGACTCCTGTCTTTTTTGGGGGACCAACTGAAGCATCCAGGGATAATTCTCCAGTGATAGCAGCGCGGACCGTGGACACCTATATCCTGATACCTGATTCTCTTCCCACGTGTGAAGTGGTGGTGGAGGTCCAGCGGCAGCTGTCATATTCAAAACGCCTACTAACCAGTTGTGGGGATATCAACTGGTACAGGTTAGTGCACCTGTATTTTCACACGCACCTTTCGCTAAACATCGGTGATAGGGCACTATTTGCGCCTCGTTTGTCTCCCTTTATATTTTCTGGATAAAAAGTTGAGAGTGTGTGAAATGACAAATGAAACTTGTACATTGATCCTTGAGCTACTAGAGTTGGTGCTAACCTATAACTATTTTTATTTGGAGATTATTTCTACTTATGGTACAGTAATGGGCGCAAATATGGTGCCTGCGTACTCTAATGTTGTGATGAGGGTCATTGAGGATGATCTTGTCTATGAGTCCCACCACTTTGGCCTTGTTGCCACGTGGTGGAGATACATAGACGACATCTTCCTCATATGGACAGGTTCTGAGGAGGTCCTAACCCAGTGTCATACTTTTTTGAATACAGTAGACGATACAATTAAATTTATGTTCGTATCATCTACGAGTTTGTTACAATTCCTTGATGTCCTGGTAATAGCTTCAAAACTGAATTGTTTGTTAAACTGACAAAAATGACCTTATACAGTACAATAGCCACCATCTGAAAAATCCTTTAAAATGAATATCCTATAGCCAGCTCCTCGGAGTAAAAAAGATCGTTAGTGAAGAGTAGATCAAAGAAAAATCTCTGATATAAAATAATTGAAGAACCATAAAGAAAAAATAGATGAACTGATATTCTTTTTAAAGAACAGGTGAATGAAAAAATTGATAGAATCCCCATGGTGACCACCTTCTGTGACGAAAAAGAAGAGATAGCTAAAATAATAAAGAAACATTGGGGTATGCTCTATAGATGCCTCCCCGATGTTAAGGAGTTTGAGCAACCACCTCTTTTCTCCTATAGACGAAGTCGTAATCTAGGAGACAGATTAGTGCATTCGGACATTGGCCCCTTAAAGAAAGATGATCAATGGTATCGGACTGGAATGAAAAGAAAGAGGTGTTACCCATGTCCATAGGCGCACCCAAGGGGGGGACCTACGTGTCTGGACCCCCCCTTTGGACGGCCCTGAGAAGTGGTGCAGTACACAAGGAGCTGGGCCCTATGTCAGGAGACAGGAACAATTACACAACACCAAGGGCCCACAAAAGAGGTTGCTTTTATGGGGCTTTGCTCCCCCAAACCCCCCCCACCGGGGGCTTTGCCCCTCGGAACCCCGCTGGGGGTGACACCCCCTTTCAGGGCCGGTGTGTGTTTCTTGGACCCCTACCTTGGGGAATTTCTGGGTGCGCCACTGCCCATGTCTCTCGTGTATAAATTGCAAGTTGATATTGAAAGAATCTACTTTTGTACATCCAACAACTAGTGCCAAGTATGAGATAAAGAGTTTTCCTACTTGCACATTGGATCATGTTGTGTATCTTTTGGAGTGCCCTTGTTCCTTGTTGTGTGTGGGTGAGACGATGGGGAATTTTAAAACAAGAATTGTGCATCACCGACATACTAAAAGGAAGAAGAGAAGGGACCTGCCGGTTCCCAAACACTTTGTTGATGTGGGACATCCAGAAAATGATCTCAGATTCCGATTGATAGATACGATTCCAGGTCAGAGACGAGGAGGAGATCGTGTAAGATTGCTAAAAAAGCGCAAGCTTGAATGGATATACAGAATCACGAGTGTGTCAGGAGGCATGGATGAGACTATAGAGGCCACTTGCAGAAGGTCCCAGCGTTCGGCCAAAATGTCGAAATCCTAAAAAAAGTCTCTGTCGCTATAAGAGGCATTTCCCTTTTAGTGAAAGCTGGAGGTCACTAGGACCCAGCTGATCCCTTACCTTGGGCTGTCTATATATTCCCCTTGATTCCCAGGATGCACTGCTGGTGATAGTGTGGCGCCCCACTGGTTGGAGCGCCACTAAGGGGTACTGCACCCGGACCAGCGTGTGTGGTATCCCTGTGGTAAGTGAATGGGGAGGTTAATATGTGGCTTAATCCTCACATCCACACACACCATTAGCTCAGGGGACTACAGGGATAAATCCGTCACTGGGAGACCCAGCCCCAGTGGGAGGAGTGCAGGGCAAGCAGTGTGAGGGCGGGAGGAAGTGAGAGACAGAGAACATCTGAGGGAGAGACAGAGAGGATAAGAAGGGGTCTTCCAGGGAAGAGAAGCTGTTTGGGAACGGAGGAGCCGATGAAGGTTCATCCCAAACAATACACCGGACACCCGAGTCCGCACCTGCTGGAGAGCTCCAGGCCTAGCAGAAAATCTGGATCACCGTGGAGACTACAGGCTCCCGGGCACCTGCGCAGTCAATATCAAGGAAGCCAGGCACCACATGATGAGAGATATTGGCAGGCCATAGAGGGTTATCCCGCAGACAGCAAAGGTGAGAGAGCACAGGAGGCCAGGCCAGGTTTCAGGCCAGCCAGGCTTCACACAGACTGGAAGAGTAGTGAGGGAGGGACATATAACAAAGCCACGTGGAGACACCCCGTTCATTTGCCACTACCTAGGCCAGCTGTCTATGCTTACAGACTGTGTTGTACTGTGAAATGTGTTGTTTTTACCTGAACTGTTACAGTAAAGTACCCGGGAGAGTGACTTTGCCTCCATGTCTTTGTGCTACCAAAATTCAACCTTTTTGCTTACAGCAACCCTGCCCCGGAGGACCAGCTCCACCTGTAGGGAGCTTTGCCATTCTTGCCGCAATACCATCACCCTCCGGAGTACTGCGGCGGCGCTGGTGACCCATCACCAGGTACTACAGGTGGCGTCACGAGACAATAACTCTTTTGCCCTGTACATAACCCCTCTTTGAAGTGTCACCCAGGCCACGGGCTCAGGCAACGCCACCCGTGACATCCCCGTGAACCCCTCTGAGCCTGATACTCAAGTACCCAGAGCCTGGGGCTCGACAATAGTTTGTCAGGTGTTTGGAGGAAGCTTCTCAGCTCAAGTATCATGGGATTTCTGTTGAATTGCTGTGTGGATCTTCTCAAGCTAAGTGTTTCTTCCCTTCCCTCTTTGTTTGTTTCCCTTGTGTTTATCTTTAGTTGGTAGCCGGGCTGACTAGTGATCACCCGCTCTGATCCTCATTTAGTTGTAGTTCAGGGTCAGTCAGGGAATAGGTATCCTGGCAGCGACAGTTGCAGAAACAGTATAGGGACGTTAGGGGAGCCAGTGGCCAGTGCTAGTTTTACTAGGGGTCACTATCTCCCCTTTTGCTCTTAGCATCAGGGACTCCTTCCCCCCCTATCGTCGTCCAGCACTGGGTGTTTCCCCACACCCAGCATGACATACAGGCTGAATACCCTATAGCCATTTGTTCTAAATGTAGACTATAAACTGCATGGTATTTTATGAGTTATGGTGGGTTTACACGTCGCGATATCGGCGTCCAACTACGACCCAACTACGACCAAAAGTCACGTGGTTCGTGAGTTGGACCCGATATCGTTCCTGCGTTGTACTGTGTGAACATCCGATACGATGCAGGAACGATGGCAAACCGATATCGGGGGTCGAAGGAGCGTGCTAATCAACCACCCGATATCGGATGCCAGTTGTAGCCGCATCGTCCCGTCTGATAGCCCAACTCCGATGTGTACTGCCACTTCACCCATTCACTCCCATATTAAATGGTCGTTCCTGGGTTGGGGGGCGTACACATCGTCGGGACGTTGTATCCTGATATCGGGCCGTATAAACCGGCGATGCGATGCAGGGAAAAGCGCGCTCAAAAAGTGCGCTCCCGCGTCGTTGGCTACGATATCGGGCCGATATCGCGACGTGTAAACCCACCATCACATTTAGTCCACTTGACCATGCTGAAAAAATAGTTGATTTTATAAATTATTTTTTTACCCTTTTCTTACTCCTGTCCGAATATTCAGTAGTGGAAATTTGGCTAAGGAAGATATAAACAAAATTGATTTACTAATTATTTTCTATTTTTTATTTCAAAGATCACTTTGTAATGGGATTTCTCACCACATAGTTGAAAAATAAAATCACCATTAATTAATATTTTTTTTTATTTATTATTATTATTATTATTATTATTATTATTATTTTTGTATGTGAACTCCTAACATCACTTATATATTTTCGTAATTAAGGTCTGAATATTGTTAAAATATGTCTGTTATATTTTTAAGGCTGGCTTTTGCTAGAAGCACCGGACAGAACCCGACAGCGCTGGATAGAACAGAACCGGAGGGCAACTATGACCTCCGGTCCTGTTTTCTGCCGGAATCGGCAGATCGCAGCATCAGCACCCCGGCGTCCGGGAGCTGGACCGATTTTATGTCGGATCCGGCGCCATAGACTCCCATGTTAGGGGGCGCCGGATCCAGGAGGATCCGATTTGTGCAGATTTTTGCCCCGGACAGAAAATCACAGCAGGCTGCGATGACCACATAAGTCTATCGCTCAACTGTGGGAGTCTCAAGATGGTGGACGATAATCCCGTAGCGCTACTGCGCATGCGTGGGATCTCAGAAAGTCATGTGACCAGCCCACTTACGTCACAATGATGTTTTTTATATTTTTTTCTAACTGGGCATGGGCGTTGCGGACAGCAGGACGCTGTAAACTTGGATCTATCTATCTAATCTATCTATGTATCTAACATCTACTTATCTGATTATTTGGTTACTATTCATGTAATATTTTTCACCATTGTACTTTACTCTGCCCCCCTCTCTCTTCTGTATAACATATGGGGTAATCGCCTTTATCACCACGTTACAGCAAATTTGGATCACTGTATCGATTTCATTTTGCTGCATTTCTTTTTTTCAGCATCCTGTGCTATTTCTTTAGACAAAAATGCAAAAAAAAAATGAAAATAATTCCTTAAAACAGACGCACACGTCCCATGCAACTCAAAATTTATTCCACATACGTCTCAGAACAATTGGTTTCCCCTTTATAGCTTGCTCTGCATTCATATGACACTTCATAAACTTCTTCAAACTCCATCTTGAAAACCACTATCCCTCTACCTGGAAAGCCCAGGAACACCTAAGAAATCGATGGTGGAGATCAGACTGGTTTATGAAGTGCAAGATTTCTGGAGCGGATCTGTGCAGTGGAAACCAAGAGCAGAGGCTGAGCGAGAATAAACATGCCAGAGAGAGGGGGAGAAACCGGGGACAAACGGACAAACACCGAGGAAGAAACACAGAGGAAAGAACACCGAGACAGACATCAGAGAAAACACCAAAACACAAGAGTAGAGGCTGAGCGAGAATAAACATGCCAGAAAGAGGGGGAGAAACCGGGGACAGACGACAAACACCGAGAAGAAACACAGAGGAAAGAACACCGAGACAGACATCAGAGAAAACACCAAAACACCAAGAGCAGAGCTGAGCGAGAATAAACATGCCAGAGAGGGGGAAAACCGGGGACAGACGGACAAACACCGAGAAGAAACACAGAGGAAAGAACACCGAGACAGACATCAGGAAAACACACCAAAACACAAGAGCGAGGCTGAGCGAGAATAAACATGCCAGAGAGAGGGGAGAAACCGGGACAGACGGACAAACACCGAGAAGAAACACAGGGAAAGAACACCGAGACAGACATCAGCGAAAACCAAAACACCAAGAGCAGAGGCTGAGCGAGAATAAACATGCCAAGAAGGGGGAGAAACCGGGGACAGACGGACAAACACCAGGAAAAAACAGAGGAAAGAACACCGAGACAGACATCAGGGAAAAACACCAAAACCCAAGACAGACTGAGCGAGAATAAACATGCCAGAGATAGGGGAAAACCGAGGACAGACGGACAAACACGGGGAAGAACACAGAGGAAAGAACACCGAGACAGACAGCAAGGAAAACACCAAAACACCAAGACAGAGGCTGACGAGAATAAACATGCTAGAAAGAGGGGGAGAAACCGGGACAGACGGACAAACACCGAGGAAGAAACACAGAGGAAAGAACACCGAGACAGACATCAGAGAAAACACACAAAACACCAAGAGCAGAGGCTGAGCGAGAATAAACATGCCAGAAGAGGGGGAGAAACCGGGGACAGACGGACAAACACCGAGAAGAAACAAGGAGGAAAGAACACCAAGACAGACATCGAGGAAAAACACCAAAACACCAAGAGCAAAGGCTGAGCGAGAATAAACATGCCAGAAGAGGGGGAAACCGGGGACAGACGGACAAACACCGGGAAAAAACACAGAGGAAAGAACACCGAGACAGACATCAGAGAAAACACACCAAAACACCAAGAGCAGAGGCTGAGCGAGAATAAACATGCCAGAAAGAGGGGAGAAACCGGGGACAGACGGACAAACACCGAGGAAGAAACAAGGAGGAAAGAACACCAAGACAGACATCGAGGAAAAACACCAAAACACCAAGAGCAGAGGCTGAGCGAGAATAAACATGCCAGAAAGAGGGGAGAAACCGGGGACAGACGGACAAACACCGAGGAAGAAACAAGGAGGAAAGAACACCAAGACAGACATCGAGGAAAAACACCAAAACACCAAGAGCAAAGGCTGAGCGAGAATAAACATGCCAGAAAGAGGGGAGAAACCGGGGACAGACGGACAAACACCGAGGAAGAAACAAGGAGGAAAGAACACCAAGACAAACATCGAGGAAAAAACACCAAAACACAAGAGCAAGGCTGAGCGAGAATAAACATGCCAGAAAAGAGGGAGAGAAAACCGGGGACAGACGGACAAACACCGGGGAAGAAACACAGAGGAAAGAACACCAGACAACATCAGGAAAAACACACAAAATCCAAGAGGACAGAGCTGAGCGAGAATAAACAGCCAGAAGGGAGAAACGGACAAACGACAAAACACTGAGGGAAAAAACGAGGAAGAACACCGAGACAAACATCAGAGGAAAACCAAACCGAGACAATGCATGGAGACACAAAACACAGAGGAAGACACCGAGACAAAACATGAGGAAGAAACACGAGACAAACACAGAGGAAAGAACACCGAGACAAACATTGAGGAAACACAGAGACAAACACCGAGACAAACACAACGGACAGAACACGAGACAAACACAGAGGACAGAACACTGAGACAAACATCGAGGACAGAGCACCGAGACAAACACAGAGGACAGAACACCGAGACAAACACAGAGGACAGAACACGAGACAAACATCGAGGATAGAACACCGAGACAAACACAGAGGACAGAACACCGAGACAAACACCAGGGATAAACACCGAGACAAACATCGGGGGATAGAACACCGAGACAAACACCAGGGAAGAACACCGAGACAAACATCGGGATAGAACACCGAGACAAACACGGGATAGAACACCAGAGACAAACACCGGGATAGAACACCGAGACAAACACGGGATAGAACACCGAGACAAACACCGGGATAGAACACCGAGACAAACACAGGGATAGAACACCGAGCAAACACAGGGATAGAACACCGAGACAAACACCAGGGATAGAACACCGAGACAAACACGGGATAGAACACCGAGACAAACACCAGGGATAGAACACCAAGACAAACACCAGGGATAGAAACACGAGACAAACATCGGGGATAGAACACCGAGACAAACACCAGGGATAGAACACCAAGACAAACACCAGGGATAGAACACCGAGACAAACATCGGGATAGAACACCGAGACAAACACCAGGGATAGAACACCGAGACAAACACCAGGGATAGAACACCGAGACAAACATCGGGGATAGAACACCGAGACAAACACCGGGATAGAACACCGAGACAAACACAGGGAATAGAACACAGAGACAAACATCGGGATAGAACACCGAGACAAACATCGGGATAGAACACCGAGACAAACACGGGGATAGAACACCGAGACAAACACCAGGGATAGAACACCGAGACAAACACCAGGGATAGAACACCGAGACAAACATCAGGGATAGAACACGAGACAAACATCGGGATAGAACACCGAGACAAACACCAGGGATAGAACACGAGACAAACACCAGGGATAGAACACGAGACAAACACCAGGGATAGAACACGAGACAAACACGGGATAGAACACGAGACAAACACAGGGATAGAACACCGAGACAAACACCAGGGATAGAACACGAGACAAACACAGGGATAGAACACGAGACAAACACCAGGGATAGAACACCGAGACAAACACCAGGGATAGAACACTGAGACAAACACCAGGATAGAACACCGAGACAAACACCAGGGATAGAACACGAGACAAACACCGGGATAGAACACTGAGACAAACATCGGGGATAGAACACGAGACAAACACATGGGATAGAACACCGAGACAAACACCAGGGATAGAACACGAGACAAACACCAGGATAGAACACCGAGACAAATCGGGGATAGAACACCGAGACAAACACCAGGGATAGAACACCGAGACAAACACCAGGGATAGAACACCGAGACAAACACCAGGGATAGAACACTGAGACAAACACCAGGGATAGAACACTGAGACAAACACCAGGGATAGAACACTGAGACAAACATCGGGGATAGAACACCGAGACAAACACCAGGGATAGAACACAGAGACAAACACCAGGGATAGAACACCGAGACAAATATCGGGGATAGAACACCGAGACAAACACCAGGGATAGAACACCGAGACAAACACCAGGGATAGAACACTGAGACAAACACCAGGGATAGAACACAGAGACAAACACCAGGGATAGAACACCAAGACAAACACCAGGGATAGAACACTGAGACAAACACCAGGGAAAACCCAGAGGAAAAAAAACAAAGATAAATACAGAGGAAAACACAGTGGAAAAAATACAGAGGAAGAAAACACCGAGAAATTCACAGAAGAAAACACCACACAAAACACCAAGGAAATCACCGAGACAAACACTGATGAAGAAACACCATGACAAACACAGAAACAAACACAGAGGTAAAAACAGGGAGCTAAACACTGAGGAAAAAAACTGCACAAAACACAACAAATGCGCCTGTGAGGGGGATATCATCTTGCGAAAAGAAAAATAACTATGATGATGAAATGACGAGCAACAAACTGATGAAGAATATAAATATAAGATTAGATCAGTGAATCAACTGTGAATAAGCAATAAAAAATCGGAAAAGAAAGGAAAAAAATACCGTATACCTATAATTCAATATATAAAGCTGAGTGTGTGTATGTGTGTGTGTGTATGTCCACAATCACACATTTTTGCACGCACCCTAAAAAAAGGCCTATTTACTCATTGTATGTGTGAGCTATCAGACTCTGCAATGGCTGTTTTGACAGTTAGCCTGGATATTTATCAGGAGGCCTATAGCAACCAATCACAGCTCAGCTTCAGATTCGTTGGTTTAGGCAATGAAGGACTTTCATAGTATAACACAGCCAGTGGCGTAACTTCAGGCTCAGGGGCCCCGATGCGAAAGCTCCAACGGGGCCCCCAATTATTGCAAATCTTTGATAGTATTAGTCTTTTTCTATAGGCCAAAGGGACTTTTGGGGCCCCTCTAGACTGCAGGGCCCGGATGCGATCGCAACCCCTGCACCTATTGTAGTTACGCCCCTGAACACAGCTTATGCAGGACTGTGAAACATTCAGGGAAGCTTCCAAAGACAAGGACTTCTGGAGGACGGTCCACACCGGGACATGACTCTGCACACAAACACCTTTTTAATATTCTTCCATCAACCTGTAACTTTTCAAGTCCCCTGGAGATTTGAACAAAGTACAAAACTGATTTCAGTGAGGACCAGGGTCGGATTAAGAGTACCCAGGGCCCCGGACTGTTTAGAAGATGAGGGCCCATCTAACCCCATGTATTAATGTGACATATCACATGACCAAGCTTTGAAAGCTCATGGGATAGGTCACGTGATTAGCACACAGGGACAGATCCAAAAAGATAGCAGAAGAACAATAGTGGTGCCCATACCCACCAAGCCCCCAATATACAGCAGAAGCCTACACAGGACCCCAGGATACAGAAGGAGGTCGCACACAGCCTCCAGTTTACAGCAGGAGGCTGCAGACAGCACACAGCATACATCAAGAGGCCACACACAACCTCAAATATACAGCAAGAGATCACACACAGCCCCCAGTATACAGCAGATCACACACAGCCCCTAGTATACAGCAGAATCACACACAGCCCCAGTATAAAGCAGATC